>CM043315.1:28424984-29024984 GCA_023736055.1 Quercus glauca
ACTTAAGAGCTAGAATTAAAATTCTTCCTGTTAATACACATATTAATTTTTTTTTTTCAAAGGTTTTTTTTGGGGGGGGGGGGGGGGGGGGGGGGGGGGGAGGGGGGGCAATGGCCCCCCTCTGCCCTTGAGTAGTTCCGTCCCTGGGCCCTCTTGTTTCTTAAGCAGGCCCACACTGCTTATGTGCAGGGCACATGATTCATATATCTGGGAATCGCCCAGTGGTCGATAAAACCAACCCAAAAAAAAAAAAAAAGAATTTACGTGGGACAATAAGAATCAGACGGCCAAAAGAATCTTTGGTCGGGACAGGCATAATTGCCCCTTTATTACTCACCCAATTTACAGCAAGAATGAGGAATCTACTGCCACTTTTTTTTTTTATTAATCTTTTCTAATCATTGCATTAGGATAAGTAATAATTTCTTCTCAAAAAAAAAGATAAGTAATAATCAACTTAAAATTAATGAGAGCCATAACTAAATTATAAATATATAAAATGTTAAAATGTTGCAGAGTCTGTGTTGAAAGGCTCTACGGAACAGAAATGGGGAAAAGAGTTTTGTTTGTACGAAGTCTCAACTCAGCAACAGACTCAATGACATATCAATATCTCACTTGACGTCTAAGACTCGGATCTGATTGTCGCTTTTACGTCAAGAAATCTCCTTTTAAGTTACGTGAACTTCAAAGTTCCTCCCTCCTAACCTTTTCTTTTTTTTCCACTTTAAAATCTTTCTAGTGAATTAAACAGGCTGCATTCATTTTAACCTTGACAAGTGAATAAAAATACTCTTCATGAATATGAGAGTTTATTTTTATTGAGTTACTGGGTTTTAAAAAAGTTAGACAAAAATGTAATTATATCTATAAAAAAAAGAAGTAAATTTTTTAAAAATTGTATGTAAACTCATGCAAACATATTTGAACTTTCCATGCTATGATTCCCAACTTCATTCCTAGTTCCTCCCAAACATGTGTGGTTTTATTTTTTCATAAAATCTAGGAATAAATAATTTTCACTTAAATTTCTCAAAACTATTGTTGAAGTGATAAGTTACTTGCTATATGAAAAAAATTGAAAGAATAGTGATGTTTAGAATAATTACGACTCATCACATCATAAGTGAAAAAGTGTAATAGTAAAGCTCTCTATTTTCACAATCATATAAGTTGGGACGGAGTTTTAGGGTTGGGTATGGCTTGGAAGAAATAAAGAAAATTCTCTTATAAAAAAAAGGACATCCATTCTCAAAAAAAAAAAAAAGGACATCAATTAAATTTCATAGTATTACAAGCATCAACAATAAATTTCAATTTTTGATAAGTTCATTTTTTTTTTTTTTAAGCTGTAATAGTTTGTTTTGAATAACATTTTACCTTTCGCAAATATAAGTGCATCAATTGTCAACAATCATTTTTTTTTAATGGAAATTGTCAACAATAATTTTATTTTTTTTAAATCACTAAAAAAAAATGGTACTATTTCACTTAGGGATACTCCACGCTGAAGGTAGAGTGGTCACAGGACAACCCTGACCTAAAAATAAAAATTATTATATATAAAATTTAAAAAAATTATGATTTTTTTACCCTAAAAATTTTTTGTGACCGCATTAAATTTTTCTAAGCCTAACATAATTAAACTTCAAACAATGTTTGACAACAAACTTGGTTATAAACTAAGATTACAACTCCACTCAATATTTTATTTATTGGTGTGAATTTTGACTAATCTACAAGTAGTGGATTACATTTTCTTCTTATATCTTCCATACTTACAAAATTTCATGAATATCAAAGATCGATAGCTATATTGTTAATCAAATGTTTAAATTTCGAGTTTTTGTAGTTTAAAATTATACATAAAAAATAAGTTTATGAATCAAATAGTAAATAACATCCAATTGGCATGAAATTTGACACATGTTTTAAAAACGTAAAAAACATGCAATTTAAGGATCAGATTTTCAAAATATGTAGTTATGTTAATTTGTTTGGTGAGAATTATATCCTTATATTACAACTAAGTTTGTAGTAAAACTTTATTCTTAAACTTTGGTCCCCTTAACTATATATTAGGCCCATACAAACAAAAAGAAAAAGCTCAAGACAAACTTTATTAAACTAAATTTTGAAAAAAATATAGTTTGCAGAATTAATAATGAGACTATTATAATTGTAAGACTTTATATATATTTATATGTGTGTGTATTTTTTGTGTCAATATATAAAGTTATCTTTTTATTAGATTTTGTATAATTTAATGACTACCTTAAAAAAAAAAAAATCCTAGATTTGTATAATTTAATGACTACCTTAAAAAAATTCCTAGATCGCTAGAACCTCCACTAATTTCACTTGTCTTTGTGAGTTATATATATATTTATATATATATGACAACATAAAATATACAAATTAATCCTTAAATTTTGGTTTAGCTTCTATTTTAGTCCTTTAAAATTGAAGAGTAAATTTTTTTAATACACAAAAATTTTAAAGGTATTAATTTAATCATTTCATAATCTTGTCATTTAAAATAGAACCTGACCTGAACTTTAGAGAGCAAGCACAGGTATTTGTGTAAATATTAACATGACTTGCCATATATATTAATTATACAAATTTCTCTTTGCAAACATTGTGGTCCCCCATCTAGAGTCAATTAATTTCAGCTGGCTATGCAACAATGTTGAGAACAATGTGAAATGAGCTGGGTAACGTTCTCCGCAGTTCTGCAATTCCATTTGCGTTGTGATCAGTAATCACACGCATTTGATTGCTGTGGCCAGTTTCATTGATTAAACAACAAAAGCCTGCAGCATTGTCCATTTTTCCAGCCTTCTTGGGGGTGGATTTTTGCCTTTATTATTAAACGCTGCCTGACTCTCTCGCGTGGCCCACCTAGCTTTCAAAGCCTAGGCAACCCGTGCACTCCAGCTAGTCAACCATCATGACTCATGTGCCAAACTTAACACCCAAACCATCTAATGTTATTCAAATAAATTATTTTAGATCTTTTCTCACAATGCTTAATGTATGCCATTGTTCATCGCTATGTAATAAAAATGATATCAGTAAAAAAAAAAAATTGATATCAGTAATAGAATCAAGTAAAAATGGTACTTAGGGTTTATTTGAAATTTGTTTATTTTGCTGAAATTAAAAATTTTTTGTTGAAAGTATTGTAGATAAAAGTAAAAATTAGTTGAAATAGTATAGTTGGACCCATGAATAATATTAAAAAGTGCAGTGTGGCTCATAAATAAGCTATCTAAACAGACACTTGTTCAATTAAAACTCAACACCCAAGCTGTAAAAAAAAATTAAAAAAAATCTTTATTACAAAAAGAAGTTGTAAAAAATATGTTAAATTAAAAAACAATTCGGTTTGTACTTTTTTAAGTTTTATTTATCCCTCTTGATATTTTAATTAGCTTAAAACAACCTCGAAGAAAAAAAAAACACCAAAATGACTTGTGTTTCAACTCTTTTAAGTTATTTAGGTGGGTCCTGTTACATATTTGTTGCAATATATGAGGTAATATATCACTCTGGTGGTGAGAGAATAAATTTGAAAGAAATAAAGTTACATCACTATGATTTTCAAAAGTTCACTCGAGAAATTCTTGCATGAAAATTGAGCAAAGTTTTCTGTTTGAAGATTGCCCACGCAAATGTCGCATGAGAATTGAATGAGGTTCCAGTTTAAGATTGTTTGAGTAAGCGTTGTATGAAGATCAAGCGAAGTCTTTGTTGAAGAGTATTTGATGTTCAATTGAGTGAGATTAAAAAAAAAATATATATATATATATATATTTTTTTTTTGCATAATTGTGCAAATAAGTGTGCCTAACTTGAAAATAAAAATTTTAACGATAATTATATAAAAAAATTTAAAAAATCTATAACATTTATTTGTTATGTTTTCAAAATTATGACTTTTGGGTTAATTCACTCCTCCTAAATTTTAAAACCAAGCAATGTCTTTCCTAGATTATTGAAAATGTGCAAATTCACTCATGTTGTTAACAACTTTGGTTAACATTTGAATTCAATGAAAGTTGTTACTGACATGGGGAATTCGCACATTTTCGATAATATTATAGGAGAAATGGCTCAATTTAGAGTTTTAGGGGCTTGAAGCGTACCCCATAATTAAGGATGGGAAGTGCAATTAACTCAAAAATTAATTTTCTTTGAAACTTGAATGTGCATTTGTTTTCACTATCTCTTAAGCCCCAAGAGCCAACACCCAAACGGAGAATTTCAAGTAAAATGAATATTCTATTAAAAGTTTTGAATCTAATAGAAATTGTTAATGGTATGGGGGAGTTTGCAAAATAAATTAATGGGGACGTGGCTTGGTTATCTGGCAATCTTGAACAACTAATAGTTGTTAATTGAAATAAAGAACTTTTTTTTGGGGGGTGGGGGGAAGAGAAGAAACATAGAAATTTACAGTGAACTATTTTATTAGAAATGATGATAGTTATAAGGACGCAATTTGAGTCCTAAGCCCAAAAGTTAAAAGGATTCAGGCTCAAAGAGCCCAATACAATGAATTTGTAGAGAGTGGGTTAGAAAATTAGGCTCTAATGAGTTGGGTAACGACTATAGGGGATCCAAATGACAATAAAGTAAAAATAGATTGCTATCTTCCTCCCTTCTATTTTATACTATCTTCTTCCCTTCATCTCTGCCCTCCACGTGTAGATAGATTACTAGTGTTGATTATTGTCCCGTCAACACCTCCCTGAAGTCTTTATGAGTAGCTGTAAGACTGAAAATTACTGTTCAGGTATTACTTCTACATTAATGCATCTAAAAAGTTAGCTGTAAAGCATTTAATTCGGTGATAGCAGCTTTCTTTTAGATATTATATGGCTTCTCTTTGTCTTGTGCCTTCTTGATACTTATCCTCATCAGTGGAATTGTTCAGAACGTTACTCTTGATGGCAGACCGCAATTTCTGACCTCGGCTTTGCTCAGCCGAGGAAGCATTCTTCCTCAGATCACTTTCTTGGACTCTCATGACCATACCTTACCTCTTCATTCATTAACACAGACTCATTTAACAGTGTTTCCCCGCCCTCGGACTACTCAATGTTCTCGGATTGAGCCCCCAACTCAATATATACATACATACATACTACTGGACCTACCACCCCTACAATAGCAATTGTAAATTTTTTTCTTTTTCTTTCTAAGCTATTTTAGAGGTTAAAAAGATTTTTTTTTTTTTTAAATGTAGATTTCAGATCGCATGTAAATCTCATCCATTCATTGGAGAGTCTTCAGTATTCTCCTACTTAAAATAATAATAATAATAATAATAATAATAATAATCGTAGGGTTGAAATTTGATGGGCTAGACGCAAACTTTGCGTATTGTGAGCCCAACGAATCCCCACAATAAATTTATAGAGAATGAGTTAAACAGCTGGGCTTGTTATGGATTTAACAACGGTTTAGGCAAACAAGCAAACCAGGATGAAAAGATATACGGATTAGTATTCAATCAAAAAATTTTCTCTAGTCCGAAGAGATTTAGTATTGATCAACTTTGTGAATACAGGTTCCCCCCCCCCCCCAATTTGCAGAGGCCTAGTCCCTTTATATATATCCTCCTCCTCCTTCATCCTCACCATACATTTGTTCTTCATCCATGCACCCACTTGAGTATGTGTCACATCAGACATTTGTTTTAGTCTGCCGTGAGTGGTAGTAGCTGAGACTACACTGTTTAGATGTCTTCTCCATATAAATGCGGCCAGGAAAGTTGCTGTGGTGCATTAAATGAGGTGGTAGCAGCTTTTCCCTCTAAGATATTTTGTGTTATTCTTGTCCTTAGGTGTGCCCAGAGCTCGTTCTTTGCCGTGGAAGCAATTGGGAAGGTCGCCCAGACCTTCAGTATATTTACTTGGTCAAGTTCTCTAGTGATCCGATGAGGGGAACCTCTTCGGACCAAGAGTATTGTCTTCGGACATATCCATCATTCCTTTTCAAGTTTATTTCCACCATACGAACTCAGCATTGGTCACTTTTCCCTCTTTAGACAAACAGTGGTATTTGGATTGGGTCCAGGCCCAATTCGTAGCGCTGGGCTTCCACACCCACAATAATAAATTAAAGAAAAAAATTTTGCTTACTTATAGCATCATGTGCGTTGTGTTAAAAAAGAGAAAAAAAAGGTACAAATTGTTAATGGCGTATTACTTTTTGAGTAAATACTATAAACTATTATGTATCTATTTGGAAGAAAAAAAATCTTATTATTTATGCTCATTTTTTTATTCCTAATTCATAAGATTGACAAGTGATGATTAAGTGCTTCGTTGATTATTTCTTCATGTGAACCACCGAATAAATATATGTTCTAAATTTTTAAGGTTTCATGTGGGAAAAAAAAGTACATGTTGGTTGAAACTACCATCTAAAAAAAATGTCCTCATACAATATCACACTGCTCGAGACAGTGTTTCATAATGACACTTTAAAGCTTTCATGTAGTGTTGTTATTGTAAGGTTTAGTGCGTAAAATGCTTCATTTTTGTTGACTTCTTAATTATAGTAATATCCACATGTGAATTCATACCAGATACAGCATGTATTTCATCACAAGGCATTATTAGCATTTATCAAAAAAAATATATATATTAGCATTTTGTTAAGTTGTTAACGAATGTTGTAAGTGTTGAGCATTGTGGAACCTAGTTATGTTTGATCTGGTTGATGATCTGACCCGACCCGAATAATGTTGCGTGGTTTTTTAATGGGAGATTTTTTGATAATAGTGAAATCCCTGCAACTCCGTGGACGTAAGTAAATTGCCGAACCACGTAAATACTGTCTTGTGCGTGTAATTGTTTTCTTTGGCGTGTGTTTTCTCTATTTTTGTTTCTCACAGGTTGGGATTTCAGGTTGAATCCCCTACAACAAGAGTAGTGTTTAAGATACATTTTATACTTTATTAAATAATATTTTTTATAAAATAAAATAAAATTATATACATATGTTTAAAAAAGCATACATAATTATAATAAATTGGTGGGTTATGCCTTTCATTTTTTGAAAAATGTGCATTAAAGCTCAAAATTGAGCATTATTTATTATTGTAGGGACTCAATTTGTAATGAACCCCTATCAATAAAATTTGTAGAGCGTGGGTGTAAGGGCTAGACATTAGCAAGACAAACAACGGATGATGTGAAATCCACAAGAATAATAGCAAAGTAATTTTACTGAGTGTTTGTGGGGATAATCATCATCGCTTTGGTTAGGTGTTTATGAAGATCTTTATAATGATTTCGGCTAAGTGTTTGTGAGGATCCTGATAATGATTTTGGCTAACTGTTTGTGAAGCGTATTCGTCCTCGGCTCAGTCCGAGGATCTCTTTTTCTTAGGACTGATCTAAATCTTGTCCTTTCTCTCTTAGGACTGATAAATATCAGGAGCCTCTCCCTTTATGCTGGGAATCCTCTTGGTTATATAGTATCGTTGTAGTTAATCTTAGCTGTCCATTCGCCGGTTATCTGAACTCTATGTATAAGAGCTTGTCCCATTATCTGCTTTTGCAGGCTTTATGTTAGTTCTCAGCCGCATTTGCAGACTTTCTATTAGTTGAAGTGACTGAAGCATCTGGGTTTGCTGGTCACTTCACCATTAAAGCGGCCAGAATGTTGGTGGAGTACATTTAATGGGTGAGGGATATTTTCCCTTTATCAACGTCGGTTCTCCGAGGAGGTGGGCATCCTCGGCGAGGCCCCTTGAGGGCTTGGGCTTTTCCCTTTTACCCTCGGCCTCTATATTCTCCTCGGTGCGGGCCTTGGGCTGGCTATGGAGTGGGCCGGGGTTGTTTAAATATTTTGGGCCCCACAATAGCCCCTCAAAATTCTGCTGCCCGACCTTTAGGGCGGGGAGGAGGATTTTGACTTTCTTGGCACATTTTCATGCCCTGTTGAGCCTTACCTCTCTGTCAGTGTTACCGTTACTTCAACTGCTTTTGCAATTTCCTTTTGGCGCTAAAGGCCTGTCCGAGGAGCTTTTCCTTGTTTTACAAGGCTTTTATCTTTCTAGTTTATACTTTTCTGCCTGAGCTTCTTATTGGTTCCTCTAGGATGGGTAGGTTTAAGTCGTTTGTGTTTTAGCGCTCAGTTTCTCATGGTTTTCGTCCCTGATAGGGCTCATTATTTAGCATCAAAGGGGTTGGTTTCGCCGTAGATTTGGGCCCGTAGTCAATACAAGGACCCTAGTTCCGTTCAGCGCTTATATTGCCTTATAGTAACTAGTTTTCACATAGGTTTGGGTCCGAAGACCATGCAAGACCTTGGCTTTTCCTAGCACTTAGTATTTCATGAGGAAGTGGTCTCCCTGTTGGCTTCAGTCCTTGGACCATGCAGTGCTTAAGTTTTGTCTAACACTTGGTTTTTAATCTGAAGTATCTGGTTTCCCCAGAGGCTAGTGACCGAGGACCATGCAATGCCTTGGTTCTATCCAATACCTAGTTTTCTCATGTTAAGTTGTTAGTTTCCCCAGATGCTTGAGTCCGAGAACCATGTAATGCCTTGGTTCTATCTAGTATTTGGTTTTTAATCTGAAGTATCTAGTTTCCCCAGAGGCTAGTGTCCGAGGACCATGCAATGCCTTGGTTCTGTCCAGTACCTAGTTTTCTCATGTTAAGTTGTTAGTTTCCCCAGAGGCTTGAGTCCAAGGACCATGCAATGCCTTGGTTCTATCTAGTACTTGGTTTTTAATCTGAAGTATCTGGTTTTCCCAGAGGCTCGAGTCCGAGGACCATACAATGCCTTGGTTCTGTCCAATACCTAGTTTTCTCATTCTCATCTGAAGTATTTGGTTTCCCCAGAGGCTTGAGTCCGAGGACCATGCAATACCTTGGTTCTGTCCAGTACCTAGTTTTCTCATTCTCATCTGAAGTATTTGGTTTCCCCAGAGGCTTGAGTCCGAGGACCATGTAATGCCTTGGTTCTGTCCAGTACCTAGTTTTCTCATTCTCATCTGAAGTATCTGGTTTCCCCAGAGGCTCGAGTTCGAGGATCATGCAATGCCTTGGTTCTGTCCAGTACCTAGTTTTCTCATTCTCATCTGAAGTATCTGGTTTCCCCAGAGGCTTGAGTCCGAGGACCATGCAATGCCTTGGTTCTGTCCAGTACTTAGTTTTCTCATTTTCATCTGAAGTATCTGGTTTCCCCAGAGGCTCGAGTCCGAGGACCATGCAATGCCTTGGTTCTGTCCAGTACCTAGTTTTCTCATTCTTATCTGAAGTATCTGGTTTCCCCAGAGGCTTGAGTCTGAGGACCATGCAATGCCTTGATTCTGTCAAATACCTAGTTTTCTCATTTTATTTATTATCTTATCTATTTATCCATAGCCATTTAATTCTACATTACTATAATTTACAATAAACATTAAATAAGTAAACTTTTCAAGCAAAATAATAATAAACGCATGCTGAGGTTGGGGTAGGAGAAGACCCGCTTTGTTCTGCCTCTTCGTTTGGCGTGACTCTTCTGATTACGAGGCGTCTCTTGGGTTGTTCGAGTAACGCGTTTTGACGCCTTGGTGCCTCCTCGTTAATGAGGCGCCTTCTCATTAATGTCAGTTGTGGATTTACGAGGATCTAACGGTGGATAAGCCCCTTGAAATTTGAGCGGAATTATTGCCTCCGAAAACCTCCCTGGGATTTAATGCGAATTGGCTCTCACCAACTTTTCGCCCTCTATAAAAGGCGTTTTTAGGGCAACCTTTTCCTTCACACCTGACAATCATTCGTCTTAAATTTCTCCCAAAAATATTGCCCAGAAGTTCTGCAAGACATAGCAGTTTGAGCCCCTTCAAATGAATTGGCCCTTGGAAAGGGCGGTCCCGAGGATGCACAGCCCCTATCAAGAGCCGAGGATGGCACCCCGACCCTGGACGTCACGTTGGGGTTGGGGTAGGAGAAATCCAAAGGTTCTCCTTCTTTTCAACCTAACCAGAGGTGGAACCCTCCTTACCGTTTGAAGGAGGATCCAGAAAGAACGTAACCTCCTTCCCTTGGGCATGGGTCTGTGACCCTCCAAGCCGGCAGCGATGGGGGTGGGAGGGAAACCAGGTGGAACCCAGAAGTGGAGCCGTCCTATGCCGCGGCCTCTTCCGCCTTCCATGTTGCCTTCCTTCCTTCTTTTCCCTTTTATCTCTTCTTCTTTTGCTCCTCAACGAGCCTTCCTTCATTCATTTCCTCTTCTCTTGCTTCACAACCAGCCTTTTTTTCTATCTTTTGTTCCTCTGCCAGCTTTGTTAGGCGTCTGTCTTTGTAGTTAGTTTTAAAACAAGCCCCACGGGCATCACTTGTAAGAGATGTAACTTTTTCTTCATATATTAATAAAGAAGTAGACTTGTTTTGTCTCTTTTATTTTTCGCATATTCTTGTTTCTTGTGATTGCTGATTTCTGAATGAATGTTGTTGCTGTAAATTGTATTGTTTTGGTGTGTTTTTTTTTTTAAAAGTGTTGCTCTTGATTTTTTTTTTTCACACCGACCGTCACACTTGCTAGTGCACAAGTCCTCCCCACAGACGGCGCCAATTGTAGGGACTCAATTTGTAATGGACCCCTATCAATAAAATTTGTAGAGCGTGGGTGTAAGGGTTAGGCATTAGCAAGACAAATAACGGATGATGTGAAATCCACAGGAATAATAGCAAAGTAATTTTACTGAGTGTTTGTGGGGATAATCATCATCGCTTTGGTTAGGTATTTATGAAGATTTTTATAATGATTTCGGCTAAGTGTTTGTGAGGATCCTGATAATGATTTTGGCTAAGTGTTTGTGAAGCGTATTCGTCATCGGCTCAGTCCGAGGATCTCTTTTTCTTAGGACTGATCTAAATCTTGTCATTTCTCTCTTAGGACTGATAAATATCAGGGGCCTCTCCCTTTATGTTGGGAATCCTCTTGATTATATAGTATCGTTGTAGTTAATCTTAGCCGTCCATTTGTCGGTTATCTGAACTCTGTGTATAAGGGCTTGTCCCATCATCTGCTTTTGCAGGCTTTATGTTAGTTCTCAGCTGCCTTTGCAGACTTTCTATTAGTTGAAATGACCGAGGCATCTGGGTTTGCTGGTCACTTCACAATTAAAGCGGCCAGAATGTTGGTGGAGTACATTTAATGGGTGAGGGATATTTTCCCTTTATCAACGTCGGTTCTTCGAGGAGGTGGGCATCCTCGGCGAGGCCCCTTAAGGGCTTGGGCTTTTCCCTTTTACCCTCGGCCTCTATATTCTCCTCGGCGTGAGCCTTGGGCAGGCTATGGAGTGGACTAGGGTTGTTTAAATATTTGGGGCCCCACAATTATTATTATTATTTTTAGTAAAAACAATTATAAACTTTTTTCATTTAATATCGTATTGTACAATAAAAAAGAGAAAAAAAGATATATTCTTCTAACCAAATAATAGTATTTTCTTTCTCTTTTGCAGCACTAGCAAATGCTAAAGGCTTAAAACAAAACTATTACATCTTAAAAGAACAAAATAAAAGGGTATATTTGTGCCTTTAAGGGGCATTTATTAACATTGACCATTTTTATTATAAGCTTTCATTTGTTAATACTAAATACGTACTGCATTGGGTTAAGGTAACATTCAACCCAAATAATTAACTATCAAATCAATTTCGGGGATACCTATAAGTGAATATACCTTTTATATATACAGTTAACCTAATAATACAATTACAAACTGCATTTTTGTTAGGCCTTTAAAAAAAAAAAAAAAAAAAAAGAATTGCATGCTTGTTGTTTTAATAAGCACAAATGTGACGAAATAGTTGATTATATGGTTGATGTGAACAATGAATACATATAATAAAAGGAATGAAAAAGGATTGAAGGGTACCCTAAGTTAATGTAAACCTAACCTCTCGATTTATATAGAAAGTTAATAATTTTTTATGATAATAAGTAACCTTGATCATGGCATGGAATTATTTTTATATATAGTTTGTTGACACGTTGTTGAGGACTATGACATAAATGGTTGTTGTCTTATGATTGTGGGGGCACACATGTTTCTCACACATTCAAGTTGATCGGCCTTAAGTATTGCTAAGTTGAGGTCATACTTGGTCATTCTGAGCATCTCTAAATTGGATTAAGTTTGAGACAAGGTTTTAAAAATCAGATTGTGGAAAAAAGTTCAACCATGAACTGTGTTATGGGCCCATTTAGAGAAATTAGGGATGGCAAGGATGAGTTTTACTCGTTGCGTCCCACTGTATATACATATTTAAATTGTTTATACATATTCTCGTTATAACATTTTTTTATACATATTCTATTATAGTTTTTTAAATACTTATCTCTTAATTAGTACTTTCTTGGTCACTCTTTCTCTTTACTTTTCATCTTTATCTCATCACTTTCGTTAAAATTTATAAAACATATCTACCAAAGCCTACTTTGCACGAGTTTTTCCCGCCCTCAGAAAGGAGATGGGATGGGGTTGAGTCACTCATGATCCAATCCCGCCCAATTGCCAACCCTAAGAGAAACCATTAAAAACCAAAAATTAACAACTCACTCAAGAAAATTGGGAATCAAATTGGTTTAACCGGTTTTAATGGTGTGGATTCTCTAGTCAGTTTTGCTAAATATATTCTTGATAATGTATTTTGGATAGAAAATTGTCCACCTTTGGCTATGGAGGCTTTGTAATTTGATTTGACACATATCTATTTATATAAAAAGAGTGAATGGGAAAAGCTACAGTAGTTTTGGTTTGTTCAAGTTTTACTATTTTGCTAGCTTTTTTTTTTTTTTTTTTTTTTTTTTTTTTTTGGTGAATGCATAAAACTACAGTAGATTTGCTATATTATTTTTGGTTTGTCCAATTCACACTGTTTCACGTTATAATAAAATATTAACACAGCGTGGGTTCCAGTTAGCTCAATTGATAAAATCTCTAATGGTTGAATAAGAGATCTGGGATTCAATCCTCGCCTATACCAAAAACTGATTAGTGTCTTGGTCTGATGATAAAGAGCTATCATTAATAGCTGACTCCATAAGTTGAAACTCTCTAAAAAAATATATATTAACACAACAAATTAGCACAATATTTTTACAAGTGTTGAGGTGTTAACTTTGATGGTGTAATGAAAATGCACAAGTCTTATCTTGTCCATATGGGTCGTCCGTGGGAAAAGAATGGAAAGATGGGATGTGTGAAGCATGCTCGTTCCCAATAACCTTGTCCATTGAGATCATCCAAGGGAAGAAGGACGATCACAAAAGGGATTACATTAATGTGCGTCCGCAATGAGGTCGTCCATGGATGGAAAGACCTGGACGACCTCCATACATTCAAGATGTCTCTCCATCTATTCGCTTAGGACGAGATTCTCACTAAGCACCAAGGTCAAGATTCATTACCACTACCAGTTTCCAATGGCAGTTATGGGAAAAAAGCCCAAAGGATGTAACTTCCATGGCAGTTATGGAAGTTACCTCCGAGTCTTCCGAATTCCTCAATGATAGGAGCAGTTTCTAAGCAAGTAATTGCCCTAAGGTGTGTGCTATATAAGCATTCATCCGTGAAAAGGTAATTCATTCAGACATTTCCACACAAATTGGAATTTCAAAAAATACTGACTTTACCATCGGAGGATTCTTGGCTGGTCTCCCCCGGTCTCCTCTGATTTTGTGTTTAATTTTTTCAGGACATTCCAAGTAATTTTGAGATCAACGCTTGAGATATTCAGCCTATTGATTTCCTCGTGTTCATCAAATTCCTTATAGGTTATCACATTGGAACCAACCACAACTAAAAATAAAGATATTGTTAACAAAAAAAGTGCTACATCCACACCTATAAAAAAAAAGTGTTACATCTACAATATTTTTCACAACCCTTTCATTACAATTGTTGAGGTGTTAATTCCTTATAGATTATCATACTAGAACCAACCACAACTAAAAATAAAGGTATTGTTAAAAAAGAACTGCTACATCCACACTTATAAAAAAAAATGTTACATTCACAATATTTTTCACAACACTTTCATAACAAATCATAAGTGATAAATTGTTATTAGTTCTAATTTAAACTTACCAATGAAAGTACTTTTCTGCTCACCAATAACAACTTGTAACAACTTACTACTTATGATTTGTCGTGAAAATGTCGTGGACATAAATTTTTTTTTGTGAAAATATTAAGATATCTTGTGGTCGTCACAATATTTTCAAAATTGTTGAGCTCAATTCTTTATAAATCAAAATAAAATATAGCAAAATTATAAAAGGTATTATGAAAATGTTGTGTTATTCTGTGTATTTTTAGAAATTTTTTGTTGGTTTAGTCAGCTTTGTTGAGCCAAAATTCATTGTTTATTTTTTTTCTTTGCGCATCATTTTAAGTAAAAACACATAGTTGTACGCACAAAATCAAAAACAAAAACTTAGGATAAAAACACTTTTCATCCTTTATGTTTTGGATAGTTTACAATTCATCCTTAAACTTTAAAATTAAGCAATTTTTCCCTTAATATTTTGGAAAATAGCAAATATGTCATAGTGTTATTCTCTCAATTAAAACCTAATGAAAGCTTATGATTCTTTAAATACTTTATTGTGTATGTCTAAAATACTCCCACTAAATTTTAACATCCCAAAAATTTTCTTCATGTATTCTGAGTTTTAGATGGTAGAAATTCTTGGAAAGTTGGAATGATGACATAAGATGTTTTATTTGTTATCTAAAAACCATTGATTTTCTAGGCTTAAAATTTTAAAACTTATAATTTATCTAATGGAAAATTCGATGACACTTGCCTTTTGTTATCTTTCTTATTTATTTATTTTCTTAGCAAAATTTAGTTGGTTATTGTTGGAAAATGATGATATTCGTTATCATTCTTAGAAATTTTTAGTAAGTGGATATATTATCTTTAGCAAATACTAAATAGGTACTAAAAAATTATTATGCTAAAATTGATATTTATATGTTAAATAACTATCCTAACTTTGTGGTTGATCAAAATTCTAATACAAATGAGATTAAATTTTCATGATATAATTATCAAAATTCTTAAAATTAATGTATATTTTGATTGATGTAAATCTTTATGTACTTTTAAAATCAAATGATTTATATATTTTTTTGTGATACAATAAAATCTAGAATTGATTTTAATTACAATTTTTTTTCCCATGATAAACACGTGCCTTGCATGTGTTGCCCTAATTAATTCAATCATAAATGAATTTATGTTTTGTGTTTTTTTTTTTTTTAAATGGTGTGGATTTGGGGAAAAAAAAGGAGTCGTTTTTACTTTTTATACCATACATTTAAAAAAAAAAAACAAAAAACCAATCCCAATTCCACGTGATGGACCAACTCACCAAGCACCGAACAAATCGTAACCCATCTCTTAAAAAAAAAAAAAGGTATGTGGAATACATGACTCAGATTTGAGATTTCAATAACCAATAAGAAATCTCCTAAGTAGTCTTACCAACCCTTCCCACCAAGTGTAAGTAACTACCTCTTTGCTAAACCAACGGCAACATAATAGAAGTTACATAGTGGAGCGCCATTCCCGCTCCGCCAGGTGTAGTTAAACCCCCTCACGTCCTTTGTATGTAAGAAAACCCAAAGTTCGCCTATTAAAGTTCCAAAATAGGAAAAAAAAAAAAAAAAAAACCAAAACCAAAACCAAAACCGAAACCATGAATATAATAATTTACATGAACATAAGAAAACTAAGGTTTAATTCTTATTTACATAAAAAATCGATTGGTGTCTTGGTCTGATGATAAAGAGTTATTATCAAAAGCGGATATCATAGGTTGAAACTATCTAAAAAAAATTACAAGAAAGTGCTAAAAATATCACAAATTATCTGGTAACAAATGTGATTCATAACTGAATATTTAAATTGTCTCTTTATGATTGGAGACATATCAATTTACAAAATTAATATAGTAAAATTTGTAGCATCTATAGCTACTTTAGTTCAAATTCAAAATTGTAAGCACAAGATTATAGACACACCTGTTTCCATACTAAATTTCATAATTATTGACTTGTGCAATTATAAGTGGTTGATGAAAAATAATAAATTCATATATACAAAAAAATGTTTACGGCTCATAATCACACAAATTAACAAGTTGTAAACTTAAATGTGCCATTTGACATGTCACTAGATTTATTCAAATCTTAGAGACAATCACACAGTCACACATTGTACAATATACATTACATATAAGACAGAAAAAAAAGTATTACATGTGTCTTCCCATTAAAAAAAGAAAAGAAAAGAAATACTATGTACACACTCCCCAATACTAACAACTTACTACTTATAATTTATTATGAAAATATTGTAAAAATATTGTGAACGTAACACTTCTCTAAAAAAAGTATTACATAGTTGTATTTTTAAGCAAAAGTATTACATATATCTTAAAAAAAATAGTATAGTGTTACATTGTGAGAAATGCTCCGTTCACAATATTTTCACAATAAATTTTAAGTGACTAGTTGTTACTTGTTTAGTTGTCACTAGTGGGCAAAAAAGTAATTTAAATAACATATCCAAATTATAACCAATAGCAACTTACCAACTTAAGTTTGTTACAAAAGTATTGTGAAAATATTTTGCACTTACCACTTGTCATTACATTACATATTGACCATGTTTATCTCACTTGGTGAGCCGTTGTTCTCGTATGACATGTATCAAACTCCACAGCGACACCAATTCCCACTTTGACGCTTTTAACCATCAAACTCGTCCACTTTTATTATTATTTTTTCTTTGAAAAAAAATAAAAAAAATAGGACTTATTTTCAAATTATTCGACCATGAGGCACACCACTCCTAGCGGCCCCACCACAAAACCACACCCCCCTTATCTTCGATCCTGCTGCCGTTTACTATTTTGGCTTTCCACCACCTATGTATCCCTTATCGTCAACATTATCTCTCACGACAGATACCCCATTTCGTTAGTCACATTCGATAGCTCCTTCTCAATAACGTTCAAAAAAATTTAAACCTTGTTAGATAATATTGAGGGGAAAAAAAAACCAACCAATAGGCACCTTTCCTTTTTCCACATTGGATTTTAAGAAACTCAAATCCTACATGGCACATGATGGGGACTAAGTTAAGGATATTCGTCCATGTTGATCGTCTACAGTCACCGCGTCCATAACTTGACCATGTCTAGGAAACCTTAAGAAGAGAAGAACAAGAACATTGTACTTAGGAACAATACAAGTGCCTCTATAACAAGACTAGGTAGGTCGTCCATGGTACAAACATAAGGAAGACCAAATAACACTTGGTGAATTCTACAAAAGGACTTCTCATAAACTTCCTTATGATCTGACCATAGTGTACTACTCTCAAAATGTGGAAGTAGTTCCTCGTAATTTGCTCCACATACTCCATTTACCCATTTTCTCCATTAACTACTCACATCACCCACGATGGTGGTGAATCCGAATAGGTAGACCCACTTTTAACTCTCTATTAAAAGAACAAGTCCTATTCACCCAAGGTAAGTAACACCATTTACTATTTTTCCCTTCCTCGTATTTTAGAGAGAAAACTGACTTAACTGTCGGAGGGTCCTTGGCCAGGTTACACCGGTTACCCTTGATGGTTATTTCTTTTCTTTTCAGTACCAAAAGCCATTACCATAGTTCGAAGCACTCCAACCTATTGATTTTTGTGCATCATCATTCCTAAATCTAAAAAAAAAAAAAAATTCTATGTAAATAAAAGGAAGAGGCATTTTGTGCGCTAGATCAATGGGATGCTACCATATGACAATTTTTGGAAACATGGCAGCATTCTATCTGGTCCAATATACATGACAGTGACTCAAGTTGACCCACACAAAAAAAATTTACAACATTTTTAATAGCATTTGGGTTGATATATTTTTATTTTTTCAGATAAACTTACTAGTTCTTATCTATTTTTTTGATAAACTTACAAGTTCTTATCTTAACTAATTATTGACATCACATTTTTATTTACCACTAATAAAATATTATATTACATTAATTGATGTGAAAATTTGTCATTTTTTGATCAATAAAATTTCTTAAATTTAAAGAAAAATCATACGTTATAACATTTTCACAGCAAATCTTAGATTGTTACGAGTTGTTGTTGGTGGACAAAAAAATAATTTCAATGATATGATCAAGTTAAAACCAATAATAAATTACCATTTATAATTTGTTGTGAAAATATTATAAACTTATCACCCCTAGAATTAAAATCTTATAACAAGGAGGAAAAAAGACCAACCAATATGCACCTTTCCTTTTTTCACGTAGGATTTTAAGAAATTCAATCCTACGTGTCACATGTTCCTAAATCCGAACAAAAAAATAAATAAAAAGAGCCACAAGATTTATACCAAGAACAGAAAAAGGTGCGCAACATGCTTATCGGGATAACTGCTTGAATACATTATTACAATATTACGTTATCGATATACATCTCTCTACATTTCGTTAAAATTACCAATGTATCCTTGTCGATTCGATCTAGTCTAGTTTAAGGTCCTCCCTCTAAGTTAGATCTGAGAGAGAGAGAGAGAGAGAGAGAGAAAATCTTTGCCATCGGATTAGAAGCAAACATAAAATATTGGTCCTACATCTGCTTCCCACGTGCCAATAACTGCTTCTTACCCCGTCAGTTGTGTACGGGTAAACTACGTAACCTATAAAATGGTTGTGCATTTCGTTTCTACTGCTTATTATAACTTTGAATTTAATTCGGTTGTTACTTTTACGTGTTACATGCAAAAAAATCAAACAAAAGCCACTATCTTTCTTGTCTTCATTGGCCAGATTAACGGCTCATTTCAGAAACAAAATATTTTCAAACGAAAAATGTTTTTATATTTTATTGAAAATATTTTCACTTTACAGTGTTTAGTTATCAGTTATCTACAAGAAAATGTCAAGAAATGTAAAATGAAAATTTTTTCCTAATCTTACAAGTTACAACCCATCAATTGGTTAAAAATTAAAAGTACACCTAGAAAAAAAAACATTAAAAAGTGTGTATTAATAAAATAAACTGAACAAGTTAGAGCAAACTAACACTAACTCTAACTCTAACTCAATAGTATCAATTATATGCATGGGTAATTGTGTAAATTTAGATATTTTAGTTATTTACATATTCTATATAGTAATATAGATTTTTGATAGGTAACAACTAATCTTGTTTGTATCCTTTAGTAGGATTATAAATTTTAGCTTGACCAATGTTGTCAATTGCCACATTCGATTTTGTTTAATCATTTAATGTATTTTTCAATTGGAATACATTGTACATATGTTAATAGTTTTCACACTAATAATGGAAACGTTACTTGGATAGTCTATCAAACCCCAATGGATTCTTAATTGGAGGATAATTTATATACATTTTTAATAGTTTTAGTTCAAGTAGCAAAATATTAGATTGAAACATGGGTTATAGTTAGTACATATCATTCGCAAATCTTATTATATTACCAAACCCTCCCCAATAGCAAAGTAAAAGTTTTGCAAATTCATTCATTCCATAATGCATTTTTTCTTTTTATTGGTAACCAAACATCACCCAAATTCAAATTGTTTTATCTTGTCCCTAGTCCCTACTCTTTACCAAAAATTCATTATAAAAAAAAAATTTTTCTAATAAAAACAAATAATTAAAAAAAAAAAAAAACTAAAATTTTCACTCACTTCGTGACCCAACGTTTTTCTCGATCGTGTGGAGGTGAGGCAACCACAGGAACCAAAAGCTATACACGTGTCATGATCTGAACACAGTTTTGGTGGGTCACCCAATCGCGAAGAACCGGTCTTAAGGTAGTTTTCGCACTGACCTGCTATAGCCAGTATAAGTGATAACCGGTAGGTCCGGTAACAAGGGGGTCAATGGTATAAGTGCTGGGGGTTTAAGCAAAGGGTTGGGTGGTTTTCAGAGGGTTTTGCATTTTGGTGATCAGAGAGAGAGAAAGTTTTTTTTTTTTTAGAGAGAGAAAAAATGGGTATTGTTTAAAACAAAGAATTAATCGATTTTTTCTGGGAAAATATGGGATAGAAAATGAGGGAAAGTTTTTTAGTGAAGGGAAGAAAATTCTGATTTTTTTCTTTTATTTGTTGAATTCTCCGACAATTCGCCGATCTTACATTCGCCGGAAAATTCTTAACAGTTTCGCCGGAATTTCAGTTTTCTACGGAAAAAGTTTCGAACTTTGCAAGAAGACTTGTTGTGTGGAGGTGAGTATGCGGAGATTTTTTTTTTCCGTGGGTTTTTCATGCATGGATTGGTCTAAAGGTTGTGTTTTTATGTGGGTTTTATTGTAAAGGCGGGGTTTTTCTTGAATTGGGTGTTTGGTTGCTAAGAAAACATGGGAAAATGATAGAGAAACTTGTAAATGTACGTGCAATTCAACTGCCAAACTTCTATACGATTTCAAAATTAAAATTTTTTTTTTGGTTAGATATTTTGATGAGTCAAATGGATCTTCATTTGTTTTTGTTAATCTGATTTTCACTCTGAATTTCGTTACTTTTTGTCTTTTTTGTTTGGTTAAGTTGTTTTTGTTCAAAGTTCAGGTTTTGATGGTTTCGATCTGAGATTCTGGTGGGTTTTATATCGTTCAGAAGAAAATTTGATAGAAAAATTTAAAATTATTTTTTGGAAATGATCCAGAATTTTTTATTTCAGTTGTTTTTGGCTAAAATTGTTAGGACTGTTTCTTCAAGATCGGTCTTTTACGAGGGTTTTAGATCTCTTAAAATTCTATTTGGTTTGATTTGTGTCCAATTTTTTTCCTTAGTAAAATGTTTTAGATTACTTTGCTTAGGTCCTCTATATCAGGGTTTTGTTGTGGTTTATGATTTTCTTTTTCTTGAAAAGTTATTCCCTCTTTTTCTGTTTCTCTTGAAAAGGAAAATCCTTGATATTTATTTCTGGAATTTACCGAAACTGAGTAGGGATGTGTGGGTTTCAATTGTTTATTTTTGAAGCTGAAGCATATTTATTTCTGACAAGTTGTTATTATCTTTTTGATACCTGAAACTTCTGCCATTGGTTGTCAAAATTTTAAATTTTTTTCGTTTACTGATGAATTGTATATTGGGTTGCTATGAACATGATGTTGGTTGCAAGATCACGTGGATCTGTTGGAAGTTACTGAATTGTATCTTTGCTTCTACTATTTCTTTTTTGGTTGGCAATTGTAAACTAATTTCTCCATTTTCCATTTCTATGAACTTGTATTGGTTGGGTTTGGTTGGATGGAATCAAGGCCTTGGGATTGGAACCGGAGGCCTGCAATTTAATAGAAACTCTGTATATTTCAAACAGGAAAAACAATCATACTATAAATTGTGAAAAGCAAGGAACTTTGGTTGTTATGGAACTGGATTTTAATCCAAAATGCAATTCTGTTCAACCAAATGCATTGTTATTGTTTTTTATTATTATGCTGTTTGGTATTTTCCTAGTTTCGATTGACATATTTTAAGTCATTTAGATATTGAAGGATTCATTTTTCTATTAGTTTTTATTTATGGATGCATAAATAGCGCATGGGTTGCTTTTTACCAATCTAACTGTTATTGGCTTTACATTAAATCTTGTCGACAAAGTCATCAGACTCATCCCTTGTGGTGAATTTTCATCAGGGTCTTATCTCTTGATTCTGTGAGCTTGTACGACTGGTGAAGTGCACATTTGTTGAAAATGGATCCAAGATTGCTGGTACTTTGCGTTTGATATATCCTTCTTTGTTATGATTTCTGAGATATGGTGTTACAGAAGAGGTTAGACTATGGATTCATTGGCTATCAGGTGCCTCCCATGCCTCGAGCTACCAGATCAGCGAGGGTAAATATATGCTGTTATACTAATGTTGCGAATTGTTGCAATTTATCTAATTACGTTTTGGGTCTTTTTTTTTTTTTTTTTTGAAACGCTGATTCATATGATTGATATTTAGTTTTGTCTTTTAGAAGAGGGGAACGTTTAGAAAGAGAACTGAAGACAATCAAATGTGTGCATTTGACTTACTGGCCACCGTAGCTCGTAATATGTTGCTTGAGAAAGAGAGTTCGCCAACTTCTAGTAATACATCAAATGAAAAAAATCGGTGTGCGTTTGTTCAAAAAGCATGGGAGAATGAAGATAAACCAGTGAAAATTGAACCTTCTTTTCAAGAAAGTAGTGATAAGAGAGATTTAGTATCTAAGCTTGTCCATCAAGCTGGTGATCAAAACTTTAGTTACAGGGAATCCCCACTTCCTCAGAATGATGTCCATTCAGGATTAGCTTCTGTAGTAACAACTGATTGCTCAGAGATCTTTGTTGCGGAGAAGTTGGTGAATGGAGAAAACAATAATGAAATGGGAAGTTTTACTAGTAATGTAGATTTAGGCTTCTCTGGCTATAGGGATTCTAGTAATTGTAAATTAGATGGTGAAAATAAATTAATTATAAAAGATGACCTGCACAATACTGGGAAGGTACGTATTGGTATTGGGGCTGATATGTGCAGTTTGGAGGATCCAGTGGTTTGTGATGGGAGACCTCCTGCACTAGTCAGTTCTGATAGCAGTGTCAAGGTACCTTTGTGTGGGGACCACATTCCCTGTAGCTCTTTTCCCGCAATTCGGGATGATGTAAAAATAGTTAGTAGAGATGATGACGAAAATTCCTCTGGGTGCACTCACCCTAGCACCATAGCAAAGTCCATTAGGCCGGTATCACGCATTGCAGACCGTAGAATAAGGAAGATTTTGGCTTCAAAGTTTTGGAAGGTATCTTCGAAATTGAAGGAAGAGACGCTCTCTAATGTTGGTAAGTTGCTTTATTTGAATGTGGTGGGTTTTTTTTTTTTTTTTTTTTCTCGCTTTTGATTTCTGGTCAAGTGTCATTACCTCAACTTCTATGTTCTGTTCTTTTAAATTGATTTTTTTTTTTTATTTTTTTCGTTTGATGTCTTTAGATGGGGATTTGAAGCTCATTTGCCGCAATAGGAAGGGCTATTATAAACGCCAAAGATCTCAAATGAATATTCCTTTTAAAAAGAGGAAAATTTTTCAGCGTAGCTCAGTTTCGAATTCTGATCGATGGATTAGCTATGAGGGCAATTCTCGTTCAACTGAAAAGGGCATCAATGGAGATGATTTAGGTTCATGTCTGAAGATGCATGGTGGTCTGTTTTGAACCACTTTATTTTTGGTTTGAATTAATCTTCTCGTTAGTGTGTGGCATTTTTTGCTCTCTACATTTCTTTTTCTAAATATCAAAATCATTATGCAGCGTCTGGGACATCATCCTCAGTAGTAGGTCAACATACTTCAATTCAATCTAGGGATTCTTATGGTATGAGAATGTTTAATAGAGTTATTCATGTATGCTCTTTTGACTTGATTGGTTTCTGACATTAAGAAGATTATGCACTAAAGTGTCATTTCTTTTACTCAGTGAAGCTTAGGATAAAGTCTTTCAGGGTGCCGGAGCTTCTTATTGAGATGTCAGAAACTGCAACTGTTGGGTCTTTGAAGGTATAGTGAACTTTTAATTTTTGATAAAACATCATGTAGCTAATTCATATTATGCCTGCCTGCCTGCCTGGTCCTTTTACCCCCTTAGAGGGTGAGTCATTCGATATCCTGAAATTCTTAGCTCATGTGCCATTGTGAAATTGGGACATTGTTTTTAAGAAGTCCAATGTCACTTATGCAGAAGCACATGTATCTGCATTTTCTGCACACATATTATTTTAGGACATGGGGCAATGAGGTGTGGGGACTCCTATATTCTGTATTTCCTTACATCAAGTATTGGTGATTGTGTGCATAAATTACCATATTAGCCACTTGGTTTCAAGTGTGTAGTCTGATGTTGTGTAAATGTTCTTTAGAGGGCTGTTATGGAGGCAGTGACTTCCATACTTGGAGGTGGATTACGTGTTGGTGTACTTCTTCAGGGAAAGAAGGTTAGAGATGACAATAAAACTCTACAGCAGACAGGAATTGCTCATGATTACCCTCTGGATGCTTTGGGTTTTACCCTGGAGCCTAACCCTGCACAAAATCCCCCACCTTTATGCCCCAGAGATTCTTCCTGCATGCTTCCTTGTGACACGCCTCAGCCTTTAACAAGGTAGTGTGAATTCACTCTGAACTTTTTGGAACTAGCCCTCATTTAGTCTCTTCTCAGTCAATCCTCAAACTTGCTGGTTGTTTAGCTTAATTTATTGTTGTTCAACTGAATTTTCAGTCATTTGCTCATTGTTAAAGTTAATTTTGCTAAAAATCATTAAGTAAAAGTGAGTTTCTGTGCTGGAGTTTGTTTTCTAGAAAGAGAGATTTAAACGAATGGAAAGTGGAAACCTTTCTTATGTTGTCAAAATGCTCATGCAGAATTAGGTGTGCTGCAATTGAGTTGTTGTTAATTTAGCACAGCTCCTCAAGATTTGTACTATTTCTTTCTGTGGTTTGCAGCAAATTGTACACTATCATACTGGTTTATTCTTGTGTAAAATGATTTGACGCTGTGTTGTCTCCAAAATAGATTTTTTTTCTGTTACACAATCCACTTATTTGCAACAGTGAGACTGATTCTTTCATATTGGATAGTCTGGTTGTTATATTAGGGTTTCTTCCAGACCCAAAGTAGGTAAATGAGTTGCAGGTCAGCTTATGTTGCAATGATCTTTTTTTTTTTTTTTTTCCAGGTATCCACTTGATTCAACTGTAGCTCGTCAGGGCGATTCTCATGCCTTTCCTGAACCTCATGCAGCCAATTTAGGCACCTTCATTGAAAGTGATCATGATTCAGCACCTTCTCCGACTGACACATCAGTTGACAAAAGTACCACAGATTCTAAAGCTCTGGTTGCTGTTTCAGCAATGGATGTGGATACATTAGCTGTGGTTCCAGTTCACCGGAAATTGAAGCGTTCTGAAATGGCACAGCGTCGAATCCGTAGACCATTTTCTGTCACTGAAGTGGAAGCACTGGTTCAAGCGGTTGAGAAACTTGGAACTGGAAGGTAGGTTTGATGATAATCAATCTAGGAACTATAAGCAGCAGTTTGAGCTTCAGTCAGCCTGAATTTTTCTTATTTGCTAAATTTTGATTGGCCTTGTGCCACTTCACAATGCCTAATTAAATTTTAATTAATCAGGCCCATGGCTCTGCCTATTGTCTACCTCTGTGAAAAAGCATGTCTAGTTTCTTATGTTGCGGTTCTTAGGTTTTGCCCTGCATTTTATTTTGGGATGACTGGGATTGTGATAGATATGATTTTTGAGCCAGCTGTTTTGATGCTCTTGTTATCTTATAAAATATCCCTTTGCTTCAAAATGGAGTTTTAAAAGGCTTTCTTAATTTGTAGGTGGCGCGATGTTAAATTACGAGCTTTTGATAATGCAAAACATCGAACTTACGTGGATTTGAAGGTATTGAGCCTTTTTGCTACCTTGTCGAAAATCTCTACGACAGTACTGTTTTTTCTTGGATTAGCTTCTGGGAAGTTTATCCATCATGCTGACTGAAATTTATGGCTATTTTTCCTAATTGGACTCTTGCTAAATTCATGACACTCTCATTTGATGAGGCTGTTAGATTTTTTCATGGCCGTTGTATTTTACCTGTTTTAAATTTCAAAAAGATTTTAAATTTCAAAAAGATAACTTTAAGACTTTGGGGCCCCCACAGAGCACTTTGATTAATCTATTCAGGCAAATGGTTGCTTGTATCACAGGCTAATGATTAGCTAGTTTTTTTTATAGTTTATCGCTTTATCTGTAGCTTTAGCTTTTCAAGCACAGCTCTCTTCAAGGAATCTTTTCAATCCTAATCCCTTACGACTTCTTGTGTACACTTTTTTTTTTTAAAAATGTAGTCCTATCTGTCGTTACTAAAATGCCCTTCATTAGATGACATACAGTACCCACTTTTTCCTTTTCCTTTTCCTTTTGCTGACTATATTGCCAAGTGAATCTTGTGTGATCGGCTTAGAGTAAAAAAGTGTTGCATGAGTTGTATTTTGAATCTTATTGGTAGGTAACTTTTTAGATGCTGGCATGTGATATGTGAGTTTTGATTGTGATGGTATTTTTGGGGGTTTGTAGGATAAGTGGAAAACTTTGGTGCACACGGCAAGAATATCCCCTCAGCAAAGGAGGGGAGAGCCTGTTCCCCAAGAGCTCTTGGATAGGGTCCTATGTGCCCATGCTTACTGGTCCCAACAGCAAGCAAAACAACAGCTCAAACAGCAGCCAGAGACTTGCCTTCTCCTCTGAAGAAAGAGATGGGTTTAGAAGAGAGGGATGTCTGTCTAGGTGACTCTAATTGTTCATTTCTGTAATTTGTTATGATGTTGTAAAAAGTAATTAGAAAAAAGAAAAATAGAAGTATGAAGAAGAAGTATATTGTAATATTGTAGTTGCTCTAGCCATGGTTCTTTCCCTGTGTGGAGAGAGGCCTTGCACTTGTAAATAGTTCAGGGAATAAGTGCTTGCTAACCCGAATTCATTCCATGCAAAGATGTTATTTTCTTATCTTTGCATTTTCCTTTTTTTAGCTGTTCATAATTTAATTGTTAGCGCTTGTATATTATTACCATTTATTGTTCGGATTAGTTAAATGTTGAATACTGTTTTAATGGTGCATTTTCTTTTTCTGTATTAGATTATTGGAGCTATAACTTTTATTAGGAACTTTGTACTGATTGTTTATTATAACTATCGTAATATATAGCCAACATCTTATTAGGGGAAGCATTATTGTCATGTAATGCCAAATTGGTACTTATTGAATTATGTCGATATCCCAGTATGATAATGTGTCCAACATCAAAGAATTCTCTATTCGAGTTTTACCTAACTGGCTTCTTGGGACTTAAGCCAAACAGAAGTTAACAAAAATGCGGGCAAACTAAAGTTATATTAGGATGGGAGTGAGACCTTTACGGAGGCACATGAGTGCATGTGTTAGAAAATGAGGTTCAACCGTTATATAAGTTCATTTGGGGTTTTAGATCCACTTGCTTTCATACAAAACGGGTCTCACAAAGGAATCTAGGTGCTTATTGAAAGCAATGATTAGCACAAGTTCTACCAAAAAAAAAGAAAAAAAAAAAATGCAGGGTAGGACCCATTGAAAAAGATATATATATATATATATATATATATATATATATATTGTAAGGGCACATTTTGTTGTAGACAGTGGGCTAGAAACTGAACTTCAATGAGTTAGATAACGATCACAGTAGACTAATTGTTACTAGCAAGTATAAACAAACAGTTTTGGTAAGCAAAATCCTCTTCGGCAATGTCCGAGAAAGATTATTCTTATATAGTTCTCTTAAATTTAACTACAATTACAGTTCTTGAGTGTACAGTGATTTTTCTACAAATTATCAGATGATCCCTTTACAATGAGATTTTTCTTCTTTATATTCCACTTCCTTACTTCATCTCAGCCTTTCATGTGTAGATTAGATTGCTGGATTTGATACTTGTCCCATTAGCACCTTCTCGAAGTCTTGGTGGGTAGTTATAAGGTTGAATGTTACTGTTCAGATATCACCTCCACATTAATGTGGCCAGGGGGTTAGTTGCAGAGCATTCAATGCGGTGGTAACAGCTTTCTTTTCAGATATTTCCCAACTCTCTTTTATCTTATCCCCACCTGATGTTTATCCCTGACAGCATGATTGTTTGTTGTTTTGTTCTTGATGAAATGTCGGACTTATGACCTTTACTCTGTTTAGCTAATAAGGTACTTCACCTCAGACAACATTTCCAACTCCTCATAACCAATCCCCTTCCACGGACCATTGTCCTGTAGGCCTCTGTCATCATTACCTGTCCTCGGATTACTTGATATCCTCGGACATGGCCCACGGCCTAATAACCATATTTGGGCCCTTTATTCCTACAATAGCCCCTTGAAATTCCACCCTTTTGCTCCTCGGGAAAACAGGGGGATTTCGATTTCTTGGTGACTGCTTTCCTCACACTTATGTCATTTCTTTCTGTGCAGGTTTCTTTTCAACTGCAAAGAGGCATGCTTTTGACGCTTCAACATTTATTTCATCCTGTGCCATGTCCCCCATGTCCTACCGTATGATGGAGATCCTACGATGGAGAAATTTTATGGGAATTTGGGCGGGAACTCTCCCGCTTACTTTTCCCCTCCTTATATATATTACTTGAAGATTTTGGCCATTCTACTTTTGCATCTTCAACTCTTAAGAACTAGTCCGAGGAGCCTTTCTTCACTTTCGTAAGTTACCTTTAACTTTTCTTCTTAAATTTAAAACCTTTTCTTCCTCGGCCTCTTTAATTTCACCTCGTCTCCTTAACACTTTCAATTATCTTTCAAATGGGTAAATTTGCTAATTTAGTAGACACCCCAGAGGGTATAGAGATTTTTAAAGCCCAATATTGTATTCCACTTAGGGTTTCCATCAAGTATTGCCGCCGAGGGGAATGACATGCCTTGAGGCAAGAGGAAGAAGTAGTAATCCCTATGATTGCCTTTATAGAGGGAGGGATGAGAATCCCTATGGGTAGAGTGACTAGGGACTACCTTATTGCTCATAGACTTTCTCCTACCCAGTGCGCTCCTAACGTGTTTAGGATTTTAGATAGCGTAGATGCCCTTAACGAAAAGATGGGTGTGAACCTCACCCATCATGATGTTAATTGGATATACAATCGTCAACATCTCAAAGGCCAAGGGTATTATTTGAAAACTAGGGTCCCAGCAGTCAGGCTGATATCATGTCTCCTTGATACTAACAAGGGTATGTATAAAGATTTCTTAATTGTCTCAGGGGAGTGGCATGATGGACTTCATTGCCCAACATGAGACGGGACTCCAGGTGGGGTGTTTAGGTTTAGGTTTAGGTTTACTACTCTAACAATACCCCTTACTACTTCTGCTGTTTCATTTGCAAATTGGTTCTTATTTTTCACTATGTTATATTCTAACCATGTTTTTCTTTTTAGTGAATTTGCAGATAAGTACTTTGCAATCCCCAACTTCAGTCTTGTCAACGAGCCTGACCTGACAAGGATATTGAAGGCCGAGATCTTTGTCCATATCGATGGACAGTTAAGAGCAGCCCACATCATCCTCGGCTATGATCCCATCTCCTCTAGCTTTCAAGCCCCTAAATATGTTATCAAAGTGAAAGACCCTTGTTTACACTAAATCAACATCGCAGTACCGGGCTTTCTTACTGGCCCTACTCCAGAAGGCACACAGTTAGTGGAGTTACCTTTTTAGCGCTCTGCCGAGGAAGAAACAACCCCTTCTCTTTAGGTAGAGTACCATTCTTGAGGAATAGAACTAAAGAATCCATCCAGCTAGGCCCGAACTTAATCTGTGAACTGGACCTTCTCTTTCTTCTCCTCAGTAGGCTTATACGAATCCTTAATGAGTATAACTCATGGTAAGCCTTGTGCAGAGGAAGTTGCCAAAGTAGCCAGAGAATCTGCATATGTATTTCTGATCCTCGGGATTTGTTGCAAAGTGAAAAATTCAAAACTTGATTGCAAGCGCCTAGCTTGATTCAAATACTCTTGCATTCTCAAATCCTTAACTCCCAACTCTCCTTTTACTTGGCTCACCACTAACCTTGAGTCTGAAAATACTTCCACTGCCTCTCCTCCCATTTTCTAAACCATAACCATACAGAGCTTCATACTCGGCTTCATTATTCGTGGCCGAGAAGCCTAACCTTAAAGATTTCTCAATAGTAATCTTTTCTGGGGACACCACAACTAGCCCCACCCCAGATCTTCTTTGATTAGCTACACCATCAACATACAATTTCCAAGATGAGGGTCCTTGTAGGGAGATTGGTTCAACTGGTTTTGCCACCAAATCTACAAGAACCTGGCCCTTAATAGAGGTCTGAGGCATATACTTGATATCAAAGGCTCCTAAAATTGTTCCCCAATTGGAAATTCTCCCTGTATAATCAGCCATTTGAAGTAATGATTGAAGAGGAAGTTAGGTTAAAACCACAATTGTGTGAGCTTGGAAATAATGAGGGAGTTTCTGTGTGGCATGTACCACAGCCAAAATAGCCTTCTCCAATGGCAAGTAACGAACCTCTGCTTTGTGCAATGACTTGCTCATGTAATAAACTGGCCGTTGTACTCTGCTGTCCACCCTTATTAGCACTAAGCTAATTGCATGAGAGACCACAACAATATAGGCGAAAAGACCATCTTCCTCTTCGGGCCTGGACATAATGGGTGGCTGAGAAAGATAATCCTTTAACTGCTGAAAAGCCAAGGCACACTCTTCAGTCCACTTAAATCCTTTTCATTTGTGCAACAATTGGAAGAAAGGCCTACATCTGTCAGCGGATTGTGAAATAAATCGATTCAGGGCTGCAGTCATTTTTGTTAACTTTTGGACTTCCTTAGGATTCCGAGGAGGTTGTTGGTTGTTAATTGCTTTAATTTGATCAGGATTGACTTCAATTTGACGATGAGTGATCATATAACCTAAAAATTTTCCTGAATTGACGCCAAAAGAACACTTAGAAGCATTAAGGCGTAGTTTGTGCTTTCTTAGTACTTCAAAAATACTTCCGAGGTTATTACATGCTCGGACTCCACCTTACTCTTCACCACCATATCATCTATGTAGACTTCAATGTTCTTGCCAAGCTAAGGTTCAAACATCCTAGTCATCAACCTCTGATAAGTGGATTCTGCATTCTTCAGTCAAAAGGGCATCACCTTGTAATGGTAATTCCCAGTGGGTGTAACAAAAGCGATCTTCTCCTGATTGCCCAGAACTAATGGTATTTGATGGTATCCCTGAAAGGCATCTAAAAAGCTCATCCGAGGATGACCAACTGTTACATCCACCAATTGGTCTATCCGAGGTATCGGGAAGGGATCTTTGGGGCAAACCTTGTTTTAATCAGTAAAGTCCACACGTACTCGCCACTTCCCATTCTTCTTTTTTACCATCACTATATTGGCCAACCACTTAGGATAAAACACTTCTTTTATTGCTCTTGCCCACTTAAGTTTGATCACCTCCTTCTTAACAGCATCAGAATGCTCTTTGGAAGAGCATCAAGGTGGTTGCTTCTTAGGGGGGTGATAGATGGATTAACGTTTAGGTAATGACAAATAAAATTTAGATCCACCCCAGGAGCTTCATAAGCACTCCACGCAAACACATCAATATTCTTCCTAAGGAAAACAACAAGTTCTTCCTTCTCTCGAAGAGGTAAATGAACTCCCACTTGGAAAAACTTCTCCTCATCATTATCGACGACAATTTTTTCTAACTCTTCACACTTTACCCCTTCTACCACCGCATCCGTGGATGAGACTGTTCTCTTTGAATACTATAAGTCCCTCTCTGCAGAGGCCAAGGATTCACCTTCAGACTGATGTCTAATTGCAACCACCAAACACTGTCTGGCTATAGATTGACTTCCAATTAGCTTCTCAACTTGATCCCCTGATGGATACTTCACCTTTAAGTGCAAAGTGGAAGAAACAGCCCCCATGGAGTGAAGCCAAGGTTTTGCCACAATAGTAGTGTAGGGGGAATATGCATCTGCTACAATGAAGTCCACCTCCATGACTTCCGACCTTGCTTGAATAGGTAATTTAATTTGGCCCTTTGGGATGACTGTCTTCCCATCAAACCCCACTAAAGGAGAATCATAGTAGGCCAAGTCCTCAGGCCTCAGCTTGAGCCCCTTGTATAGATTAGGGTACATGATCTCTACACCATTGCCTTGATCTACCAAAATCCTCTTCACATCATACCCTCCAATCCTAAGTGTAACCACCGGGCATCATCATGTGGCTGTAGGGTTCCCACCTTATCCTCATTAGAAAAACTTAGGGCTGGTTGGATTTCCATTCTACCCCTTTTAGGATCAGGGATTAGGTTCTCAGCATATGGCTGAGCTATAAATATCACCCTAGATGGATAGGAACCAGTCCTACCTAGGGTAGCAAGAGTAACACTGATTGTCCCCAAAGGTGGTATTGAAGAAGCATCCCTTTGGTATGCCGACCTTGGCTGGTTCCCTTGTCCATTGGGCTGGTACATGAATTGTTTTAGTTTCCCGATTTTGACTAACTGCTCCAAATGATCCCGTAGAGTCCTACATTCTTCTATAGTATGTCCTCAGTCTTGGTGGTATAGACAGTGAAGGCTTTGGTTACGCTTCGTGGGGTCCCCACCCATCTTATTTGGCCACTTAAAGTATAGCTTATTCTTTATTTTCTCCAAGATTTGGTGCATAGGCTCTCTAAACACAGTGCTAACTACTTAGGCAGTTGTAGGTCTAATATGTCGAGCAAAATCTCTTCTAGGTCGATTGTTGTTGTACGTCTCCGATTTGAAATCCCTTCGGTCTTGGGAAACTACTTTAGCCTTCCCTTTTCCTTGTTATTGAACCTCTTCTACTTGTTTATACTCATCAATTCGATCCATGAGCTGACGTACGCTCCTGGCAGGCTTCCTTGTCAAAGACTTCCTTAAATCGTGCTTGGCAGGCAAGCCGACCTTGTCAAAGACTAACTGCTCCAAATGATCCCGTAGAGTCCTACATTCTTCTATAGTATGTCCTCAGTCTTGGTGGTATAGACAGTGAAGGCTTTGGTTACGCTTCGTGGGGTCCCCACCCATCTTATTTGGCCACTTAAAGTATAGCTTATTCTTTATTTTCTCCAAGATTTGGTGCATAGGCTCTCTAAACACAGTGTTAACTACTTAGGCAGTTGTAGGTCTAATATGTCGAGCAAAATCTCTTCTGGGTCGATTGTTGTTGTACGTCTCCGATTTGAAATCCCTTCGGTCTTGGGAAACTACTTTAGCCTTCCCTTTTCCTTGTTATTGAACCTCTTCTACTTGTTTATACTCATCAATTCGATCCATGAGCTGACGTACGCTCCTGGCAGGCTTCCTTGTCAAAGACTTCCTTAAATCGTGCTTGGCAGGCAAGCCGACCTTGAAAGTTCTTATTGCTACGTCATCAAAATTTCCCTCTATTTCATTAAACATCTCCCAAAACCTGTCAGAATACGTCTCCAGGGTCTCCCCTTCTCGCATGGCCATAGACAGCAAGGAATCTAAGGGATGAGGAACCTTACTACAAGTAACAAAACGTGCTCCAAAGGCCCTAGTAAGCTCTTGAAAGGAATTGATTGAGTTTTCTTTCAAACCATCGAACCATCTCATTGCAACTGGCCATAGGTTAGATGGGAACACCTTGCACATCAAGGTCTCATTCTTTGAGTGAACAACCATTTTTTGATTGAAATGGCTGACATGTTCCACAAGGTCTGTCCTACCATTATACATGGTAAACATTGGTTGAGTAAACTGCCGAGGAAGCTTTCCTCCTTCAATCCTTTGTGTAAACGGTGATTTAGAAATTTGGCTTAGGGCTTTGCTCATAGCATCATTGCCCACGCCCTTGCGAGATGGACTTTTGCTTCTCTGCCTATAATGGCGGTCCTCATTACATGAAAAAGACTCACTGGGGGGAGTCCTTGATCTGGGCCTGTAGCTATCATCATTATCATCCTTAGAGGAAGGCTCTGAGCTTGAATGAGTCTATCTCCATTGCTTACGGCGTAACTTCCTTCGTAAGTTGTCTATCTCCAACTGCATGTTCTTAGTGTTTTCTCTATGGGACACATGACTCCCACTTCTAGAATGGCTTATACTTGTATAGGTGGTGTGTACACTAACCTCGCGGTCTCTCCTTTGCTCAAGATTAAGAAATTGATCTTGACGTTGGGATCCCACAGATTCTTCATGGTTTGGCCCAGAACCTACCATGGTTGGGTGACGAACTCAAGAATGTTTGAAGTTTCTCACAGACGGCGCCAATTATAAGGACACGTTTTGCTCCCAAAGCAAAAGTGATATGGACAAAGGCCCAAAGAGCCCAAAACAATGAATTTGTAGAGAGTGAGCTAGAAACTGAACTTCAATGAGTTGGACAACGATCACAGTAGGCTAATTGTTACTGGCAAGTATAAACAAAAGGTTTTGGTAAGGAAAATCCTCATCAGCAATGTTCGAGAAAGGTTGTTCTTATATAGTTCTCTTAAATTTAACTACAATTATAGTTCTTAAGTGTTCAATGATTTTTCTATAGATTATTAGATGATCCCTTTACAATGTGATTTTTTTTTCTTTATATTCCCCTTCCTTACTTCATCTCAGCCCTCCACATGTAGATCAGATTGCTGGTTTTGATACTTGTCCCATCAGCACCTTCCTGAAGTCTTGGTGGGTAGTTGTAAGGCTGAATGTTACTGTTCAGGTATCATCTCCACATTAATGCGGCCAGGGGGTTAACTGCAGAGCATTCAATGCGATAGTAGTAGTTCTCAAATATTTCCCAACTCTCTTTTGTCTTATCCCCACTTGATGTTTATCCCATACAGCATGATTGTCTGTTGTTTTGTTCTTGATAAAAGGTCAGACTTATGACCTCTACTCTGTTTAGCCGAGGAGGTATTTCACCTTGGACAACATTTCCATTTCCTCATGACCAAACCCCTTCCACGGACCATTGTCCTGTAGGCCTCCATCATCATTACCTGTCTTCGGACTACTTGATGTCCTCGGACACGGCCTACGGCCCAATAACCATATTTGGGCCCTTTATCCCTGCATATATATATATATATATATATATATATAATTTTTCAATTTTGAGTTTAATGTAATTTTTCAATTTGAATTTATCTATTGTTAGTGAGGTTACACATGATGAAATTTTTAAGAAACTAAAATTTAGGATTTGAAATAGGGTAAACTGCTAGGTTTAGTGTGTGCTAATTTTTTGGAGAAAATGTATCAAACGTGCGTGAGATATATTTAAATAGAGAATGCTAGTTTTTAGGAAAAAAACTTATTTGGTATTTTTTTTTTGTTTTTGAATTTTGTTGAATTATAATTTTAACCAAATTATAATTTTAATTTTTTTAAGAATAAGGATTATCTAATTAGATTATGGGTATTTTTGACATTTTTCAAAGTCATAACAAAATTTTTGACATTTGGTTGAATTTTTAGACTTAGTAAATGGGTTGGGTCAATTGGGTCCGTTTGGAAGCGGTGTTTTTGATGGGTTGGTTAAACCTCGTCTCTCTCTTGAATTTTTTTTTTTGAACGTTTCTTTCAATAAAACCCTGTCTCTCTCTTTTGAGAGAGAGAGAAAGAGAGAGAGAGAAGAATCTTAACATACTTTTGAATATCGTATTTTTTTTTCCTTTTCATTTATTTTTCAAAACAAATAAAAAGCCCTGATTATAGAAATTTAATAATACATAAGTCCTTATGTTTAGTCATGTTAGTCTACTATCAGATAATTCCACAAAACAAGAAAAATGTTAGCCTACTATCAAATAATTCCACAAAACAAGAAAAGAAAATGCATATGCAGTTATTCATAAAACATTAAATAAAGTTAATTAACCTCTAAAAAAGAACGAAGTGTGTATTAGATTAACTTTTTGTTGAAAGTTGACAAAAGTATAGTTGTACTTAAAATAAATGAGGATTTATAAAGTTGTACATAAGCATATAAGCTATAAACCTAAAAAAAAAAAATGCTAATCCAAACTTACACATATAGGTAAAGGAAGTATTGTTGTACTTAAAATAAATGAGGATTTATAAAGTTGTACATAAGCATATAAGCTAAAAACCTAAAAGAAAAATGCTAATCCAAACTTTCACATATAGGTAAAGGGAAAAAAAAAGCACTAAACAAAAACAAGAAAAAAAAAAATTAACTTGAAAATATATAATGAACTTACGAATAAACTACTCAATGATAGTAGTAGATTTAGCATTGGAAATAATATAATTGAGAATTGCATATAGAGTTGACAAGTAGTGTCATTAATAATTTCATCTACAATATAGAAAATCTAATATAATTTTAGTATACAAACATTTGTTGCAAATGTGTCGATAGAAAAATAAGTTGTCATTCCTATTACTGATATCCTTTTATTCATGAGGGTTCAAGTGGGTTAATGTGTTTGGGTCTCTTTTTTTTTTGGTTCTTACACCCGTCACACAGTTATCCTTTATCTTGATAAAAATTCAAATTTGGACCCTAAACAAAAGTCCAATCAAAGTAATAAATCACCAATTCTAAAAATAAATAAATAAAAATAGTCGAATCAACACAAATATTTTGGTGATGAATTGGAAAACCAATGAATAGCTCTTCAAAAAAAAAAAACCAATATGAAGATACGTAACCCTGTAAGAAATTCACTATAGATTAAACAATTTTAAAAGTTCAGACTTATAAAACCTTAGTAAAAAAATGGAAAATATTTACTTTCAAACTAGTTTGGAGTAAAATTATTGTAGCTCACCATGTGATAGTTAAAAGGATCATTCATGTATATGTTTAATCACTTGACATTCTTAATGAGTCATGTGATTTATTTAAATAAGAAACTTAGATGGTATTATGAATCGTCACATGGCGGGTTGGAGGAGATTCCTCCAAATTAGTTTGGAGGAAATCTTTTTCCTCAAAAAAAATATTCTCTATGTAACCTTAGCAAACACCCATTTGCCTCCTATCATAGTGGTCCTAGAACTCTAAAATCCTTTTATTAAAATTTCCTCTACAAATAAACACATCAATAACAATCTAGAACTCTTGTGATACAAAGAACTATCTAGAGGTTTTGTACCAATGAACTTACTAGCAAAGGTTTAGGATATTTGTGGTTTGGATGAACAAAACTCATGATGTGTTAAACTCAAGGATAATCTCCTAATTAAGGCTCAAGGAAAAAAACTCTTAAAGAAAAACTCTAAAAAGATCTCATAAGAAGAACAATCTAGGGAGGGGAATTTATAAATCTTTAGGCTCTAGGAGGTTTCTGTCTCTGTCTCTGTCTCTCTCCCTGTATATATAAACTAACAGAAAAAGAGTTGATTTATATAGAGAAAATTGAGTTAAGCAAGCAACACATCAATACCGGTTTACTATTCACACAATGTTAGTCGAGCAAGTGTAACTAAAAGGTCTCATGAACGAACAATTTAAGTTTTAGTTGAATAAAGGTCAAGCAAGTGTCTCGTGATTTTCTAAAACTTGAGTTCTAAAATTGTTATCCTTAGCTCAATTTAATACGAAGGAAACGTAATTAAAACCACCCTTACAACAATTGTCTTGACACAAGAATTTAACCAACAATCTAAAACCTATATTTACAAAAAGTGCACTAAAGAACAAGAAAATATCATTCATAAAGTTAGGAGAAGAAAGTGATATCTATGCTCAAGCTATCTTAGTCAGACTATGGGCCTCATCCTTTTATTCTCCCCTTCTCAAATTATTCATAACCAAAAAAAAAAAAAGAAAAGAAAAAAACCTAAAACCTACGATCCCTTACATCTCTGAAAAAGAAAGATGGATGGTGGTTTGTTAGTACCTCAATCACTACACTACTTTAGGAGTTAATACTAAAAATACTTTTTTGTGTGTGGATAATTCCAAAATATATATATATATATATATATAGGAACAGATTCATGATTTCAAGCTAAGGGACATGTTAGAGTATAAGGAAAAAAAAAAATGTGGACAAGTCCAAATTTTATAAGTTAGCAATGTGGGCAAGTCCAAATTTTATTTTATTTTATTTTTTAAATTTGTGTGACATTTTAATTATAAGGGAAATTACAGTAAACCTATGGTTTAAAAAATCGGTAGAGTCAAAGAATCACAAAAGGGTCTGGTTATCGGTTTTATGGTCCAACCAGAACCGAATCGATGATGTCATAAATAATTTATGTGGGGCCCTATCGCACTTACCACGCTGGCCCACTACATGCGGCCCAAGGCCCGCGCCGAGGATAGTGCTGAGGCCGAGGACAATGGGAAAGAACCCAGAACGTCCAAAGGCCCGCGCCGAGGATGACCTGTCCTCGGCGCACCGACTTCGCTAAAAGGGAAAATATCCCATCCCCGTTGAATATATCTCACCTACATTCTGACCACTTTAATGACAAAGTGACCTGAAAACCCAAGGCATCAGTCGTTTCAACTAGTATAAAGCCTGCAAAGGCGGCTTTGACCTAACATAAAGCCTGTAAAACTACAGATGGTGAGACAAACCCCTACACGCAAAGCCCAGATAACCGACAAATGGACGGCTAAGATCCAAAAAAGAGAGCACTATATAAATAGAAGGAACCCCTTCGACCAGGAGAGAGGGGAGGGGGGGGGGGGGGCGAAAGAAGAAAAAGAGGTCCTGGGCGAGGGCCGAGAATTAACGTGCCTGACAAACACTTGGCCAAAATGGCAACGGAGGTGATCTGAAAGATTTAGCCAAAGTGAGGGTCTTTCCTACAACAACTTCTAAGTCCAATTCGTTTAGAGTGATCCGCCCTTAAATTCGTTGTTTGCCTGTTATTCGCCTAGTCCGTCCTACCCATTCTCTACCAATTTTATTGTCTGGGGTCCATCATATTTTGAGCCCTTACAATTTAATTAATAATTTTTAAATTATATCAATAAATAATAAGTTTTTTTTTTTTTTTTTTTATATACTAATAAACTAATAGTAATAAATATGTATGTTTGAAAAATATATAACATCTTTTTAAAGAATTTATGTAAGCTTTTAGCATTTTACATCTTATATTTGCAAAATAAAAATAGCAAAACGTAATAAAGAGGATCTTTTTTTTTTTTTTTTTTTTTTTTTTTTTGTTTTGGTAAGAACAACAAAGAGGATCTTGTATCTAGAAAAGTAAAATAACAAATCCACATTTTATATATAGTAAGTTTATAACTAAAATTAACAATAATGTAATAATAGATTTGTATTAAAATGAATTATTATTTAATATTTTAAAATTTTATATTAAATATTATTGTACATTTCTTATATATAATATAATATTATATATATTACTATATATTTTTGTTTAATTATTAATACTATGTAAGTCTGATAGGAGTAGTTAATTGACTTGGTATACTAATACTGAGTATGTGGTGTGAGTGTGTGAGTATGTTAGTGCTAAGCATATTAATTGGTAAGTTAGTTATAAGAAGTTGGTTAGGGTGCTAGCTGTATGTGCCAGCTAAGGATTGACTAATGATTCTAACTGATTGTAACTACCAACTTGTACTTAACTATATATAAGGTAGAGCTATGAGAATGTGAGTTTAAGCTGAAATAATACCAATTTACTTTTGTTTCCTTCCTTCCTAATCTCTAAATCTCTCTCTAATCTTTCTATTCTCTAGTTTCTTTCCTTGGAGGTTGGTTCCCTCGAAGAACCCTTGAATACAACCACCATTTCTTAAGCTGATTCTATCAATTTGGTATCAGAGCCTACTCTATCTTCATGGCAGAAACACGATCCTTGGCTTCTCTCAATGAGAAATATAACACTCTTTCATTCACTTATGACCAACATGAACAAGAAATATGAGGCATTCATCAGAAAATAGATGCTATGACTTCGGTGTTACAAACATTGATAGAAATTGTGCAAGGACTCACTGAATTTGGAAATCTATGGCAACATGGGACTGCACTTTTATCTCCAGCTACTACAACAACACCATTGGACTCACTCACAGCAGTTCCAAAGACAATGAGATTGGAATTTCCAAGGTTCAGAGGAGAAAATCCCTCAAGTTGGGTCTATAAGGCTCACCAGTTTTTTCAATTGTACAACACTCCCATCAATCAAAGGATTCTTTTAGCTTCTTATCACATGGAGGATGAAGCTTTGATCTAGTTTCAAGAAGCTGAGGAGACAGGGCAATTCACCAGTTGGGAAACCTTTGTGAGAGCTTTGCATACTAGATTTAAAGCTTTGGCTTATGATGATCCGATGGAAGCATTAACAAAATTAAGGCAGGTTAGTTTTGTTTCTTCCTACAAGGCTTAGTTTGAAGCTTTATCAAATAGGATCAAGGAATTGTCTGAAAAACATAAACTTAGTTGCTTTTTGAGTGGGTTAAGGGATGAAATTCGTTTACCTATCAAGATGTTTAATCTACAAAACCTTAATTCAGCCTTTGGCCTTGCTAAAATACAATAAGAGTATCTTCTTAGTAACAAGAAAACCACTAAACCTTAAATAGATGTGCCTAAACCCTCTATTCTTGGACCACCACCAGCAATCAAGAATGAAAATATGGATGTAAAAACTACCAAATTACCTATTTAGAGACTACCTGTTGCATAGATTGAAGAAAGAAGGAAGAAAGGAATTTTTTTTCATTGTGAAGAAAAGTGGCATGCAGGTCATCAATGCAAGACTCCAAAAATTTTCCTTATGGAAGTTTTGTTAGAATTCCACTTTGATGTCCAATTGCAAGAAGTGGAGTCTGATGTATCTGGTGGATTGGAGTAAGGAGTGGTGGATGATATGGCAAGGTTAAGAGGCAGTGGCATTGAGGGAACTACAGAGTTGAAGGGTAGTGTTGCTGAGATCACTCTTTATGCATTACTTGGTAGTCCTTCTCCAGGTACAATGCGAGTTTTGGCAAGGATCAAGCAACAAGAAATGGTTATTTTGATTGATAGTGGCAGCACACATAATTTTCTAGATGAAGATATGTGGGTGGCATTGAATTTACCTTTGTCATCCAAGGATACATTTGAGGTCTAGATTGCTAATGGTGCCTTAATCAAGACTAAAGGGATTATTTATGGGGTTCCACTTAAGGTTCAAGGGCACACCTTTAAGGTGGATTTGAACATACTGCCCTTGGTGATTGTGCAGTGGTCTTGGGAACCCAATGGTTGTATTCCTTGGGGTTGATTCAGTGGGACTTCAAGCATCTCACTATGCAATTCTGGTATGAAGGCATTTCTGTTTTGCTCACGGGTTTACAACCTTCAAGGCCTTCTTTGCAAGAGGGTGAGAAATTTTTGACACCTGCTATCAAGAAAGGGCTATTGCTGCAGATTGTAGCCACACCTCTAGCAGCTTCACCAGTGCAACCACATCCTGCTTTAAGCCAATTACTTCGGGACTTCAGCAAAGTCTTTGAAGTACCTACTGGTCTCCCACCACTCAAAAACCATGAACATTCAATTACTTTGAAGGAGAGCAGTCAACCAATCTGTGAAAGGCCATGCAGGTACCCTTTCTATAAAAAATCTAATATTGAAAAGATTGTTAAGGAGTTGCTTGAGGCAGGATCTATTAGAGCTAGCCAAAGTCCATTTTCTTCACCTGTGTTGTTGGTGAAAAAAGTAGATGGCAGTTGGCGTATGTGCATTAACTATAGGTCACTTAATAAAGCCATTATCAAGGACAAGTATCCCATTCCAGTGGTAGATGAATTACTTGATGAATTGTGTGGAGCAACAATCTTTTCTAAATTGGATCTTAGGTCTAGTTACCATCAAATTCGAATGAAAGAATGTGACATTCCAAAAACTACATTTGGGACTCATGAGGGCCACTATGAGTTCCTAGTCATGCCCTTTGGCCTAACAAATGCACCCTCCACTTTTCAATCTTTAATGAATGATATCTTTAAACCCTTCTTAAGGAAGTTTGTTTTGGTATTCTTTGATGATATTTTAGTATTTAGCAAGACATTGGATGATCATGTTTCTCATTGAAAATTGGTCTTGGAGGTTTTGCTTAAGAACTAGTTGTTTGCTAAAATGAGCAAATGTGTTTTTGGGTGTCAAGAAGTGGAGTATTTAGGACATTTGATCTCAGGTGAGGGGGTTAGAATTGATCCTAAGAAGATTGAGGCTATGCAGAATTGGACTACTCCCACTTCAATTAAGGCTTTGAGAGGGTTTCTTAGACTAACTGGTTACTACAGGAAGTTTATAAAAAATTATGCAGTCATTGCTGCACCACTGACTGCTTACTTAAAAAAGACTCTTTCCATTGGTCCTCTAATGTTGAATTGGCCTTCAATGCACTTAAACATGTTGTTCCTAATCCACCAGTTTTGGCTTTACCTGATTTTTTTGAAGCCTTTTGTGATTGAATGTGATGCTTCTGGTTATGGGTTGGGTGCTGTTTTGATGCAAGACAATAGACCCTTAGCTTTCCATAGTGAGGCTCTCAAAAGAAGGTGCTTGTCCACTTATGAAAAGGAGCTCTTAGCATTGGTGAAGGCTGTTAAGAAATGGAGAGATTATTTGGTTGGTAATCCCTTCTTCATTAGGACTGATCAACACAGTCTCAAATACATTCTTGAACAGAGAATTGGCACTCCTACTCAGCAGAAGTGGATTACAAAACTGTTGGGTTTTTCCTTTGTGGTGGAGTACAAAAAAGGGAGAGAAAATAGGGTTGTTAATGCTCTTTCTAGATTGCAACCTTCTGATGACAGCCTTGATCAACATTCTTCACTCTATCTTATCTCCTTTCCTTTTCCATTGTGGTTGGATTTACTTAAGGACAATTACAATTCTGATGTGGTTTACCAGGAATTGCTTTCTAAACTTGCTGATTCCACCTTTACTCCAGTTGGTTATTCTTTACAGAATGGTCTTATTCTTTACAAGAATAAGATTTTCATCAGTCCTTTTTCTACCTTGATAGCATTGATCCTCCAACAGATGCATAATAGTCCAATTGGTGGTCATTCAGGCTACCTCAAGACCCTTCATAGGATTAAGCAAGATTTCTATTGGCAGGGCATGAAATTTGACATTACAAATCATATCAGGTGTTGTGAGGTTTGCCAAAGAACCAAGAATGATAATTCTAAACCAGTTGGCCTGTTGCAGCCTCTCCTAATTCCTGATAGACCTTGGTTGGATATTAGCAGGGATTTCATTGAAGGGTTGCCTAAATCCCATGGACATGATGTTATTTTGGTAGTGGTTGACAGACTTACCAAGTTTGTGCACTTCTTTTCTCTTCATCATCCTTTTACTGCTCCTAAGGTTGCTTCTGTTTTCATGCAGGGAGTCTTCAAATTAGATGGCATGCTCAAGTCAATTGTTAGTGATAATGGGCTATTTTTACTGTTGCTTTTTGGAGGGAGTTGTTTAGGTTACAAGGCACAGAATTGGCCATGTCCTCAGCTTACCATCCACAATTCGATGGTCAGATTGAGGTTGTTAATAGGAGCTTGGAGTAGTACTTAAAGGTATTTATGAGTGACAGACCTCATTTTGGGACTGATTGGTTGCATTTGGCAAGAGTATTGGTTCAATTCCAATTACCACAATTTTGCCAAAATGACTCCCTTTGAGGCCATGTATGGTTACCCTCCTAGACTTTTGGATTATGTTCCTGGTGTCACTGAGGTGGGGGCAATGGATAGCTTCCTACGCACTAGACAGGAGCTTCTTCCTCTTTTGAAACAGAATTTGACTTCAGCTCAAGCTAGGATGAAGCTTTTGGTTGATGAACACAGGTCTAATAAGTCCTTAAGTGTTGGTGATTGGGTTCACATTAAGCTCCAGCCTTATAGGCAGTCTTCTCTGCGAGTGAAAGGGCATAGTAAGTTCTCTCCAAGATTCTTTGGTCTATTTCAAATTGTTCAATGTATTGGTGAGGTGGCTTCCAAGGTGGCTTTGCCAGAAGACTGTCCTACTCATCCTGTGTTCCATATTTCTTGTTTGAGACAAAAATTGGGGGCTCAGGTTACTCCACTCCCTTCTTTTCCTTTCAAGGATTCAGATAGTATACTTCAGCCTGAACCAGTTGCAATTTTCCAGCAAAGGTCCAAGCAGTTGAGGAGTCGTACCATTATTGAGGTCTTGGTTCAATGGCAAGGGCAATCTGCTGAAGATGCAACTTGGGAGTCCCTTTATGTCCTTCACAACAAATTTCCTCACCTTGTGGGCAAGGTTCTTTGAGTGGGGGGGACATTGTTGGGGTTGTCTGGCACCTTGAGGACAAGTTTTTTTTTAAGGGGGGTGGATTGATAGGAGTAGTTAATTGACTTGGTACTAATACTGAGTATGTGGTGTGAGTGTGTGAGTATTATGCTTCTGTGTGTGCATGTGTGAGTATGTTAGTGCTGAGCATATTAATTGGGAAGTTAGTTATAGTAAGTTGGTTAGGGTGCCAGTTGTATGTGCCAGCTAAGGATTGACTAATGATTCTAACTGATTGTAACTACCAACTTGCACTCAATTGTATATAAGGTAGAGCTGTGAGAATAGGAGTTTAAGCTGAAATAATACCAATTTACTTTTGTTTCCTTCCTTCCTAATCTCTAAATCTCTCTCTAATCTTTCTATTCCCTAGTTTCTTTCCTTGGATGTTGGTTCCCTCGAAGAACCCTTGAATACAACCACCATTTCTTAAGTTGATTCTACCAAAGTCCTAAAAAAAAATCTCATGTAAGACTACAACGTGACTCTCTACAACTACATTATGAATAATTAAATACAATTAAAAAAACTCTATTAACTACCCACGTACCCCACTGCCAACCTACCCACTTGACCACCTCTTTATCTTCCTATTATTTTCATCGGATATGTGGGTTGTTTAAAGTTCTAGTTTCTTTCTCCTTTAGCGCCTCTTTCAAAAGTCATGGATATGCATCTGCTTCTTCTCATTTTTGTTAAAATCTTGCACTGTGTAGCAAATGCGAGATTAAAGAAAGTTGTATATTCCTATTATTTTCATCGGATATGTGGGTTGGTTAAAGTTCTAGTTTCTTTCTCCTTTGGCTCCTCTTTCAAAAGTCATGGATATGCATCTGCTTCTTCTCATTTTTGTTAAAATCTAGCACTGTGCAGCAAATGCGAGATTAAAGAAAGTTGAAGTAGCTGAATTCTTACCACTCTCTCTGCAAACATATTTATCACTTCACCTCTCTCTCTCTCTCTCTCTCAATATGGTTTGTATAAGGCTATAAGTTGTAACTGTGGGTGAGTTTTTAGTTTTCTTTTGGATTGAGCTGTTTGGGCTGTTAGGGGAGGGGGCCAAGGCTTTGGAAGAGAGAGGCCCAACCTTAAAATAGGAAAATTATACCTAATTAAAAAAAAAAAAAAAAATTGGACCGGGGCGGCCTACTGTAGGGATGGCAATTTTTCCCCACCCCACTTAACCCGCCCTTCCCCGCTTCGCCCCGTGCGGGTTTTCCCCGCCCCGTGAAGGTGGTGGGACGGGGATGGGGCAAGATTTTAGCCCCGTATTACGAGGCGGGGCGGGGATGGGTTTAGACTTTTTAGACCCGCCCCGCCCCACCCCATCCTCGTCCCGCCCCCGCCCCGCCCCGCGTTGCTAAGGGTTATAATTGTAAATTTTTCATACCTTAAAACCCTACTATTTAAACAAACATATTAATATTAACTTATTTTATTCTACCAAATGTGATTTTCTGCCTTTATTTTGTTACGTGTTATACTATGAGATTTTTTATTATTATTATTTATAATTGTCTTGTTAAACACTTGGATATATTATTCAATTTTTTCTAAAAATTGATTTGATTTGATGGGATACATATAGTTGTAATTTCAAGTATATATTTATTAATGAAATAGGTCTTGTTAAAAAAATTGTACTAGTTGTGGGGCAAATTTACAAAAAGTAGAGTTTTACAGGGTGGGGCGGGGCTTTGCGGGGCCCTAAGGGGCGGGGATGGGGCAAGACAAAACCATGCGGGGCGGGGACGAAGACCTCATCCTTCGGCCCCGCCCCGCCCCGCCCCATTGCCATCCCTACGGCCTAGGCCCCAACCTGGGTCCGTCTCTATATAAATATAATATATATATATATATATATATATATTTAGTGATAAAATAAATTTGTAAGCGTGATATGATAACACCTATACTTTATATTTTATAATGCAACCATATAAACCCTCCGTTCATATCTATTACAAATAAACTAATGAAACAAAATTCATTTTGGAAGTATACGTTTTACATGATCAAATATAGGGTTTGATATGTCACTTTTTTATTTTTTACAGTATTTTTTTCTAAACACACACATATTTTCTCCATTGGTGTCTTTGAAGAGAATAGACAAACTGGACCCAAGCTTTACCCATCACACAATGTATAAAATATAAGGTTTAATATGTCCTAATTAAAAATTAGGATTCAATTTATCACTTTATCAAATTTGTAAATGTATATATACTGGAAATTTCGTTACTTTTTTATGCAAGTTTTAAAGGTATCTTATCCGCCCCTCCCTTTTTCAAATTATTCTTAACCCAAAAAAGAAAAGAAAAAGAAAAGCTGGTGATAGCTGTTGAGAAAAAACTTGTGCTAGTGCTAAGTTACTAGTTGTTAATGGCTAGAAATTATTATTATTATTATTTTTTTTGAGAAGAGGCTCTAAATTTATTGGTTTGAGCATGGTGTTTATGGCATTACCTAATCTTCATAGGTTGTGTAATATTTTTATTTTATTTTTAAACCTAAGTATAGAAAAAATTAATCCTACCAAAGACCATATAGGTAATGGGCACATACTTTTTAAATTCATTCCTCACACACAATTTGGTCTAGTATATAATTTATTTTGCTTAAAAATAAGTCAAACCAAACCAGTGCGCGCGCGCGCGCGCACACACACACACACACATATATATATATATTATTTTTTTTTTGAGAAGAAACCAGCACATAAACTTGTACTTCTAAATAAAAATGCATTTGCTTGATTCACAACCAAAAAAGGAAAAAAAACACCATGACAATATTAGTCAATTATACAATTAATTATTTATGAATTTTGATGATGCCAATTTCATGTGAAAAGCCTGTCTTGATAGATTCTTTGGAATGGGTGGGACGTAGGGCTGTCTAGACTCGACTGGAGCCCGACAACTCAGCTAAACCGTCTGATGTGGACCCGATTTCGGCCCGAACTGAAGGTCCAGTAGGTTGGCGGCGGGTTTCTGTTCTCAGAAACCGACATCGGCGGGTCAAGTGGCGGGTTTGCATCTCCAAAACCCGAGCACACCCGAACCTGACCGGAGCTACCAAAAAAAATCCAGCCAAATTTGCAAAAACAAGCCAACATCCGGAGAGATCTCGACAAGATCCGGCTAGATCTGGTGGGATTTATCCAGATTTGGCCAAATTCCAGCAATTTCTAGCCAAAAAAATGCAGATTTCATAAAAAAAAAATCCAATTTCTGGGGAGATTTCCCAGTTTTTGGCAATATTTTCTAGTTTCCAACGAAAATTCCAAATTCTGGCGATTTTTTTCCAGATTTTGATGCCTTATTAATTTCGGCAACCGACTCGGCTCGACTGACGCTAACCATCACCCGAAACCGAACAGACCGATTTTTCCGATGGTCGGTTTCGTATTCCTCCGCCCCTCCACCCAACGCCGATGGGTCGAGTCCGAGTTGGGTCCAAAACCGATAGAATATGCCGTTTATTGCCTTGGCATTTGATTTCGAATAATTGAATTGACAGGAAAGAAAGAACTCAAACAATAAGTCATTATTTCAAGGAGTCATTTTTATAGGTGACATATCATTAAATGCCCTTCTCTTGCTATGTCTCCATCATGAAAAAGTTATTTCTGCATGCTTTTATATAAAAATTGAAAATACTTGGATAATAAATATAAATGAAAGAGGATTAGTGCTCTTTATGGCTACAAATAGATGGGCTGTCTCTTTTCACATTTTAGTTCCTCTTATGGGATTTATAGATTATGGCTATTAAGCCAATTCTAGTTTAAGTGGCTACGAAAATTTGAGGATTTTTTTTGAGGGAATAAAAAAGGGATTAAAATCATAAGATGAGGTGCTTTTTACTTTTTACTTTTTGGTGAAGGAAGCATGTTTGCATAATCCAAAAATTTTACAATATATGAATATAAAGAAAGGGCTGATTTATTTATTTATTTGAGGAGAAGGACTGATTTATTTTTTTATTTGAGGAGAAGGACTGAGTTAATTTGTGATTGAAAATTTATTTTTATATGTATAGACCTTTTTGGGTTGGAGCGGGGGTATGGCACTAGTCTAAATTATTAAAATTAAATAATGTTATCCCAAGCATTTTTTTTCCCACTCACACTTAACACTATGTTTATGAGCAACTTATTAGTCTATTTTTATTTATTTATTTGGTAATCTCCTTTCTATGACTCCTCAAGAAGAAAATTTTATACTTTGGGTAGTCGAAAGGTAAGGAAAAAGTGTGGAGGGAAGGAGACAAAAAAACAAAGGGAAAAAACTAAAATGTGTAGGACATACGGAAAGGACCTTTAGCTAAAACAAATGAATTTGTCCCTCTTTTTTTTTTCGCTAATAGCTAATGTCACATTCCTTCCATTGTTTTCCTTTTCCTCTTTTATCCTCCCATTCCAAACTCATGATTGAGAAATTTATATTTTTTCACATGATAAAAACCTATACGAAATTCATATTATAATAATTCCACCTAAAAACAATATGTAAAAGATGCAACGTCTCTTCAATTCCTTCATTTTGTTCTTTTGTTATTTTTGGTAAGGGGGAATGAAATAATGGACAAATATACTAATTAAAATTAGACATGTAAATGGGTCAAGTCGGTTGGGTTTATGTTAGAAACGGGTTATCTTAGTTTTGTAGGTTTGTGTCAACTTGTTATGATCTGTATCTTTTCACATGAAAAAAAAAAAAAAAAAAAAAAAAAAAAAAAAAAAAAAAAAAAAAAAAAAAAAAAAAACAAACAAACAAACAAAGGAAAAAACAAACAAACAAACAAAGAGAAACTTATAATATTGTCTTTATCTTCTTTCCTATACAAATAAGTGAAAATAAACAAAATCACCCAAAAATAAAAAAAAGTTAAATAATATATAAATTCTTAATTTTACATAGTTCAAGGTTCACTAAACTGAGCCTCCAAGCCTCGACCTTGACAAGTAAGAATTTATGGGTGTCTGTGAGATGGAAAAAAAAAAAAAAAAAAAAAAACAGGAAACAAAGAAAAAAAAATAGAAGTGAAAGTGTGAAACATGTTTATACAAAGTCAGAAAAACCAAAAAAAGCTAAAACTAAAAAAAAAAAAAAAAAACATGAAAAAAACTCCCTTTGAAGAAAAAAAAAATGATCAACTTGTGCGACCCGTGAATCGACACAACTTGACCCAACATTTTAATTGGTTGGATTTAGGTTGAACAATTTTTTCACCAAGTCCAAAAAATCCCTACCTATATTCATATTTTTCCTTTGAGTTCAAGCAGGTTATCAAGTCCAAGTCCAATTTTTTCAAGTCTAACTAGCACGTTGAGGATGGGAACCCTTTGCCAATCCCTATCTAACGATAAGCTTAGACCCAAACAGGGAATTTGCATAATAACCATTGAAGTAGGTTAAGTAAGTTGTAAGTAGGGCATAGGATAGCCAAAAAATAACTTATAATACAATTACAGTGCTGATATTGATAGGGGTACTATGAAATTTATTAGATAAAATTTATAAACTAATGTGTTAACTTTTATGCATGGAATGAAAAAGTAATTAAGAACTTATGTATTATGTTATTAATGTAACATCAATTATATTCATTGTCATGTCATGTTGTAAACCTTTTGTATTAAAATTGATAGCATAATTATAAATAATGTTAAAAAAAAGGGGAAATTGGAAAAAGAGAAGATCCACAAATTTATTGAGCGTGGAAAGGTTGGCAATGTAGTTAGTTAATCTCTATAACCCAGCTCTTAATGGGTTTTTGGATTTTGGGATCACCTTCACAGTCCTTAATCACATCGATGGGCTTTGGGTTTTAGTAAGCGCCTACAGTAATTTTTTGTTCTATACAAATAGGCCCTTTGATGCTAGTCCATGTTAAGAGTCACAGAAGTCTGATACAAACTCGGCCAGTTTTGTTGCCACCCCACCCCCCCCCCCCCCCCCCCCCCCCCCCCAAAAAAAAAGAAAAAAAAAAAAAAGGAAAAAGAAGAAAGAAAAAAAAAAGGGATATATCCTAATGCTGTGTCTGGTTGGGGCCTTGGGGGTGAAAAGGGAGATGAAACGTCCACAATATTTGCCCCTTTCAATTTGGGAAGAAAATAGGAGTAAAAATGGCTTGAACAATGAAATTAGGAAATTTTCTCCATTACTCCTTTATTTTAAATTACAATAAGATAGAAAAGTAATTTAATTTTTGTCTTTGCATTTTTCCATCCTTCTTATCAAACACACATGGTGAACATTTTTTTGGGGGGTTATTTTCTTTGTTTATTTGTTTTCTATAGTTTGGGAGGGGAGAGTTGAATTCTGAACATTTCGATTAAAAATACCAAGAAGTAGGGGTGTGCATCTAACTCACCAACTTGACAAAATCAACACAACACAACCCAACCCAACCCAATGCGTTGGGTTGGTTTTTGTGGGTTTGGTTGATTTGGGAATTTATTTTAAGCCTCCGATTGGATCTAGTTTGGGTTAATATTTTTTCAACCTATTTGACCCAACTTGACTCACCATATATATACAAAATTTTATTTTATTACCTTGATTTTATTTTTATTATTGTTTGATTTATTTCAGTATTTTGAGAATTAGTTTTGATAAATTTTGAAATTTAAAATATAATTTTGACATTACGTGAATTGTAATAATTTATTGAAAAAATTACTTAAATAGTTTATTAAAGTCCAATTTCTTTTTTCAAACCATAATTATGTAAGCACAACCCACCGACTCAACCCAACCTAACTTGACTCATGTAATTTGGGTTAGGTTGGTTTCTACACATATGATAGCATAGGTTGAGTTGAGAATTCTTAACCCAACAAGGTTGGTTTGGATTGAAAATTTTCTCCAAGCCAACCCATGCATATCCATACTAAAATGTGTCAATTGAATTACAAGAACAGACATTTACTATCAATGCTTTAGGCTCTCATTAAATCGTTATATTATTCTCTGAATCCCCCTGATGCTCTGCAACCTTAATTAGCAATGGCATAGCTCAACTAAAGTCGATGCTGGGCAAACCCTTTGCGAAATCCAATTCTTGGCCCAAGAGTCACTTATAGCATTGACTTATGGCCTGTGGTTAATTTTAGTTGGTGGGCCAAATTCTTCTTGAGTGAACAAATGGAGCACTTAATTGGGCCAACAAATGCCAAACTTTTATCATGTTAAATCTAGCAAAAATCTCTATCTTTTCACTAAAAAAAAAAAAAAAAAACGGAAATCTAGCAAAAATCGAATTTGTGTATGTTTGGTTTTGGTCTGTTTGTTTTTGTTTTTTAAATACGGATAAAAAGGAACATTGTCTTTTCTTAATTCTTCAATTTAATAATTTGCGGCAATGTTTTGTTGTCTTCTCTTTAACCCACAGGCCACACAGCACAAATAAATTCTAGAACTTCACCTTTGTTTATAGATTTATATATTGATACAGCTTCATTAAGAATATTTTGTATAATTAAAATTTGATATAAGAAAAGGTACAAGTCTCCAACAATAAAGAATGAGACACTTATTTGTCTTTGAACGATTCAATTGCCAGAGTTTTGTAGCTTAGTAGACATCTCTTAGCATTTTCAATAAAAACAACAAAAATATACTCATTGGAACTCCAAAACTAACACTAATTATTTTTACATTCTATGTTAGGTGCCTACTCCTAAGAGACTAATTTTTGAGATATAACAAGAAACCCTTTATTTTGAGATAAACTCAATGTGAGGTATTTATAGGAGGCTAAACCCTATGCGAATCATACACTAAACCATGGTTACAAGACTTGCTACACAAGTAGAATACTTTGAATATACACCAAATAAGATTGGGCTTGAGCTTTGACTTGCATTGGGGTTATTATCTTTATTAGTAAATAATTTCATAAGAAAAAATATTTTTTATAATTATTGATAATATAAACAATTCACTTTGTAATAAAAATGATATATAATTTTAAAAAATACAAGGTTAATGTGTATATATTTTTTAAATGTAAAAGTTTATAAAGAAAAATTATTCTATCTAATCAACTAGAATAATATAATTTTAATTACAATTACTTATTAATTATTATCATAGACTTGTGAATGGGTAACACATTTTACTTGTGGTACTTATTATATACGAGAAAAGAATAATTTAATTAGATAGCTCGTGAATAAGCTCAAACTAATTTGACAAAAAGAATGAATCAAGCTTAAATACTTGTGTTTGAAATAAAATTAAATGAACAATCTTAATTATTTACTCAGTTCGGCTTGTCTTGACTCATTTAAACCTACCTAGTGAAGTGTCTTGTTAACCCCTTGATCTTTTTCTCATACATAAAATTTTAGTTACTATAAACTTCAAGATATCCTATACCTTTTCTATTGGCATAAAATATGGTTGGAAAATTTTTTCCCCTTGATTAGGAATCAAGAACAATCATCTTACGCATTGAGAATTCAACGATTCCAAACACCAAAGGGCAAACGAAGAATGAACATCACTATTTTCAGAACTATATAGTAACTTGTGCTTAAACACAAACATTCAACATTAATGATGATGAGATAGTCTATTGGTCTTACTTAGGCGAGTTAAGTGATCACCAACATTTTTATGTTAAGTATTATAAACATGTCATTTGACACAAAAATTAAAAAAGCTAAAATTAAAAATTAGCACAAAATTAATTACAATTAAAAGTTATTCTGGATTCTTGCTTTTTTATACGAGATACTTGACATGATTTATAAGTTACAGTAAACCTCAAAAAATCCTTTACTTTCTCTTTCTTCTTTTGGCAGAAAACCTGTCTGATCTTTGTACTTTTCCTTCATTGGGAATCAAGAACGATCATCTTAACTTTTGGGACTCCAAAGAGGCAAACCAAGAATGTAAAGTTACCATTTTTGAAACTAGCTAGACATGACTCTTGGCAAAATTGTCACCTTTTGGCAAACACTTTAGCGTCAGCACCTAGTTACCATGGGCTCAAATCTTTGAGATACCATATGCCAAAGAAAATTATTGCGTTATACTAAGTACTGCAAGCCGCCTCGTGCTAATTTCAACAGAAAGAAGTGAAGAGCCAAGATAGTGTGGTTGGGGGGGCTAATAAAAATAGTGACAAGGAGGGAATATATATATATATATATATATATTTGAGAAACAAGGAGGAGGGATTTATTTATATGAAAATGATTGTGTTTCAATCACAACTAATAAAGTAACTAAATGTTAAAAAGATATTATAAAAATTTTTGTCTCTAACATTACTTTTTTTTTTTTTTTTTGATAAATGCAAAAATTGTCTTTAACTTACTGGTTTTTTTTTTTTGAGAAAGTCTTTAACTTACTTTTTTTTTTTTTGTTTTTTGAGAAAGAAGTCTCTAACTTACTTGATACGTATAGAATAAGGAAATAATATCAAAATGGTTAAAATGCTTTGTAGGTACCACCGGTTTGATTTCTTCAGCTGCACGCATGGGCCGCATGGAAACAAAGGCTTTTAGCATCATGATTTTGTCCCATAGGTTATAAGGGGGTCAATTCAATAATATGAATTTTGCTTTAGTGGTTGGAATTTACCTACTAGTCTTTGATGGAATGAATGCCGAGTAAAAGCCCAGGAAATGAAACATTCAAGGAAAAGAACTGCCACAATTCAAACTTAGCAATAAAGAAAGAAAAGAAAGTTGAACACTTATGGGGTCCCAGTGCTTCTTGACTAACAAAATCACTGATAGTGACAACAACTATGAGCTAGGAAATTAATGGATTAGGTTCAATGTTCTAACACTAGTGGGGCATCACTACCTTTGTGTTTGTCATAAAATATTCTTTCTTATCAAAGAGTTGTTGACTGCTTTGGGAAATCAGAGTTGGAATAGGATCATTTATAGGAATGAGAGATCCATGATTGTTTATCAAATGATTTATTGACTTGGACTAGCTTCATGTGAACCCATGTAGAAAATTAGAAACATATATTAAAGACAAACAACCATGGGTCTCTCCTTTTCTATTAAAGACAAACAACCATGGGTCCCTCTTTAAAAAAAGAGAGACCCATGCTTGTTTGTCTTTAATATATGTTTCTAATTTTCTATACGGGTTCACATGAAGCTAGTCCAAGTCAATAAATTATATGATAAAGTTGCGGATTGAAGCCGGACCTTACCAAGTCCAAAAGGTAATCGTGCACGTTTGACTTTAATTTTGATATGAATGCATTTGTTACCTACACAAGAAATTTCATTATTTTTAATTTTAATACGTGAGATATTATATTGTGATTAGTATAACACAACTTTCGCATGAGATCACAAATTGCAAACTATTATCTCAACAATTAGTAAAAATATTGTGAAATTTCTTATGTATTTAGACTTATTGTAGTTTGGAGATATTAGTAACAAAATTCAATAAGTCCAATGATACTTTTTTAGTAGATTTCAGTTAACTCAATTGATAAAATCTATTGTTATCAAATAAAAGATCTGAAGTTCAAATTTTGCTTATACCAAAATTAATTGGTGTTTTGGTTTGATTATATCAAGGATAATTTTTTTAGTAGTTTTTTAACAATTACAGAGATTGAATATATGTTTTTGTCTAACAAAAATTATGTCAATAATAGATCTATATAAAAGTGATATCTCTTGGATCATAATTTTTTATGTCAACATTTGTGAAAAAATCTTGAAAGATTTATATTCCTAGCATTACTCAAAAAGATTTATAAGTCTCTCACACACGCACATACATATGCAGATAAGCTAGTGATATTTTTCTTTGGGGTAGTATTTAATTGTTCGGTAGCTGTTGAAATAAGAATTACTAATTAGGAGAATATTGTTGTTGATTATAGTTGACAATTTGACATTAATCACTCGTGAAAAAGAGCAATTTGACATTGTATACTATATTGAGAAAGATTCAAACCTATAAACGTCAAAACCTACAATCCGACTCTTAGATAATGTAGAGTTAAATATGTCATCAATGTGAAGCAGTAGATAAATCTTTTATATATATATATATATATACACAGAGAGAGAGAGAGAGAGAGAGAGAGCCTACACCCTAGCCATCTTTTACTCCTACTCACTACAACAAAATGTATTTTTAATGACGAAAATATTCGTCACTAAAAGTCTAGTTTTTTGTCGCCAAGGACCTTTTAGCTAGGACTGATATTGGGTCGGATCGGGTCGGGTTTACTGTGACCCGAAACCCGACCCGATAGAAATTGGATTTGACTGCCTGAAACCCGACCCGACCCGAAAAACCGGGTCTGTAATTGGGTCGGTTTTTCGGGTCTCGGGTTGGACTTTTTAAGTCTTGCTGAGCACACCCTCACAATCCACACCCACTCTCACAAACTTCCAACTCACTTCCCAGTTGGGACATTTGAAGCGTGGCGACGAAAGACCAAACCCAAGAGAGAATCGGATCGTTGCTCGCGATCGGAGGGAGCGAGAGGTTGATACCGCCGGCGTCGGCGCCGCCGTTTTCAGTGTCGAAGATACTGAGAAGCCACCGCATGTCGCCGACGGAAGACCCTCTGAGCCCACCGAGCCACTCATCCTCTAAGGTTTGTCGGCTCTCTCTCCCTTCTCTCTTACCCATCTCGCACAGAAAAAGAAAGTAAGGATGAGGGCTTCTTGGTGGGGAGCTATGATGCCGGTGGTGGTCAAGGAAGCTTTCCGGCACGATCTAGATAGCGGCGATCAAAGGAAGGTGCTTCGGTGGCGATCTGAATGGGTTTTATTTCGTGGGTTTTGGTTTGTTTGAAATGAAGACGTGGGTCGATGTTGATGGTAGATCGCAGTTCCGTTTCGTCTCTACGGTACGTGGATGATGGCTATGGTGAGTTGTCTGAGTTCGACACTGATGGTGGGCTGTGATGTTTTGTGAGATTGAGACTTGGGAGGTAGCTGAGGGAGGCGGAGAGCTGAGGGAGGCGAAGAGAAAACTTTGTTGGAGTTGGGGTTTTTTCAAAAAAAAAAATCGGGTTCAGACTGGAATATATATATGACCCGACGCCGACCCGATACCGACCCGAACCCGAAAATAACCCGAAAATAAGACCCGCCACCGACCCGAATATTCTCAGACCCGCCCAAAACCTGTTGGTTCGGGTCGGGTCGGGTCGGTCGGGTTTTCGGGTGGGCCGGGTCCATTGCTCAGTCCTACTTTTAGCGACAAAATCTATTATTTAGCATACCCCGTCGCTAAAGGTCTTAGCGATGAAATATTTCGTCACTAAAGGTTCGATTAGTTAAAAAAAAAAAAAAAACTTTTAGCTACGAAAACATTTCGTCACTAAATGTTTTCCTCGCTAAAACACTATTTAGCAACGAAAATATTTCGTCGCCAAAAACATTTTATTTTATTAAATAATATTTAGTGATGAAAAATTTTGTCGCTAAAACTATTTTGTAAGCAAATTCGGGTACATATAGTGACTTAAAAGTTTGTCACTAAAACTATTTTAAAGAAAATTCAGGCACATATAGCGACAAAAATTTTCGTCACTAAAACTATTTCTTAGAAAATTCTGCTACATTTAGCAACAAAATATTTCGTCACTAATTTTTTTTTTTGTTGCTATATTTGGCGACAAAAAAATTTGTCGTTAAAACTAATTTTCTGTTTTTATTTTTTTCATGTCATATTAACCTGTAACCTATCATTACATTATTAAAACCTCACATTTGAATATCACATTTATTTTAACAACACATTTATAAGAAAACGATCCATACACTCCAAAAGTAAAAAATAAAACAAGTATCCAATTCAATCCATCCATACAAATTGTTTGTAACACATACAATAACACAAGATATTTTATAACAATACAAAAAATTTAGCATAATATAATTAGGACCAAAACACGATGTCTTCAAATGTCTTGAAGTAGTGCCAAAAGAAAATGCCCTAAAAGCCACCAATAAGAAATCTGCACAAATATTAAAAAAAATACTACATTAAAATTGTAAAGTAAAAAAATTATCAACATTATCAACCCGCTTGCTCTAACACAACACCACAAACCAATTATCAACATCACGATATATAATGCTTACAAGTATTAAAAAAAAAATTAAATAATATCCATCACATATGAATCAACAATATTCATTCATAATTCCAAAAAATAAGAGACATTCCTAATATAAATTTAAACCACCTTATAACACCATAACAAACCACCTGCTTGCTTCAATACAACAACCTACTACAAAACCAATCATCAACATTACAAGTATAGAGTTTTTTAAGTATTTAAACAAATTTTACTTACTATGCTTAAGTTAAGCATACACCTTTAAGAAAAAATTCAAAGTTATCACAAACAATGAGTATTTAACCTGCAAAAAAAGAGTCTACTTTATAAAGAGTTTATCAATACACTTACTATCTACATCATCACTACTAGCAATAGCATATAATGCTTAGTGTTATAGCATAATGCTTAATATAGGTATTTATGCATAAAACATCTCAACAAAAGGACAACTCATGCATAATGTATTTTAACATCTAAGTCTATAAGCTACTTAGCTAAAGTCCTATCCCATTCATGAATGCACAAGTCTATATTAATACTTAAATAAATATACACTGCAAAATCAGACACTCCCAATATCAATTTATACCACCTTATAACACCATACAAGCCACTTGCTTGCTTCATTTTAACAACCCACCACAATACCAATCATCAACATCACAATATATAATGCTTATAAGTATTGAAAACAATTAAATAATATCCATCACAGGCCAAAATGAGTTTTTACCCCTTTCTCACAAAATTTCCAGCAAAATGCCCCATGTCTGAAACTAATTAGGGAAATACTTCTGTTTTGAAACTCGATTTTCTAAAAATCAAGTTCCAAATGTAAAACTCGATTTTTGGAACATCGAGTTATAGTGAACGTGGACTTAGGAATTTTTTTTTTTTTTGGAACTTGAGTTCCATGAACTCGAGTACCATGTGAAGTACTCAAGTCCATGGAACTCGGGTTCCTTAAAAAATTCAAGTGGAACTCGAGTACTTCACATGGTACTCGACTTCCAATTTTTTTTTTTTTTTTTTTTTTTTTTTTTTTTTTTTTTTTTTTTTTTTTTTTTTTTTTTTTTTTTTTTTTTTTTTTCAGTTTGCTATAACTCGATTGTCCAAAAATCGAGTTTCAAAATAGGGGCATTTCCCTAATTAGTTTCAGATATGAGGCATTTTGTTGAAAAGTTTTGGCAAAAGAGGCAAATGCCCATTTTCTCCATCCATCACATATAAATCAATAATATCCATTCACAATTCCAAAAAAATAAGAAACACTCCTAATATCAATTTATATCACCTTATAACAACATGCAAGCCACCCGCTTGCTCCATTTCAACAACCCACCACAATACCAATCATCAACATCACAATATGTAATCCTTATAAGTATTGAAAAAAATTAAATAATATTCATCACATAAAAATCAATAATATCCATTCACAATTCCAAAAAATAAGAAACACTTCTAATATGAATTTAAACCACCTTATAACACCATGCAAGTCACCTGCTTGCTCCAACACAACTCACCACAATACCAATTCTCAACAAAACAATATATAATGCTTACAAGAATTTAAGAAGTCACTTACTATACTCAAGCTAGCACACACCTCTCTACCAAAGGAATCCAAGTAACCACAAACAAATAATGTTTAACTTGCAAAATCAATTAAGTAAATAACAAAGTCTAATATTTTAATCCTTTTGAATCTAATCATAGGATCCTACATTAAATTTCTCAACAATCACACAAAAGTTATACAAATTCAAACCTAAAAGCCTACATCGGATAGGATGCAAAGAAACCTACTTAACATAGCAACAATAGAATTATTGGTAGAGTAGGGAAAGAATTTAAAAAAAAAAAAAAAAAGGAATATGTAAATCCATAATCTATTACCACATAAAAGAATATAGATTAGCAAACAAAAGATATGTTTAGATTGAATTGAAAACGGAACCATATTTGACTAGATCACCAATATATAGAATTTTATAATACCAAAGCTGACCAGATGAGACGAGATAATATTAAAGTTTTGGTTACTTTGACACAATGACATGCATCAAATTGTTGATGCCCTTAATTGAAAATTTTCACTTGATGCAATATTTTTGTTAAAGATTACAATACCTTTTGAGGCAGCTGAAAATTGCCAATTGAAATTACTCAAGTCTAGACCTCCAACTTTACCTAGATATATGTAGTATATTATCAATTACTAATAAATATTTTAATGTAATTACCAAGAAAATATTTTTTGTAAGTAGCTGACTAGTTCTTATGGTTTTGCCTGTATTCTCTTCTTTGGCTCTCCTTTCCTCCTATTCTTTTTTGAGAACTTTTTGAAATAAAAAGAACGTTGGTTAAGTCTCTATATAATGTTGAAAAAGGTAACAAAATAGCACTCCAACTTAAAAGATCTTAACAGCAATTCTGCACTAAACCCTTTGACAATAATATTGTCATAATAACGATTAAAGAATATCAAGTTAGGCAAAAAGCAGAAACACATTAACAATATGAAAGGGAGAGGGAAAAAAGAGAAAGGGACAAAGGAAACAATGGAATGTCTCCCATTTTTCCGCTTGTTTGGGATCTTTCAACTTCTAGACTTTGCTACTAAAACAAATTTTGAAGCAATCAATCAGATAAAGCAACATATGTTGGACTTGCTTTCCTACAATGTAGCCACAAAGAACCTGTAAAATATCTGTTTAAATCAAAACTAGTTGTGCCCAATATTCATTTTAATCACAAAAATAACATTCACAAAGATAATTTACCTTCACAGTTTTGCACTTCAACCAATTAACCCAACCATTGAACCAATGTCAAAAAGTCTAGGTCTTATAACAAAGGTTTTACCTTAGCACATTTAAACTTTCATTTATTTATTTATAAGTGGTGGCTCCAAGGTAAGGGGCTAAAAATTGATGATGATACAAACCTTTATCACATTTGTGGTTTTATATATATAAACAAAAACACCCTTTATCACATTTCTATAAATCTAGCTTCCTTTTTTATTTTTTCCATTTCCCATGTCCCTTTACAACAAACATTCGACCATTCAAGCCACACCCATGACCCACCAAACAAGCTATAAATACCCAATACAACCATACATACCCCCAAACAAAGCTGAAAATTTAGCATAATAAGACAGATCCAACACAATTAAAAAAAATTGTCAAATTAAAATCAAAACTACAAAATAATAATAATAATAATAATAATAACAAAAACATAATTAAGAAATATAAAGTAAAAACAAAAAGAGGTTTTAAAAAAAGAAGAAGGAAGAAACATATCGTCGGACTTTGTGGTGGCTGTCAATGGAAGTAGATCTTTGGAGGAGACGAAGGTGTCGTTGGTGGTTGTTGATGGAGGTGTTGTCAGTGGCTGTCGATGGAAGCAATGGAGGCGTCAGTGGTGAGGTTATCGGCGAGGCGAGGTGAGGTGAGGAGAGGTGAGATGGAGTGTGATGGCGTGGTGAGGCTAATGGCGAGTCTTAATGGCAGCGTGGCGAGGTGGAGAACGACGACGGAGCAAGGATCGGTGGCGTGGCAAGGATTGACGACGATGGAGTGCGATGGCGTGGAGTGTGATGGCGCCAAGCGAGAGCAAACACGTTAAAGAGAAGCTGAAAAATGACTAAAATGAGGGTTTGGTTTCTTTTATATTAACACTTTTAGTGATGAAATTATTTTCATCGCTATAGACCACTTTTAGCGACGAATTAGAGTTCCGTCGCTAAAATGCCTTAAGGATAATCAGACTAATTTTCTAGCGACGACTTTGCTTCGTCGCAAAAAACTTAGAGTTTTAGTGACAAAAAATTTCATCTTTGTAGACTTATTAAATTCGCGCCATACTTTTTCCTTTTGGTGCAGGTCATTATTTTTTCATTTTTAGGGACGAAATTCAAATTCGTCACTAAGTATACATTTTGTTGTAGTGACTTGAAAAAGAAACAAAGGAAAAAGGGATGTATATGAATCAAGTCATTCACAAACAACTCGGTTTTGGCCCGATACAAAACCTGTTCATGCTTGTTTGTTTATAAACTAGCTAATCTTGAGTTTAGTTTTAGGCTTCCTTAATAAATGAGATGACCTCAAGTAAAAATAAATAAATTTGTTCATGAACAACCTTTTGAACAATAAGACTTGATAAAAAAATAAATTGAGCCTGGCTCCTATATGGGCTTGGTAAAAAACTTAATATGAGCTTAAAAATAAACCTATATTGTACTAAGTATTGGGAGTTTGAACCATTCGTCCAAACCAAATGAGCTTGATAATATACATAATATGAGCTTGATAATACACTTTTGTTAGATCTCAAACTCAAGAGCTTAATATTAAGTTCGAGCTTGACTTGACTAATCAATCAAGCTGAGTCCAAGCCTTTGAATTTTTTTATGAATTTGAGTATGAACATTAGTTTTGTGCTTGGTTTGAGCTCAAGCCGAGCTTGAACATTTTACTTCTATTGTCAAGCTTGAACATTCAATACTTAACAAAGTTTTTTTCATTTACAACTCTAAAAGGACGATCAAAGATAATAATAAGTTGAGACTAATTGGAAATGTATACTCAGTGCTAGGCTAGGGCCCGTTTGGATACAACTGAAAACTAAAAATTACTGTAGCAAAACGTGAGTACTGTAGTGCAGCTAAACATATAAAAGGGTCGCGTTTTACTGTAGCTTAGTTGAAAACACCATTTTTTCTCTCTCTCTCTCTGCTATTCACTCCTCACCCACCAGAGAAGAGAGTTCCGCAGCCCACCAGAGAAATCGATGAGGTCTGATGCCGGCGAAGAGCTTAGAAGAGAAATCCACGAGGAACGTCACCCAGTCCGACGCTGGCAAAGACAACCTGGTCCTTTTATAAACCCATTTCACCCTCTTCCCCAATTTCGCTCCTCTCCACCCTTGATAGTGCTCCTTGAAACTTGAAGCTGAATTAGTCTGAGCTCAAAAACTAAAATCAAAACTCAAACGAATCCCACTTCCCTAAGGTGAGTGTTCTTAAATTTTTTTTTTTTTTTTTTTTTACTATTTTCTATCCTGTCTTGTTCGAATTTTAGTTCTTGTTAATGGGTTTCTTTTCATTTGCTGGAATTTACTTCATTTGATTTGATAGAGTGCAAGTTTAGTCCTCTCTATTCATTTGCTAGAATTTCAGTTCTTGTTAATGGGTTCATTTGATTTCTTTTTACAAAGTTTTGATCTTGTTAATGGGTTAATGGGTTTCTTTTAAATCAAATTCTTGCTCCTATATATATTGAAGCCATTACAAAGGGTGTGTCTATATTCTTTGTGGGAATCAGATTTGCAAATTGAATTTTGATGCTAAACAGTTTGGTGAAGTAATGAATCTTCATTCCTATTCAGATTCCATTCCACCATTCAATTACCTATCTTATGTTGAACAATTGCAGGTACTCATCTAATCTTGTTTTGGTTATTTTAGGAATTTTTCTTTGCTTGTGTATCTCTAGTGTGTGTGGTTTGGGAAATACTGATTAATTAATCTTGTAGTTGGAATTGCTTGTGAAAAAAAAAAAAGAAAAAAAAGAAAAGAAAAGAAACATGTTTTGTTTAGGATTAAGTGTTGTTAAGCCAACTTATAAAGTTATCTGCCATGTATTTCAATAAGAAATGTTTCTTGGTAAGGGAAACATATAGAAGTAAAAGTTGAGTTTTACACTTTTTGAACTGAATATAGTATTTTGCCCAATCCCCTAATTGTGCACATAATGTCAAATCATTAATTTTAGTTGGGGTTTGCAATTCTACTATGGCAATTTGAATTTGAAGGGCAATCCTGATATAATGATAAAATATTTGAATCAGATTTGTAATATTTCCAAATTCAGTTATGAGTCATGACTATAACATTGTGCATGGTAGGCTAACATGCAACCATGGTTCAGCAAAACGTGAGTACTGTACATACATTCGAAGGCCACAGTTTTGTTAGATGCATAATATTTTAGACCACATACTGCTGGGACCAGAGAGTACTAAGAAGTAAGAAGTAAGAAGTAAGAATTACCTTTATGAGAGCAGTGTAAGTTAATGTTTATGGATAAAACCCATCACGCACCATCATAGAAACCAGTGCACATGCAGATTTGCAGCATCTTGAAATAGTACAACAATCAATCATTATGTTATAAGTTGCAGCATCTAGGGGCATACCACATGACTTCATATTTTTGAATATTTTTACTACCATCTGACTCTGCATGTCAACCATAAATAATATAGATAAACATTTGATAAATTACACCAATGTGGTATGGAATAGCAACTCAAATGATTAATAAATGTATATTTGGCACTACAAGAGTATAAGTACCATAATGTTTTGTGTATGTCAATGCATTCTCAATGATACAAGTACCATAATATTTGGCAGTAGCTCGTGCATGTCTGAGCAGCTCTGATGCACGAGTTACTGCACTAGGTGGCATGCTGTGCTGCACCAGCGTGGCAGCTGATGCTGCATCACTTGGTGCACTAGCTGCTGCACTATGAGGCAAGCTGAGTTGCACTGGTGTAGCAGTTGGTGATGCACTCTCTGACTTTTTACATCATTTGCATTTTATTTCTATAAATCTAGTTACACCAACATATCTACATAAAAACTCTTGAGTTACATGTGGGGAGATAGTTTCTATAGTTTCAAGTCTTAAATATATATGCCTCTTGCACTATAGTTTAAAGAAGATTTTTGTTTTCAAATGTGTAGAGATCAGTAACTTTATTTGTGTTTAATAGGTTGTTACTGTGTAAACATGCTCAACTTATGATAATTATCTAATGTGTAATTCTTGGCAATCATGTAGACCTGTTTACATGATGGTGTAGAGTGAGTTTGGTGTACTGTTCACTATTCCAAGCCAACATAATATCCACTGCCAAGAACTATGAATGTCGGAAACAAGTAACTATCTCTTTAGTTCTGATGGCCATTTTTGTGATATTGAGAACTGCAGAATTAGGACGTCCCTGAAACTTCATACATTTGGTAGGAGGTTTTATAGTTGTCGCTATTGGTCACCAGTAAGTACCATATCCAAGTATTCGCAAAATATTTGTGTTGTGTGTTAAAGAACTAATTCGTCGTATTCCTGTTTATGTGTTATATTGTATTGTGCAGGATGATGATTGTGCATGCAAGTTCTTCAAGTGGTTAGACACCAGCATTTGTTGTACGCGTGGCGCAGCAACAGCACATATAGTTATTGCCAAATTTAACCGATTGGAGCATGCGGTGGAAGTTGCCAATGAAGAGTTGAAGTAAGCACACGCCCTGACAGCCGCAACATTGGAAAGGGAGTGAGTTGCAAAACGAAAGTTTGAAAGAGCCAAGGCTGCACACATGATCTCTGAAGAGAAAGCAAAGAAGTTGACAATAGCTTTAGTAGTCTTGGGGGTCATGTTTCTAGTATTGCTTATCTTGTCTACTAGGTTTGGGGAAGTCAAAATCAGGCAGATGTGTCTACCATAATGGGATGTGTATGTATGTAATAACTGCAAGTTGTATTATTACATTTGTTTTGTATGTTAATCGTACTATTGCAAGTCAGTTTATGATATGTATGCAGTTGTACTTTTTAAAACAATGTGGAGACGTTTGATGGAGATAATGTTATTGCTAAGTTGATGGAGATTGCAAATTCTGTTGTTGTATATGTGTGTCTATATATATATACACACACAATTTGCTAGCCATTGATAGATTGGGTTCTTGGTGTCTTTAAAAAAAATTGAGAGCAGATTTTGTGTTTTTTTTTTTTTATTTGTATAAATTCCTCGTAGTTTACTGTTGCAATCTTAAAATCCATTGAGTTTACTGTAATATTCATATAAGATTGGACTCTATTCAGAAGTCCCTTGTAACCAAGAAATCTACGGTTGCAATACTGATGAGTTTCACATGTACCGATATATTCAACTTCATAAATTGAAGGTTTTACAATCAAGCTTTGTGAGCTATTAGTTCTGCTTGACAACAAAAAAGGAACCATAATACAAAATGGTATTACATTGAAGTTTGTGAACCATCAGTTATGGTCCATACATATCGATGCTGTGATATTGTTCCAAACCTCTTTCATCTCATCTAAATCCAAGTAAGAGACCACATCTGCCACTCCATCGTAATGACCTCCCTCACTACCTCTATATGTGCCCCGTGCAGAACGCGAATGTGGAACGTCATTGTGGTCATGTGCTTTAATAAAGTTGTGAAGAACTATTGTAGCAACAATTATGTAATTTTGAGTGCATATATGAAAAGCTGGCATACATCTCAAAATTTTCCATCTATTCTTCCAAACTCCAAAAGTTTGTTCTATGATCGAATTAAGTGAGAAATGGAGATAATTAAATCTCTCCTCTGGACGATGCAGCTGTGAACCTTTTTGAAAATCGGGGATGTGGTACCACTCCCTCTTATATGGTGCAAGGAACCCTGTCTTCATCAGGTACCCTGAATCAACAAGATAATATTTTCCTGCAAACAAACATGTTTATTATATTAGCATTTTCACTACATAATACATACTTTAATACTGTAATTAAATAGCATATTTACAAACCAGGTGGAGGTTTTGGGAAGTTGTCACTCTCATTATTGAGGCAACTTAAAAAGATCTTGGTGTCGTGTGCTAACCCTTCCCATTCCTCACACGCAAATGTGAATTTCATGTCAAAATCACATACGAACATGCAGTTTACTGTTGTGGCCCCTTTCCTTCCTCTTAGTGGGTGTTGCTCCTCTTTTGGTAAGACCACGGGGGCGTGAACCCCATCAATCGCACCAATGCAACCCTAACAATTGCCACAAAAATGCCATGTGAAAATGAAATATGTGGTATGACCATAAAGATAACAAGAATACAATCAAGTTAAGCTACCAAATTCACAAAGTACCTTGAAATGTGGCCAATATTGATCTGACCCCTGAATATGTGATGGCATGGTACAAAATGTAGGATCAGTAGGCTTGATAATGTCTGGTGCCATAATTGTGGCTAACAAGGTAATTACCATGGTCACATGTTGATGCACTGTCTCACCGGAATGTTGAAATTTATCCTGCATCATTCTGTTACCCATGGCATTACCAAGTACCACCAATGTCATTGCCACTGACTCCTCCAAGCAAACTTTTTTGGTACCATCATATCCATACCGAGTGTGCAATGTATTACACAATTGTCGAAACACATGGCTTGACATTCTAAACACATTGTGACATTTCTTCTCATTTCCATTTAATGTATACTGTACCCATTCATACCCTGTTTATATATTTGTATGCATTTGTACTTTGGTCATATAGGTCTCTATGTAAGCTACGACACTTGCACACCCAGCTATATATGCTGCGAGTACAATGTCGTCGCTAATCTCAAAGTCTGCATCCTTGCATATGTTACCAACTTTAATTGTATGTACAAAATCTGGAGTGATACTATATATGTAGGTTAAAAACAAGTTATTAGTATAGAAACTTACTGGTGTTGGGAATCAGATGAGTCGTTTAGCAAATCCATTCTTTTGAATACCTTGAGACTTCTTTCTTTTTATGCCTATGGAAAGCCAATACACACATATTCAGCAGTCACCTAGAGAATATAGTCCATACCACAGCAATATCTAATAACCCGTCCAAAACTTCTACGATGATCATAGTAATGATATTGATCTAGTCCTAATAACCTGTAAATTATATTAATTGATTTGGTTTTCAATCTTTACTACTTCCACAGGAGTTGGGGAATACTTTCTTTAATCATTGCTTACTGTTAGCAACTCCATACACTGTGGATTCTAGTTTAGCTACATGAGGCAGTTCCAGGAAAGAGGTACAACAGATATGTGGAGCTTGCAGAAGCAGCATTTGGTGAGACAATTTTTCCAACATAACTTTTGGCTTTTTAAAATTTTTCTGAGCACTAAAAATTATGTCTACTTCCTCTCCTGAGCACAAAATGACTAAAATTTGAGTAAGTGGTTTTAACAGTTTCACAAGACCAGCACTAATAGATAGATATGGTGAAAGTGAGGAAAAATATTATAACTGGATAAGAACCATTGGCACCTGTAGACTAAAGATAAAATAGCAGAAGCATTAGAGCACTAATTGAGCATATTAGAAGAGGTCTCATTTTAAGTTGTACTCAAACTAGTGCATAGGAGCCAGAACATCCTTTAATTATACTCTGATCTATAAACAGAACACTATCATCTCGAATAAAAACATTCACTTAACCTTGTTTTGGTCTTTTAATTTTTAAATTTCTAGCCAAATAACATATTAAAGAATATATGCTTCCCTAAAATACTATACACTTAGTATCTAAAACTCATATTGTTACAGTTCCCAACCACAAGAAACTTGAAGGAGAAATTCAAGACAGTGATGCAGATAGCCTTCACAAAGATTGCAAGTCAATGTGAGGCTCACTAATAGATCCTACCATAGGTCCCTACTACTAGAGTTATAATTTTGGTGGGAAAATTGACCCCATATTGTTCTAGCCAGTGTAGATTAGGGAAAGCAAAGGGAGAAAGGTGAATTTCTAGATTTTGTTTGGTAATTTATAGCATTATTATCATATCCCAAATCCTCCATAATTCTTTTTTTAATAAGTGAATATAAGTCAGGAAGTAAACCTATGACCCCACCGTGAACCCTTTATTAATGCCGAAAGAGGATGTCATTTGGTCCCCAGACCTCTGGATCAGATTCTCCAGAATTATCAAATTAGCCTTCTTAGTAGTTACCCTACAACTCAAATCCTAAGCCTGCCTAATTCAACGGTAGAAAACATAACTCTTGGAATTTAGAATGCTATGATGCTGCTCTTTTCTCCACCATCAACCATAAAAACAATAACAGATTTAGAGAAGACAAGGAGAATCACAGAAAACAATCAGATTAATAAGTGAGTTGTAACTGATTTAGGTCTTCATAGTGAAAAACTCTGTGATAACCTTCAAGACTAGGATTGTGCTTGAATCTCCCTAGTCTAAATTAGAAGAAGAAAAGAAGACAAAGCAAGAACAGCCAAAGTTCAGAAATTGGTAGATAAACACACAAATGAATATAATTGCTGTGAGTACTTATTCTCTTTTACTTTCATAAATGCCTATTGTTATTTTTTGTTTCCTAGTCTGAATTCTGAAGAGCCCCAATTTAAGTCTTCCATGCTATATGTCAAATGACAAGGTGGGATTGTAAGTGTTATACATATATCAGTGGAAAATTGGGTTGGCTGATCCTTTTCTGCACATGTTTAGAAGAAAGAAGCACCAACTAGACATGATTTCATACAGACACTGACACCACACAGGTACAGCTACTTCATTTCGGTAACAAATAAAAGAAGAAAATATTAACAATAGAATAAATCAATGGCATCCCAAAATCCTAATTAACTTTTTGGAGGGGTTGGATTAATGATAATGAGTCTTACAGTTGATTAATTATAGGGGTATGCTGATATCTAAATTAAAACACACGTAACAATTAAAAGAAAGGCATGAAAATGAAACCCATAATTGGATTCCCGTGAAATATGAAATGAGAAATAAGGTGTACAAAGAAAGAGTTATGTTAGTAAACTGTACCTGATTGTTTGCATGTATACATAAAATCACTAGACAAACATTGCTGGGCCAACATTCATCACCTGTTTGCAACATTCACTGTTCACGGGCTGTGTGAACAGTACCAGAGAAGATCTAGGGTGCTTTTGTACCCAAAAAGAAAAAGAAAAAAAAAAGGAAAAATATACATAAAATGTTTTTTGTACCCATTGTTAAAGTTGTCATGTAGTTGTTGGAATTAGAATAGTTTCTTTGTACCCATTGTTATGATGGCCAACAGACTATGCATTCCTTTTCCAAGAACAGTACTTCTAAAAGAAAAAAATTGTGAACTCGTTAGCAAAGAGAGGGAAATATTACCCCATTTCTCCTGCACATGCTCAATTTATGAGAAAAGGGATGCCTTTAAAACAGTCTAGTTTTTTTGTGGTTTTAGTTTGAAACTTGTCATTCTTATTAGTAAGTTACCACACACTCAATGGGTTTTACATTCATGACCTCAGGAGGAAATCTTATTTGAGCTAGAGCTAATTAGCAGTTTGTTCACCTTTTTTATGAATAGAACTCCATCAAAGCTACTGCATATACCTCGATAGTTAACAAAACACAAATACACACACACAGGACTAACAATCCTCAGGCAGTAGAAAGTAGTTTTCAACAAGGAGGGAAAGCATGATATATAATTATAAACATACACACACACACAGAGGACTAACAATCCGCAGGTATCACTATGTATTTGAGTTAATCATCTAATAGGTAGAGGTAAAATTAAGTATGATATATGATGGGATAGCAAAGAAATCACCATCTATGGTTTGTCCAAGGGAGTCGTCCATGATCTCCAGTCAACTAAATGGCCAGTCTCTGATTCGTTCAGTGGGGTCGTCTATGAGTTCTAATCAATTGAATGAACCCCAGGCGATCATGACAGAAGGGTCGTCCACATGCAAAGCTCATGGACGACCACACAACATCAATTTATATACAAAGAGTCGTCCATGGGCAAGTCACATGGACGACCATGTAATACTTGACAAATTCTAGAGTGGTTAATCAACCCGTGTTCATCACTAGCAATTTCTCTTAAGTATGTAACTTCCATCAGCGGTTACTACTTTTATAGCCGTTGGGGAAGTTATCTCCATAAATTGGGACTTCCATAAATCTTGGGGAGGTTACTAAACCAAGTAACTGCCCTGAGGTTCCCTATATAAGGACCGGTCTGAATCAGGCAAAGGTATGAGATTCTGAAATTTTACTCCTGCAAAGTTGGAACTTCATTTCCTGGTTAGAAAACTAACTTTGTCATTGGAGGGTATTTGGCCAGTCCACCTCGGTCACTCCTTTGATTGTTTCTTCTTTTTACAGGCCTTCGCTACCGCCGTAGTCCATCGAAACCAAAGTGTTCAACTAACTGATTTCTTACATCATCAGTTGGCGCCATCTGTGGGGAAGCGTAAATTGTTTTACGATTTGGCTTTCTGGGACAAAAGGTTGAATGGTTCGGACTAGGTCGAGGGCTACAAGCCCAGGCCACCAGGGAAGCAAAGACGCTTCAAGCAACCCCCATCGTGATCGCCAATCCGCACCTGCCATGCAGACGCCCTCTGTCCAACATGTTCACTCTATGGCGGCTGCAATGGTGGAGTTAACTCGCCAAAACCAGGAACTAAGAAGAGAGATAAATCTAAAAAGGCAAACACATGAAGAACAGGAAGGGTAAACGCGTAGGCAAGAAGATGGAGATGATGCCGAAATTGGAAGTCAGTCTAAAGGCACTACTTCAAGAAGGGTGCCACATTTGGAGAAGGAAATGGGCCAGATGAAGAAAGTGATGGAAATGGGCCAGATGAAGAAAGTGATGGAACAGATGAAAGAGAACCTGAGAGGGGCTAATCCAGTAGAAGATTTGGTCCATAGAACTGATTCCCCTTTTACGGCTTCCATCAACGGTCACCCTTTACCACCAAAGTTCAAATTGCCTTCCCTGGATTCATACGATGGGGCGCAAGATCCTTTCGATTACATAGCCACCTTCAAGACCACTATGCATCTTCAAGGAGTTCCTGATAAAATAATGTGTAGAGCCTTCCCAACTACCCTCAAGGGGCCAGCACGAGTGTGGTTTAGCAAGATACCTCCAAACACGGTCAGTTCTTTTGAAGAATTAAGTAAGTTGTTTGTCAATAACTTTATTGGAGGACAAAGGCACAAATGCTCCTCGTCCAGCCTGCTGACTATAGAACAAGGAGAGAATGAAAGTCTGCGATCCTTCATCACTCGCTTCTACAGGGAAGCCTTGACAGTAGATGAGGTGGACGACAAGCTATTATTGGCAGCCTTCCACAATGGGGTTAACTCAGACTTATTTATTCATAAGCTGTACGAGAAAGAGCCCCAGTCCATGGTTGAGCTCGTCCATTCAGCCCAAAACTTTATGAATGCAGAAGATGCAATCATAGCTAAGAAGAGGAAGAGAGCTGATAGAATGGAAGTGAACCCCGCTCGTCATTTAGACCAAGGGCCTCGTCCAAAGAAGGGACGAATGGAAGATAAGAAAGAACGAGACAGAGATAGTAGGAAGGCAGGCCCTTCAGCGAGGAATCAGAATTACACACCCTTAAATGCCCCACTCGATCAAGTGCTCATGCAAATCAAGGATGATCCTTCTTTGAAGTGGCCAGAGAAGATGAAAGGAGATCCGAACAAGCGCAATAAGAATAAATATTGTCGCTTCCATAGAGATCATGGGCATGACACGGACGAGTGTTACGACTTGAAGCAGCAGATCGAAAACCTCATTAGACAAGGAAAGTTGAGGCATTTTGTTGGAAGTGACCATAAAAATGAGAAGCTAAAAGGGAAGATGGAAGAGTCGTCACGGCCCCCGCTTAGAGAGATAAGGATTATCATTGGTGGGAGCTTGACAGGACATTCTTCCAAAGCAAGGAAGACATACCTCAAAGCGGTGCAAAATGTCCAACTCTCTGGTCGATCCCCAAGGACGAGGGAAACAGACGAGCCAGCCATCTCTTTCACGGACGAAGAAGCTGAGAGGATCCATCATCCGCATGACGATGCAATTTTCATCACCCTACTCATTGCAGATTATACAACCAGGAGGGTGTTGGTGGATAATGGAAGCTCAGCGGATATATTGTATTATCCCGCTTTCCAGCAGATGAGGCTTGGACGAGATCAACTCTGTCCAACATATTCACCACTGATAGGATTTGGAGGAATGAAAGTGCAACATGTGGGCGTCATTACATTGCCTGTGGTAGTGGGATCATATCCGCAGCAGATCACTAAGGAGGTGAATTTCCTAGTGGTAGATTGTTCTTCTTCGTATAATGCTATCATTGGAAGACCAACCTTAAACAGTTGGAAGGCAATAACATCTACCTACCACCTATCAGTCAAATTCCCAATGGAATATGGAATTGGACAGGCAAAAGGAGATCAGTTGGCGGCTAGAGAGTGTTACCTAGCCATGATGGCTTTGGACGAGCAGATGCAGACTATGAGTATAGAAGAGAAAAGAGTTGTTGCGGAACCTACTGAAGTATTGTAGGATATTTTATTGCAAGAAGGTGATTCTAAGAAGTTCACTAGAATTAGAACAAGTATGAAGGTGAAGGAGAAGAAGGACCTCGTCCAGTTTCTGAGAAAGAATAGTGATGTTTTTGCATACAGTCACGACAACATGCCTGGAATTGATCAGAATGTAATCACTCATCGGTTAAACGTGTTCCCCTCTTCTAAGCCTGTTCGGCAAAAGAAAAGGGTGTTCGCACTTGAAAGAGAGAAGGCTATCAAGGAAGAGGTTCAGAAACTGACCACAGCGCAATTCATCTAGGAAGTCTATTACCCGGATTGGTTAGCGAATGTGGTGATGGTAAAGAAGGGAAATGAAGTGGAGATGGACGACATTTACTTTTTCGAGTAGTTTCTTCGTGGCCTAGATTTTTAGCAGTAGGTTCTGGACCAAGCCCCCACGTAGCCAAACTGCTAAAAGTAACTAGATCGTGAAAAGTCCTTTTAAGGAAGGCACGTACTTGGTCAATTCGATCTAAGAAAAATTTGTCCAAACGTGGACGAACAACAGCTGCACCAATAGGAAGAAAGGAGGTTAGACGATTGAAAGATAAAAAAAAAAAAAAAAAATGTAAGAAATAAAAGAAATAACATGGAAGGAAAACATACCCTCAGGACGAAGGCGACCTATGGGACTGGTAAAAGGAGGGAAGGGGGTATTACCAACATCTATTGGGTCCTTAGCCCAATTTCCAGAAATAATAAAAAACTCTTGTTTCCAAAGCCTGTCAGACGAGCTGCGGCCCTTTATTAAACTATAGTATGAGCCTCTGGACAAGAACTGGTAAAAACCAGCAGACTTTTTTTTTTTTTTTTTTTTTTTTTTTTTTTCTCTGAGGGCTTATAATAGTAAAGGAACTCGTCCACTGTTAAAGGACGGTCCCTCTCCAAAGCCTCACACCATAGCACTTGCATGGCAACTACCGTCCTCCATCCGTTGGGGTTAAGTTGGTTAGGTCCAATACCTAACCTATAGAGAATACCTCTAACAAAAGAATTTAAAGGAAATCTAAGGCCAGCCAAAAGGTAAGATGCATATACTCCTAAACCAGAAGAAGGGGAACAACACCATTCCCCTTCCCTGGGTAGACGAGGGTTGAATTCCCTAGGAATCTGATATCTATCTACAAGAATTTTTAACTTGGGGGCATTTAAGGTGGACGCTACTTCAGGAGCGCAGCTATATATCACATCCTCCTCCTCCTTGTCTTGAGGAGGGCTAGGTGACCTTCTGGATGAGCTAGCCCCAGCTCCAGAAGCCATCCTACGCTGCATTTCCTGGAATTCTTCTAAAGAAATACCAGGAACCCTAGATGAATAATGTTCGTCTGAAGAACTATCATTACTAGTGTTATCCTTACCACTCTCATAGCTATCCCCACTTCTAGAAGAAACGTCCTGATACTCGTCTATCTCTCTTTCTACACTATCACTAGACTCAGACATGACTGTTTGAAAGAAAACCTAAGGAAGAGGAAAGGAAAATACCTGACGAGACTAGATGACGAAGCCTAGACGAGAATCTTGGACGAGATGGCAGAAGGGAGATTATAAGAAAGGCAAAGGGCAAGAAAGAGAATGTGCCTATTTATAGGGCCCAGAAGTGGGGTCACGACGAGACACGAGCCAATCAGAAAATGACGTGTGGCACTTTCATGGAAAAATGGAATCGACCAGACAGACAACCAATATGATTCTGACGCGTGGCACGATCTGAAACGATATGATGATGACACGTGTCAAAAGTCCAAAATAGTGAAAAACCTACAGTGCTATAGACGACCCCTGGATAAGGGGGCAACTGATGGGATAGCAAAGAAATCACCATCTATGGTTCGTCCAAGGGAGTCGTCCATGATCTCCAATCAACTAAATGGCCAGTCTCTGATTCGTCCAGTGGGGTCGTCTATGAGTTCCAATCAATTGAATGAACCCCAGACGATCAGGACGGAAGGGTCGTCCACATGCAAAGCTCATGGACGACCACACAACATCAATTTATATACAAAGAGTCGTCTATGGGCAAGTCACATGGACGACCATGTAATACTTGACAAAATTCTGGAGTGGTTAATCAACCCGTGTTTATCGCCAACAATTTCTCCTAAGTATGTAACTTCCATCAGTGGTTACTACTTCTATAGCCGTTGGGGAAGTTATCTCCGTAAATTGGGACTTCCATAAATCTTGGGGAGGTTACTAAACCAAGTAACTGCCCCGAGGTTCCCTATATAAGGACCGGTCTGAATCAGGCAAAGGTATAAGATTCTGAAATTTTACTCCTACAAAGTTGGAACTTCATTTCCTGGTTAGAAAACTAACTTTGTCATCAGAGGGTATTTGGCCAGTCCACCCCGGTCACTCCCTTGATTGTTTCTTCTCTTTACAGGCCTTCACTACCGCCGTAGTCCACCGAAGCCGAAGTGTTCAACTAACTGATTTCTTACATCATCAATATATGATTAATTTATTATGATATGACCAATCAGAAGTCCTTCATTTTTACCCAGACATCACATCTTTGGCTTGGGTTTCTCTTAGTCTAGCAGTTAGGATATTGTTTTTTTTGGCTATTTGTTTATGGCAGCACATCAACACTTGCACCTGTGCTTTACTACTCCAATTTCCCCTCTCTATAAACCCTTCCAAAAATATATTTTAAAAACACAAATATCACACAAAGCCAGTAGCAAAGTCTGGATAATTCTTAACACAATATTTTCTAAACAAAGAATTTCATACTTTTGTTCAGCTATTCAAACAATCAAGCAGCTTACAATAAATCTATGGGGTTCTTCAAATCCACCTTTTTAGGATTACATAATTTCATTACAAATTTTCTAATGAAACTTGATAGCATCAACTGATCTTGGTATTAGAGCAAGAACTAACAATTTTCTGATACCCCTTCCAAAAACACACAGCACCAGAAAGACACTTTTAAAAGTAAATAAATTTGAAATGATTTCCATCATTAAACAATGGAAATAAAAAAACAATTGAAAAAATAAATGAATTCTTACCACCAAATAAAAATAATCCTGTCAACGTAAACAGTAAATATTTCAAAAAATAATTTTAGGCAGTTTTATATTCAAACTATAGGGTAGAAATTGATGCAATTAGAACTATGGTTTAATTAGTGTCAAATCTCTTACTTACATATGACAATTATAAATACTAGCATAAGAGAAAGGAATAGGTAAGCATACAGAAGATGACAATTAATTAGTAACCATTGTTTTACACACACACCCATGGCAAGCATATAGTTTGTGCCAATACAAAAAAAAAAGAAAAAAAAAAAAAGAGTGCAAGAGGTACATAAAGATAATCCGATCACTACAACACCAAGAGGTACATAAAGATAAGCAACTCGGGTTGTAGACAAGCCCCTTTCCTTCAGAGAACATGAAACTGAGGGTTCATTTCGTACTGCTTCTCTAGCCACCTTAGTTGGACCTCCTTCCTCTGAACATTAGCTGCAAACATGTTCCTACAGTCTACATTATTCACAAAGAAGAAGGTGCTGAACATATGAAGGCAATCACTCGCTTGCACCCTAGGAAGACTCAACATCATGTCCATAATTACTTGCATCTCATTAGCTGCTGTGGTGCGAAATGGTGTATTATGAGTACTTATACTTCTACTTTCAACAATAACATCTAACATGCTCTTCAAAGAGTCGGACATCACTTGAATGGTTGAACGCTTCTTTCTTGGTTTCTTGCAAATTCCCCTGAAAAGTTGGACACCGCTTGCCAAGCCTTTCCCCTTATTCACTGTCGGTCTTGCTCTGGATGATGCTAGGCCTTCAACCTCCATTGGGTCAACTGAGTTCGCAGAGGGTTCACATTGGGGGTCAACAAATTCTTTACTATCAGTGGTGTCCCCAGACCCTTCGGTGCATTCCTTTGGTATTTCACCACTCGTTCAGAATGCATTTTTTCCCATTACAACCATGCCTTCAAACATGATTTGCATGGACTTAACATTCGGCAAAGGTTTGTTTTTAAAGGTTAACGCCTTGGGACATGCCTACATGTGAACAACCGGTAGTTAGAATACAATATAGTTGTAGACAGCTGAGTTTGTCACAATTATGTAAAGTGAACTAACTTGAATCTTTCGGGTCCACCACTCATCAGGTGCCTGAATAACCCCAATTACAGGATCATAACCCAACCTAGTCTCACCAAAACACTTCTTCCAAGCCTTCCATAGTTTTTTCAGATGATCCCATTTGTTTTTAAACTGCGAGTGAGTCACCATTTTTCCCATTTTAGCCAACTATTCAATCACTGCATCAACCCCTTCCTTTCTAAAAAATCCTTGATGCTTCTTGCCGTCTAAGACTTGAGTAGCAGACCAATCACAATAAGCTTTTAGTTCCTTAAGATCTTTCCACCTAGTTCTCACATCATTACCATCGGCGTTTGATTTCCCTTTACCCATTTTTGCTACAACTTCCTTCTATACTCATTGAGGCATTTCAACGAACAGTTTGTATGCATATCATAATCAGTTACGCATGCCCACATGAAAAATGCAAAGTAAACTCATATATATAGTACAAATACAACATAGGCAGGAAGAGAAACACCCAAAATTATACGAAGGAGAGAGAAACCCACATAATAATGTCATGCAAAACACAAAAACCACACACAAACGTTGAACACAAAACCATAGATTGATGTGTGTTCATGGAAAACAATATAATCACACAAACAATAGATCAGAGAGTATGAAAAGTTAGACAGAATAGTACTCATGAATGCAAAGACCCACAGTGGCGGCAACAACGTCCTAAGCGGAGAGAAGGTGAGCTCAAGCAAAGCATGAAGGGATAGGTTCGTTTGTTTTGTGTGGGATTGCAATTACCGTGTTTTAGCTCTTGTTTTGATGGTTTATTGCAGGATGGTGGGTAGGTGCATGTCATTGAAGACGAAGAGGACCCGGCATTGATGAAAATTGAAGACATCTCTGCACGGTAGTTGAGAGGAAGAAAGGGTAGAATGCAAAAATGTTAGCCGTTGGAGAGAACGCACCGTTTTGTCCATTTGCTTCGTGGGTCAAAGTTTTGTGACCAGTAATGCTCACCAAAAAAGTGGAGTACCTACATGCACTGACGTTTTAATGAAATGGTGTGTATTGGAGTTTCATTTTGCGTTTCAGCGTGGAGGTTTTGCGTGTTTACTTGCTGGCACTGTAGCCAGGTCTCATGCCCATGAAAAACGCAAACGTGAAACGCTCACAGTAAACACCCAATCCAAACGGGTACTAAGTGAACGTTTGGATAGCAATGAATCTCATTTTTTTTTTTTTTGGTCAGCTACAGCAGGGGATAACGGCTACTGTTCATGAACAGTAGCCGCACTTTTCCTACTTTTTCGTTACTTTTATCACATTAGTGGGTCCCATGCACTGTTAACGGGACTCACAAATCTCACTTTTTAGCAACTTTTTCATTAAAAATGTGTTCACGGCACTATTCACACATTTAAAAATTATTTTGCTATAGTGTTTTCAGTTTTCAGTTTTTAGTTTTAGTAAAATAAGTTCTATCCAAACGGACCCTAAGTTGCGGGAAGCAAAAATGGCCTATTTATTTATAATAGAGAAACATTAAAAGGAGAATTTTTGGGAATTTTTTTAACAAATGAGGGCCCTTCCAAATCCCCTAAAACCCTTCCCCACACGCCAATTTTTTTTAAAAAAATCCAAACAAAATTAATTAAACATCCTCATTCCTTTCTTCCTCGAGAAATTATTCACTCCTACAGGAGATTTCCTACCCCCTTATACAAGGGGTGTGAGTTCTTGTGTGGGATCCATGATAGAACTCACACCACCTATGAGAGGAGGCAGGACTTCTTCCATAGAATAGAAAGTGAATAATTTTGCTCTCCACTCTTTTGTCTAAAGACACATTTTTCTTTTTGACAATCGACAGTATAACTCCACCCCGGGACCACTCAAATCTCGGTCCATGATCCCCTCAAGCCTTTAAAGCTTGGAGAAGTACAATCTCTTATCTCACCTAACGTGGGCAGTGGTCGTCTAAAGACACTTTAAGAGAGCAAAAATGGCATCAATTTAAAGCAATCAATCATGAAGGCTGAAATGATGAAGAAATTATTGTACAAGCTAGGTTGTTAATTTCCACAATTTTCAATGAGAAAAGGATGATGCATATGAAAAATACATGAACTAATTATTACCGTAAGAGGATTGAGGAGTCCACCAAACGGACTTATATAATTTCCCTAAGTAATAGGTTTTTTTGAGAGAATTGAGACATAAACTACATCATCTTAAAATATTTATTACAAATAACCTAGATGCATGTGATATTAAATGGACAGAAAATTTGTATTCCGTTATTTTTAAAAGTAGAGAGTATCATGCACATTATGCACAGAGAAGAAGAAGCACGCGTAAACGTGATCCAAGGGGCAAGTTTTACTGCACAGTCAGAGACAGACTCTGTTTCATGACTATGAAGTTTCTTTGCTTAATTCACGCTGCATTAAAATGACTTCTTACTAAACAACAACAATGGAGTAAGTTCGAGCGTTTTCCACCATTCCAAACTTCTGAACACTTATAATATTATAATATCCTCAATTATCGAGCTTTGACCCGTACTACAAAAATGATTAAAAAACTTGATCAAGTATACAAAGTGAAATTTAATTGATTAACCAAAAGTCAAGCATTAAAAAAAAAATCTTCAAAAAGATATGCAATTCAGAAATATTATAGATTAAGGAGAACTAACTTGAGGGAGACAGATTTCTTGTAATAATATACGTATTGTAATGAAAAATACTTATATCAATAAATAACATGATATAAAAAAAAAAAAACAAAAAACAAAAACAAAACAAGGAGATCAAAATTTCCCGATCAAACATCATAAAATATTGTTTGCTATTGCTCCGGGTAAAACCTGAATGAAAGCAATTTCAAAAAGTTGTAAAATAATCCCATCACTCTTGACTCATGGACCATGATAATGAAAATTGTAAAAAACGTTATTAACTGTCCATTTGGAAACGGATAATAAATGAACCAAATTGATTACGAACAACTTAATTTAACTCCAAAAAAAAATTGTTTATAATCATTTACTTTTAGAAAATGAGCAAAATTAAGTTCAGATTTAGGTTTGAGTATTAAATGAGTCAAGCTCTAATATAATTTGAGTGTGTAAACAAGCGCGAGTATGACATATATGTAGGTGGGTGAGAAATATATTCAAGAGTTAGGTCATTTTGGATATATATCACTGTCAGTTTTTTTAAGACATTCTCCCATCTTCCCGTGTGTGTATTAAAAATACTTAGTATTCTCAAAAGAAAAAAAAAAAAAAAAATAATGGGTTAATCCCATGCACATTGAAAAATGAGTTAAGAGTTAAAGACGAGACTGTGGTAGGAACTTTGATGTGGACCTATCAACGGTGGATCCTAGCTAGCAACCTGACAAGTACTTTGATAACAAGGAGAAACTTTAGTTCAGGTTCAGTATTGACCAACCCAAAGATTGGGCAAGGAGACTTGGATATATAGTTAAGTCAATAAATTGATAAATAGAGTACTCATGAGAAATGAGAATGACATACAATGCAAAAGTTTGCTACTCTTCACTTGTTGAGAAGTGGCATATTGGCAGAGCTAGGTTTTCATCTTTGAGGGGGCAAATAAAAATAAAAATGATCTTTTCTTTCTTTTTAGATATTATATATTATGTTGTATATAGTAGTATAAAAATTATATGAACATGATTAAATATGTACATAAAGTATTTTATAAATCAATAAATGTATGGCAAAAACTGTTTATCAACCTTAATAATAATGTAAGAAGAATAGAAAAAAGAAGAAGATATTTTTAACCTAGATTCGATCAATCATGGAGGTACTATATCAGTACAAAGGAAATGAAAATACAAAAATTAAATACTTCCTATTAATAATTTAGCTAACTCTATTTTAGACAACTAAAATAGTAAAGTATCAAATATGTACAAAAGTTCTTTGCAATTTCTTTTTCATTATAAACGACCAAATTAATTATCTACAAAAAACACTAGTACATGAAGATTCTTAAGACACTTGGGAATTAAAGTCTCTATAGTAGAATACGCAGGTGTTTTGCTTTCTAATATAGCAAAAAAATATGTAAAACTAAAAAGCTCGTACTGAAATTGCTATCCCTATTTCAAACAATTAAAACAATCAACCATCAAATTTGAAATATGTACAAAAATTCTTAGCAATTTTCACTTCAATATAAACAACCAAATTATCTACTAAACACTCGTACTTGAAGATTCTTGAAAAGTATGAATTTGTGCTTTCTAAATTGTCAACATCTTTTGTTTAAAGAATATATCAATAGTTCTTAATCTAGACATACTTAAATTATATTAAGGATTAATATTGATGTAATAACATTATTTTGAATGAAGCCAAATATGAATGAGAATTCAGAAATATATACTTTGCATTAAACAAAATATATCAATTATAAATTTAGTGATAAGAAGAAAAAAAAATTGGGAGAAAACAATTAAGCAGTTACGAAAGAAACTTATATATTCTTACTATAGCATGATATAGTAAGAGATATGTGATGGGGCTTGGCCATTGGTCACAGCTTGTAAAATTGTAGTGTTAGAAAAAAGAGAGAAGGAACTATCTTGTCCTAGTCTCCAAAATACAGTGAAAAGAAAAATGTAGATTTCTTTAATCTTTTGGTTGGATCTAGAACAAAATAACTTTAGTATTTTAATATTTTATTGACTAGAAAGTTAGGAATTGAAATAAGATTGTTGATCTTGGATAAAGAGTTCAAAATACTAAAAATAGCATCTTTTGCGCGCACACATACACACACATATAACGAATTAGTGGCTCTGCTATTGTATTTATAAGGTAAAAGGAGCTAATTTTAGCCATGAGCAGTTCAACAAATTTGGAGGCTTAAGACGATATATTTAAATGTGGCCTTTTTGTTATCACTTAAATAATATTTAATTAGTATTTAATATCATAATTTTTTTAATAACAAAAATTCATTCCTTTTACATTGTAATCTGCTTTTTTTTTTTTTAAGAAAAATGGTAAAACTATAACAAATTTTTTTTTTTAAAAAAAACTTACAAATTATGTAGAAATGAATGCATTTAGTGACACTAAAAGAAGATAGTAAACAAATATTTGAATGAATGAGGTTAAGGATATTATAAATTTTACAACACGAATCTTACAAAAATGTATCATTAATCACAAAAAATAATTCAAAAGTACATTTAATAGGTTATTGACGTCTGCATATCATATTAATTGTCACATTAATTTATAAAGTTTTCAAATAAAATTAATAATATTTTTAGCGTTTTCCTATCTAAATCATTTCTTTCGATTAGTGACACATATATTTGTAAGGGAAAATGCTAGAGATACAAATTTTTTTACAAAAACTTTACTGGTTATGTAGTGAGTGATTATAGATAAATAAAAAAAAAGTAATGTTATTGGTGGGTCCAGATGAGAACCAGTAAAAAGTTGGCTACAACAACAATTTGTAAAAATATTGTAAAATAGTTTGTAATTATAACATTGCTCTATTTGTAAGACCTATGTATTAAAAGTTGTATTATCTCTATCATTACTCAATTTTTCGGAACTTTTTAAAAGTAGTAAAAAAATATAAAACTAAATTTTTTTTCAATATCTCTAATTTATTTATTTATTTTTAATATATCAATGTTTTCTCCAAAATTTGGAGCCTTCCTCTGACAGGGGGCCGCGGGCCCCGATTTTAGCATGAAAAACAATCACCCAAGATTCATTAGCGGGATATCTCCTTAGGTCAGTTGAGAGAGGACGTACATCAAGATAACAATTGCATCCTTGACTCACCTTTGCAATAAAATTAAATAAATTTTTAAGGAAAAAACACTGTAACGCGGAATATATCCTCGCCAGCCAATAACACACAGCCACGTTAGATTCGCACAAAATGGGTACTGTGTTAAAAACTGTGAAAAGACATGCTCCTCGTCCGCGTTGAAACACTATACACAAAGATTAAAAAGTTAAAAACATCAAACAAACGATACAATCAAACAGCGTCGTCATCTCGTACTTGGGAACAGTGGCCTCTGCTCTACTCTCTCTCTCTCTCTCTCTCTGTTAGGGTTTTGTGTCTTTCTCTCAGGTACGCACAATTGACGTAAAATTCTCGAATTTCACTTCCTCAATTTCATTTCTAACGAACCCAGAAATTCCCTCAATCTATAATGCTTTCCTAGGTTCTGTTACCCCTTTCCTTGTTGTTTTTGTTTGTAGGGTTTAATTGCATAATCTGAATTGCTCTTGATGTTAGCTATTTTGTCATGTTTAGGCTATAATTTTGTATCAAGTAATTGTTTTTTCTTATTGGGAGTTAAAGAGTAACTATTAGGGTATAGGATTTTTGTGTATTGGGTGTTGGAAGTACATGTTCATGGATCCACAACAAACCCAATACTTCGGGTCAATTAACGGTTTCAAATTTGATATAGAGTCACTTTTTCTCAATTCAGATCAGTACCCAGTTGTTGAAAATGGGATTATATTCAATAGCCCCACTCTAGGTCCTAGCTTCATGGACAATCCAGTTTTTAGCCCTGATCCAAGCCCCGGTAATTCTGCTCAATCGAGCTTAGAGGGTGATTCTCCCACAGATGACAGTGACTTTTCTGATAGTGTCCTGAAGTACATAAGCCAGGTGCTTATGGAAGAGGAGATGGAGTCCAAGCCATGTATGTTCCATGACCCGTTGGCTCTTCAAGCCACGGAGAAATCGTTGTGTGAAGTCATTGGCGGGAAGTACCCTATGTCCCCGGATCAACACCCACTTTATATTGATCAAAATGTTGAGAGTCCGGATGATAGTTTTTTGAGTGGCTTCAGTGATCATAGTAGCAATAGCAGTTCTAGTTTTGGTAATAGTAACTTGAACGATTTTCAGTGGAATCGTGCTGATTTTGGAGAATACAAACCCTCTTTGTTAAAAAATCCTCTCCCCACTGACTTTGTTTTCCAGTCCACTGCAAAGTCTAGTCCACCATCATCTTTTAATTTTCCAAATAGCCTCACTAGTGATGGTAATGGGCTGCTGGGCTCATCTGTCAATGAGCTTCTGGTTCAGAACTTCTTAAGCAATACCGAATCAGTTTTGCAGTTCCAGAGAGGGGTAGAGGAAGCTAATAAATTCCTTCCTAAAGGGAATCAGCTGACTGTTAATCTGCAGAAGAACACATTTTCTCCTGTTTTGAATAAGAAGGCTCCCGAAGTGTTGGTTAAGTTGGAGATAGATGAGAGGGAGCACTCCCCTTCTAGGTTAAGAGGAAGGAAGAATCATGAGCGAGAGGATACAGACTTAGAAGATGGGAGGAGTAACAAGCAATCAGCTGTTTATCCAGACGAGAGTGAGATATCGGAGATGTTTGATAGGGTGCTGCTCTGTGGTGGGGCAAAACGAGAGCCTTCAGTGTGTAACTTTGATGAAAGCTTGCAGAATGGAGAAAACAAAAACCTGCTGCAGAATGGACAATCAAATGTATCTAGTGGTGCAAAGACTCGTGCCAAGAAACAAAGCAATAAGAAGGATGTTGTGGATTTGAGAACTCTGTTGGTGCTGTGTGCACAAGCAGTCTCCTCTGATGATAGGAGGACTTCTTTTGAAGTACTAAAACAGGTTAGGCAGCACTCTTCCCCATTTGGTGATGGGTCGCAGAGGTTGGCCCATTACTTTGCAGACTGCATTGAGGCGCGCTTAGCTGGCACAGGGACCCAAATTTACACTGCTCTAGCTCCCAAAAAAACATCAGCTGCTGATATGTTGAAAGCTTACCAAGCATATGTTTCAGCCTGCCCCTTCATGAAGCTTGCAATTATCTTTGCAAACCATATGATTCTGAGAGCATCTGAGAATGCGGCAACACTTCATGTTATTGATTTCGGTATCCTTTATGGTTTCCAATGGCCTGCCCTCATCCATTGTCTCTCAAGAAGACAGGGAGGGCCTCCCAAGCTACGCATTACAGGGATAGAGCTTCCTCAACGTGGTTTCCGGCCAGCAGAAAGAGTACAGCAGACAGGGCGTCGCTTGGCAAAGTATTGTGAGCGTTTCAATGTTCCATTCGAGTATAATGCAATTGCACAGAAATGGGAAACTATTCAAGTCAAGGACCTCAAAATTAATAGAGATGAGGTACTTGCAGTGAATTGTTTGTACCGGTATAAGAACCTGCTTGATGAGACAGTTGTATTGAATAATCCGAGGGATGCTGTTCTAAACTTAATTAGGAAGATAAATCCTAATATTTTTGTCCATGCTATTGTTAATGGATCCTACAATGCTCCATTCTTTGTCACACGGTTCCGTGAGGCTCTCTTCCACTTCTCCTCATTGTTTGATATGCTTGATACTAACATTGCCCGTGAAGATCCCATGAGATTGATGTTTGAAAAAGAGTTTTTTGGGCGGGAGGCCATGAATGTCATAGCTTGTGAAGGATTAGAGAGGGTTGAGAGGCCTGAGACATACAAGCAGTGGCAGGTTCGGAAAATGAGGGCGGGATTTAGGCAGCTTCCAATGGATCGTGAAATCATGAAGAAACTGAGGGCTAAACTGAAAGGTGGGTACCATAATGATTTTGTGGTTGACGTAGATGGGCACTGGATGCTTCAAGGTTGGAAGGGCCGGATTCTCTATGCTTCCTCCTGCTGGATACCTGCCTAGAACTTGAAACATGAATGGGCATGTAGGCTGTTTCCAGATTTTTTGGGGCTGTCTACATTCAACTGGTCAATGTTTCAGTTGGGAAGATGGTGGATATAATAGCTTGAGTTCCTTGACCATATTAGATGATGACACAATGTTTGGGCAGCTTTTGGGCCTTGCAATCATGCACTTGACATAATTAGCATGTTATAGAACAGATGTAGCAAGAGTCTGATTCAGGTAGTATTTACTATTGTCATGTATAGATAATATTATATGTATAATAAAATATAGTGTCTGTCCAGTTATCTGAAGTTTCACGATTTAGTAGAACAGCTTATTTATTTGTGGGAATTGGATTTGCACTTTGCACCATCTCCCACAACTACTGTCAGTAGAACTTTTGTATTGACTAGTTGTGCAAATACAAACCATTTTTACCTGCAAAAATTGCATTTTAATGATTCCTCTTGAGCGACTAGTCTTCCAATTATGCCAGATGTAGAGGTTTCTGGATTGTCCCACTTTGAACCTGACCACAGCTTCCTCAGTTTGTTGTTGCCTAGTTGCTGCGATGAAATTTACCCAATGGATGTTGGGCTATGATTCTATGAATTAAGCCATGCCCTTTAATTTTGCTCATATGGAGTCCATGAGGTACATTCATTTTAGCCTTGTTGATTTGATGAATGCAATCAAATGGAGCGTCATGATTATACCATTGCCTTTTATTTTTTCTTGCTGTATGTTTTGGTTTTGAAATGCATGTTCAAGAAATCTCTGTTTTTAAGTAAGGTATCAGGCAGAGTAAGGGTGCTGGCCTTTTCTTTTGTTTGCGCAGGTTTAGAAGAAGGGTTGAGAATCTCGGTCAATTTCGTTGGAACCCTCAACCCTCTGCTCTGGTTTTTGATATCTGATAGCTATTAAAGCAAGCAGAAAGATTTGATTCGAGTTTAGACTAAGCCAGGTTATACCAAGGCTGGTTATATACTTGTCTTAAAACACAAATTTTTAGTTTTTTACAACGTTTTCACTTCTGCTAAGATCGCATCTTGTGATTGGTATACAATTAAAAATAATAATAGTTTTGTGGTGGAAAATGTGATGGTGCACTGCTCACAGCTTGACATCTCAGTAAATTGTGAAATAGGTTACTGTTCTTAGCATTAATCCTCAAATAAACGTATACGAAGTTTGAATATACTATGTTTCAGATGATGTCTAATGAGCTATACTTAGGTGACAACACATTAATGATATTGTCTGCTCGCTTTGGTCTAGTGCTTCCATGAGATTAAGCGTCAGAATTAACTATACAAGCTTCAATTTATTATAGATCTAGGCCTGCGTTCCTCAAAAAAAAAAAAAAAAAAAAAAAAATCTAGGCCTGCAACTACTAGTCTAGTCCACAACTACTATACTACATAACATAGCTAACTTTGCTGGAGTGGACTGTGGAGGTTGCTAAGCAAATGGGATTTTTAGAGTAAATTAGTGACTTAAAAATATACGAGGAGATCGAATTGTTTTGAAAAAGAAATAAACTTTTCTTTTATATCATCACTGATGAGAAAGATGAGTTATATATATATATATATATATATATAAAGACACTCAAAAATCGAAATAGTAATATAGTATCACTGAAAATATATGACTATTATTAACGCAAAAACTTTTTTTTTTCATTGAATAAAGGTTTTGGTGTGAATTTATTGACTCTATTGAGGTAACAGGAATGTAACAGTAATACTATGTGTATCACTAGAGCTTTGATAAAGATAAATCATGGGCACCATGCCACACCCGCGGTGGTATTATTAAAGCAAAAACTGTGAGCCATCGGTAGTGTTGAATGAATTACAACTAGTGGGGGAGCATTCATCAACTATTTGTAATTTTTGAACCAACAAATCATGACTTGCTTTGAAATTAAGGACAAAGCTAAAAGCAGAAATTGTGTTATGCTTTCCCTTAAAAAAAAAAGAAAAGAAAAAGAAATGGTGTTTTGTTTGGTGGTCGATTTTTATTTGCAAACAAGCATATGTTGCATTAGTTTAGTTTAGGATTAGCTTTCCCATATCATATCTTATGTGTTTACTTTTGATTTTGGGTCCGATCTCAGTCAGCGAATGGTTGCAAGAATATGTTGGTGCATGAGGTCCAATCAGGACCCGGAAACTCCAATTTACCCCAGCTAGCAATAGCATGACTCATTATTAAATTACAAGATTCTAGAAACATGATGATTACCAATTATTCATTTCAAATAACGAATCAGAAAGAAAGAAAGAAAGAAACAAACATGGATTCTCATTTGAAATATCAGTTGTTTTTATTCGAATAATATTCTTGTGAAGTTATTATATACGTTTCCAAGTTATTATATATATATATATATATATATATATATATATATATATATATATATATTACTTATTGGAAAGATTACTTTGGCAACCGAATTCGTGAAATTGCTCAAAACCTATGGCGTGATTATAACTTCATGGGTAGCACAGATCGAATTTCTGTTTTTGTCCCAAGACCATATGCCAAAGCCTATGTTAATGTACCAATTAGAGACCACTGCAATCCCAGAAGTCTCATTACTCCCGGGAAAACCCTGTTTTTGAACCACTGATCTATTGCGCATTATGTGGCAAACATACTACCTACCATGAACATGAATTTGATGACTCTCTCCCATGGGATCCTTATGATGGCTATCCCTTTGATGCTCCTTCCATGGATTAGTAACCTATTTGTGCCACCTCTATTATTTGGCACAGTTATCATCTTCTCCTGGAAATATTGATGGTCTTGGAAGGCCTACACAACGGCCAAAATGCTGCAATATTTCACTTGTTAAAGCTATCACTGTTGCTTTACCCCCAATGATAATATTCTTGCTTTTGGTCCCCTCATCATGCTGACCATTACCTCTTTGGCAACTATTTGGAGTCTTCCTCATGCTTTGGGAGACAAATTGATGTAAAAGTGACATGTCACTATTCACTGTTCATTATTCACTGTTACTATTCACTATCTACTGTTCATCCGGGTTTTGCCTATTTAAAGGGGGGTTGTCCCTTTTGTTAAGTAGAACTTAGATTCCCATAATTTATTTTTCTGAAGAAATTCTCCTCTCCCATTTCTCCCTTCTAGAGAGATCACTGTTAAGAGAGAATTCCTGCTTCCCTGTTCACTATAACCTGTAACCCTGTAACCTGTAACTTTGTCCATGTTTCTCAACCTTGCTTGAGACCACTACTGCTGTAAGTTTATTGTTCATATTTTCAATAAACAAGTATTTTCAGTTATTACTCTTTCATATATTATTGTTGCTACCGCCACCTTGGACGGATTACCGCCATAACGGACGGATCTAAAAGCTTTTATTTACTTTGAATTACTTTGATATAAACTGCTTGGCTGGTTCAACCACCTTATTTTGATTATCTTAGTTTCACTCTCCATTTCTTATATTATCTCTATGCTTCCGCCCCTTTGCGCTGTGTCCCTTCCCCCTTTATGGTATCAGAGCCATCTTCGTTCTCTGGCTGGTGATAGTATTGTTGTGTTTTTGCTATTTATCCGTGTCTGTCTGAACCTTTGGTACTCTGTTGTTGTGTCCCCTTCTTGTTGTCGTTGGCACAACCTTAGTCGTAAAGTGATTTCCGAGAACCGAACAGTAAGGCCCGTTTAAGCTAGGAGAGCGTTTAGGGCATGAGAGGTAGACGATTGGTTGGGGTATGTGTTACGAAATGCAACGATTGTGAGAAGAACATGATAATTGAGTGTTAAAACTAGGATAAATATGGATAGATTGTGGAGATCCAATTCCACTGTTAGCTCCAGGACTAGTTGTCCTCCTGATATTGTGAATGAAGAAGATCACATTGTTGAAGAGCATGAGCTCCTTGATTTCTAGTAATGGAATATACCTAAAGTTGAAACTAAGACTGTTTATCATACTACTTGGGCTGAATCTATTACTGCCTACAAAGTTAGAACTGTTGAACAAATATTTTCTATTTCAAAACACCAAGAAAAATGTTGTTTGTTTTCAAAGAAAAATATTCATGATTTTTTTGCTAAAAAAATGTTTAATTATTTGCATATTGGTAAGGTACAAGTTGCTATTAAACCACTTACTCGAAAGGGTATTAATGTTTCTGTTCTCATGTGTTTGCGTGATGCTAGATTTAAAATATTTTCTGATAGTATTCTTGGTATGATTACTGTTTCCATGTATGATGGTCCTGTTTACTTTAATTGCTATCCTGATCTTACTCTTGCTTTGGATGATCCCAATATTATTAAAACTTTAACCTTAAATATTTTGACATTTGGGTATATTATGGATGAAGGTAGTAAACTTTTTGCTTTGATCTACCGCATCTATTACAGATTGTTAGGAACTCAGTTGTATCCTAAGGCTAGGACTCATAGAGAACCTGCTGGTAAAACTATGTTAATCACTTGCTCTACTCCTGATGCTAAGGTCCAAGTTCCAAAAATTATTAATTGGAATGATGTGAAGGTCCCTTATCAATGGTATTTACAGCAAGAGACTCCAGTTGCTAAACCTGTTTTTGATGAACTTGATTTAACTTATATTCAACAATTTGTTGACGGAACTGTTAAAATAAGTTTTCAAAATCCAAAGAACTAACTGTTAATGATTTTCAACATGAAATTAATATTGTTAAACAAGAAATAAATGAACTAAAACATGAAGTTAAAAATATTAAAAATGATAACAGTAATCTTAAACAAGAATTGTTAACATTAAAATTTGATAAAACTGTTAAATCTGATAATGAACAAGATGAGCAAAAGAATGGAAATGATCCCAGTCAACAGGCTCTTCTTCTTGATAAAGGTATTGTTGATAATTTCATTGATGATCTTGCTGTTAATGATTGTCCTGATGATACTTCTAAACTTGCTCTTGTTAAGAAATATCTTCCTCCTAAATGGTTTACTAAAGTAAAAATTGTTGTTTCACCTGATTATCATTTCAGTGCTATTGCTATGATTGATTCTGGTGCTGATATGAACTGTATTCAAGAAGGATTAATTCCCACAAGATATTTTGAAAAATCTACTGAATTACTTGTTTCTACTAATGGTACTAAAATGAAAATTAGATATGAATTGTCTAATGCTCATGTTTGCCATGATAATGTTTGTTTTAAGATTCCTTCTGTTCTTGTTAAAAACATGACTGATAAGGTGATCCTTGGTTTGCCTTTTATAAATGCTTTGTATCCCTTTCTTGTTGAAAATGATGGGATTACTACTGATCCGTTTGGACAAAAAGTAAAATTCATATTTGCTTCAAAATTAGAAGTTGAAATTGATAAAGCTTTAAGATTGATTCATGCTAAAGAAAAACATCTTAACTTCCTTCAACAAGAAGTTAGATATAAGAAAATTGCTAAGCAACTTTCTGATAAACTGTTGATTTCAAAAATTGATAATTTTCAGAAAATGTTAATTGATGATGTTTGTTTTGATGTTCCTAATACTTTCTGGCACAGAAAAAAGCATATTGTTAATCTGCATTATGTTAAAGATTTTGATGAGAAAAACATTCCTACTAAAGCTCGTCCTATTCAGATGAATGCTGAAACTGTTGAATTTTGCAAAAATGAAATTAATGACTTACTAAAAAAGAAGATGATAAGGAATAGCAAGTCCCCTTGGTCTTGTTCTGCCTTTTATGTCCAGAAAAATGCTGAGATTGAGAGAGGTACCCCTCGCCTTGTCATCAACTATAAACCCTTAAACAAGGTTTTAGAATGGATCAGGTATCCCATCCCTAATAAGAATGATTTGGTCCATAGGTTGAGTGAGGCCGTACTATTCTCTAAGTTTGATATGAAATTTGGGTTTTGGCAAATCCAACTTAGTGAAAGTGATAGGTATAAGACTGCTTTTACCACTCCTTTTGGTCATTATGAGTGGAATGTGATGCCTTTTGGTCTTAAGAATGCCCCTAGTGAATTCCAGAATATTATGAATGACATCTTTAACTGTTTCAGTCATTTCACCATTGTTTACATTGATGATGTTCTTGTCTTCTCCAGCTCTATTGATAAACACTAGAAACATTTGTACTCATTTCTGGATACTATCAAAAGAAATGGTCTTGTTGTTTCTGCTAAGAAAATCAAATTGTTCCAAACAAAAGTTCGTTTTCTTGGTTATGATATCTCTGAAGGACAAATTCGTCCTATTGATAGAGCTATTCAATTTGCTGACAAATTCCCTGATGTTATTATTGATAAAACTCAACTTTAGAGATTTCTTAGATCTTTGAATTATGTTGCTGATTTCTACAAGGATTTGAGGAAACAATGTAAACCCCTCTTTGATCGTTTACAAAATAATCCTCCTCCCTGGACTGATATTCATACTTCTCTTGTTAAACAGATAAAAACTCATGTTAAGACACTTCTGTGTCTTGGTATTCCTACCATCAATACTTTTAAAATCGTTGAAATTGACACCTCTGAAATCGGCTATGGAGGTATTCTGAAATAACGTGTTTCCCCAGATTCGTCTGAACAAATTGTTCGCTTTTAATCCGAAATCTGGAATTCTGCACAGCTAAATTATAGTACTATTAAAAAAGAGATTTTGGCTATAGTATTATGTATTTCAAAATTCCAAAGTGATTTGTTAAACCAAAAGTTTTTGTTATGTATTGATTGTAAGAGTGCTAAGTATGTTATTGAAAAAGATGTTGAGAATATTGCTTCAAAATATATTTTTGCTAGATGGGAAGCTATTTTAAGTGTTTTTTATTTTGATATTGAATATATTAAAGGATCCCAAAACTCAATCCCTGATTTTCTCACCCGTGAATTCTTGCAGAACTACCATGGCAAGTAGAAGATCAAATGACAAATCCCCTGTTACTAAATCTATTGCAAAAATTGAACCTATTACTCCTCTGGAGATTACTAGTCGCCTCACCCCTTTAGGTACCATACCTAAACCAAACTATTCCACTATGTTAGCCAATACCTATGATCCTTATTCCAGTCCCAATCAACTTGCTAGGACAAATGCTTTCCCCATTACCCCTTATACTACTGAATATGTTAAAAAACCCAGTGACCAAAACCTATTTTATGTTGAGACAAACAGAGCCAATATTTCTAACCCCTTCAGAATGGCCTCTGGTTATTTCTCCCTAAAATTTCATTGCGCATGACTTTTTGACCCTTTTTTTTTCATACTCAGTGACAAGACTCTAACAAGAGAAGAGAAAAGTTAAAGAATGCCTAAGGAATGAGTACAAAACTCAATGATGAGACACTAACAAGAGAAGAGAAAATTAAAGAATGCTTAAAGATATTCGTTAGTAAACTATTTTAAGAAAATATTTATGAAAAAAGAAAAAAAATTAATACCTTGACCCTCCTACAGATAAAGAAGTTACAAATATTAATGTTTCAAATAATGATAGCAATAGATATAATTTTTTGAGTTTAATTGACAAAGTTATTTTCCAAAATAAGATTACAGAAATTATTTTAATTAATAAAGAGTTTTCTATGATAGGATTCATATTGACAAACTCAGGTACTGATAACATGAATTGTATACAGGAGAGATTAATACCTTCCAAATATTATGGAAAATCTTCTGAAAGATTAATTCAGGCCAGTGGAGAAGAATTAATTAATTATAAATTATCTAATGTTTACATTTGTAATAAAGGTATATGTTCTGCAGTTATTAAAGACCTTTCTTGCAAAGATGTTTTAAGAAATTCATTTATGATCTTGACTAATGTACCTTTTAATTTCATCTTACCTTTAATCCCAAAAGAAATTGATTCCCTCAATAATGTCACTATCTTAAAAGATACTAATAAAGAAAGAATCTATAGAATTGAAAAAAGTTTGTCATCTTTAAAGACAGATGATGAAGTGCAAATTCATCAGTCCAAGTAAGTGCTTCCAGATGGAGCCAAGCCCTTGTCTCTATGACTGTGGAAATGATAAGGTAGCTCCCTCAGAGTGGTCACCGGTGTGGTGCCTGCCACAATGTCTCAAATGCCAAAGTCAATATAAGTAAGCTCTTTAGAAAATAAAGCAATGTAGTAGAACAACAATAAGTATTTCTAAGTGTGTCTATGTACCTTGTGCTGGTGCTTGTGAGGGCCTTATATATGTTTCTATAGCCCCTAGCCGTTGTGGTAGTTATTGTGGCTTTAATGCCTCTATTGGTAATGCCTTGTGCTCAATAATGCAGACTTCAATGGGCTTCCAACGGTCTATACAGCTGTCTTTGTAACCGCCCGAAGTATTATTGCCCGTATTGAATGGCTTTGCTACCTTCGTCAATGATGTGGACATTTGATCAGCTCGTATTAGGGGATTACCTCATTGGTAACGATGATATTGTCCATGGAAGTTGAGTTCGTTAGTCCCATCGGCTGCCCCCCAGGCTCTGTGGTCGACCGTGTGGCGGTGATCACCAAGAGGCGAAAGTTTTTTTTTTTTTTTTGTCTCTTGGGATTTCCCTCCATATTTAATGCGCAATGACGGTGTTGGGTGTGTTGTGGCCACGTGGTGCAACCTGAGGGGTGGTTTTAATGCTCCACTTCGTGTGACTCTCGGTTTTCTCACGATTTTTTTTTTTTTTTTTTTTAAGTTTTCTGTGCTTAGATTTTTAAACTTTCTTCCTTCTCTTTCTTCCTTACTTTTCACTTTCCCTTTTGCTTTGTGTTTTCTGAGTTGCCATCGCTGACCTTGTGCTGCCATTATTGCTATGAACTCTCTGTGTTTTGCCCTCTCTCTCCACCGCTTTTGAGGTATGGCCTCTTTCCTCCTGCTATTTTTCTTTCTTTAAGTAGATAACTCTGTGGCAATTTCTGATTTTTCTTTGGCTTTTTTGTGTTTTTTGGTCTTTCTAGGATTTTTACCCTTCTTATTTTTTGAGTTCTATGCTTAGTAGCTCTGAGGTTAGGGCCTTTTGTCCCTCTATCTCTTTCCTTTTCGCCCGTTTAGGGGGGTCTTTAGGTACTTTCCCACATCTCGAGGAGTTCGTATTAGAGGGTAGTGGCTTGTGTATAGTATTGGGTGACTTGCTACCGCTGCTTCATTAATCAATTGATTGGTTTGAAGGTTTGATAAGGGAGCGGGGAGTGATGTCAGAGATAAGGTTGAGCAATTTAGAGACTGGGTTATCCTCTAGTGATAGACCTGTGGAGGGGGATACTACCGTCTATGTCCCTTAAGAGGTTAGGGCTTTCCATGCCCTCGAGGAGGAGTGTGGTTTAGACAGCGATACACTCTTCAGGTTTAAGGACAGATTTCAATTCCTAGATAGGGTTAAGGTCCATCTACCCTGTAAGGAGGATCAGGCTTGCCACTTCTTCCCTAGGGAGGTATGCTTCTATGAGGCTGCCTTTCTTTGTGGGCTTAGGTTCCCCATCCATCCCTTTATTATGGAGTTGTTGGGCCATTTTGGTATTGCTCCTGGGCAACTTATACCCAATTCATGGAGGATAGTGGTCAGCTGTATGGGGGTATGGCTGGCTACTACGGATGGAGATATGATCAGGGTGGACGAGCTCGTCTATCTATACCGTTTGAAAGCGTCTAAGGAGCATGGGTATTATGAGCTGGTCCCATGGGAGAGGAGGACTAGGATCGTCCGAAATCTACCCTCGTCAATTAGATATTGGAAGTCCCAGTTCTTTTTTGTGTCCGAGGATGATTGGGAGACTCCTTTTAATGAAGTTTGGGGTGATCTCCCAAGGCTGCTCTGTCAGTGGAGTACCTCAAATTTAGGTGTGTGATTATTCCTCCTAGCCTCTTAATTTTCTTTGTTTATTTGTCGTCACTTAACTCTTTTGCTCGTTGTCTTCTGCAGTTAAGAGACAACCCAAGCTCAAAAGTAGGTACAAGGGACATGTTGAGAAGGTGATCGGGTATGCAAAGACAATTAAGGACTTTGACGATTTGGTGGACCCATTGCCTTCTACTGCCTTGGTCCTGAACCATCTACTTTTGTCCTGCAAAACTTGGACATTGAAGAAAAGAAGAGTAAGTGTTAGGCTCGTCCATGCTAATCTTGTTGCTCTCCCTTTTTTTTTTTTTTTTTTTTTTAATTGTTCTCCTTTTGTAGGAATGACTACTAAATTTAACTAGGGAATGTATGCCCGAATGAGGGCTAAGAAGAATGAGCCGCTGTCCAATCTTGGGACCAAGGGCGTGCGAGTGATGGAAAAGGGGATTCTCGTCACTACAGCAACACCGTCCACTCCTGCTGTCGAATCAGCGAGGATGGCTTCCCCGGCCACTTCAATTGAGGAGATTCCTCCTCAACGGAATAAAAGGCAGAGGACCAAGGATAAGCAGAAGGAGAAAGTTGTCTCCCAGTCTTTTAACTTTTGGGATGATGTTGGGGTGGCGCAGGCTCGAGCGCAAGACCTTTTTACCGCCGATGATATGAAGGTGTTTTCAGGAGTGTCGGCCAACGAGGTTATGGGTCGTCATCTCCATAAGCTTGTACATGTATTGTACTTATGTGATCTTACCATTTTCTTCCTTTTGTGCCGTCTCTAAGATTGGCCTCAATTTTCAGGTGCTTGGGGAGAGTCTTCATATCACTTCTGAGTATCTTACTCAGGACGTAAAGATTACCTCGTCAGTGTCTAGGCTGGAGGCTCTGGAGGTGGAAAATTATAAATTGAAGAAGGATTTGATCACTGCTATGGACGAGGCCAACTCCGTCAAGGAGAAGGTTAAGTCTCTGGGAGATGACCTCAGGGCGGAGAGGTAGCTCACGTTGGAAAAGGTTGAACAACTTCTAGCCGCTCGGGAGAAGCTGAAGGTCATTGCTGTCAAGGTTGTCGAAGGTTTCCAGCAAACTGAGGAGTACAATACTGTGCCATTTAGTTGGTACTTCAAGGGCTTCGAGCTTCTCCATCGGTATATGAGCAAACATCCTACTGTAGTAGACCTCGAGAATCTTGATATGGAAGTGGTCGATCAAGAGATGGTGGTTGACAAGGCTGCTTAATCTACTGCTCCTAAAGCTACTTCTAGGGACACTCCTATGCCTCCTCCAGATGGTGACGATGCTGCTGCTAACGTTTGACCCTGCCTTATGTTCAATTGTTGTTTTTCTTTATGTTTTTCGCTACCCAGTGTATTTTGGGCTTTTAGTTATATTTTCAGAACAATATTTCTAATTTAAGAACAATGCTTTTAGCCCAGTGTTTATGGGCTTTTAATTTTAATGTTAAAACAATGGTAACTGCCCGTTGTTTTTGGGCTTTTAGTTATATTCATGATTGCATACTTACTTGCTCGTACTCTTGTTTCTGCATGAAATCCTGTTTGCCTGATTCCTTATTTCAGCATTTTGTACTTAGCCAAATTTTCTTGTTGTGCACTTTTCGTACATTAGCTTTGTCAATAACTTACATCCGTTTAGGAGGAATCTTGTTATTTAGCTATTTTTCTCTTTTCACGACTTACACCCTCTTAAGGGATCTTGTCATCTTTTGACTTCATCAGTAACTTACATTTGTCTAGGCGGAATCTTGTTACTTAGGCATTTTTCTCTTTTCATGACTTACACCCTCTTAAGGGATCTTGTCATCTTTTGGCTTCATCAGTAACTTACATCCGGCTAGGCGGAATCTTGTTACTTAGTCATATTTTTCTTTTCATGACTTACACCCTCTTAAGGGATCTTGTCATCTTTTGACTTCGTCAGTAACTTACATCTGTCTAGGCGAAATCTTGTTACTTAGCCATTTTTCTCTTTTCAAGACTTACACCCTCTTAAGGGATCTTGTCATCTTTTGGCTTCGTCAGTAACTTACATCCGTCTAGGCAGAATCTTGTTACTTAGTCATTTTTCTCTTTTCATGACTTACACCCTCTTAAGGGATCTTGTCATCTTTTGGCTTCGTCAGTAACTTACATCTGTCTAGGCGGAATCTTGTTACTTAGTAATTTTTCTCTTTTCATGACTTACACCCTCTTAGGGGATCTTGTCATATTTTGGCTTCGTCATTAACTTACATCCGTCTAGGTGAAATCTTGTTACTTATTAGCATTTTTTTTTCTTGTGACTTTCAAATGACTAGACCTACTTGCACTGACACATTGGCTGAATAATTCTTTTATTGCTTTCAAGAATGAATACATTTGTCTGTTACATTTATTGGTGGTACTTCTTCAAATGCTTGATGTTCCATAGTCATGGGAGCCTTTGTCCGTCCATGGTCTACAGGTGATAACTGCCTTGCCCGGAGTAATGGACGACTCGGTAGGGTCCCCTCCATGTAGGGCCGAGTTTCCCTTGGGCAGGGTTTTTGGTTGCTGGGGTGACTTTGCGCAGGACAAGGTCTCCTATGTCAAGTCGTCTGAGCTTCACCCTCCTGTTATAGTATTCGACCATCTTCTACTGGTACTTCGTCATCTTGTGAAAAGCTTTTTCTCTAACCTCGTTTATGCCATCCAGGTTGACTCTTAATTGGTCGATGTTACCCTCCTCTTGGAACATCTCTCGCCTGATGTTGGTTGCTCCTATCTCGACTAGGATTACTATTTCGGTGCCATAAGTGAGTCTGAAGGGGGTTTCTCACGTTGGCGTCCTTGCCGTTGTCTTGTAAGCCCACAAGACATTGGGCAATTTTTCTGGCCAAGCCCCCTTTACATCGTCTAACCTGGCTTTGATAATCTTGAGTAGCGTCTGATTAGTCACCTTCATCTGTCCATTTGCTTGTGGATTCCTCGGGGATGAGAACTGGTTCTTGATCCCTAGGTTTGAATAGAAATCCCTGAAGCCTTGGTTGTCAAACTGTCGCCCGTTATCTGTTATGATTGTCCGTGGAATCCTGAACCTGCAATTTTATTCTTTCACACGAAGCGCTGGATTCTAGCTTCAATAATGGTTGCTAAAGCCTCTACTTCAACCCATTTTGTAAAGTAATCAATGGCGACTAGAAGGAATTTTACCTGTCCTTTACCTTGAGGCAATGGGCCAACGATGTCGATTCCTTATTGTGCAAATGGTTAGGGGAAGGCTATCGTCGTCAGTCTCTCGGCTAGAAGGCATTGGACATTACCAAACCTTTGGCACTTGTTGCACTTCCTGACGAGCTCCCTTGCATCTACCTGCATCGTGGGCCAGAAGTAACCCGTTCTGACAACTTTACTTACCAGGGATCTGGGGCCTGTATGGTCTCCACAAACCCCTTTATGGATCTCTTCAAGAATATACTTGGCTTCTTCTTCGTCCACGCACTTCAGGTAAGGCATGGAAAAGCCTCTTTTGTATAGTGTGTCATTTAGGATCGTGAATCTGGCAGTCTTCTTCCTGACCTTCCTGGCTTCCTAGGCGTCTTGTGGGAGGTGTCTATCTTAGAGAAAGGATATGATCGGTAACATCCAGCTACCAGTGTTCTGGATTGCAAATGTGGAGATTTCTTTGATGTTGGGGCGTTTCTAGACTTCCATCTCCAGGCTCGGGCTGATTGATCCTTCTTTTGACGATGCTAGTTTCGCAACTTCATCTGCTACCATGTTCTGGCTTCTGGGGATCTGCATGAATTCTATTCTATCAAATTCTTGGGTCAGATGCTTCGTTAGCCTGAGGTATTTCTGCATTCTTTTTTCTTTTGCTTTATATTCCTCCTGAATCTGCCCCATTACCAGCTTAGAATTGCTCTGGATAAGCAGGTTTTTTGCTCCTAGTCCTTTCCCGAGTCTTAGCCCTGTCAATATTCCTTCATACTCGGCCTCATTATTGGTGGCGGGAATTGCAATTGAACTCCATATTTAAGCATTTCTCTATCAGGGGTGGTTATGATGACCCATATTCCCCTCCTCCTTTGGGCTGACGAACTATCGGTCTGTATTGTCCATTGTTCTATCTTGTTGGTGAGGTCATTCTTGTCTGGGAGGGTGAACTTGGCAATGAAGTCTGCCAAGGCTTGTGCTTTAATGGCTGTCCTGGGGTGGTACTCAATGTCGAATTGGCTGAGTTCGATTGTCTACTGGACCATTCTCCTCGCTGCTTCAGGCTTGTTCATGAACTTCTTGATGGGTTGATTCGTCACCACCAGGATAGGGTTCGCCTGAAAATATGGTTGTAGTTTGCATGAGGTTACTCTTAACGTGAATGCAATCTTTTCAATCCTTAGGTACTTAGTCTCAGCACCTTGGAAAGCTTGACTGACGTAGTAAACTGGGAGCTGCTTCTTGTCCTCTTCTCGAATCAGGGCTGCACTCATGGCCATGGCTAATACTGCTAAATACAAATATAAGTTTTTCCTTTCCTTGGATGGACTTAAGAGGGGTGGATTACTCAAGTAACGTTTGAGTTCCTGAAACGTGGCCTCACATTCATCAGTCCAGGTGAAAGCCTACTTCAATGTCTTGAAGAAGGGCAAGCATTTATCCGTCGCTCTAGAGATGAACCTATTAAGAGCTGCAATCCTTCCTGTGAGCTTCTGGACTTCTTTGATGGTCTTGGGCGATGTCATGTTGAGTATGGCCTGCACCTTTTTCAGGTTTGCTTCTATCCCCCTTTGGGACACCATGAATCCCAAGAATTTCCCCAAGGCTACACCAAAGGCACACTTGCCAAGATTCAACTTCATCTGGTATTGTCTGAAGGTGGCAAACGTCTCTTTCAAGTCGTCCAGATAGGCAAGTTCTTCTTTACTCTTGACGAGTATGTCATCCACGTATACCTCCATATTCCTACCAATCTGCTTACTGAACATTTTGTTCACTAACCTCTGGTAAGTTGCTCCTGCATTCTTCAGTTCGAAGGACATTACTTTATAGCAATGGAGCCCCTGACTTGCGATGAAAGTAGTTTTCTCTTGATCTTCTTTAGCCATTTTTATCTGATTGTATCTTGAGAAAGCATCCATGAATGTCAGTAACTTATGCCCGACTGTAGAATCCCCTAGCTGGTCTATCCTTGGTAGAGAGAAACTATCTTTTGAGCAAGCTTTGTTCAGGTTCGTGAAGTCCACGCACATTCTCCATTTCCCATTTTCTTTCTTCACTAGAATGACGTTCACGAGCCAATTAGGATAGTAGACCTCCTAGATAAAGCCTGCCAACAACAGTTTGTTAACCTCGTCTGTAATTGCTTTGTTTTGTTCTGGGGCGAAGACTCATCGTCTTTGCTGGATGGGTTTTCTCTCCAGGTCCGCGTTCAGCTTATGTTGAATGACCTTTGGAGATATGCCTAGCATGTCCTCGTGACTCCACGTGAAGACGTCTAAGTTTTCTTTAAGGAACTGGACAAGCCTTGTTCTCATCTCGGGACTTAACGTCGTCCCTATTCTTGTTGTCTTGGTTGCTTCTTCTTCGACCAGTTTCACTGTCTCCAGGGCGTCCACTTTATCTTCTTCCTTTTCCTCGATCATCCATGTATGGTTCTCCTTTGCAGCCAACATGACCTGGTAGCACTCTCTAGCTAGGACTTGATTTCCTTTTACCTCGTCAACACCGTTCTCCGTTAGGAACTTTACCTTTAGGCAATAGGTGGACGTGGCTGACTTCCATCGGTTGAGCGTGGGCCTCCCAATAATCACATTGTAAGATGAGGGGCAATCTACCACCAAAAAGTCTAATTGACGGGTCAATTGCCTCGAGTAGGTCCCTACTGTTACTGTTAACGTCACTATACCCTTGGGATATACTCTGTCTCCACTGAAACTAACGAGGGGGGAGTCAAATGGGCGCAGACTTCCTAGATCTAGCTTCAGTTGCTGAAAAGTGGGAAGGTAGATGATGTCTGCAGAGCTACCATTGTCCACGAGGATCCTCTTGGTATTGAATCCTTCTATCATGAGCATTATTACCAAGGGGTCGTTATGAGACTGCTTTACTCCCCTAGCATCTTCATCATTGAAAGACATGTCCTGGTCCGTCCTTCTCTGCTTAAACGGGGGTATCATGTGGACGCTGTTCACCTGCCTCCGACATGTTTTCCTGAGGGATTTGAATGACCCGCCTATGAATGGCCCTCCTGTGATCGTCTTTATCTCCTCGATTACATTCTGCGGAGGTTGGAACGTGTGATCCTCGTCTTTGGGCGAGGACTCGTGCTGGTTTTTGTTATCGTCTCTGAACCTGCTAAACTCCCCTTTCTTTACATATTTCTGTAGTTTTCCTTTCTGTATCAACTCCTTTATCTACTCTTTTAGGTCCCGACAATCTTCTGTGTAGTGGCCATGATCCTTGTGAAACCAGCAGTACTTCTTCTTATCACTGACGTTAGGGGATGAATGTAATGGCCTTGACCATTTGAGGTAGTGCTCATCCTTAATCTGCACCAAAATTTTATCAACAGGCATAACTAAAGGAGTGAATTTTACCATTCTGGGAGTTTTCTCGTCTTTCCTTTTACCCTCATCATTAGCTCGACGATCTGGATGTTCCATTTTTTGTCCTCTGTGATCGTCATCCTTCCTTCCCTTATCTCCCAGCTTTTCCAAATTCTTTATGGCGGCTAACGCATCCTAAGCGTTCATGTAATTCTGTGCCTTCTTAAGCATCTCTACCATTATCTTAGGAGGATTCTTCGTGAGTGAAACCACGAACTCTCTGGACTTCAACCCCGCTTTAAAGGTTGTCAGCTACACTTTGTCGTCAGCTTCATCCACCTCTAAGGACTCCCAAGTAAAGCGTTTCATGTACGACCTCAGGGTTTCTTTCTCTTCTTGTCTAATGGTGAGTAAATGGTCTACTGGCCTTTTCGAGCGTTGTCCTCCAATGAAGTGGCATAAAAAGGCGTTGCTCAACTGCTTGAAGCTATCGATGGACGATGTTGGTAACTTTGTGAACCACTCCCGTACAGCTCCTTTGAGAGCGGTGGGGAAGGAACGACATAATATTTCGTTAGGAGGCTGTTAAAGGCCTAGTGTTGTCTTGAAGATGTTGAGGTGGTCCTGAGGGTCTTTAAGTCCGTCAAACGGCTTAAGCTGAGGCAAGCGAAACTTTGACGGCACAAAACATTCCAAGATTGCCGTGGTGAAGGGCGAATCTGTTGCCCTGACCATTCTATCCAAGCTTCAATCTATTTTTTCCTTGATGGCGTTCCTTAGCTCGGCCGTCTCCTTTCTCATTTCCCAGAGAAGATCTGAGTTTTATTCATCTAGGGTGACCGACCCTCGACGGTCACTCCTTCTATGACTATCTCCTTCGTCCTCTTGATTGGCCCTAGACCGGTTCTCCTCTTGCTGAAGCTGTAGCCTCATTTCCTGATTTTGTCTGGTAAGTTCTTTGACGGTAGCTGCAAGAGCTTGGATTTGTAGAGCTAATGCTGCAGAATATTGGTTAGACTCCATCTGAATGTAGAAGTTAATTGGAAACTATGCTTTCGGATCATGGTACGAAAATGTCATTTCCCACAGACGGCGCCAAACTGATGAAGTGCAAATTCGTCAATCCAAGTAAGTGCATCCAGATGGAGCCAAGCCCTCGTCTCTATAATTGTGGAAATGGTAAGGTATCTCCCTCAGAGTGGTCACCAGTGTGGTGCCTGCCACAATGTCTCCGATGCCAAAGTCAGTATAAGGAAGCTTTTTAGAAAATAAAGCAATGTAGTAGAACAACAATAAGTATTTTTAAGTGTGTCTATGTACCTTGTGCTGGTGCTTGTGAGGGCCTTATATATGTTTCTACAGCCCCTAGCCGTTGTGGCAGTTATTGTGGCTTTAATGCCTCTTTTGGTAACGCCTTGTGCTCAATAATGCGGACTTTGATGGGCTTCCAATGGTCCATACAACTATCTTTGTAATCGCCTGGGGTATTATTGTCCGTATTGAATGGCTTTGCTACTTTCGTCAATGATGTGGACATTTGATCAGCTCGTCTTAGGGGATTACCTCGTTGGTAACAATGATATCGTCCATGGAAGTTGAGTTTGTCAGTCCCATCAACAGAAATATCACTAGCTGACCAATTGACAAAAAATGAAAAAAAAGAAATTTAAACAAGATAAAGAGACAAAGATTTGTTCCTATTCCCCCATTACTTTTTTGCATAAGCACCGACATATTGTCCAAACAGCTTGTGAAAAAGAATTTCATGGAAAAGGTATAAAAGATGGAACTATGCTTATAATTTCTTTTAGTCAATATGAATGGACTGACAGTCTGACAGATGTACCAAATAAAATTATAATAAATTGAAAGTTCAATATAGGTATGAAACACCCTTGAATGTTTAGACCCCAAAAACAAAAATACCAATTCAAGCTTTATATCAAACAAGTAATGTGCGGAACATAATAACAAGCTTATAACAGAATTGATAACTAATCTAAGCCAAATATAAACACATCCACAGCAGTAAATATAAGGCAAAGATAAAGAGAAGGAAGATGCAAACACACGGACAATACACGATGTGTTATCGAAGAGGAAACCAAAGCCCTCGGCGTAAAACCTCTCCGCAGCCCTCCAAGCGGTCAATAATCCACTAGAAAATGTAGTTGGGATACATGAACAGCAATAGACCCTCCAAGCCTAATCTACCCAGGTACCTAAGCCCTCTAAGCTTCTTGCTCCAACGAGGTTGCGCCGAACCTTTTTCTTTTCTAGCTTATCGGATTCCGCTACTAGACCATAGCATCAACCAATGTAGATTGGTTCCTTCTTAATTGCTTCCCAACAGTACCAAATAAACATTCTCACAGACGTGGGTGTGGTGAGATAAGGATTTGGCTAAAGGCCTCTCAAGGGTATGACAATGGAGAGGAAGAGAGTAGAGGAATTTGTAGAGTCTCTAAGGTTAAGATTGTGGATGAATCAATCTTGTATTTCTCTAGGGTTTCTCTCACAAAATTCTCTCTACAAGCTCTATCAATATGATGGGTATAAGGGTGTATTTATAGTAGGGTGAGAGGGGAATGCAAAACGTCAGTTTTTGCCAAACAGGGCAAATTGGCGGCTTGGTCTCGCGGCTTGTCCAAGTCGCGAGTTCAAGTCGCGACGTAATGGCCTGGCTAGCCTGGGACTTTTGTCCTGTAGCGTAACAGCTGGCGTGACCCTTCAACTTCCTCGTGTGCATCTCACGTGCCTGCGTTTTGCGGCTTGCCAGTCACGATCCATCCGCAAGCCCTAGCCGCGAAGCTCTGTTTTTCTTGCACACTCTTGAGCTTTTCTCCACATCTTCTCACACACTACCCTTACAATTTTCCCACATAAATACAGGGTTAGTAAGTGCTAAATTACAAGCAAATTGGTCACGGAATAAAGCCAATTAGATGGTTGATTAAATTCAACCTTACATAAATGATACACTTACACCCTTTATAGTATCCTCAAATACTCATATAACATATGTTTTAATAAGAGAAGCCTTGACAGATTCTCCTTTATTGATCATTAAAGAAAACATTAATTGTGGTAATTCCTTGAACAAAGACAGATTTAATTTTTTAACAGAAAGAGTTAATTATAGGTCCTTGACAGATTTTCCTATTACAATAGGTGATGAAAGACTTCATGGAGAAGCTTTATTTCACGTATTCTCGCAGAATGAGATATATAGTAATACATACAAAACGGATAGAATCATGGCAGATTTTGTAAAGTTTTTGAATTCCAGTCACCCTGACATTGACAGACTTCATCATAGCTACTCTTATACCACTACTTAACAAGAGCACAAAGATGTACAGAAAAAAAGTTTGTTTTATTATATATACTTTAAATTTTAAAAATGATTTTCTTATAAAACATTTTAAAAAGATTTTACAAAAGGACATTGACAAAAAAGTTTTTAAAATAAATTTTACAGAAGCTATGCAAGAAAATATTTATTTTCAAAATCATATTTCAAGACATAATCCTTTTCCCAAAACCCAATTGCAGACTACTATGAGTAAAAGAAACCCCCAAGTAGACATGAAAGTAAAAGGCAAAGCACCAGCGGTGCAACCCAAACAATTCCAAAAGCCTTCAGTAAAGATTTCAGATAAGCATGAAGGTGTCTTGATAGAGATAATATCCCTTCAGGATATGTTGCTAGCAGAGGCAATGTATTCATGTGGTGGAAAAAGTGAAATTCTGCAAGAAGTGCTTCGCATTGTCCTCATTTTTCGAGATAGAGAATTTACAGACCTTCCTTTTCATATTAAATTACTTCTTGATAATTTACAGGCAGCCTTCATCCTCAGACAGAAACCTTTATTCCAAAAGTCCCTTAAGGCTTTGGAATTACATCTTGTTAGCACCAGTGCATTTATTGAAGCATCTGGCTGTCAACTCCTTGGCAAGGAGGATGGAGATTCAAGCTCCACAATGATAGAATCACAGTCTCTAAAAAACTATCTCTACAAAGCTATCTTATGGGAACAAGCTTTTCAAAGCTCCACCCTAAGATTCAACAAAAAACGAGACGTGCCATCAGAACCTTACCGCCTGAAATCCAACATAATATACTAACTCATAGAGCCTTAACCAGTTCTTATAACAGATGGATGTATCTTTTCAAAGTGTTAGTCTCTATAGCATATATCAGAACAGAAGACATGACAGACAACATATGGCTATCTCATAAAGTTACATGGTATGAAAGTTTTGGAAAAGCAGAAAGAGTTTATGAAGGAACAGGAGACAGATACAATCCCTATCCAGGATTACTCATCAATACAGAGACAGAAGATCTAGTAATTCATGATCCTTTATGATTATCTGAAATGCTAGAAGCAGGGTTTATCAGCAAATTAATCATAACTTCTGGAATTCAGATTAGTTTATTTCCCAAAGTCATCCAAGAAGTAGCCACATAGATTGGAGGACTTATTTATGTGAAGATCACTATCTGGAGCACTCTTCCAGCTTGGGACAATAGCTATTATATGGAAGCTTGGCCAATACACATTTTGGTCCTTATCCATGATTGGGGTTGTATCCCTGAATACAATTGGTATACAGGAGATACTTATTTATCACTTGATGATCCAGATGCTCTGTCTCAAGAATGGTCTAATTTCATGAGTAACAAGATTTATGAAGTACATAAAGAATTAGACAGATGCTTCCACTTATATGGCTACACCAACAAGATAGCTGTATATGGTCCAAGACCTTCAGCAAGAAGGCTTTTTGAAAAAAGAAAGATTGCTAAAGATTCTAGAATAATGACGGCAAAGAATCGTGTCCCTATTTATCTTCCTATTTCATATTGCATTCTATGTAGTAATTATGAAGTAATTCATGAGCATGAGCAGTATGAGGATAACTCTGATCCGCTAGAATGTGATAACTACGCGGATGCAGATTGACAGACAGACAGATATGCCAAGCAAGACAGAATGCTCTCCTGGATAGACAACTACGACAGATTACTATTCACTGGCGACAAATCACTATTTACCAGTGACAGATCATTATTCACTGGCAACAAATCACTATTCACCAGCATGCGTGAATAGCTTCTAGACAAATCCAAGATGGTCCAGACAGATACAGACAGATGTTCATAGGTCACTACTGTTCACTAGCATGTGTATACTGTTTACTAGCATACGTGAAAAGAGACTAATAGATTCCCAGATAGAATATTGCTCATCAATAGTCACAATATTCTACAAGTTTCCACCGACAGATTAACTTCTGTTAACTTTACTAACTCAGGTTACTTTTGAAGACTTTCTATGGTTCACTTCAACTATAAATAGACAAACTCTGAAGACAGAAGACAAGTCCAGAATTAAGGTCCAGTTTAGAGGTTCCAAATTCTCTAAGGTTCTAGTTCTGAAGTTCCAACTCCAAAAAGAAGATAGCTCTCTCCCTCTCCCTTAGAAAGACTCTTGTAATCCTCCCTCTTCTCTTGTAATCTTGTAACCCTTCCCTTCAGATAGAACCTTGTGACCTTTCAATTTCAAAGACAGTTTTTACTTTGTAATCTTGTAACTCTTTAGATAGTTTTATTTTCAAAGCTTGTATCAAAGACAGCAGTTTGTTTTCAAGTTTTATCAAAGGCAGAAGTTTTTATTCAAGTAAGGTTTTACTAGTTTCTGTTTTCATATTCCATATTCCGTTTTAACTTATTTTGATATTATATTATGTTCTCCAATTATCAGTTGATTTTATCTCTTGTAATAAAGTTAACATGGCGCATAAAAAAAATGTTTTTATTCCTCTACAAATACTTTTTATAGTCAAAGGTTTGGAATTAAATTCTATTTATATAGTTTCTCAAAAAAAAAAAAAAAATTTTTTTTATTTATATTGAAGGGGGAAGTTTATGAGAGGGTAGACGGCAACATGTTACATTTTTGTTGGAAGATGGCAAGTCCGTAGCTAATCACTTGTTTTTTCTTTCTTTCTTTCACTGAATTGTTCTTAGCTAAACACTTGGAGAATTGTAAGTTAACGTGCACAGATAGAGATGTTTATAAAAGAGAGAAATTATAATAACTATCGTATCAATAATAAAAAAGATTATAAAAAAAAAACTTAACTTTAGGCACTATATTTAGACACTCGTTAATAGGACACTATTTATTTATGTGTTGAAAGTAACTAAAAATATAGTTATATTAATTAAAGAAGAAAAGAAAAAGAAGAGCTTTGAAAAACAGTACGCAAACAAATAATCTAAATAAATTAAAAAAAATAAAAGCCAAATATTTTTTTTTGGAGAAAAAAAAAAAAAAAAAAACTAAATCACATGCACACTTATATTTTGCTTATTTCAAGAGAAAATAATATTACCATCGCGCACCCTTGGCACGATTATTTATGTGTTGAAAGTAACTAAAAATATAGTTATATTAATTAAAGAAGAAAAGAAAAAGAAGAGCTTTAAAAAACAGTACACAAACAAATAATCTAAATAAATTAAAAAAAATAAAAACCAAATATTTTTTTTTGGAGAAAAAAAAAAAAAAACAAAATCACATGCACACTTATATTTTGCTTATTTCAAGAGAAAATAATATTTCCATTGCGCATCCTTGGCACGATAGTTACTTCATAAGTATACATTTAAATAAGAACCGGAGTTCAAGTCTCCAGGAGGGAGGAGAGAGTTTTACACACATATACACTTAAATAAGACTAACGTATACAGGTAAAGATTTGATAATATTGTAAAGATTTGATGATACACACTTAAATAAGACTAACGTATATGGGTAAAGATTTGATGATCTTCCCAAAAGATTTGATGGAATTAAAAAAAAAAAAAAAAATATCCCCAACTAGTTTATTAAGTTATTTATTTATTTAAAAGAGATGATTAGTTCATGTTATCTTTCTCTTCCCCGTATGAATGTTTTCAATTCCAAATTCACCCCTTTACTCTACTATTAGTTTTTATTTTTATTTTATTGCGAAATTCTCCTTAACTAGTGGGGGTCGTAATTCTTTCTTTATTCAAAGTGGTTTAAGTACGATTTTGATCTTAATGAATAAAAGAACCTTTATCTTTACAGGATTTAGCTTTTAGGTTCGGATGGATTAACAGGTTCGGATTCGAATCTATCAAAAATAAATCCAATAGAAAAAAAATTTAGTTTAAAAGATGAAAGAGAGTAAAAGAGGCTTGGGTCACAACTCACAAGCTAATCAAGGTCACCGGTGGGTGTTGGCATCAAATGTTTTGACTTTGAGCATGTCAAAGTACACAGCAAAATCGTACGACAAGTGAGGGACACTAGTTCCTCAACTCTTGTAGCCCAATTTGGCTTAGCTTTTGCTTCGCTTAACCTCTCCCCCCAATTCTCTTCCATCAGTAATCAGATTACTTCTATAACTAAATTATCAATTTCTTCTTGTCATGTAACATCTAGAGTTATGGCCAATGATTAGGGTATTGGTATAGTGTAGGTTATCACGAGTTCAAACTCTCAAATATGATGCCGAGACGTTGGTTCAACTTAAGAATGATTACATTCTCTCACTTAAAATCAATGGCATTTTGCGTCTTTGATAAGATTGAAGTTAGGTTATGATTCAATCTAATTGAGGGAGTGCTTGTGAATCCCCTACTTGAGACCCCTCCTTTACAGTTTAGTTCTTTGCTCGAGCACTCAATAGTCGATACTGATGAATTGTCATTGAGGAATATAAGGGGATGTCGAGACTGTGTCTTCATTTAGTTGTTCTTATTTATGACGATGTGTCAAATTATACTTATATGTCTTTATCCAACGATATTATTTGTAGTAATTACTAACAATTTAGAAATTGGGTCTTTAAAGCAGGAAAATTTTTACAAAAAAAGGCTTTTGTGAAAAAAATACTTTACAAAAGATGTCCACAAGTATTTACGTAAAGCGGAAGGTGATAGAATTATTTACCGAGAGATATCTTGAACAAAATTATTGTTTGTTTGGGCTCATTTACTCAAAAGAACCCAAGTTTTGTGAATGAATGGGCCGCCATATTTACTCCTCTAGCGACCCATATTGGAAGGAAAGGATAGGAGATAGACCTGCCAGTTCTATTAAATCTGCAATGATGTTTCTAATTCCCCAATGAGCCTTGCAAGAATTGCTTCTTAATACCTGAAATTGAATACAATTAAGGGAGTCTCTCTCGATTATAATAGCTTCACAGTTGACCTGTGATTTAAATTGAACGACGACATTATTTCTAGAAGAAATTATTTACAGAATAGTGTCAACCACGAAATTGTTTCTAGAAGAAATTAGTGTTAATTTGTTAATAAAAAAACAACCGGAAATAAATTATCCGATAGTCTACCTGCCCCCCCCACCCCCCCAAGTTAATTAATGATCACAATTTCCGGTTTCACACTTATGGATCATTATTATAATTATTATTTTATGAACCACTAATTGGTGATTACATCGCGCAAACCTGTATCAAGTATTTATTTATTTATTTTGTTTCCTCTTTAATCAAGTATTTATTTATTTAAGTTGTTTACTCTTTAATCAAGTCGCATATGATATAATATAAATAATGATCCAAATAAGTGCAACACAAACGTCAAGGTGTATGGTCATGTTGTATTGCCTAAACTTTGTTCCTCAGGTATTTTTAAATGCCCACATACAGCTCATTTCAATTATTTTAGTAATTGTGAAACTGTGATCCATTTTCTCCTCACCCAAAACCAATTGTTCAGGGTGCATGCCATCGTTACCACGTGGTCTGCAATTAAAAAACAAATTAATGCGTATTTTTATGATTTTTTTTATTTGCTGAGTAAATTAATTATGTTCTTGGAATCCACTACACTTTAATCTCTAATCATCTTGATATTTGAAAATCTTGATGAAAATATATATAAAATTGTAACTTGATCCATGGTGAAGATAACGATCTTATGAAAAGTTATTGGGTATTGTAACATTTTTAAAGAGAAAAATTAAATAAATGAATCAAATTTATAGTTACATGTATTTGTAGTAAAATTAACATAATACGTCAACATTGATTTGTAAATTTTTTTTTATTAATATTATTGGTGCAAAAATCCCGCTTGATCAACAATTAATTATATATGTGATTTTATATTTTGCTAAATAATTTCTCAAATAGTGTTCACATTAATATTATGATGGTACCATAATATATGTTAATATTCTCGAATAGTGTTCAACATAAATTTATGAACACGATAATATTAATGTGACAGTGATACCATAATATAGTTATAAATAAAAATTAATAATTTATACGATTTTAGATTATGCTAAATAATTTCTCAATCAAAATAGGTTTATGAAAAACATAATATTAATATGATTGTGATACCATAATATATAATAATAAAGATTAAATGCATAATTCTAGATACAATTGTTCAATATTTATTTTGATGTGAAAACATACATTAACAGCTTACTTTTAAAGAGGTATATTTTGGGTTAGACGTGACTTATTTTTTTAAAGATATTATGAGATTTGAACTTATAGCGTTTGTTTAGTGATGTTTGTTTAGTGATGATTGCTTTTTGGTATAAGACATAGACACTAAGTTGTTTCTTTTTTATTAATTTGATTCTGTCTTAAGTTTCTCGTTTGGTGAAAAGAGTTTATTAGTTGGGAAGAGGGGTTAAGATTTGAACTCCAAAAAATGTCATTATAATTGGATTATCACTTTAACCCACAAGGATAGCTCTTATAATGGTACTTTCATTTTAATTTTTTAGAGAATCTTTTAGAGGTTCGGTTAGCATCTTTTTACATTAGTTTCTTTGTAATAATATCTCTTCCCTTGGCGAGCGTTCGCTAATCTTGATCTATCATCCATTATTTTATATCTTTCATATATAGAATAAAATAAGAATGTAATTGATAATTAAATAGAAAAAATAGCTTGTGTGTCACATCAAATAGGAGAGGAGTCTACATTGGCAACCCATTGTTTATGAGTTTGATTCAATGAAACAGAACTAGGTTTACAATTTCTAGCTTCATAAAACAAAAAGCAACGATATCCATACATGTTGACCAATTACATAGTCAAGGAAAACCAAAAGAAAAGTAAGAAAAAAAGAGACGGCATAATAGTCCAATCCAAGGCAGTTGTGTGATATGGACTAAACCTTAAATTATACTAATTTTTGGGTGGGTGCTAGGTTGAATCAGCTGATTCAGGAGAAGGAACAAAGAAATCAAAAGAAGAGCAATATCCAAAAGTGCAGAATTTGAGAAAACTAAAGCAAATACATTAAAATATGGCCAAATTAAGAGAGTTAATTAAGACTAATCAAAATACTTGGTCCTCAAGGTATATAAGCAACAGAGAGAAAGATAGGCTTGGTTCCCAAGCAACAGAGACAAGGTCACCAATGGCGTCACATAGGTTGACCATGTTGAAGCAAATTCACATAAGCAAGGGTTCATAAAATAGAGTGATAAAAGTTTAGGGCCTGTTTGGTACGTGTGTTTAAACAACAGTTTTCAGTTTTTTTGAAAATACACGTGAGTAAAAAAAATATATAAAAAAATATGTAATATTATTTAAAAACTGAAAATATGTATTTGAATTCATGCGAGGGAGTTTATAATGATAAATAAAACCTCCCAGGATGATGCTGGTGGGCCCAGCAGATAGATGGACCCCCTCATATCAAAGCTATGTCTAGATTCTCTCCTGTCCTGTTAGCCGACGGAAGTCACGGGGCATATTGTGTGGTGTTTATTTGTTTTTGTTTCTTTTCTCTGTTTTGGGGTCGTACAAAGTGATAAAGTGTATACTTCGAATAGATGATACTAGAATGCATTCAGCCAAAAAGACGATACCATAAAATGCCAACAATATCTGGCACTTTGAAAACTTATCCCGCGTACTTCTCTAACCTGATTGATTTATTTTAGTTTAAAGGTTAAATTAGAGTCTCCTACTATGAGATTTGGGGCAATATCAAGTATATCTAAAAGTTTTTAAAAATAATCAATTTGGTCTTTAAACACTAACTCTGTTTGTCCACCATCTATTAAAATATTTTATTTATTTTTTAGTTTTTCTTTTCTTCACTTTTCCCTTCAGTTTTCATGCCATAAGCTCTCTCTCTCTCTTTATAAAGTTTTCTCCCTAAATATAATGAGACTATGTATGGTTTTGGAAAATGAATACAAGTTTAGTGAGACTCATTTTTGAATGTTTCTTAAATACATGGCCATATATATCCTTGGAATATTGGTTTGAGCTTGAGAGTGAGCGAGAGAGGTGTTTATGTTTTGGTTCTTTTGGGCAAACAAGAGAGAAAATGAAGAAATGGAGAATATAAATGAACTAGAAAATTGTTTGGGTGAGAGTGAACAAACGGCATTACACGGTGTTAGTGTTTTAGGACCAAATTGGTCATTTTTAAAAACATGCGGATGTGCTTGGTATTACCCAAACCTCAGGATAGGTCATTGTAATTCACCCTATTTTAAATTATATCTTTTGGGAGAAAAGTAGAATATATATATATATATATATATATACATGGTATAGTGTCAACAAGTTTGAGAATACTTAAAGAGCATTCATATCATCTTATTTTAAACTATATTTAATTAAAATATCAATATCGATTTTAACTTTAATTTTTTAATTATGTTTATTACTTTATACACAACAAACACCATTCACCTTCTTCCTATATCCTCAAAATACATAAATAAATAAAGAAAAATTAAATGTAATATGAATAGTGGCAATGTAAATTTACATGGTTATTGTAGTAATAATGTATTTTTACACAAATTTACATGGATTGATGTGAGTGAATTTTAGGTTTGATTGACTAAAATGTAAGAGCATTCACATCCGGTTTCTACAAAAAATTTCATTTTACCATCTCAAAAGCTATTTTATCATTTATACCTTATCATTTTATAATACACCCAAAATCCCAACTTTTATTTTACCATTCAGCACATCAAAATAATATATATTATACAATAAAATAATATAAAATTATCTATCACTCATTTTTAATTTCTATCTCTCTGTCACTCTCTCAACCACACCTCCACACAGCAACCACCGTGACCCCAAACCCACCACAATCCCAGCAAATACCAACCCGCAAACCAACCACAAACCCAAACACAAACTTTTAAAAAAACTATCAAAAAACCCAGTCACCACCACACAGCAAAAACCATGACACCAAACCCACACCACATAGCAACAACCATGACCAAAAACCCACCGCAAACCCAGCAAATATCCAAGCACAAACCAACCAAAAATGAACCATAAACCCAACTACAGACCCATTAAAAAAATAACCAAACAAACTTGGCACCACCAAGCCACCACCATGCCCATTGCCCTTTGCCCACCATCGCCACTACCACCACCACAGCACCACGAACCCACATTAGCCACCACCACCATCAATCACCCATCCCCACCACCACGAAAACCCTCCACTAACACAAACAGCAAATACAGAGAAACCCACCCCACCCACGACCAAATCCATCTCCATACTGATCTCACCGCCGTAAACCCCGCTACCCACGAATACACCGCTGCAAACCACCATACCACGCTGATCTCGCCGCAAAAAATACCTAGAAAAAACAGTGCTGGAAGAGTGAGTGAGATGAGAGCTGAAAAAATACCCCGAAAAATGGCACCAAAAAAATACCTAGAAAATACCCACCATATCAAGCTCACGCCTTTGTCGGAGCATGCTTCGGCCAACAACGACGCTAGAAGAATGAGGGAGGCGAAAGCGAGTCAGAGAGTGAGAGAGGGGGAGACGAGAAGACAGATGAGGAAAGAGAGACTTGAGAAAGAAAATGAGACCATCTCAGCCTAAAGAAATAGAAGACAATGGAGAGAGAGAATAAAATGGATTAAAAAACAAAATACATTTAGGATGGCACTGTAGCACAATTGTAAATTCTTTTGCAATTGCAAGACTGGGTAATGGGGGGTTTTGAGGCTCTGATGTTAAATATTACCAACATATAGCATTTGCAAGACCCAATGTAAATACTCAAATACATTTTTTATTATACAAGTACTGATGCGAGTGCTCTTTTACACAAAATCCAAACATGTGATTAAAAAACCCCATCAAAGCTTCTTTCCATATCCTCCAAATTTCATATGTCTGGAGATTCATATGCTCCAAACACGTAGCATAAAAACTACGGTATGAGGCTAGGAAAACTACCTATCTCTTTTCCTATGTGAATAAAACACCATATGATTATGTATTTAATAATGTACACTAGTAATATTAAGTTTTTAAGGTCAAGTTTGTAAGGATAAGCTGTAGTTACCTTTAGTTTTCCTTATCGATGATTAGGGCTTTAGAGCATCTCCAGCAGCTTCTCTATATTTTTGTACTATTTAGACAGTAAACAGTGACATTTATCTTTTACCTACCTATTTTTTCAAATATATATTTTAACAGATTCTTTATCTTTTTTTTATCTCATTTAAATATTATTTTTTTCATTTTTTAACACACGTATCCCCATACCCCATCCCCACTCCTTTTTTTGCTAATTTTTTTATTCTGTTTTATTCTTTTGCTAATGTACAGTAGCCCATCAAACTTGATAAGCTACTGTTCATGAGTAAAAAAAAAATCGTGATTTAGAGAATCCACTAGAGACCATTTTTTGGGTCTCATTCTCTATTATAGATATTATTTTGCTTTTATCTATGCTATTGGAGATGTTTTTATGTAGGAAAGATAAAGAAATCTATAAAAAATAGTCACAAAAAGAATTCATAATAATCATTCCAAGGCACATTGTTAACACATTGGAGGTTGAATTGGCATTTTCGTGGCTCAGTACATAAGCCACTCATTTGCCAAAACATTTTTTTTTTTGGTGCATTCGGTAACATCCTGGGTCATCTATTTTAAACAATTGGCCTACCCACTAAACACGGAACAAAAAAAGAAAGGAAATATTAACGAAGGATATCAAATTCAAGTTAAAAAAAAAAAAAAAAACAGAAGAAAAAAGAAGAAGAAAATTAATGATATTGCACCAGAGAAATGATATTTCGGTATTTTTATAAAAGAAAACTTATATACTCCTATAATGTTTCGGCACCAATTTCAAGAGATGGGTCATATAAATGTCAACTATCATGGAGGTGAAGTGAAATGAAAGGATGATGAAATAGCATTATTCTACTTAGAGTTAGAGCATTCACATCTAGGAATGTTATCACATCTTATTTTATCATATCAAAAAACTATTTTATCAATTATAACATATTATTTTACAATACACCCAACATCTCAACTTTTATTTTACCATACTACACATTAAAATAATATAAATTATACAATAAAAAAATAACATAAAATTATCTCCCTCTTTCCTTTATCCCTAATTTCTGTCACTTTTCCTCACTGCCTCTCTCTCTTTTAGCCACACCGCCACCAACAGCAGGCACCACCACACAAAAACCCATTATTTAACCACCAAGAACCCAGCTAAGATTTTTCTCAAAAAAAAAAAAAAAAAAAAAAAAAAAAAAAAAAAAACCAAGAACAAAGCAGCAAATCCACCAAATCACCCAAAAATAATCACTGCCACTGCCATCACTCCAAACATAAACACTGCTTAGTGGGTTCAGCCATGGGTGGCTTTGGTGATGGTGTTCATGTGCATGAGTTTTGGGTTTGAAGAAAATGGGTTTGAAGAGTGTGGTGGGCCTTTTGTGATTTTGGGCTGGACTACCTCCTGCTGTACTGGGCCCAAGTGTTCTGGATAAGAGAGTCGAGACCGGTTCAATTGCAACTCACCCTAGTCTGGCTTACGCACAAACTATGCCCTGTTTGCTGAAAATTTTATTCACATGCCCATGGCAAGCGAAGTTGCTACAAAAAAGTTATGGTAGATAAAAGCAATAAAACGATGATAAAAGAAATACGTTTCTTGTCAGGCAAAACAAGCAAGGGATCCTTAGTTAAAATAGGGAAAAAGAACACATTATAGGTGATATTGCAAAGACAAGATAAGAAACAATAGCAATAAGTGATAAAATTAAGGAATGAAAGATCAGTTTGCCGTGTTCAATTGTATTACGGGGCTGAGGCCAAGGAGGAAGCCATTTCCTCAATGCGGATAACCTCACAGGATAATCTTGCCGTAAAAATTATCCACTTTGAGGGATTGGGCTTGAATGGCTTGTGCCCAAACGAGTTCTTTATCCTCAACAGAAGGTAGGCTTTTAGAAGGAGAGAAGGGATTAGCCTATTGATGCATGTCTTCCATTCTATACTCTGTTTCTTTTCTCTTTTCTCTCCGTTTTGTTACTTTGATTCTTTCCCCCTCTTTTCTTTTCTTTCTTAATGCTTACTCATGTGATGCTATGGTGATGGTGGTACTGTGATTCTCTCCTCGTGGTTGCTATTGTTCCGGTGATGATACTGTGCACGGCGAGGGCCCTTTATATACTTCCTGTCATGATTGATTTTACCATTTTAAACTTTAACCACTTTTTCTTGGTTTAGGGTGTTCCTCCCGACCATCCACTAGTTTGTCAACTATCCAGCCACTATCACTTACATGTGCTGACTGTGCCACTCCCTATTACCAGACAAATAAGACTATTTTGTTTGTTTGCTTACCGTGGCATTCTCTCCTGCTATCCCTCATGGCATGCACCTAGTGGTTCTAACTCATCCTTCATTCTTTTGGGTGGTATGTCATCATAGCAGGACATCACCCCTAAAAGAATATGAGTGGGAACCCCAGAATAGGCTTTTCCTTCTCCCTTCCGCCAGACCATACCCTCTCTTACCTCTGACCCATAAGCCACCATTTTTGTATTGGCTGGGTATAGGTTGGTGGTGCTTGGGCCTTGCCGTGCTCCACTTCCTGTGTATGCCAAAAGCTTATCTGCTGCTTATGTGCCTGTCGTGGTCTGAAGGCCCATCTGTGCATTCTGCAGCTCATCCTTGACCTTTTATGGCGTGAACTATTTCCTGATTTTCCATTCTTTATTAGCTTGTTCCTTTCAAGGGCTGGGCCTTGCTTGATTATGGGTTTTCCCCTTTTTAGCCCATTCTTTGTTCCTTCTGCAATCTTGTTGCCATTCCTACCATACCACTCTGCTATTCTTGTTGTGGTGTTATTTGACTTGTGCTTGCTGGGCCTCTTTGGGTCTGCTGCCTATTCTTCTCTCAATGACTTAATATGGTCATTAGACTTATGCTACTTTGGACTTTTCTTGACCCATTACATTGCTTGTGGGCTCCTTGTGTGAGTGCTTTTTTTTTTTAGCACTATGGCCCAAGGATTCTGGGCCTTGTGAGATGTTCTTGGTGGACTGGGATTGATTCTCCGCAGCTAAAAGGGGGCTGTTTTAAGAATCAATTGGTGCACAGAACATACTTTCCACAATGCAAATGGTTAGCAAAAAAAAGCTGGAATATTTGCATTTGAACGACATTCATGCAGTAAAGGATTAATACAAATGACAAAAATGAAAAGAATATAACATAAGAACAAGCTGGGGATCCTCTAATTAAGTGAGGTATGTTTCATTAATTTTATTAAACTGTGATTATGATGCTCACTAGAACGTGATGCAAGGTTCAACTGAGCTCATAAGTTACAGACTTTGATAGCTATTCAAGCTTCAAAGACTTGCAAAGTTTGAACTTGTTGAATCCGAGCGTGTTCAATAGTGGCTGTACTGGGATACCGGAACAGTTCCTCTGTTTTTCCTTCAAGGTACAGAGTATTTTCTACCACTTTTCTAGGATTTTAGGAAGACAAAGGTGAATGCTTAAGACGATCTGATTGTCTTCCTCTCAAAATTGAATCCCCTGTAGCATGGATCCCTTCCTCCTTTTATAGCACAACTTCGGCCTCACCGGTGAACCAGCCATTCCCCTGTTTTACCCCCTTGAAGCCTGTACTGTGCCTGGCTGCTTTCAGGATCATGTCTCTTCCTCTTTCTTCATAATTCCTTTTTTGTTCCGACCACGTAAAAGTCCCTCGGCTCCTTTCCATTTCCGGACATCCTGTGTTGGCTGGCTTGAGGTCCCAGCCTTTCCCAGCTGTACTCTTCCTTGTCTTTTCTTCAAACGGTTGAATCAGATTTTCTGCGTTTTTGCATGCTCTGTACCTCCTCTGCGTGTCTGGGTCACAAGTTTTGCGTGGCCTTTGTTTTTTTCCTTTCTTTGATTTCTTTCTGTTGTGATCCTCCTGCGCGCCCTAGGATACCTCTGGGAGGCTCTCTGGGATTCCGGCCCAGCTTCCTCCTTCTTCATTTTGGTCTGGTTTTGCTGGCTGGGCTTCTTTCTTTTGGATCCCAATCCTCTAGTCTTTTCTTTCTCTCCTTATTTTTGAAATGGGCCCAATACCTTTCCTTTTTCTGTGGGCCTATTGGTGGGCTGTTTCAATTTCTTTTTTTTTTGGACCTCAACACTCCTTTATCCCATTTCTTTTTTCTTGAGCATCCTTAGCCCATTTGCTTTCCTTGAGCATCATTGGCCCATTTTCTAATTCTGCATACTTATGGGCTTTTACTAACTCTTTTGGGCTTTCTTGGCCTAATTACCTTATCCTTCATCCTTGGGGTTTATGGGCTTTCCATCAACCTCTTACTTTCTTACTTCATTACTTCGGGCCTACTGCGGTCCATTCTCACTTTTCTACATCACATAGCGCCCATGAGTTTACTACTTTTCTCTCCGGGTTCTTTTAAGTCTGTTTGCTTTCCTCAAGGCCCATTTATTTACTTTACGGGCCTATGAACCATTGTTCCTGCTATTTGGGCTTAATGGTTTTTCTAGCAATCCACTAATTCTTCTCTGTCCATATTGTTAGGCTTCTTCCTGCTATTGGGCCTCAAAATGAGCATCAAGAAAGAGAAGATCTGAGAGAAAGGAAGCTAATCCACCACAGCTCTACCACTGATTTGAGAAAGATAAAACCCACGTCGACAACCTTAGATGAAACCCACGTCGACAACCACCAAGAGAAACCCACCTCATGAACCATAAAAAAAAAAAACCATTACCAATCTTGCCGACAACCATGCCACCACACTGATGTAAAAACCCATCACTTTGATCACATTGACAACTACGCTACCACACCGATCAATAAACCCATCACATTGATCTCCACCTTGCCATTCCACCATGCTGATCAGCACCACCGACCTAGACCTATGCCGCCACACAACCCACGCCACCACCACCGCCACATCAACGAAACTTTTATGCCACGCCTACCTTTGCTGCTACCACCACCACACGAGGTTTTGGGTTTGAGAAAAGGTAGTTTCTAGTTTGAGGAGTAGAGAGGGCAAAGCAAGAAGAAGGGGGAGAGAAGAGATGGAAGACGGAGAGAATTAGAGAGATGAAAGAAAGAGTGATAAATTATAAATTTATATGGTACTGTAGAGGGAATAAAATATATTAAAAATTATACAATGGAGTTACAGTGCTATTCTACATTTAGAATCATAATGTAGCACAATTCCAAATATTTTTGCAATAGTAGCTTTTTACAAGTCCGAATGTAGAGGTTGTTTTGGGCTTTTATGCTAAATTGAACAAACATATGGCATATAGCATTTCCAATGTGAATGCTCTTAGGTGGAGTTTGGATATCGTTTCCCAGCTTGCGTTTGCGTTTACGTTTGCATTGTTTTTCTATGTGTCCCGTGCACTATTCATGGGACTCGCAAGTATTTTTTTCAGCAAAAACAACTTTATAATTGGGTCTCACGGCACTATTCATACATTTAAAAATTATTTTGCTACAGTGTTTTCAGTTTTCAGTAATAAGCGGTATCCAAATAGACTCTTAGCTAAAATAAAATAAAAATAAATAATTAACATCATTCTGGAATAAAAGATCATGGATCAGCATCATCCTAGAATATACCGAATTAGAGCATTCTTATCAAGAATGCTAAAAATGCTAAAAGTCAAATTTAACCAGCAACATACAAAAATACTCACTATATTAATGTTTTCAAATGCCAAAAATTTTGATACTCAGCTACAGTGAGCTGTTATCTATAACAGCTCATTGTAGCAGTAATGTTAAACTATTTTTTTTTTTTTTTAATTCCAACTGTCTCTTATTCTCTCTCTTTTTTATTTTTCTCTTCTTTCTTCTCTCTCCTCTCTCACTTCCCTCTTCTCTCTTTCTTGTGGCTTTTGTTTCTCTTCGTTTCACAACTTAAGGCTGAACCTCCATGGACAATCTCCACAAGCATGCCACCACTCACCACCACCTTCACCGTGGGAATCTCAAGGCCGAACTCTATCTTCTCTTAAGCTCTTTCTATTATCCTTCTTGTTTTTTTTTTTTTTTTGGCTCCTTGTTTGATCAGTGGGTTTGGAATTGAAAAATGTGATTTTTATATTTGGGTTTGGTTGTTAAGGTTTGAAAATAAGGGATTTTAGTTTGGATTTGTGTTTGATTTCAAAGTGAGTTTGAGTTTGAGTTTGTGATTTGATTTTGGGTTTGTGATTTGGTTTTGGATTTGTTTTTGTTTGTGATTTTGGTGGATGGGGGTTGAGGTTGTGGGTGGTGGTGGCTGTGGCAGTGGGTGTAGGCGATGGCGGCTAGTGGCAATGGGTGTGGGCAGTAGCAGGGGCTGGGTTTTGCAATGGGTTTCAGTGGGCAGTGGCAGTGGCAGTAGGTTAGGTATCGATGGGTTTGGCAATGGGTTTTAGTGGTGGCTGTGGCAGTGGGTATGGGTAGTGGTGGCGGGTGGCGGTGGGTTGGGTTGGGTTTTGCAGTGGATTTTAGTTTGTTTCACAGTGGGTTTCAATGGATTTTAGTGTGTTTTGCAGTGGGTTTCGATAGGCAATGGTAGTGGCTTGGGTTTTCTAATGGTGGTAGTGGCTTGGGTTTTCTGATGATGGCGACGGTTGGCAGTGACTGTAAGTGGTGGCTTGGGTGTTTTTGTTTGGGAGAAGAGATACATAGAGAATGAGAGAGGAAGAGATGCAGAGAATAAAAAAGAATTAAAAAAAATGTAAAACCTTTGATGTTAGGTATATTATAAAGCTGGATGTTAAAATAGATAAAATAGTGTTTCAAGATGTTAAATGCTATATTTTTTAGCATTCTTGATGTGAATGCTCTTACTGACGAGTATATTATTAAGAAAAAGGTATTAGTTTTAAATAAGTAAGAAGGATAAAGGATTAAGTTAATACTTCCAAAAAAATGTATTAAGTTAATAGGAATAAGTCATAACTAAGTAATCGTCAATTGTTTTTCTCAAAAAAAGAAAAAGAAAAAAGAAAAGTAATCCTCAATGGTGATGGTCCATAATCTTGATTGGCACATTTATAATAATAATAATAATAATAAAAAGGGAAAATCACATTTTTTTTCCATCTGTAGTTTGCCTGAAAAACACTTTGCCCACTTGTGATTTAAAAATTGACACTTTACTCACTTGAGATAAGCTATGTCTGTTTCTAATTACCCACCTCTGCTAAAACATAATGAATGTTCAATATGTGTATAAAACACCCTTGAATGTTTAGACCCCAAATTACAAATTATCAATTCAAGCTTAATATCAAACAGTAAATGTGCGGAACATGAACATAAGCTAATAACAGAATTGATAAACAATCTAAACCATGACTAATCATAATCACAGCAGTAATTAAATGGTAAAGATAAAAGGAAGAGAGATGCAAACACAAGGACAACACACGATATGTTATTGAAGAGGAAACCGAAACTCTCGGTGTAAAACCTCTCCGCCGCCCTCCAAGCGATCAATAATCCACTAGAAAATGTAGTTGGGATACATAAACAGTAATAGACCTTCCAAGCCTAGTCTACCCAGTGTACCTAAGCCCTCAAAGCTTCTTGCTCCAACGAGGTTGCGCCGAACCTTTTTCTTTTCTAGCTTACCAAATTCCGTTATAGCCCATAGCATCAACCAATATTAATTGGTCCCTTTCAAACTGCTTCCCAAAGCACTAGAAAGCCTTCTCACAGATATGGGTATGGTGAGAAAATGATTTGGCTAAGAACCTCTCAAGGATGTAACAATGGAGAGGGTGAGAGTAGAGGAATTTGTAGAGTCTCTTAGGTGAAAATTGTGGATGAATCAATCTTGTTTTTCTCTAGGGTTTCTCTCTCAAAATTCTCTCTGGAATCTCACTACATTTTGTGGGTATAAGGGTCTATATATAGTGGTGTGTGTTTGAAATGCGAAGAGTCAGTTTCTCCAAAACAGAGCTGACGGGCGGCTTGGCCTCGCGGCTTGAACTCAATTCAAGCCGCAAGGTAACTGCATTGCTAGTCTGGAATTTTTATCCTGTAGTGCAATAGCTGGCATGACGCTTCAACTTCCTACATGCTTGACACGTGACCATCGTCTGGCGGCTTGCCAGTCGCGAGCCACCCGCGAGTTCCAGTCGCGAGTCCCTGCATCTTTGCACAATCTTGAACATTTCTTTATGATGGAAATTTAGACCCCTTAAACCACAATTAGATTGCGTAGCCTAGTTAATTAGCCAAGTTGTTATTTAGTCAAATTAAGCAATTCTAGGTTAAAACAATCACAAAATCATATCAAGCATATAAAGCAGCGGAAAATAAATAACACATGATATGATCACCCAGGAAAACCAAACCGGTAAAAAACCTGGGGAGGATTTTACCCACCGATCCTCAAAGCAAAACGGAATCCACTAAGAAAGAATTGAAGTTCTTACAAAAGGACTTACAAGCTCCCCGCTTGACTTCCTAATGCTACACACCAGTAGTAACTTCCTGACACGACCACGCGCAGGCTCCGAATCCACGGACTACTTCTTTTTTTGTATTCCTTCAATCAGCTACAAGCTCCTCACTTGTTTTTCTTTAAGCTTCAATGGTTGCAACTTTGTTGATCATCAAGATGTAGATATATCTCTACTTTGAAAACCCTAAGTTTATGTGAAGGAAAGCTCCTCAAAGATCTCACAAGAGATTCACATAAATAGCAAATATGAGCAACAAAGACTTAGAGAGGTTTGGGAACAAAACCCTAAAAATAAAAGGAGGCACAAGAGGCACTCTAATCTCTCTCTACCAAAAATCTCAAAAACGTTCTAGGGTTTCCCTTATATATATAAGAGTTTTACTTGAACCCCAAGACGTTTAAATAGAGTTTGGGCTGAACTGGAACTCTGCAGAAAAATAAATCTGTACGTGGTTCGATCGATCGAGTCTAATTTTCGATCGATCGAGACTTACAGATTTAGTCCAATAAATTCTGCAATCACTCGATTCCAATTTTACAAATAAACATACTTTGAGCAAGCCTAAACCTAGACTAAATGTTTTGATCATGGTTTGCCAACAAAATACAAATTGAAGTTCTAATACATTAATTTCTAATTTCTTAGAACCCAACACTTTATACTCTTTTACACACTACCCTTACATGAATCCCACATAAATACAGGGTAACTAATTGCTAAAATACAAGCAGATTTGGAACGGAATAAAGCCAACAAGATGTTGATTAAATACTAGTATGAAGCTTTTTGATATTTCAATTGATGAGTTAGCCTTTGGCTTTTTGGGCATCATACATTTTATTTTAAGTCACTTTCCCTTTTTCCTAGTCAAATACTAGTATGTGCGATAGGTTTTTGCAGCTCAATATCTCTTTTCATTTGGAGATTTACATTTGGTGCGCTTATTAAGCAAAGCAATAAAATAAAGAGTGGGAAGATATATACTCATAAGTCTATGCATGTCTTAAAAACAAAACCATTCACTAATCATTCATGACAAGGTTGAAGATCTATTTACAACAGTCACATAGATTTCAAAATTTCTCCCACATTGATATAAGTGCATTGGAAACAAGCTAAGCTCGTAGATGCACAAAGCCATTAGTACAAAGGTACAAGGCAAGACAAAACTCAACAAAGTTGATCAAACTTTTTAGATTTTCTACTTTTTATGTATTTTTGGATTTTTGACACAAAAGTAAAAAGAGATTGATAAAAAATAACAATGTAAAAACATTTAAAGCAAACGTAAACAAACAGACAAATTTTTAAACTAAAACTCGCAAAAAGCACACAACCAAGCATATTCACAAAACATGGGAAGTATTAATGCATGGACATGTTGTAATGCTTATGCATAAGTACCCTTCTTCACCCACACGTCATGTGCGTTTGGGGTGATATCCTTGAAGGATTGGGTACGAGAGTTAGGACTTTCAAACCTTCGTGTGAAGCTTTCCAAGCAATTGGTGAAGGCACCGATCATCTTCATCATGTCCATCATGCCTGGATCACTGTTTTGACTTCTTGGTTGCTCTTCACCCCAAGACCTCTTGTCATTTCTTCTTCCTTGTGACCGATGAGCGCTTGCATTTTTCAATGCTCTCAGTTTATGGCAGTTGGGTCTGGTATGTCTTTGCAATCCGCAATGGTGACAAAAATGATTCGTACTAGGACCCCGTTGTGATCTTGGAAGTGATCTTCCTCTAGATTCAAATCTGGCTTCTGATTGATTACGAGACTTATTTAACACCCGTTGATCAGCCACCTTCTTTTTCTTTTCAACCTTAACTTTCTTAGGAATAAACTCTTCTACAACTGACTCTTTCGCCTTCACAAACTTCACTTCTTTGGTGACATTGGTCGATGAGCTACTCCCTCCGGTATATCTCAACCTAGACTTGTCTGAGAAATGTTTTGAGATGAAATAACATCTTCTAGCTTCTTGGAGGAGACCCTTTCTATCTTGGCATGTGCTTGCACTACCTCTTGCTCAAGAAATCTCACTTTTGTGTAAGCTTTTGATAACTCACCATTTAGTGTCTCAATCTCACACTTTGCCTTCTTATATCTGACCAAGAGACTTCTGTAGTCCTCTTCAACTTTCTTCATCTTCTTCATAGCCGCCTTCACCACCCTTGCATACTCTCTCGATTTCTCAAGAAGTAAGGTGTAATTCTCTTGAAGACCAACTGTATCTTCATCCTCTTCAGTATCCGATTCTTCGACAATCCCAACGGATTCTTTATCACTGTACTCTCCAAGTTCTTGTACAAGTTGATTCAAGTCCTTCGAGGACTTAACATGTTCAATAGCCATAAATGTGGAGTAATTTCCTTCTCCATCACAACTATCCTCAGAATCAGAATTTGATGAATCCGAGTCACTTAGAGTAGTGTCAAAGACCTTGCTCTTCGATTATAAATAATTGGGACATTTTTTCTTGAAATGTCCATGTCCATTACATTTGAAGCATGTAATTCCTTGTGAAGATTGAGGTTCTCTACCATCTTTCCTTCTAAATTCATTTTTCTCCTTCCTGGAACTCTGAAATTTTCCTTTGTCACTAAATTTCCCACTGTTCTTGAGTTTTAATAATTTTCGGAAGTTTTTCACAAGATACGCCACATCTTTATCTACACCATCCTCCTCCGAAGAGTCATGAGATACTACCCTCTCATCAATTGTCTTAAGAGTAAGAGATTTGCTCTTCCTCTATGTGGGCAGTGACAATTCATATGTCTGTAGTGAAATAATCAACTCTTAGACTTTGATGTCATTGAGATCCTTACTCTCTTCAATAGCCGTCACTTTAGCACGAAAACTTTCAAAATCCTCCATCTTTTCCCCCAAATTGAATTTGCTGACGACCACCTCGTTCAACTTACTATAAAAAGAGTCAAAGGACTCATCCTCACTCATTTTTAGCTCCTCAAAGCGAGTGGTCAGCATCTGCAGTTTGGTGTCTTTCACTTTCTTTGTTCCTTCATAAGTTGTCTCTAGAATCTCTCACGCTTCCTTAGCAATAATGATATGTGAAATCCTGTGAAATTCTCCTGGAAAGACACCACATAAAATAGCATTCAAGACTTTACTATTAGCATTAGCAGCCGCAAGAGCTGCCTTATCCCAAGTGGATTTGGCAACCTTCGGCCTAGTCCAACCAACTTCAACTGTATCCCACACAGCATTATCAATAGAACACAAAAACGCCCTCATTCGGACTTTCCAAAAAGCATAATTATTACCATAAAAAAATGGTGGAACATTTAAAGATTGAGACCTATCCATATTAATACGGGGTCAAGGATCGCACTAAGGTAATAAAACCACAGAGTGCACCCGCTCTGATACCAAATGAATGTTCAATATGTGTATAAAACACCTTTGAACGTTTAGACTCCAAATTATAAATTATCAATTCAAGCTTAATATTAAACTAAAATAATGTGTGGAACATGAACATAAGCTAATAACAGAATTGATAAACAATCTAAACCATGACTAATCACAATCACAACAATAATTAAATGGTAAAGATAAAGGAAAAAGAGATGCAAATACAAGAATAACACACAATGTGTTATCGAAGAGGAAACCGAAGCCTTCAGCGTAAAACCTCTCCGCTACCCTCCAAACGGTCAATAATCCACTAGAAAATGTAGTTGGGATATATGAACAACAATAGACCCTCCAATCCTAATCTACCCAGTGTACCTAAGCCCTCCAAGCTTCTTGCTCCAACAAGGTTGCGTCGAACCTTTTTCTTTTCTAACTTACCGGATTCCACTATAGCCCATAACATCAACCAATATGAATTGGTCCATTCCGAACTGCTTCCTAAAGCACCAAAAAGCATTCTCACAGATATGAGTATGGTGAGAAAAGGATTTGGTTAAGAACCTTTCAAGGATGTAATAATGGAGATGATGAGAGTAGAGGAATTTGAAGAGTCTCTTAGGTAAAGATTGTGGATGAATCATTCTTGTTTTTCTCTAGGGTTTCTCTCTCAAAATTTTCTCTAGAAGCTCTCTACATTTTGTGGGTATGAGGGTCTATATATAGTGGTGTGTATTTGGAATGCAAAGAGTCAGTTTTTCCAAAACAGAGCTGGCTGGCGGCTTGGCCTCGCGTCTTGACTGAGTCGCGAGTTCAAGTCGCAAGGTAACTGCATTGCCAGTCTGGACTTTTTGTCCTGTAGTGCAATAACTGGCATGACGTTTCAGCTTCCCGTATGCTTGACACGTGACCATCGTCTGGCGGCTTGCTAGTCGCAAGCCACCCGCGAGTTCCAGTTGCGAGTCCCTGCATCTTTGCACAATCTTGAACATTTCTTCACACTCTCTCACACACTACCCTTACATGAATCCCATCTAAATACAAGGTTACTAATTGCTAAAATACAAGCAAATTTGACACAGAATAAAGCCAACAAGATGGTTGATTAAATTCAACCTTACACATGAGTAAATTTGTATTTTTGCTACCCTTTTATGTCTCTTTCCTCTCAAAACATAAAAAATTAAAAAAATTAATAGAAAAGAAGATCTAAAAGTTAGATTTTGTAAAAGTTAAAACCTAATTTTTAGATCTTTTTTCTCTAACCTTTGAAGGAATTCATTGTCCCATGTTTGAAGTCTAAGAGTCTTCATGTTTTGAAGAATACATGCTTCAAGGATCTTGTGTCAATATCTTCAATCATGTACGAGATAAGGAAATACTCGAGGACCTTCCAAGTCATTGAATTGTGGTCATGCTTTGATAACCAAGTTTTGAATTTTGTGGATTCAAAGTATTTGAAATCGAAATACATGGGTTAATATTTATTCTCTGCTTCAAATATATCAATGGAAAGCCTTACAATCTGAAAGTTTTCGATATTGTCTTTGAAGGCCTTAATAGCATATTGATTTGAATTGGGAACTCCTTTCTCTCTAGACACACGTGCCCAGAATAAAAGCAAATGCAAACTTTGTCCTCCGTCTTTTTGGACTTGAATTCGGATCACTTCAAATGATAGTAAAAATATAAAACCTAAATTAGGATTTAATTTTTATAAAACCTAGCTTTTAGATTTTTTTTCTCTCTTGATTTTTTAGGCTTTTTTTATTATTTTTTTATTAATGTTCGGATCACTTCAAATGATAGTAAAAATATAAAACCTAAATTAGGATTTAATTTTTATAAAACCTAGCTTTTAGATTTTTTTCTCTCTTGATTTTTTAGGCTTTTTTTATTATTTTTTTATTAATGTTTTGAGAGGAGAGAGACATAAAATGATAGTAAAAATATAAATTTACCAATTTTTTTAACAGAGCTGTGTAACAAGAGACAAACAGATCTTTCCTTAGCTAGATAAAGTATCAATTTTTAAATCACAGATAAATAAAGTGTTTTTCGAACAAATCATAAGTAGGTAAAGTGCAATTTCTCTTAATAAAAAATTCTGTCTACAGATACTTACAAACTTACCCCATTTTAGCTCTTCAATAACGTGGGACTAGTTTTGACCAAACAAAGGTATCTACCAATTAAATTATAATTAAAAAAAAAGTAAGAAAGAGGACAGGCAGACCAAATAACATTATTTCTAAATGGTAACAACCAACAATCACAACGTTAAAAAAAATAAAATAAAAAAAAATGGTGCCTGGGGAGTTGGGATGATTATCAATTAAATTAATGATAATAAGAAAATGCTAACGAATGTCCTTAGGACACTGGTTAATAATCTATTTAAAAAAAGTTTTTATGGGAAATAAAAAAAAGTAATTAATATTTTGACAGCTTTTTTCATTCCTCATAAAAGTGATATCAAAACTTTTCTAAAATAGATTATTAATGAGTGCTCTAAGGGCACTTATTAGCATGACCATTAATGATAATTTTAGTTGTTGATGTCCATGAGGATAAAAATTATGGCAAAAATTAACGAATTCGATAAAAACATCGGTTTTAGACATATTTTTATAAACTTTTTATAGAAAAAAGGTAATTGATTTTTTGACAATTTTTTATATTTTCCATAAAAGTGGTATCAAAACATTGTTAAAATAATTACTGCGCACCTTTGGTGTAATGGTCACTTTACAAGTATAAGTGTTTGTAGGATGTTGGGGGGGGGGTAAAAGTTAAGATTCAAGTCTCCAAGAGAGAGCTTTGCACACATATTAGAGTAGAGTTTCTATCTTGATAGATATGCAACCCCTTAAAAAAAGTTGATCAATTATTTTTATTTAAAAAAAAGTAAAATATTAGACCCTAACCAATGCATTGAAATAGTGTATTTAATGCACTATTAACGTTTCTAAAAAAAAAAAAAAGGCTTAATTAAGTAATATATGTTTTATACATTTTCAAAAGATAAAATCAAATTATGCATAACTGTCGAAAGAAGCACACACAATCACAATAAATTTGTGCATACAAGTTTTTTTTTTTTTTTTTGAGAATGAGTTTTGTGCATACAAGTTAATGAATTATTAACAAGTATATTTTCTTTTTTGATAAATATGCATTATAATGTATAATTGTGCATTTATTATTCTTTGAGGTATGTAGAAAAGACCAATGCCACAAAGACACCACCAGATGAGTTGAGCTAGAAGATATCTCCCTATGCCTTAAGTGTATGGGGAACGTAGGAGCCTCGGTTTGAGCTCAGGGGGAGGGATAAGATGTTTGGGTTTGTATGGTTAGGCATTTGGGAGCCCAAAAGAGCGTTTGTAAAACTTAAAATTTCATTTCGTAACAGCAACTCTTCATAGCATTTTTACAAACGCTCATTTTAAACCAAAAACACTGTTTTGCAACAACTTATTCAAACACACCATTTATGTCACATTTCTAAGTTCTAACCAGTTTTTTTTTTTTATTATTTATTTTATTTTTTTTAAATGCCATCTATATCTATATCTATATATATATATATATATATATATATATATATATATCTAAAAGCTGAAGTGTAGCATTTGTTGTTGCTACACTCCTGTTAAGCCACATTATCGGCCATGTCATTGGTCCCACTAACTTTCTTTTTTTTTTCTTTTTCTTTTCCTTTTGCAAATTATCAATTTCCCAATCACATAAAAAATTAAAAAAAAAAAAAAAACTCCATCTCTTAATTAAAGTTTCCTAACTTTTCAACTTTTCATTTATTATTCTATCAAAGTCAATATGATAATAATTCAAACTTCCTTTAAGTTTATGACTCTCCCTCTCCTCAATCAAGTACTTATGAAAACAGTTCAATTGCCACTCTATTAGAATTCCAAAAAAAAAAAAAAACCTGCTTATTTTTTGTCTATATATATTTGCAAGTCCTCTACCTCACTCCTGCAATTTTGGAAAGTCCCTTTAAAGTGAAGTTTTTTTTCCCTCTCTCTCTCTCTCTCTCTCTCTCTCTCTCTCTCTCTCTCTCATATTCTTCAGGTTTTCTTAATTAATTTTGTTTGTGATGTGCCATCGGAGATCTCAGGTGCCAACAATATTGGTTCTAATAAACCAACCAAAAAAATCTCAAAGCCATGGTAAAGAATACATTAAAAGAATCGCAATGGGGTCTTACTACTATAGTTTATGTGGTTGTTAATAATGGATGAGTTTTTTTTTTTTTTTTTTTTTTTTTTTTTTCACTAATGGGATTCCTCTTATGTGCATTTGTGTGATGCATTCACCATTATGGATAAATAATTCTCTTTGTATATGCGTTGCATAAATCAATTCTATTGTACATACATATTAGTTGTGACATGAATGTAGATGCATAACTTAGTAAAAGATATGTTACTTTTTTTTTATTATTATTATTTTATTGTAACAAATTTAGATATTATTATGGGATGCCTTTGTTGTAAGACTTTTGCATAATTGTAGAATTTGATGTTAGTGGAAAGAAAATCAAATCAAAGGACATGTATAAAACTATATAAGGTAGCAATAGACAACCAAAAAAAGATTAGAGTGAAAGATTATCCAAGTTCGTACAAAGCCACAAAATTCACGAATACCAATTGGATGTGAGAAATTCCACGAAGATGTATGCTTGGCTCTATGAAGAAATTGAATTCGGATAAAATATGAAGAAGACCAATTGAATTGAATTGAATTGAGTTTTCTATCACAAGTCCTCTCTCTCCTTCTTATTGTTTTGTTTTAATTTTTCTTTCAGCTAATACTTAGTTAAAAAGTTTCGTTGTATTCTAGATATTCAAGAGGAGAAATTTCTAAAAATAAAATCAAGTTGTTGAAAAAAAATAGCACAATCCAAAATCTAAAACTAAAAACCCAAATTAGGAAAACATAAAGCACTATAACATAATTTAGAGGAATATAAACCACCTAAAAATGGATAAATATCAATCAAATACACCAAAAAATAATAGAATGATATATTTGTATTTGTAGAGATATTGAGATGAATAATAATTTTAGAAATTGTTTAATTTTTTAGAAGTGTTACGTCTACAACGTTTTCACTAAAATTACTTTTAATTATTGGTTCTTACCAACAAGTCATAGTTGGTAAGTTATTATCGGTTCTAATTTAAACCTATCACTAAAATTTCTTTTTTTCCCAATCAATAATAACCAATAACAATTTGCTATATATGATTTGTTGTAAAAATGTTGTAAAATTATTATAACATAACATTTCTCTTAATTTTTTAGTAAAACAAATTATTTTTAACAAATTTAAGAGAACAAATTATACTTATGTCAAAATTACAAAATAATTATTTGTTTCCATGTATTAGGTTAGTCTACTTCCAGTGATTTATAACCTACGAGGACAAAAACCAAAGAATAGTTTGGCGTCCAATCTTGAATCCCATTCCCAAATCAAGAGTCAGGACTATACGTCTAGAAGTATTCATTTGTTACTTTGAATGGTAACTGGAACGATGTCAACAGCTAGATTCGCACAATGATTCGGAAGGTAATTTTAGTCGAGTAAGTTTAGAAGTCAAAACATTTGGTTTTTGCTAGTGACATATTGACAACAGGTACATAACCCAAAGCCTCTCAGTTTGACTCGCTGGTCACTGGTCACACCTCACTGCGTTCCACGAAAGTTCGTTAATTTCACCGTAGTATAAAGTAATACGAAAGCCTCCGCATCACTATCTTTACTCTTTCTCTATATATTTAGGAGAACCCAAATGTATAGGGTTCGAATTTCCTGTCACAGACAAGGCTGAGCTGAGTAGAGAGCCCCTTTGATTTTGAGTTACGTACACGCTGCTTTCTTCCGTGTCTCACTGTAGCATCTTTCTCTTCCACTTCTGAGTACTCTACTATTCTTCTCTGCACCACTTTTTCACGTAAATCATGATTATCCAAGGTTCTTCAACTATAACTCTTTTTTTCTTTTTAATTTTTTGCTTTTTGTGTACATCTATGTTTGCCTTTTTTTTTTTTAGATCCTAGTCTTTGATCTCAATATTACTAGATTCTAGTTTCCCAAATCAGTTTGAGACATATAATCAGCTATAGTTACGTTTTCTTGGCTTTGTTTGACCCAATAAATAATTATGGATTCAAGCTCTAATTTCCTAGACGGTTTCACTACCATGTCACCAAATTCTGAGGATAATTTCTCAAATCTTATAAATGAGTACACATTCAATCAACTCTCTGCTCCTACTACAGACCTTAACTTCCTCGGAAGTCCAAATCTTTCTTCTGATTCTGATCTGGGTCCTACTGGTTTTGAGGCCTCAATCACCACAACCGTTGGTGCAGAGGGTCAACCATATGATGCACCACATGTTGTTTTTCCGCCTATGTTGCAGGCAGATTCCACGTCGTCCCCATACGACAGTGATTTCTCTGAAACAGTTCTCAAGTACATAAATCAGATTCTCATGGAAGAGAACATTGAAAACAAGCCCTGCATGTTTTATGACCCTTTGGGTCTAAAAAACACTGAGAAATCTTTCTATGATGCTCTTGGTCAAAATTACCCTCCTTTACCAAATCAAAATAGCGTTGAGAGTCCTGTGTTTTCTTCAAGTAGTTGTGATTACGGTACAACTAGTACTAGTAGTTCTAGCACTGTCAATGATTCTCAGGGGCTAAGTGATCATGGAGAGCATAACTACCAGCCTTCTTCTTCACCGCCTCCTATTCTGGGTGATTACAATGCTGTCCAGTCTAATTTCAATCCCACTGATCATAAATCACAGTTTTTTGGGAATTTGCCAAATGGTAGTGTGAATTATTTGGGTGATGGGATGGAGTTCATGGCTCAGAATATTTTTACAGATAGTGAATCGATATTGCAATTTAGGAGGGGGTTAGAGGAAGCTAGTAAGTTCCTTCCTAAGAGTAATAATTTGGTTATTGATTTGGAGAGCAACCTGGTTTCTTCTTCTAAGAGGAAGGGAGAGGATCTAAAGGTGGAATCTTTGGTGGTGAAGAGTGAGAAAGAGAGTTATTCATCGGATGGGTCAAGAGGGAGGAAGAATCATGCGAGGGAAGAGATAGAATTAGAAGAAGGTAGGAGCAATAAGCAGACTGCTGTTTATGTAGAGGAGTCTGAGGAGACTGAGTTATCAGAAATGTTTGATAAGGTTTTGCTTTGTACCGATGCGCCAGCTGCAATGTACGGTGATAAGTGTGAACATTTACATAATGATGCAAGCAAGGCCTCCTTGGAGACACAAGGTGGTAATGGTGGGAAAGGTAGTCGTAATAAGAAGCAGGTAAGGAAGAAGGAGACAGTTGATTTGAGGAATCTTTTGATTCTATGTGCACAAGCTGTCTCAGCAGGTGATGGTAGAACTGCAAATGAGTTATTGAAGCAGGTTAGGGACCACTCAACCCCTTTTGGTGATGGGTCTCAGAGATTGGCTCATTTCTTTGCTAATGGTCTTGAGGCACGCTTGGCTGGAACTAAGGTAGGAACTCAAATTTTTTACACTTCATTGGTTTCCAAGAAGATGTCAGCTGCTGAATTGTTGAAAGCTTACCGAGTTCATCTTTCAGCCTGCCCTTTCAAGAGGATCACACTTTTCTTTGGTATGAAATGTATTTTGCGTGCAGCAGAGAGAGCAACTACTCTTCATGTTGTAGATTTTGGTATCCATTATGGTTTCCAGTGGCCAATTCTGATCCAGTTTCTCTCAAAAAGACCTGAAGGACCTCCCAAACTACGCATTACTGGGGTTGATCTTCCTCAACCTGGATTCCGTCCAACAGAGAGCATTGAGGAGACTGGTCGTCGCTTGGGAAAGTACTGCAAGCGGTTTAATGTTCCTTTTGAATACAACGCTATAGCATCACAGAACTGGGAAACTATTCGAATTGAGGAGCTTAAGATTGAAAGGAATGAGGTGCTTGCTGTGACTTGTGCATTCCGGATGAAGAACCTACTTGATGAAACAATTGAAGGGATTAGTCCAAGGGATGCATTTTTAAACTTGATAAGGCGGATGAAACCTGATATTTTTGTTAATTCTATTGTTAATGGGTCCTTCAATGCCCCCTTCTTTCACACGAGGTTCCGAGAAGCACTCTTCCATTACTCTGCATTGTATGACATGTTTGATGTTACTATATCCCGTAATAATCCAGAGAGGTTGATGTTTGAGAGAGAGTTCTATGGGAGGGAGGCTATGAATGTTATAGCATGTGAAGGGTTAGAGAGAGTTGAGAGGCCTGAAACATACAAGCAGTGTCATGTCAGGATTTCGAGGGCTGGGTTCAAGCCGCTCCCGTTGAACCAAGAGCAAATGAATATGTTCAGGGCTAAGATGAAGGCATGGTATCACAAGGATTTTATTCTAGATGAAGACAACCACTGGCTTCTTCAGGGATGGAAGGGCCGGATTGTCTATGCTTCCTCTTCTTGGGTGCCGGCTTAGGAATCATGTACCATATATTTTTGTAAAAACACTTTATTTTGGGGTTGTAGAATCTAGAAAGTGACAATGTGTGTACTTCAGATAGATGATATTAGAATACCATCAATCAGTGTCAATTAACCTGATATATTTATTTTATTCATTTCTAAAATTTTATGTTTTGGGAGAAAACATGCATACATGGTATAGCATCAAAAGGTTTGACAATACAAACCATACCTTTGTGTTTCACCCAAAATTAAAGTTATTTTGGACATGTAACGGAAGAACTCAGATAAAAACTTCTTTCCACGTCCTCTAAACTTGATATATTTGAAGATATGTGTCCCATAACACATAGCAGAGAGACTACGATATGAGTAAAGCTGAGAAGATTTTGTGTTAGAGGTTCAAAGTTGGGGAGTATTACTAAACACAAGACATTCTTAAAATTTAAACTGATGGGCTTGAATCGTGATGAATCAAGTTTGTTAGGTAGAATCATATTCTGGATCTTTTATCCTTTTTGCTAAGTGTATTCCACTAAATCTTAGTACTTTTTATCACCATTAATCTAATAATCTCATGGAATGATAGGATTTTATGCATCTATAACTTATGGATAATAATATTTCACCTCTTATACGAAACAGAGTTTATGGGCATATTTTTTGTTGGCATTGCTACATCAATTTGTATTAACTAGTCGCTAACCTGTGCAATGCATGAGATAGTTAAATAAAAATTAAAAGTATTTATTTTGCTTAAAGGTCTATGACTTGACTTTAAAAAATATATAAGTTAAAAAATAAATAATTGTTTTTCAATATAATGGTTTAGAAAAATTCTTTTTCTTTCATATCATTTGTTCCACATAACACATCCCGGCATGGGCTATTTTATGGTGATGACTTCACACAATACTCAACTGTAATTAAATCTACTATTCACTAACAATCTAATTTATGTTATCTTGATAGTAGATCTACAAATTGCATTCTCATATCCTCTATCATTTAGAAGGTAACTGAAATAATGATTGTATGTAATGTATAAATTTTATTCTTTTACAATATAAAATTATTAAAATAAAATCTAATGTTCTGGAATTTTTTTGAAATAGAATTTTTAATTTCTTAAAACTTAGTTAATAGAGTTTTTATTTTACCTAAAATCGAACTATCACAATTAATGAGAATTTAACCATTTTTTTTGCAAAGAGAAGACAACCATAGGCCCAAATTTTATTTTATAGCATGGATATTACGGTTAGATCCGTACCATGTATAATACTCTAATCCATTATGATAGTTTCAAATAATATTCTCATACCTATCTATATGAGTTTTCTTTTTAATGTTGCCATAAATGATGGAGTTTAATAGAAGTCATTTACGATCCAACGTAATTTCAAAAGTTTTTAATTGTAAATTTTTTTTAATTATAAAATAGACTCTATCTAAATTCTAAAGGAAAACATTTGGAATGATCACATCACTGATACCATATCATGATGGTTGCAAATAGCAATATTATTATTCATGATTAATAGATGAATAATGAAATTGTGAATTAACAATTTAACAATTCAAATACCAAGTTTGAACTACAACAACACATATACAAAAGACTCTAAATATTGGAACATACTTCTTCTCCCATTTTCATTATTCAATCAAAACCAAAGTTTCAAAGATAATTCCAATTCAATTAAACCCAATACATACATACACATGAACGTAAAGAATTCCAAAAATAAAAACAACAATCTCCAAAAGCCTCTGCCTAATACAGTCCCCTTTTTTTTTCTTTTTTTTTTTTTTCAAATTGTGCATGCTTTAGTTCTTTTTTCCTTTTATGTTTCATCAAAATTTTTCTAATTGACCAAAATATCTCTCATATATGTTAACATTAAACTTGATAAGAAAAATTTGCATACCTTTTGTTTTGAAGGTGCTCCAAGAACCAAAATCAATGTAAGAGATTGTACAATAGAGTGGTGTTGAAAGAATAATCCAAAAAAAAAAAAAAAACTATTTAAAATATAATATAGGAATGAAAAGCCAAGTTGAAATTGTAACAAATAATCCCTAAAAAAAACTATTTATAATATAATATAGAGTTATGGATTCCTAATCAAATTTGGTTATATAATTTTTTTTTAAAGGATTAGTATGTTGGTAGATTCCATTTGATATATTTAAATCTTATTGAAATTAAAAATGATATATATTTGTTGGGTCTGATCTGATATAATTATAAAGTTTAAATCCTATTGAAATTATAATTTTTAATCAACGTTAATATAAAAAAAAATGAAAAAAAGAAGAGAAAGAAAACGTGATTGATAGATATAAGAAAATATGATTTTTTAAATAAAAAAAAATTGTTATCAATGTAGAAATTATCAAATTAATGGAGATATATTCATTTTTTGAGATAGATTTATATTAATGGAGCTATTATATAGTTTGTTAGGATTATCTAAAAATTCTCAGATTAGGTGATAATTTAGGTCTTCTTTAAGTATAGTGGTTGTATGGTACCAAACAACTAAATTTAATTTTTTTTAAAAGAAATTTAATAAATTTTCTGCAATTTGGTACTATAAAATTGAAAGAATTAAATCAAATTAAAAATATAAATAAAAAATGTTGATGTGGAAAATTGTAGAGAGGTCAACCTAAAGTCAAAGGATTTGGTTATATATATATATATATATATATATATATATATTGTAGGGGCTGGGTTTGAGCACTTCTGGCTTTGGATGAGTGGACTCAAACCTAACTAGCCCAATACAATGAATTTGTAGAGAGTGGGCCAAAGAACTAGGCTTTAGCGCATGGACAACGACCAATATGGCTTGCATGGAGATCGAGCAGGGATGAACTGAGGTTAAGAAAGTTTGTCCTCGGCACAGTCCGAGGAGCTCTTCTCGAATTAATGAATAAGAGTCATTACAGGAATCCCCCAACCCCCTTTATGGGGGAGGGGGGGAGGGGTTCCTATTATATAGTCCTTCTTTGTTGATCTCCGCCTTCCACTTGTTGATCATTCAAGCCTATACTTGAGTATCTGTCCCATCAGCCGCCTTTCCAAGTCTCCTGTGAGTTGCAGCAATCAAGACAGCACTATTCAAAGGTCATTTCCTCATTAATGCGGCCAGGGTGTCAGTCGCGGGCATTTAATGTGGAGGTGACAGTTTTTCCTTGGGATGCTCTGAGAGGCTGCCCCTGATGGCTTACCGCCCTTCCCTCCTATAATCTCGGCTGTCTGAGGACAGAGGCCTCATTGGCAATGTCTCTTGGCAACTTGGGCCCCCTACTTTCATCCTCGTACCCTTCTATCTCCTCGGCATGGGCCTTGGGCCCAATATAAAGTGGGCTTAGGCTGCCGAATTCTTAGGCCCCACAATAGCCCCTCAAAATTATACTGTTCGACTCCTCGGTCGGGGATGAGGGTTTTGATATCCTCGGGCCTACGTCATGGCTCGTCAAGTCTCGTCCTCCTTGAGTACCAGAGCTTTTTCTCCTACCTAAGGCGTGTTCCTAGTGCTCTGGTATAGGGAGCGTGCCCGCTTTAAATTCTGGCGGCTCTGTGCTTCCCATGTTCAACGATGTGATGACAATCAAATGGTGGGGATCTTTTCGACTCTATGGGCGGGAAAACCCACACGGTTACTCTTAACAGGGGGTATAAATACCCGTTTGAACTGATTTACCTCTTTACTTTTGCATTCAAGAGCTCTTGCGCACATACTCTGAACTGGGTCAAGTCTCCAACCGATCTTACGTCTCTTTTCAGCATAAAAAACCTGCCCGATGAGCTTTTCCTTATTTCTGTAAGTTCTTCTATCTCTTTTTAAGTTTCTTTTTCCCTTATTCCTCCTTTTCCTTCGTCTTTCCCTGAGTTTCTTAGCCGTTCCTGGGAATGGGTAGATTTAAGAAGTTGGTTGAGTCTGAAGAGGTGATGAAGAAGTTCATCGCAGATCATAGGATACCCAGCAATGTGGGCTTAAGATACTGTGAAGAGGGGGAGTGGTATATTAGGAGGGAGAAGGGTGAAGTAGTTTTTTCCATAATTGCCTTCCTTGAGGGCAGTATGAGAATCCCTATGGGGCAGGTGATGAGGGACTATCTTAGGCACTTTAGACTAGCTCCTACCTAGTGTGCCACCAACGTGTTCAGGATCCTGGGTTGTGTGCACGCTTTGAACGAGAAGATGGGGCTGAGGTTAACCCACCACGATGTGAACTGGTGCTACAACCTCCAGCACCTAAAGGGTAAGTATTATTACATGAAAACGAGGGAGGATATGGTTCGGCTTATCCATTGCCTCCCTGAGTCCAACAAGGGATTAAATAAGGACTTTATCATTCTGTCCGGGGGGTGGCACGACGGCCTTCACTGCCCGACCGTAGAGGAGACACCAGGTGGGGTACTTAGAGTAGGAGAGGGTCTAGTATTTTCTGTCATCATGGCCTGCTTTATTTGGTTGCTAACAAGAACATGTGGGGTACTTAGAGTAGGAGAGGGTCTAGTATTTTAGTCATCATGGCCTGCTTTATTTGGTTGCTAACAAGAACATGCTTCCTTTTCTATAGATCCACACGCTTTTGAGTGCCATTTTCACTTAGTCAATAGGGCGGATTTGGAAACTGTTTTCAGGGCCAAAGATCCTTGGCTTTACAAAATCACTGTAGCCGAGCACGGGTTCGTGCTTCCTGAGGAATCCCCTATTCCGAAAGGCATTCTATCGACAGGCCCTTCTTCGTCCCATCTGGTTGCGGAGGGTGAAGGAGAAGGAGTAGAGAGAGAAAAAGAAGTCAATCCACCCGAAGATCTCTCTGGTGATTTTGCCGATCCCAACCTGACCGAAGCGGACATCTTGTCAGAGGGAATTTCTTCTCAGGTCGAAATGGGTTTCAAGAGGAAGCCCCAAACTAGCCTGTTTGATCTGATTGAGGGCCAGCCGGGGAAAGGTGCGCCAGTGGGGTCTCATTCCAAGCTTCCTTCTTCTCCCTCCAAGTCTCAGTCTGCTCAGACTAGGTCCTCCGTTCAACCTAAGCTTCCACCTCCTCCTCCTCAGCCAAGCCTGCCACCAAGGCCTGAGCCCTCCGATCCCAAACAGAAGAAGGATAAAGGCAAACGGCCCATGGGGGTTGAAAGATCTCCCTCCCCTTAGGAAAAGGATGAGGCTCGGCGACCCTCGAAGAAGCCAAAGACCAGTCATCAGGGCTAGGATAAAGAAGTTGATACTCGGCTTGAGCTCCAAGCTTGGCTCCCTACGTCGATGCTTCACGGGGCTCCCTTGATGGACAACGCCTCCCTTAAGGGCTTCCAAGGAGGCGAGGGCACCCATGTGGCCGATACACTAGAAAGGTCCCTGCTGCTGCCAACTGATATGGCCGAGTTGAGAAACTTGAGGAGGCAGGAGGTGGTCTTTAGTCTTAAGAAGTACTTAGGCATGGTAAAACCTCTGACACTTGTGCTTTTATTGAATCTTTCTCTTCGGTTCTTCAACTCATTGTGAACTTGTTTCAATTCGCAGGCTGTCCAGGCCACTTTTAGGTTGGAAGAGGTGGCCGATAACTAGAGTAGGGCCCTGAATAATAAGCGTGGTAGGCGCTTGGAAGCTACTCGGACCCTTAAGATCTCTGAGTCCGATCTTATGAAGGCTAGGGAGGACCTTAAGGAGATGACAAGGGCCAGGGACAGTGTCGAAGCAGGCCTGGCGGGCGCTCAAAAGTAGGCTCAGGACTAAACGAGGCGCCTGCTTGAGGCAGAGGAACAGTTGACGATTGCCAAAGAGTAAATCGCAGAGCTAAAGAAAAAGGCAACTGAGGCCGAGGGAGCTAAAAACGTTGCGGAGTATACTCGGGATGAGGCCCTACGGGCTAAGGTAGGGGCAGAGTTTGCCAAAGAGGAGGCTCAGGCCTCTAAGGAGGCAGCCGAGGAGGAGGCTTATGTCTCAGGGGTGTCTGAGACGAAGGCTGCCCTCAAAGCTCAAGTCCCTAGGGTATGTAGGCTCTACTGCTCCTAGGTTTGGAATGAGGCCCTCAGACAAGCTAGAGTTGAGGCCTCTTCTGACCTGTGGAAGGTGGAGAATGTGTACTACCCACCGGCCATCCTTGAGGTCGTTCTGCCTAACTCCGAGGTTGAGGTGGTCCCTGAGGAAGTTGGTACTACTCCAAGTGAAGCTGCTTTGGCTATTACCACTTCAGATGAGCCTACCTAGGAAGCCGAGCATCTCGAGATAAAGGGGACACATGAGGGCCCTGACTAGGAAGCGCTCTAGAGTGCTACAAGGCCCTCCTTCGAAGCCTTGACACCTGATGCTGAGGAGGCACCTCTTCCAGCTGATCCTTTACGGGTTGCTCCCCCATCTGAAGGCCCTAAGGATCCTGAGACCCTTTCTGCCCAGCTCCCCAAGGAAGGACTCAAGATAAAGTTGAAGAAGTAGCCCCCCTTAGCTGGCACTAGTTGTGTTTTTGCTTGGTCTTTTTTTTTTTTTTTTTTGAACATTGAAATGTAATCACTACTATGTAATTTCTATGAACTTAATGATGGGTGCACTCTATTTCCCTTATTTACCCTGTTTATCTTTTCACTTGCACAATTCTAACTCTAATTGTGTCTTAGCTGACTACGGCGATAATTATAATAATCGTAAAGCTGTTTATACAAACGGGGACCCACCTATCCTTTGTTTTTGATTTAGAACCAGAATAGATCAAAGTCACTAGATCCTTTGGTTCTTTAACGAACATTTGAACTTATGTAGGATAGCCCTCTAGGTGTGAGACAAATAAAAACAGTGTCTATGACACCCTAAAACGCTTTAAGCGACGCTCTGGGGCTTACCTCTGAGATTCTAACTATAAGAAAGGTCATCGTTGTTTGCGATGATCACAACGAGCATTAAAATAGTTAGCCAAGTTAGGCTAGCCTGCTCGTGGGCTTTATTTGATACTTAGGCAAGTTCCGCACAGTGTCAATTCTACCAAAGCAGGTGGTCCAAGGACCAGGCAAGATCTTTTCTCTATCTAGCGCCCAAGTTCTTCTTGAAGTAACTAGTTTCCCTATAGGTTTGAGTCCGAGGACCATGCAAGACCTTGGTTATGTCTAGCATCCAAGCTCTTCTTGACGTAACTAGTTTCCCCATAGGTTTGAGTTCGAGGACCATGCAAGACTTTGGTTCTGTCTAGCATCTAGGTTCTTCTTGAAGTAACTAGTTTCTCCACAGGTTTGAGTCTGAGGACCATGCAAGATATTGGTTTTGTCCAGCACCTAGATTCTTCTTGAAGTAACTAGTTTCCCCACAGGTTTGTGTCCGAGACCATGCAAGACCTTGGTTCTATCTAGCGCCTAGATTCTTCTTGAAGTAACTAGTTTTCCCATAGGTTTGAGTCCGAGGACCATGTAAGACCTTGGTTCTATCTAGCGCCTAGATTCTTCTTGAAGTAACTAGTTTCCCCATAGGTTTGAGTCTGAGGACCATGCAAGACCTTGGTTCTGTCTAGTACTTAGTCTTCTTGAAGTAACTAGTTTCCTCATAGGTTTGAGTCCGAGTACCATGCATGACCTTAGTTTTGTCTAGTACTTAGTCTTCTTGAAGTAACTAGTACTTCACCATTACTGCTTGGAGTGAAGGGACTTGTCCTCAGCATTGGAAAGCTAAACCCTAGAGTGATGACAGCCTTGCGCTCGCTTTGCCAAGGAGGGGTCCTTCCTCAGGCTGGGCCCTTGGCCCGACATTGACCTGGACATGGGCGGCCTGGCCTTCCATTTGTACGTATGACCGTAGCTCCATCGCGCCACTTTTTCGCCACTTCTAATTACGAGACGTCTTTTGGCTATTCGAGGTACGTGCCTGACGTTTCAATATGCGAGGCATGCCTTCATTAATATCTTTGTGGATTAATGTAGATCCACCGGCTGGTGCCTGGTGGGTGCTTTGGAAATTAGGCAGGGTTAATATTGCTTGTAATTCTTCCTTTGAATTCCGTGCGGATTAATTTCCACCAACCTTTGCCTTCTATATAAGGCGCTCTGGGGGAATCGTTCTCTCACATTTTACAAATCCTTGAGTTCAACAGGAGCCTCAAGTTCTCCACCTTCTGGGCATTTCTAAGGACCTTGCCAAGATTGTGATCAAGGCTTAGGGAAATGGGATGGCCCTAGATAAGGGCGAGGGTAAGGAAGCCAAGCCCCCTTCGGGAGCCGAGGATGCCGCTCCGGCCCTGGACGACGCGGTGGAGGCAAAGGAAACATAGGCCAAAGACGTTCCTTCCTTTCAACCGAGCAAGAAAGAGGGCCCTCCTCCTTCAGCCGAGAGTCGAAGTGGGCATAGATAACATTTTCCTTTAGTACACGGACTTGCCTGCCCTTCATACTGGTAGTTATTCGCGTCTAGTTTACTTACCAATGGAGGTTTGTAAGATGGCGGAGCGGTTGACGCCTTAGAGTTACCGCCTTCAATGCTTAATTACCATGAAACTGGGAGAGAATCAAAGGAACATCTTGGGATGGGGCTGTCAGGTGCTTCCGTTTCTTCTCCTTTCTCATCACCAGCTCCACCCATACTAGCTCCACCGCTGTTGGTAGCCTTAAAACAAGCCTGCCTCGACCTCTCTTTTTATAGTTAGTTTTAAAACAAGCCTGCCAAAAGCTCTGTTTTTATAGTTAGTTTTAGAACAAGCTTGTCTAAGTTTCTGTATTTATAGTTAGCTTTAGAACAAGTCTGCCTAAGCTTCTGTATTTATGATGCACTTTCCCTTTATTTAATAAAAAAGTGGCTGCACTTTTTACTTGCTTTACTTTCTGAACATTTCGTTTCCTTGCGATAATTGCTTCATGAGTGAGTGTGTTGTTGTTTTCCCCTCCCATGGGACTTAGAGTTGGTGTTATTGATGATAACGAATAATTGTCACCCTAACTTTAACAAAACTGACGGTGGCATTCAGCTGCTAACTTTGAATGAGCTAACAACGTAGGAACAATCAGGAACATGACCATGTGCTCTACACTGCAGGCTGCGTAATCATCAAAGAATGTTGCCAATGCACGTTGATTTTCCTGAGGCAAGAGGTCCGAGGACCCGGCCCTTTAGGAGGGATACGGGGCGTCACTTGACGTCCGGAGCCCCTAGGATCGTCCCTCATTTAGCAATCCTCCCCGCGCAGTTAGTGCTTTGAAGTGCATACTTGAGCGGAGGCTGAGTTACGGCAACAACTGCGTGTACGTTCTTAGAGGTAAAGTGGGAGTTTTCGTTTGGCCTGCACAGCTGCCAAAATGATCCTCTTCGGGGACCCTTGCTGATGGGAGCTCAATCTTACCATGATTGACCTTTGCACGCATTAACGCATAAGTTCTCCCCACAAGCGACACCAATTGTAGGGGCTGAGTTTGAGCACTTCTGGCTTTCGATGAGTAGACTCAAACCCAACTAGCCTAATATAATGAATTTTTAGAGAGTGGGCCAAAGTACTAGGTTTTAGCGCATGGACAACAGCCAATATGGCTTGCATGGAGATCGAACAGGGATGAACTAAGGTTGAGAAAGTTCATCCTTGGCACAGTCCGAGGAGCTCTTCTCTAATTAATGAATAAGAGTTATTACAGGAATCCCCTAGCCCCCCTATGGGGGGGGGGGTTCCTATTATATAGTCCTCATTCGTTGATCTCCGCCTTCCACTTGTTGATCATCCAAGCCTATACCTGAGTGCCTGTCCCATCAGCCGCCTTTCCAAGCCTCCTGTAAGTTGCAGCAATTAAGGCAGCACTGTTCAGAGGTCATTTCCTTATTAATACAGCCAGGGTGTCAATCATGGGCATTTAATGTGGAGGTGACAATTTTTCCTTAGGATGCTCTGGGAGGCTGCCCCTGATGGCTTACCGCCCTTCCCTCCTATGATCTTGGCTGTCCGAGGACAGGGGCCTCCTCGACAATGTCTCTTGGCAACTTGGGCCCCCTACTTTCATCCTCGGACCCTTCTATCTCCTCGGCGTGGGCCTTGGGCCCAATATAAAGTGGACTTGGGTTGCCGAATTCTTAGGCCCCACATATATATATATATATATATATATATATATATATATATATATATATATATTGATTATGATCTTATTCCAATTTGAATAAAACACCCTACAAGTATGTATTTAATAATGTACAACAATAAGATTAATTTTTTAAGGTCAATTTTGTATGGATAAGCGTTAGTTACCTTTAGTTTTCCCTATCCATGATTTAGGAATTTATGAAGGAAAAGTAAATACATCTAAAAAAAAAGAAAAAGAAAAATAATTCATGATAATTAGGGCTTTATATAGGAAAAATAAAGAAATCTCAAAAAAAAAGAAAAAAGAAAAGAAAAATAATTCATGATAATCATTCCAAGGCACATTGTTCCCACACTAGAGACCGAATTGGCATTTACGAGGGCCTCTACATAAGCCACTTTTTCATCGACCATTTGCCAACAACCTTTTTGTGTGCTTTCGTTAACATCTTGGGTCATCCATTTTAAATAATGGATAGTATTTGTTACAGACATACACGCTTATTTTATTTTAACTTAAAAGTGTGAGTTGAAAAAATGAATTTACTTAAAAAAAAAAGTGTGTATAATAGAGTGTGTACCAACTTTTATCCTTAAACAATTAGCCCACCAACTAAACATTGAAAAAAAAAAAAAAAAAAAAAGGAAACATTAACATAGTATACCAAATTCAAGTTAAAAAAAAGAAAAAGAAATTTCAGCATTTTTATAAAAAAGGTTCAAGACCAATTTCAAGAAACGGGTCATGTAATAGTCAACTATCATTGAGGTGAAGTGAGACAAGATGAAGAATTGAATTAGCATCGTTCTACTTAGCAGTTAGCACCAAAAAAAAAAAAAAAAAGGGATAATTACACTTTGCCCACCTGTGGTTTACCTCTAATTCTATGTGCCCACCCGTGGTTTAAATTTTGACACTTTGCCCACCTGTGGTTCTGACCGTGAGTGCTCCGTAACCCACCTCAATGTTTTCCGTTACTCGAACACCAAATAAGTGAAAAACACATCTCAAAACGGATCAAACAACCAAAAAAATAACAAGAACATACCAAGACACAAAAATCAACAATCATAAACCCAGGACAAAATTATGTACTTAGAACCATTGATGTCAAAAGAGCTTCTCTACAAATTCCCTGACAAGTCATCGGCTTTCGACTTCGACTACACGCAGAGCTCAATATGGTCCCCTTTGGTCCCTCGAGCTTACAGTGCCATGAACTTGGATTCTAATTTTGAAGATTTGGATTTCATGACACCCACAAATAGAAAGATCTCATTTGGTGGTGGCGCTATGGTGTTGAGCAACAAAACCAAGTTGAAGAAAGTCACTTACAACATCAAGAAGAAGCTCAACATAAATCTTAATCTTAATGTTTTGAAGATGAAGCACGTGCACAAGAACAAAACCAAGGCATCTGAGATCTCCCTGTTTTTCCTGGGAAAGTCGGCGTTTTGTTGGTTAGTTTAGGCTGGCTATACCTAGATTCGAAGTTTCGAACCTCAACAACCATATATTTCTCTCTGCAAATGACTAGGGAGATTCTCTCTGAAAATAGTGTGTGTGAAAATTATTGTTATTGTTTTTTTAAATTTTAATAAACTACCTGTATTTGTCTCTGAATCAAACGGAGTTTTCTTTGCAAAAAAAAAGCCATTTGGTTTGGAGGAGAACGAAGTTGAACCATTTAGATCTGTGAATCTTATCATAAATATATTCAAAAAAAAAAAAAAAAAAAAGAATCAGAGAGAGAGAGAGAAAAAAAAATAGTGGAACTCTCTCTCTCTCTCTCTCTTGCGAAGTTTCTCTATTTCTTCGCTCAGATTTGAGTTTATCTGGATCTTGTATTTCAATCTTATTTGGACTAAAATACTTTAGATCCAATTTAGGGTCCTAAAAGAGCTCAAAATTTCTTTAAATTTTGAAGTATATAAAAGAATCGGGAATCTAGCTAATATTGGACTTTTGATAATTCTCGAAAATGTTTGGAAATTTCTCTCTGTTTTTCTTTTTGGTCAATTCATTCAAATCTGTATTGCCCTTGCAGCAAGCAGGTATACCGTACATGACTATCACGTTATTCAAAAAGTGTCCTGGGCTTGTGATTGTTGATTTTTGTTTCTTGGTATGTTCTTGTTATTTTTTTGGTTGTTTGATCCATTTTGAGATGTGTTTTTCACTTATTTGGTGTTAGAGTAACAGAAAACATTGAGGTGGGTTACGGAGCACTCACGGTCAGAACCACGAGTAGGCAAAGTGTCAAAATTTAAACCATGGGTGGGCACATAGAATTAGAGGCAAATCACAAGTGGGCAAAGTGTAATTATCCCAAAATAATAATAAATAAATAACATCATTCGAGATATAAAGATGTTCATACTATAAAAATAATATTAAAAAATAAATAATAGGTTTTTTATTATAAGAACAATAAAATACATAATAGGCAATTTTACTTAAACGACAATAAGTAATAAGTTACAATCACATCATTTAATATTATAAAACAATTCAAAACTTTTCCTCCAAATTTTTTTTTTTTTTTTTGAGAAACAAACACGCACACGCACAAAAGAGAGAGAAATGAGTTCTAACACAAAAACTAATCACAATTCTATTCAAAAGCCACAGAAACTTTTGAGGGAGGATAGGGCAAATTATGCTACACAAAAGTTAGTTGAAAAGAATAATCATTTACATATGTGAATGACAACATGAATAGTCAAATCTTATTTTTCATTATTTATTTATTTATTTAATGGAAGTGTAACACGAACAATCACTAAGTAAAATTAATTTTTTTTTTATCCTATGGCCAGTTTGGATGGAATGTGGGTAGAGTAGAATTGGTTGGAAATTGCTGCAATTTCCAGCCAACTTTACTCTACTTCCCCTCTTTTCCCCTCCATTCAAACTGGCCAGAAATAAAAAAGGATAAGAGCCCTAAATCCTAACTTGTAACTATCGTACTTTGGTATGATTATAGTTGTTTCTTTATCTTTTGAGAAACCAATGAAACCAATGCTTTGAGAGTGTAGACATGGATTAGGTGCCACAAGTGTTCTTGGAGTTGAGTCATTGTCTAATCTCAGCCTTATCCGAAACAATAATAATTTTAGTTGTGGAGAATATATATTTTAAGATAAAATTTAGATATTATTTCTTAGATAATGTATTTTAAATTCCTCAATTAAATTTAAACAATCTACATGTTTTAGTCATGCTAATTATCTTTTATAAGTTTGGTGCCCTATGACATTTGATAGGGAGGTATTTAATGTAACCTGCTGTTGTAACTCTTCAAGTCATACGTGTAAATTTACCACATATTTTCTCTCTCAACCTTAAAGAGTAAAAGTATTACTAGTGGGCCATACTATTGACAAACTATTTTACAACATTTTTATAAATTATTGATATGAGAAATTTTTACTATTTTTTGTCCAAACCCACCACTAACATCACATTTATACTTGCCAATAACTAATCACCACATTACTAATTTGTCAAAAACAATTGTAGAATAATTTGTGGACATGACATTTTCCACTACTAGTACTAGCTTGTAGTTCCATACATATGCATGAATACACTTAAAGATATACAAAAAGATTCATGGTATAATTCCTATATATATAATTTAAATACTATTGGTAATCATTCTTATATTTTGTTAACTATTTAAAAAGTCTTGTAAAAATATTATTAGGTATAAAATATAATCAGTCCATGCTTATTTTTTGTATTTTTTTTATTACTTCTTAATTTTTGTTATTGTGGAGTACTCTTTTTTTTTTTTTTTTTACGATTCATTTATTTTAAATTCTTTAATTTTTGTACTCAATAACTCACTTGGATGAATATTTATGATGTGGTCCCATATTTGATTCTAAAATTAGGAAATAAAACTCTCTCTAAAAATAAATAATTTAAAACACATGGCGTAAAATTAAACTCTAATTTAAAATTTTAATTGGGCTTTTTTTAAGTTTTACATATAAATATATATATGTGTGTGTGTGTGTGAGAGAGAGAGCATTTGCGCATCTGTCAAAGAAGAATTTAATGGGGTCACTATATCAAAAAGCAACAAAAGTAAATAACTAATACTTCTTTAATTGACAAACATGTAATTCTCCAAAAAGATCTAATCGATTACAATTAAAAAATATAAATATAAATATAAAAACTCATCCTTGACTAATGCCATGAGGTACCAGTTAATTGGACCTTGCTAGTGTAATGAATGAGTGTACAAGTCAATCAATTAATCTGTTACTGTGCATATAATGCTCTATTAAGTAATTTTTAAATACACTTTTCATAAAATAAAATAAAATTATGGACAAATGTCCTATAAAACACTTACAACCACAAAAAAATTATCTATACAAGTAAATGAATTATTGTTAAGTATATATATATGTAAGGGCTCAAAATGTAATGGACCCCAGACAATGAAATTTGTAGAGAATGGGTAGGAAGGACTAGGCATATAACAGGCAAACAACGAATTTTTTGGGCGGATCCCTCTAAACGAACTGGACTTTCAAGTTTTTGTAAGAAAGATTCTTTCTGTGGCTAAATCTTTCAGACCATCTCCTTTATCATTTTGGACAAGTGTTTGGAAGGCACATTGATCCTTGGCTCTCGCCGAGGATCTCCTTTTCTTTCTCCGGAGGATCCCCCCTTTTCCCTTTAGAATTTTACTAGTTATATAGTCTTATTTTCGTTGATCTTGACCATCCACTTGTCAATTATCTGATCGTCGTGTACAGGAGTTTATCACATCATCTGTATTTTACAGGCTTTATGTTAGGTCAAAGCCGCCTTCGCAGGCTTTATACTAGTTGAAGTGACTGATGCCTTAGGGTTTTCAGGTCACCTCACCATTAAAGTGGTCAGAATGTTGGTGAGATATATTCAACTGAGATGGGATATTTTCCCTTTAGTGAAGTCGGTGTGCCTGAGGACAGGTCATCCTCGGCGCGGTCCTTGGACGTCCTGGGTTCTCTCCCATTTGTCCTCGGCCTCAGCATTATCCTCGGCGCGGGCCTTGGGCCCTATGTAGTGGGCCAGTGCGGCTAGTGCAATTAGGGCCCCACAATAGCCCCTCAAAATTCTGCTGCACGTCCCCTTGGGCGGGGAGGAGGATTTTGATCCCCTCGGCACGTTTTCTCGGCTGGTTGGGTTCTACCTTATCGTCAGTATTTATTGCAATTTCAGCCGTTTATGCAGCTTTCTTTTCGCTCAGAGTGTCACCCGAGGATGGTTGGGCTTGGGTCGTTTGTACTATAGTACTCAATTTCTCATGGTTTTTTTGTCTCTGATAGGACTCATTTATTCGGCACCTGAAAGGGAATTGGCTTTGCCTCAGTTTCTAGCTCATGACCCGTACAAGAGCCCTGGTTTCGATCAACGTTTGCATTGCTTCATAATGACTGATTCCCATAGAGGTTTGGGTCTGAAGTTTGTACAAGACCTCAATTTTTCTTTAGCGTTTATTTTTTACGGGGAGATTTTCTTCCTGCTGACTTGAGGTCTTTGACCATGTAATGCTTTAAGCTTTATTTAGTGCTCGGTTTTCTCATTTTATGCTTGGTTTTCCCTGAGGCTTGGGTTCGAGGACCATGCGATGCCTTGGTTCTGCTTAACGTTTAGCTTTCATGATGACATGTTCTTCTTGCTGGAAGTATCGAGTTTCTCGATCTCATTTAGCTATCTGAAGTATCTGGTTTCCCCAGAGGCTTGAGTCCGAAGACCATGCAATGCCTTGGTTCTGTCCAGTACCTAGTTTTCTCATTTAATAATCATCTGAAGTATCTGGTTTCCCCATGAGGCTTGGGTCCGAGGACCATGCAATGCCTTGGTTCTGTCCAGTACCTAGTTTTCTCTTTTTTAATAATCATCTGAAGTATCTGGTTTCCCCATGAGGCTTGGGTCCAAGGACCATGCAATGCCTTGGTTCTGTCCAGTACCTAGTTTTCTCTTTTTTAATCATCTGAAGTATCTGGTTTCCCCATGAGGCTTGGGTCCGAGGACCATGCATTGCCTTGGTTCTGTCCAGTACCTAGTTTTCTCTTTTTTAATCATCTGAAGTATCTGGTTTCCCCATGAGGCTTAACGTTTAGCTTTCATGATGACATGTTCTTCTTGCTGGAAGTATCGAGTTTCTCGATCTCATTTAGCTATCTGAAGTATCTGGTTTCCCCAGAGGCTTGAGTCCGAGGACCATGCAATGCCTTGGTTCTGTCCAGTACCTAGTTTTCTCATTTAATAATCATCTGAAGTATCTGGTTTCCCCATGAGGCTTGGGTCCGAGGACCATGCAATGCCTTGGTTCTGTCCAGTACCTAGTTTTCTCTTTTTTAATAATCATCTGAAGTATCTGGTTTCCCCATGAGGCTTGGGTCCGAGGACCATGCAATGCCTTGGTTCTGTCCAGTACCTAGTTTTCTCTTTTTTAATCATCTGAAGTATCTGGTTTCCCCATGAGGCTTGGGTCCGAGGACCATGCATTGCCTTGGTTCTGTCCAGTACCTAGTTTTCTCTTTTTTAATCATCTGAAGTATCTGGTTTCCCCATGAGGCTTGGGTCCGAGGACCATGCAATGCCTTGGTTCTGTCCAGTACCTAGTTTTCTCTTTTTTAATCATCTGAAGTATCTGGTTTCCCCATGAGGCTTGGGTCCGAGGACCATGCAATGCCTTGGTTCTGTCCAGTACCTAGTTTTCTCTTTTAATAATCATCTGAAGTATCTGGTTTCCCCATAAGGCTTGGGTCCGAGGACTATGCAATGCCTTGGTTCTGTCCAGTACCTAGTTTTCTCTTTTTTAATCATCTGAAGTATCTGGTTTCCCCATGAGGCTTGGGTCCGAGGACCATGCAATGCCTTGGTTCTGTCCAGTACCTAGTTTTCTCTTTTAATAATCATCTGAAGTATCTGGTTTCCCCATGAGGCTTGGGTCCGAGGACCATGCAATGCCTTGGTTCTGTCCAGTACCTAGTTTTCTCTTTTTTAATCATCTGAAGTATCTGGTTTCCCCATGAGGCTTGGGTCCGAGGACCATGCAATGCCTTGGTTCTGTCCAGTATCTAGTTTTCTCTTTTAATAATCATCTGAAGTATCTGGTTTCCCCATGAGGCTTGGGTCCGAGGACCATGCAATGCCTTGGTTCTGTCCAGTACCTAGTTTTCTCTTTTTTAATCATCTGAAGTATCTGGTTTCCCCATGAGGCTTGGGTCCGAGGACCATGCAATGCCTTGGTTCTGTCCAGTACCTAGTTTTCTCTTTTAATAATCATCTGAAGTATCTGGTTTCCCCATGAGGCTTGGGTCCGAGAACCATGCAATGTCTTGGTTCTGTCCAGTACCTAGTTTTCTCTTTTTATAATCATCTGAAGTATTTGGTTTCCCCATGAGGCTTGGGTCCGAGGACCATGCAATGCCTTGGTTCTGTCCAGTACCTAGTTTTCTCTTTTAATAATCATCTGAAGTATCTGGTTTCCCCATGAGGCTTGGGTTCGAGGACCATGCAATGCCTTGGTTCTGTCCAATACCTAGTTTTCTCTTTTAATCATTTATTTTATCTATTTATCCGTAGCCGTTTTGATTCTTGCCGTGTTTTACAATAAGCATTAAATAATTACAGTTTTCAAGCAGAAAATAATTGTAGTAAATGCTGGAGTTGGTGGAGGATAAGACCTTCCCGTGTTTTACCTCTTCGTTTGGTGGAATTCTTCAGATAACGAGGCGTCTTTTGGGTTGTCCAGGTAAGGCGTTCTGACGTTTCGGTGTCTTCTCGTTTAGTGAGGCGTCTCCTCATTAATGCTGGCCATGGATCTACGAGGATCTAACGGTTGGCAAGCCCCTTGGAAGTTGGGGCGGCATCATTGCCTCCGAAAATCTCTCCCTGGGATTTATGGCAGATTGGCACTTATAAATATCCCACCATCTATATAAGACGCTTCCAGGGCAACCTTCTCCTTCACACTTGACAAAAGTCCATATCAAATTTCTCCCATAAACATCTCCCAAAAAGGCTCCGCCAAACATAGCCGCCTGAGTCCCTCCGAATAAGTGGGCCCTTAAAAAGGGCGATCCTGGGGATGCACAGCTCCTATCAGGAGCCGAGGATGGCATTCCGACCCTGGCCGCTACACTGGGATGGGTATCTGGGAGATCCGAAGATTCTCCTTCTTTTCAACCTAACCAGAGGAGGAGCCCTCCTCGCCGTCAGGAGGAGGATCCAGGAAGAACGTAACCACCTTCCCTTGGGTACGGGTCATTGACCCCCCAAGTCGGCTGCATTGGGGGTGGGAGGGAAATCAGGCGGAACCCGGAAACGGAGCCGTCCTGTGCCTCTACCTCTTCCGCCCCTAATGTAGCTTTCCTATCTTCAAATCCTTCTTCTCTCTTCTCTCTTTTGCTCTTCTACGAGCCTTCCTCTTTTCTTTTCTCTTCTCTTGCTTCTCATCCAGCCTTCTTTTCCATCTTCTGTTCCTCTGCCAACTTTCTTTACTTCTTTTCCTCCTTTCTTCCTTCACTTCTTTTCCACTTTTTGTTCTTCTGCCAGTTTTGCTTTCTACCATTTATTCTTCATCTCTTCTTCTACTCTCTTTTTCTATCTTTCGTTCTTCTGCCATCGTCGTCCAGCATTTGCCTTTTGTTCTTCTGCCAGCTTTATCAAGCGTCTGCCAGCTTCGTCAAGCGTCCGCCTTTTGTAGTTAGCTTTAGAACAAGCCTCCTGGGCATTACTTGTAAAAGATGTAATCTTCTTTCACATACGAATAAAAGAAGTAGACTTATTTTACGTGTTGTCTCTTTTTTTTTTTTGCACTTGTTTCTTGTTGTTGTAGACTGCCGGATGAATATTGTTGCTAAAAATTGTATGGATCCGCATCTTTTCTCGATTGATTTGTCGTTTTGTTTTCTTTACATCGTGCCGCTAATGCACAAGTCCTTCCCACAGACGGCGCCAATTGTAAGGGCTCAAAATGTAATGGACCCCAGACAATGAAATTTGTAGAGAATGGGTAGGAAGGACTAGGCATATAACAGGCAAACAACGAATTTTTTGGGCGGATCCCTCTAAACGAACTGGACTTTCAAGTTTTTGTAAGAAAGATTCTTTCTGTGGCTAAATCTTTCAGACCATCTCCTTTATCATTTTGGACAAGTGTTTGGAAGGCACATTGATCCTCGGCTCTCGCCGAGGATCTCCTTTTCTTTCTCCGGAGGATCCCCCTTTTTCCCTTTAGAATCTTACTAGTTATATAGTCTTATTTTCGTTGATCTTGACCATCCACTTGTCAATTATTTGATCGTCGTGTACAGGAGTTTGTCACATCATCTGTATTTTACAGGCTTTATGTTAGGTCAAAGCCGCCTTCGCAGGCTTTATACTAGTTGAAGTGACTGATGCCTTAGGGTTTTCAGGTCACCTCACCATTAAAGTGGTCAGAATGTTGGTGAGATATATTCAACTGAGATGGGATATTTTCCCTTTAGTGAAGTCGGTGTGCCTGAGGACAGGTCATCCTCGGCGCGGTCCTTGGACGTCCTGGGTTCTCTCCCATTTGTCCTCGGCCTCAGCATTATCCTCAGCGCGGGCCTTGGGCCCTATGTAGTGGGCCGGTGCGACTAGTGCAATTAGGGCCCCATAATATATATATATATATATATATATATATATATATTTTTTTTTTTTTTGAGTAAGATATTAAGTATATTTTAGTTTTTGAAAAATATGAACAATAATTTATAATTGAACATTTATTATTTATTGACATATGTGGACAAGACTCATACTACAAAGATACTCGGTTAACAAAGATACTGCCAAATGAGTTGAGTCAGAGGGTACTTCTCCACGCCTTAATAAGGACAAAAACCAAAGTCTAGTTTGGCGTTCAGAGATTCCAACAGAGAACTCATTCACTCTATCACATTCCCGTGTCAAGACAAAAGTGAAGACAATACGAGGGGAAAGGACCGATTTGTTTCTCAGAAAGTACCGATTTGTTACTTTGAATGGTAATTGTAATGAGGAAAATTATACTGTCAAAAACTAGATTCGCACAATGATTCGCAACGTAATTTTCGCAGAGTCATGAGTTGACGAGTCAAAACATTTGCTATTTCATTTCATGTGTTGCCCTCAGTAGCTCACAGACCAATCCGAGAATCGATTTGAAAGACTTTGCTTTCACCAGTGACATATGGACAAGTACACATAACCCAAATGCCTCTCAGCTTAACCAGTAGAACCCAAAATCTAGTGGGTTTGAATTTTCTGTCACAGAAAAAGCTGAGCTGAGAGCCCCTTTGATTCTGAGTTACGTATGCTTTCTTCCATGTCTCACTTTCTCATCTTTCTCTTCCGCTTCTGAGTCTGAATCTTCTCTCCTACACTTGTTCACGTAAATCATGGATATCTAATGTTCTTCTACTTACAGACTTTTTCTTTTTTGCTTTTTGTGTACACCTATATATGTTTATTAAAATCCTAAATTTTGATCTCAATACTACATTAGGTAGTCTTTAATGTTTAGAAGTCTCAGATTTTAGTTTCCCAAATCAGTTTTAGACATAAAATCAGCTATATACGCTTTCTTTGCTTTGTTTGACCCTATAAATTATGGATTCAAGCTTTGATTTCGTTAACGGTTTTTCTACTATGTCGCCAAATTCTGAGGATCAGTTCTCAAATCTTATAAACGAGTACACATCCAATCAACTCTCTCCTCCTCCTCCTACAGACCTTAACTTACTCGAAAGTCCAAATCTTTCATATGATCTTAATCTGGGTCCCACTGGTTTTGAGCCCTCGATCACCACCACCATTGGTCCAGAGGGTCAACCATATGATCCACCACATGTTGTTATTCCGCCTATGTTGCAGGCAAATTTCACGTCGTCCCCGGACGACAGTGATTTCTCTGAAACAATTCTCAAGTACATAAATCAGATTCTCATGGAAGAGAACATTGAAAACAAGCGCTGCATGTTTTATGACCCTTTGGGTCTAAAAGACACTGAGAAATCTTTCTATGATGCTCTTGGTCAAAAATACAACCCTCCTTCACCAAATCAAAATAGCGTTGAGAGTCCTGTGTGTTAGGTTACACGTGTGAGTGAAGTCCCACATTGAATAAAGATGAAAAGAATGAGTGGTTAATATAACATAATTGAGTACATACCCATTGGGCTTAGGCCTTTTGGGTTCAAGTGTGTCTCTATATGTTATATTAATTACTCAAGGAAACTCCCCAAGTTATTTATCTCCCCAATAAGTGGTATCAAAGCCCATGGTGGTGTGTGGCGAAGGTGGCAAGGTAGCAGGTTGTGTGCGGCGAAGGTGGTGAGGTGTCCATGGTCCCTACCCAACGGGGACAGAGAAAGCCTAAACGGCCCACACATAAAGATCATGGACTATTGCTAATGGTGATAAATAATGGTGTCATGCGAGATTTCCATGGACATGGATGTGCGTGCAGGGTTGACACGTGGTTCTCATGGATGACGTACAAGAGACCCATGGATGACGTGCTGATGAAGAGAAAAGTCCATTAGGCAAGGAGGAGCGAATAGGACTTATTCATGGCCCACAGAGAAGTCTTGAAGCCCATGGAGTGGTAAAGACTCACATGTGAGGGGGAGATTGTTGGGTTATACGTGTGAGTGAAGTCCCACATTGAATAAAGATGAAAAGAATGAGTGGTTAATATAACATAATTGAGCACATACCCATTGGGCTTAGGCCTTTTGGGTTAAAGTGTGTCTCTATATGTTATATTAATTACTCAAGGAAGCTCCCCAAGGTGTTTATCTCCCCAATACTGTGTTTTCTTCAAGCAGTGGTGATTATGGTACTACTAGTACTAGTAATTCTGGCACTGCCAATGATTCTCAAGGGCTAAGTGATCATGGAGAGCATAACTACCAGCCTTCTTCTTCACCGCCTCTTATTCTGGGTGATTACAATGCTGTCCAGTCTAATTTCAAGCCCACTGATCAAAAATCACAGTTTTTTGGGAATTTGCCAAATGGTAGTGTGAATTATTTGGGTGATGGGATGGAGTTCATGGCTCAGAATATTTTTACAGATAGTGAATCGATATTGCAATTTAGGAGGGGGTTAGAGGAAGCAAGTAAGTTCCTTCCTAAGAGTAATAATTTGGTTATTGATTTGGAGAGCAACACAGTTTCTTCTTCTGAGTGGAAGGTAGAGGATCTAAAGGTGGAATCTTTGGTGGTGAAGGGTGAGAAAGAGAGTAACTCGCCTGATGGGTCGAGAGGAAGGAAGAATCATGTGAAGGAAGAGATGGAATTAGAAGAAGGTAGGAGAAATAAGCAGACGGTTGTTTATGTAGAGGAGGATGAGTTGTCAGATATGTTTGATAAGGTTTTGCTTTGTACTGATTCCCCGGCTTCAATGTGCGGTGATGATTGGGAACCTTTGCAGAATGGTGCAAGCAAGGCCTCCTTGTAGACACGAGGAGGTAATGGTGGGAAAGGTAGTCGTAATAAGAAGCAGGGCAAGAAGGAGACAATTGATTTGAGGTGTCTTTTGATTCTATGTGCACAAGCTGTCTCAGCAGGTGATGGTAGAACTGCTAATGAGTTATTGAAGCAGGTTAAGCAACACTTGTAGGGAATTCAACCCGATTCCCAACCTGTGAGAAACAAAAAAAATAGAGAAAACACACGCCAAAGAAAATAGTCACACGCACAAGACAGTATTTACATGGTTTGGCAATTTGCCTACGTCCACGGAGTTGTAGGGATTTCATTATTATCAGGGAAAAATACAAAGTGCGGTTACAGTGTTTCTCTCACTCTCTCTGAAACACAACAACAAGACTAAACAAACCCTAATTATAAAAGCGGCTTTTATATCCTGCTTACAGGGTTACAATAGGCTACAAAACGAGCCAAAAATAAACTAGGCACCATAAAGCCCAACAAATCTCCCACTTGGAGACTAGTTCAATCACCAACATCAGCCGCTATCTCCAAAAGCAATCCCTCATCCCTGCAACTCATCCTCCTATCCTCAAGCTAGAAGACCAATTGAAGCTGCACACAGCTTCAACTTCTCAATAGTGACACCCTTAGTCAACATGTCTACTGGGTTCTTAGATCCACAGATTTTCTCAAGTATTACCAATTTATCTTCAACAAGGTACCGGATAAAGTGGTATTTTGTCTGTATGTGCTTCGACTTTGAATGAAAAGCCGAATTTTTGGCAAGAAAGATTGCACTCTGACTGTCACTGTGTAGAATGCCCATCTCCTGCTTTTTACCCAATTTATCTAAGAAACCATGTAGCCAAATCATCTCCTTTCCAGTTTCAGTTGTTGCAACATACTCAGCTTCTGTAGTAGACAAAGTAACAATCTTTTGCAGATTTGAACCCATGATATAGCTGTACCACCCAGAGTAAATACAAACCCAGTTGTACTCTTTCTACTATCAATATCACCAGCAAAATCAGCATTTACATAACCTTGCAGTTTCAAACTTGCACCTATAAAGCAAAGACATGTATCTGATGAACCCTTCAGATATCTCAAAATCCACTTGACTGCCTCCCAATGCTGCTTTCCAGGCCTACTCATGAATCTGCTCACAACTCCCACTGCATGTGCAATATCTGGCCTTGTACACACCATAGCATACATCAAGCTGCCAATAGCTGAGGCATAGGACACCTTGCTCATATGGTCCCTTTCTTCTTCTGTCTTTGGTGACTGTTCTTTGCTCAGTTTGAAATGGCTACCCAAGGGTGTGCTTACTGGTTTAATTTCATTCATGTTGAACCTGCTGAGAACTTTCTTCACATACTCTGATTGTGAAAGTTTCAATGTACCATTAGCCTTATCTCTAATGATTCTCATACCAAGGATTTGCTTTGCAGCTCCCAAATCCTTCATTGCAAACTGTTTTGACAATTGCTTCTTCAGATTATTAATCTCCTCAATGCTAGACCCTGCAATGAGCATATCATCCACATACAACAGTAAAATGATATAAGAATTGTCAAAGAATTTGACATAGCAACAATGATCAGCTTCACATCTTTTGAACCCAATTTTATGCATAAAACTGTCAAATTTCTTGTACCACTGTCTTGGAGCTTATTTTAGGCCATACAAGCTCTTTTTCAGTTTGCAGACTAGATTCTCTTGTCCCTGAACAATGAACCCTTCTGGCTGAATCATGTAAAGGTCTTCCTCCAAATCACCATGAAGGAATGTCGTCTTCACATCTAACTGCTCAAGATGTAAATTTTCTGCAGCTACCATTCCCAGTACCAATCTAATTGTTGACATCTTCACAACTGGAGAAAATATCTTTGTGTAGTCAATGCCCTCCTTCTGCTGGAACCCTTTAACAACTAATCTGACCTTGTAACGTTTGCTACCATCATGCTCATTCTTTATTCTGTATATCCACTTGTTGTGCAAAGCCTTCTTTCCTACTGGTAATTCAGTCAATTCCCATGTCTGATTCCCCAACAAGGAATCCATCTCATCCTTCATGGCTAACTCCCACTTGCTTGAATTCTCATCTTGCAAGGCTTTTTTATAACACTCTGGCTCACCATCACCAGTCAACAGGAGATAATTTAGAGTGGGTGAATAACGCTGTAGAGGTCTAATGTTTCTGGAAGATCTGCGGACTTCAGTTATAGGTGTACTCTGATCTACCTGTGAATTTACATTCTCCTTATCTTCTTCACCCCTTTTCTGGACAGTACTTTCAGTCACTTCGTCTAAGTTGACAAACTCAGATTTCTTTTGATCTATCTCTGTAACATCTGACACTACAGTTGACCTGTCCTTGTACATAACCTGTTCATTAAATATCACATTTCTACTTCTGATGATTTTCCTATTTTGTTCATCCCAAAACCTATAGCCAAATTTCTCATCACCATAGCCAATGAAAAAACATATTTTAGACTTTGCATCAAGTTTACTACGAGCATCAGAATCAATATGAACATAAGAAACACAACCAAAAACTTTTAAGTGTGAAAACTTTACCTCTTTACCACTCCAAACCTCCTCAGGAAGTTTGAACTCCATGGGAACTGATGGCCCTCGGTTTATCAGGTAAGCTGCAGTGCTAACAGCATCAGCCCAGAAAGTTTTTGGTAGTCCAGCATGCAATCTCATACTCCTAACACACTCATTGAGTGTTCTGTTCATGCGCTCAGCCACACCATTCTGCTGTGGTGTTCCGGGAATGGTCTTCTCCATCCTAATTCCCTGTGCAGCACAATACTCACTGAACCCTCAATCTATGTACTCTCCTCCATTATCTGACCTCAAATATTTTACTTTCAAATCTGTTTCTGTCTCAACCATGGCCTTCCACTTCTTAAAAGTTTCAAATACATCAGATTTATTTTTCAGAAAATAAACCCATACCTTTCTGCTTGAGTCATCAATAAAGGTAATGTAATACCTTGAACCTATAAGGAATGCAACCGGAGAAGGCCCCTACTAATCAGTGTGTACTAACTCCAATTTTTCAACCTTCGGTATCCTGCCCGTTTTCAAGAAGCTCACCTTTTTCTGCTTTCCTAAGATGCAACTTTCACACATGTCAAAATCAATGGACTTCAATTCAGGTAGCTTTCCTTTTGACAACAACATCTTCATCCCTTTCTCACTCATGTGACCAAGTCTGCGGTGCCATAGGCTTGTATCAGTACTTGCATCAACAACTACAATTGTGTCTCTTGGACTTGAGGTCATATATAGAGTACCAATCTTCTTTCCATGAGCCAATACTCTAGCTCCCTTTGTAACCTTCCAAGTACCACCAACAAATAGTATTGCATGCCCTTCATCATCAAGTTGTCCAACAGAAATCAGATTCCTCCTCAGGTCAGGAATGTGTCGAACCTTCTCCAGTAACCAAACAGACCCATTGGGCAACAATATCCGGACATCTCCCATACCCACAACATCCAAGGCTGAACCATCAGCCAAATACACCTTACCAAAATCACCTGCAACATAATTCAGTATGATTTCTCGGTGTGGAGTGGTATGAAACGAAGCTCCTGAATCCAAAACCCAATTATCAAGTGGACTGTCTACTGCAAGAAGTAATGCATCCTGTTCCTCTTCTGTTACAGCATTTGCAGAATCATCTTCATTATTCTTCTTAGGACTTTTGCACTAGTTCCTAAAGTGACCTATTTTTCCACAATTCCAGCATTGAACTTGTTGGCCTGATCTAGATTTACTTCTGTTCCGATTAGAATTTCTGGATTTTGATCTGCCCCGATTTGAATTTCTGTTATTATCTCTGCCTCTTGTCTCAAGGTTTAGGGCAGAACCAGATCCTGAGGTTTCACCTGCATCTCGTCTGCGAATCTCCTTAGCCAGAATTAAATCTCGTATATCATTGTACTTGAGTTTTTCCTTTCCTGTAGAATTGCTTACTGCCATCCTCATTGCTTCCCAACTGTTTGGCAAAGAAGCCAAAACGATCAGAGCACGAATCTCATCATCAAAATCAATTTCTACAGACGACAATTGATTTGTGATAGTGTTAAATTCGGTCAGATGTTGTGCTACTGATGCATTCTTTGCCATCTTCAAATTAAACAATTTCTTTATTAGATGCACCTTATTGTTTGCCGATGGCTTTTCATACATTCCAGACAAAGCCTTCATCAGATCTGCTGTGGTCTTCTCCTTCACAACATTGTGTGCAACAGACCTAGACAGAGTTAACCTGATAACTCTAGTACCTGTCTGTCAAGAAGAGCTTACTCCTCACCCTTCATCACCTCAAGTTTTGTCCCCAAAAGAGGCAGATGCAATTTCCTCTCATAGAGATAATCTTCAATCTGCATCCTCCAATACACAAAGTCTGTGCCATCAAACTTTTATATTCCAGACGCCTTTCCTGCTTCCTTTGCCATTGCTCCCACTCAAACCTAACCCTAGGCTCTGATACCAGTTGTAGGGAATTCAACCCGATTCCCAACCTGTGAGAAACAAAAAAATAGAGAAAACACACGCCAAAAAAAATAGTCACACGCACAAGACAGTATTTACGTGGTTCGATAATTTGCCTACGTCCACGGAGTTGTAGGGATTTCACTATTATCAAGGAAAAATACAAAGTGCGGCTACAGTGTTTCTCTCACTCTCTCTCTGAAACACAACAACAAGACTAAACAAACCCTAATTATAAAAGCGGCTTTTATATCCTACTTACAGGGTTACAATAGGCTACAAAACGGGCCAAAAATAAACTAGGCTCCACAAAGCCCAACAACACTCAACCCCTTTTGGTGATGGGTCTCAGAGATTGGCTCATTTCTTTGCTAATGGTCTTGAGGTACGCTTGGTTGGCTCTAAGGTAGGAGCTCAAACTTTTTACACATCAATGGTTTCCAGGAGGGTGTCAACTGCTGAATTGTTGAAAGCTTACCGAGTTTATATTTCGGGCTTTCGGCCTGCCCTTTTAAGAGGATCTCACTTTCCTTTGCTATTAAAAGTATTTTGCAAGCAGCAGAGAAAGCAACTACTATTCATATCGTAGATTTTGGTATCGAATATGGTTTCCAGTGGCCACTTCTGATTCAGTTTCTCTCAAAATTTAGACGTGAAGTAGCTCCCAAGCTACGCATTACAGGGATTGATCTTCCCCAACCTGGATTCCGCCCAACAAAGAGCATTGAGGAGACTGGTTGTAGATTGGAAAAGTACTGCAACCAGTTTAATGTTCCTTTTGAATACAATGCTATAGCATCACAAAACTGGGAAACTATTCGAATTGAGGAGCTTGAGATTGAAAGGAATGAGGTGCTTGCTGTGACTTATGCATTCCGGCTGAAGAACCTACTTGATGAAACAATGTAAGGGACTAGTCCAAGGAATTCATTTTTAAACTTAATCAGGAGAATGAAACCTGATATATTTTTTAATTCTATTGTTAATGGGTCCTTCAATACCTCTTCCTTTCTCACGAGGTTTCGAGAAGCACTCTTCCATTACTCTGCATTGAATGACATGTTTGATGTTACTATACGCCGTGACAATCCAGAGAGGTTGATGTTTGAGAGAGAGTTCTATGGGAGGGAGGCTATGAATGTTATAGCACGTGAAGGGTTGGAGAGATTTGAGAGACATGAAACATACAGGCAGTGTCAAATCAGGATTTCGAGGGCTGGGTTCAAGCTACTCCCATTGAACCAAAAGCATATAAGTTGGTTCAGGGCTAACCGGCTAAGATGAAGGCATGGTACCACAAGGATTTTATTCTTGATGAAGACAACCACTGGATTCTTCAGGGATGGAAGGGCCGGATTGTCTATGCTTCCTCTTCTTAGGTGTCGGTTTAGGAATCATGTACCATATATTTTTGTAAAAAATCCCTTCTTTCTTTTGGGGTTGTTGAAACTAGAAAGTGACAAATGGTGTACTTCAGGTGGTGGTATAAAGTGGTATATCCTGTTTTTGTTGCATGTGTCGTCTCCCTCACATGGGGGTGGACCACATACTTCTGGAGTCCACCCCATGTGAGAGGGTGGACCACACTTTTTGGAAAGGAAACCAAAGATATTGTCAAAGAAATTATGCAAGTTTAAGTCCAAAGAAATTGGAAATTTATATTGGACAACATATTATCCTATTCCTTGAATCCGACTCTTGCAATTTCTGCATTGAAGTTAGTCTTATGCAAAAAATTGAAAAGTTTCTTAATTCCTTCATTTCCCATGACTTTTTAGATCCATTTGTATCTATCCAAAGCATTTAAAGTTATAAATGTATACAAATTCTTTGAATTTTATTTTATATTAAAATAAATGTATCTGCCATTACTTAATAATTTGACATAAATGTTAATTTTAGATGAGGTTAAAGGCTAAATGAAAAGAATATCATATAATACGTCATTTGGCAAAACCTCATACTCTCCCATATGAGTTTACTGCTTTTATATATATTGATATTGATTTTTGGACATATAGTGAAAGAACTCGGATTAGAACTTCTTTTCACATCATCTAAACTTCATATAACGGGAGATTCATGTGCTCCAAACACCTCATAAAAACTATGATATAAGTAATTTAAGCTGATGGACTTGAATCTTGATGAATCAAGTAATTTATTAGGTAGAATCATATTTCGGATCTTATCCACTGGATCTTAGTACTTAATTTTCATCACCATTAATCTCATGGAAATGGAATTGTAGGATTTTATGCATCTATAACTTATGGATGTAGTTTAATAACATTTACTTTTTCACTACAAAAAAAGAGGGTTATAGCTGTGTTTTTAAAACGCCGCTATAAACCCTAAAAACACGACTATAGCTCCATTTGGTTTATACAAAATAGAGTTTATGGGCAATTTGTGATTAATCATGATCTTGTTCCAATTTGAATAAAACACCTACAATTATGTATTTAATAATGTACACCAGTAAAAGATAAATTTTTTCAGGTCAAGTCTGTATGGATAAGCTTTTAATTACCTTTAGTTTTCCCTATCCATGATTTATTGAGCTTTATGTAGGAAAGATATAGAAATCTATATAAAAACACACAAAGAATTCATGATAATCATCCTAAGGCACAATGTTCAAGTACTAGAGACCAAATTGGCATTTTCGTGGGGTTTAACATAAGCCACTTTTTCATCGAACATTTGCCAACAACCTTTTTGTGTGCTTTCGATAACATCTTGGGTCATCCATTTTAAACAATTGGCCCATGTACTAAGCACCAAACAAAAAAGAAATTTAACAATAAAAAAAGGAATAACATACTAACATAGGATGTCAAATTCAAGTTATAAAAGAGAAAAGAAAAATATGTATTTTTATAAAAAATTTCTGCACCAATTTCGAGAGATTGGTCATGTAATAGTGAGCTATCATTGAGGTAAGTGTGATGATTTGAATTAGCATCATTCTATGTTAGAAATCTGGTGGTTCCTAATGGGGATGGATAAGAATTATACAGGGATTGATGAGAATTGTAGGGAAATTGATTTAATTCGAGATAGTCACCGTCCATAGAGAATGAGAGAGATTAAGAGAGATAGAGATGCACTAATGCACTAAGAAATTGGTTTATTCTTCAATGATGGAAATGTGATTACAAATATGTATATATAGAACCATAAAACTATTCTATTGGCCCATATGGCCTTGTTCTAATGGTCCTATTATTCTCCATGTGCATTAATAATTCCAACATGCGTTAAATGTGATTAACATGCTTGGAATTGTAATTAACTAACCAACTAACTAATTAAATACAACATTACAACAATTATTATCTATATAGGGGTTTCTAACATTTCCCTAGCCTTCAAAACACCTTGTCCATAAGGTGTTGCTTGAAATGACACCTTCATGAGGGGAAATCAACCACTAACCCAATATGCCAAAGCATCTTGACCACTGAACACATCAAATACTTCCAAGCATTTGATCATATTGCTGACAAAACTTCTTTCTACCTCTGCTTTTCGAACATTAGCCCAAGCATCACAAGAAGCAATTGCATTAATCATAGCAAATCTTGTTGCACTCTTGATTGGTCACGAAACAATTTGATCAAGGGAATGTTCCTTCACTGATTTGTGTTGGACAACCTCGTTTCCATTACACTCCAAATCATAGTTGAATGGAATTATATACAAATCTTGATAGACATGAAAGGCTAATGAACTTGATAGGTTTGGCTTTGGAACTTGGTGGGCTTGATAAGCAATAAAGAAAGTCGATGATCGCATATTACTTCCAAGAATTGATCATGGAACCTACGCTTCGTGTTTTGGCATCACATTATTTGATGATCTTATATCAATTTTATTTGTTGAAAAGCGAGCATCTGATTCGATAGATACTTTGGAAGAGATAGATAATTGCCCGTTGCATACATTTGACATGGCTTCGAGCTTTGTTTTCTCTACAACAAGAGATGGCTAAGCTTTATGGTTCAAAATCCCCACCTCATGCTCTTGACTTAACGAGTGACCGATTTCAAATTTACTTGCGCCTTCAATATCAGAGGTAGTTTTTGTTGATTCAACAATTTGAAACTTGTTGCTTGTACCTTTAAAAAGCTACAACTCCTCTTCCGTCATGTTCTCAATATCCTCTTGCAATCTTGAGAGCTCTTCTTTCATGGCCTTTTTATAATCAGCCAAGGACTTGACCATTTCTGAAATATCCTTGACATCCTCTAAGGCTATGTTCAACATTTGCTATATTTCTTTCAAAAGTTTTCTTTGGTCACAATTGCTCATCTCAAGATCGATGGCTTTAATACCACTTGTTAGGAATTTGATGGTTTCTAATGAGGATGGATAGGAATTTATAGGGGAATTGATGGAAATTGTAGGAAAATTGAATTAATTCGGGGTAGTCACCCTCCATAGAAAAAAAGAGGGATTAAGAGAGGTAGAGATGCACTAATGTACTAAGAAATTGGATTATTCTTCAATGATGGAAATGTGATTACAAGTAAGTATTTATAGAATCATAAAACTATTCTATTGGCCCATATGGCCTTGTCCTAATGGTCCTATTATTTCCCATGTGCATTAATGATTCCAACATGTGTTAAATGTGATTAACATTCTTGAAATTGTAACTAACTAACCAGCTAACTAACTAAATGCAACATTACAACAATTATTATCCATATAGGGCTTTCTAACATTCTACTTAGCAAAAAAGTGTAAAGAAAAAAAAAATAATTAGCATCATTTGAGATATACCGATGTTCAAATTTCAGAAATAATATTAAAAAATACATATGATAGAAATAGGTAATTTGTTAGGAACCCATATTTGGGTATAGAATCCATTTAGTTAGTTAGTTGGCTAGTTAGTTACAATCTCAAGCATGTTAATCACATTTAACACATGTTGAAATTATTAATGCACACAAGGAATAATATGACCATTAGGATAAGGCCATGTGGGCCAATAGAATAGTTTTATGGTTCTATAAATACATACTTGTAATCACATTTCCATCATTAAAGAATAAACCAACTCATTACTTAGTGCATTAGTACATCTCTCTCTTTCTGTTTCAATATTTCTCTATGAAGGGTGACTATCTTGAATTTAAGTTAATTTCCCTATAATTCTCTTAAATTCCCCTATAATTCCTATTCACCCCCAATAGGAACCATTGGGTTCCTAACAAGTAGTATCAAAGCTGTTAATCTTGAGACGAGCGATTTTAACTGGAGAAAACTTTTGAAAGAAATACAGTAAATGTTGAAAAAAGTTTCAGAGGATGTCAATGATATTTTAGAAAAGGTCAAGACCTTGGTTGAATCTAAAAAAGTTATGAAAGAAGAGCTTTCAAGATTGCAAGAGGATCTTGAGAACATGACAGAAGAGGAGTTACAATTTTTTGATTCAGTGGAACTTGAAGAAAAAGTCAAGTTCCAAGAATCCACTGTTGTTGTTGCAAGCCGAGACGTTGATTTTTGTGTCATAGTGGATGATGATATCCATGTACACACTGCCCTTGAAGTTCAATCCAAAGAACCAACAAAGAAGGTGATGATGATACAAGAATCTACAGTGCATGAAGTTGTTGCTGTTGGTGTGGATACAAGTGATCTAATGTTGTTTGATTGTGCCCAAACTCGTACTTCAACAAATGGGGCTGCTCATGTAATCAAGAATGAAGGCATGAAATTAACAGCCACTAACATTGGTGGCAATGCAAATGAATTTGAATTAGATGATGCTTTTCTTGGTGGCTATGGTGGGATAAATGATGGATTCCATAATTGAGTTGATCATAATTTTTAAAATGACTTAGGTGTGAGTTGGGATCTTAAAGGTTGTGAAGATATAGAAAATGCTCTCAAGAAACTTTCTTTATCCTCAATATTAGCTTCATAGGAATGTGACCAATTGGATCCATTTACTGCATTATTTGTAGTTTGTGGACTATCATCTGCTTACCCACATGAGTTGCATGGGTGGTCATTTGTTTGGAAGTTTATGGTCAGAGACTTGATATTTGATAGAAAGAAAGGCCATGACATAAAGCTTTCTTGGTGCTCCTTTGCTGATCTAGTTAATGATGGGATCTACTTGCTTTGGAGTATTGGGTTAATGGCCGGTTTCCCCTTAGATGTCAACTATAACAACACCTTGTGGGCAAGGTGTTTTGAAGGAGAGAGAAATGTTAGGAACCCACATTTGGGCATAGAATGCATTTAGTTAGTTAGTTAGTTGGTTAGTTAGTTACAATCCCAAGCATGTTAATCACATTTGACACATGTTGGAATTATTAATACACATGAGGAATAATAGGACCATTAGGATAAGGTTATGTGGGCCAATAGAACAGTTTGGTTCTAGAAATACCTACTTGTAATTACATTTCCATCATGGAAGAATAAACCAACTCATTGCTTAGTGTATTAGTGCATCTCTCTCTTAATATTTCTCTATGGAGAGTGACTACTTCTAATTAATTAAATTTCTCTACAATTTTCATCAATTTCCTTACAATTTCTATCCATCTCCATTAGGAGCCACTAGGTTCCTAACAAGTGGTTGAAAGCTCGAAAATGTGTTGAAAACATAAGAGCTGTTTAGACCCCCAAATTAACATTACGGCTTGATAGATTTTACACCTACTTAATACTAAGTGTGGATTAGGGTAAAAGCGAGTGGATAACCAAACAAGCTACTCTAATACATAATCTAAGCAACATAGCAGTATAACATAATGTAAAAGAGTAGGGAAGAAGGATGCAAACCCAAGATAACACGCCGGTGTGTTATTGAAGAGGAAACCGAAGAACTCGGCGAAAAACCTCTCCGCCGCCCTCCAAGCGGTAATCGATCCACTAGACAATCAGTTGGGATACATGGGTTAGCAAGAGACCCTCCAAGCCTAATCTACCCGATGAACCTAAGCCCTCCAAGCTCTTACTCCAACAAGGCTTTTCGGAACCCTGTCTTGTCTAGCACTTTGGATCTCGCAAGAAGCTCCGTGTTGCATCTGCCATCCTTGGCTTCTTCCAATACTTCCCAACAGCACCAAAACGTCACTCAACACTCTCAGAGGGTGTGGTAAGTGTTTGGGCTATCAATCTCTCAATGGTATGAAAAATGGAGAGGGAAGAGTTGAGGAAATACCACAAGCAAGTGTATAGAGAAATATGGATATGACAATCTTTAATTCTCAATGTGTTTGGCTAGGGTTTTCTCTCTAAAGCACTCCTCAACATTTGTGGGTAATAAGGGTATATAAAGTGTAGGCACAGATAGTGTGAATCAGACTGGACAGGCTGGCAGAACAGAATGTCTCGCGGGTGTCTCGTGGGAAGGCCTTACCCGCGAGATACTCACGAGACAAAGCTGTCTCCACCTAGCCTGACTCTTCGCATTCCAACATGTGCAAGGCACTTGAGTTACTTCGTGGGAAGCTAAGTCGTGACATACCCGCGAAAACACTTCATTCTTCAATAGCTTGAGTCTTCACACTCTCTCTCTATCACACAACCCTTACAATGAAATCCCACAATAAATACAGGGTATAAACGATTGAAAATAATTACAATCAAATTTGACACGGAATAAAAGCCAACAAAAATATAGTTGTAAATAATAACTTTACAGTGGTATTAGAGCAGCAATAAGTAACAAGTAATATTATTTTTAAATAAATATCACAATGTTAAATATTATAAACAAAATTCAAAACTTTTTTTTCAAGTTAGTTGAAAAGAATAATTATTTACATATGTGAATGGTAAAACAACTAGTCAAATTTTATTTTTTTATATTTTTTGAAAAGGAAGCTTAATATGAATAGTTACTAAGTAAGTAACAGTAATTTTTTCCCCTAAGTAAAATGGATTGGAGCAATCAGTCCTAACTTGTAACTATCATCCTTTGGTATGATTATAATTGTTTTTTTAATCCTTTGAGAAACCAATAAAACCAATTCTAGAGAGTGTAGACATGGATAAAGAGCCCCAATTACAAGCTAATGAATTATTGTTAAGATTTATTTTTTAAGAAAAACCCGTATTATAATATATATTGAACATTTATTATTCATTATCGTATGTGGACAAGAGTCACAAGACCTATGCTACAAAAGTAAACAGGTAGGGATGTCCATCCAATCCGACGACTCGACCCACCTAAAGGATCTAACTGGATCCGACCCAAAAACCAGCCGACCTAATCAAGTCACCAGTCGGCGGTGGGTCATTTGTTCCAAAAATCGACTTCGATGGGTCGGTCTCGGTTTTCCTTTCAAAACCTGAAAAACCTGATCCGACCGATGTACTAAGAATTTCCAGCAAAAAATTTCCAGATTCCGGCGAGATTTTCCAGATTTTGGCCTCAAATTTCCAGATTTCAACTTTAAATTTTCAAATTTTGGTAACAAATTTTCATATTTCGGCGACTTATCAAGTAGATCTAGTGATATTTCATCCAAATCTAATGAAATCTCACCGGATCTGCGAGATCTCACTAGATTCGGTAAGATCTTTGCTGAATTTGGCGTTTTTTTCGCCTAAAATCAACTATTTTGGCTGGATTTTTCACTATGGACAATTCCAACTGAACTGACTGTGTTTCCAACGCAAAACCGACAGCACCGATCTAACCTCCTCACCAGTTGGTGGCGGGTCAGGATTTCCTCAACCCAATTCTATCGGGTTGAGCACAAACCTGACTGGAACAGACCCGTGGACACTCCTATAAATAGGGATGGACCTAGTTTAGCACTGGGGGGTCGTGACCCCTTAGATTTTTGAAATATTATGAATAGTATATATGTTTGCACAAAAATTTTATATTTTGCCCCTAAAATATATATTCTCCCCCCCCCCCCCCCTTCAAAAAGTTTACATATTGACCCATAAAACCCAAAAATATTATTTGGCATCCATTTTTTCCAAGTGCCCAAAAACAATATAAAAATAAAAATGATTCTCACCGCTTAGATCTTTCACCAATAGATGTTAATGTCTCATTGTTTATTTTTTATTTTTTGCTGGCCATTAATGCTTCACTGTTTAATTAACCGTTATTTTTTTTTAGTGGTTGAATTGATTTAGTAGTTGACATGGGTTTAAATTTTGACCTATAGTTATTGATATAATATAGCATTATAAAGGATTAGGTATAGAATAATGTGAATAGAATAAATAAATTGATCAAAAATTTTTAATGTGGAAAGAATAAAGCCAAATATTTATGTATTTATAATATTAATTAAATGCTTATAATATTTATGATGTTTTTGATTCGACCATCGGTAGATCTTGATTAGACCAAAAAGCATAGAACACCTCTCTTTTTGAGGTCTTTATTCTATTTGATTTATAAAACCATGATAAATCATTTTAATATTTACTATTTGTAAATTCAACTAAAATATTTAATTATATTTCAAAAGAAAAATACAAATACGAATGCCTACTTCTAGTGTGGATATCCCTAATTTTTAAAAATACTTAAACATAGAACGTTGGCCCCTTGAACTTGAATCCTAATTCCATTCCTGAAAATAAAGATTAATAAAAACACTATCAGCTTTTTTATATTTACGAATGTGGAATTCGGTTCAATATTTATATAATATTTTTAAGTTTTAACCGGTTAAAAAACAAAAACAATAAAAGAAAAAAAAAAGTCCTTAAAACACACATTAACAAGCCATTTAAAAAAAAATATATATATATATGAAAAATTGAATAAATTGACAAAAAATCTGTCAAACTTTCCAATTTTTTATAAAAAGGACAAAAAGCAAAGTATAGTTTGGCGTCTACCAATAGAGAATCTCTCTATCCCATTCATATATCAAGGTGTGAGTTTGGATAGCACTAAAAATGAAATTTTTAACTATATTTACTCGCAATTACGAATTTTAGTAAATTTTTATTTAAAATTGGGTCTTACGGTATTATTTATGCATTTAAAAATTATTTTATTATAGTGTTTTCAGTTTTCATTTTTTAGCAATAAGTGTATGTTTGGATTGACCTTTTTCAACAAATTCGAGTGCCTGCGTTTTATTTGTGGGTTCATGGACACTGTTTATAGACTCATAAAAGTCAGCAAAACACAATTTTCTCTCTCTTTGAATCTTACAGCACTATTCACATTTTCAAAAATTATACTGCTTCAGTATTTTTAATAATAAATTTTTAATTTTTAGTAAATAAACAGTAATCAATCAGACGCTAAATGATATCCAATCAAACCCAGTCAAAGACACAATACGAGTAGAAGTACCGTTATTTGTCACTTTGAAAGGTTACTGGAATGGTGTCAAAAACTTGATTCGCACAATGATTCCTAGGTAATTTTAGTTTGAGTCACGAGTTGACGAGTCCACTCCAATGATTCGTAGGGACAAAAACCATTCATGTGTTTAGCTCACAGACCAATCCAAGAATCGACCTGAAAGACTTTTGTTTACGGATTTTTACAAGCCTCTCTGTTTGACTCGCTGGGCACTGTTCACTATTCCCTTCGTTCCACGAAAGTTCCTCGCCATAATAAAATAATTCTTTAATATTTCCCACAGACTAATAGCAGCCTCTCTTTGCTATTCTTCAAAAATATCTCTCCTATATTAACTGGGATAAGAACCCAAATCTAGAGGCTTCAATTTTCCTCAGTCACAGAAAAACCTGAGAGCTATTTGGATTCTGAGTTACTTACGTACTTTCTCATCTTCCTCTTCCGCTTGAGTCTGAATCTTCTCTGCTTCACTTGTTCACGTAAATCACGGATATCTAAGGTTCTTTCAAGTCTTTTTCTTTTTTTTTTTTTTCTTTTTCTGTACGCCTATATATGTTATTTTTTTCGAGATCCTAGTCTTTGATCTGAATATTAGGTAGTCGTTAATGTTTAGTAAGTCTCAGATTTTAGTTTCCCAAATCAGTTTGAGACATAAAATCAGCTAGTTCCTCTTTCTTGGCTTTGTTTGACCCTATAAATTATGGATTCAAACTTTGATTTCGTAAACGGTTTTTCTGCTATGTCGCCAAATTCTGAGGATCAGTTCTCAAATCTTATAGACGAGTACACATTCAATCAACTCTCTCCTCTTCCTACTGCAGACCTTAACGTCCTTGAAGGTCCAAATCTTTTGTCTGATGTTGATCTGGGTCCCACTGGTTTTAAGCCCTCGATCACCACCACCGATGGTTCAGAGGGTCAACCATATGATCCACCACATGTTGTTATGCCGCCTATGTTACAGGCAGACTCGACGACTTCCCCGGACGAAAATGATTTCTCTGAAACGGTTTTCAAGTTCATGAATCAGATTCTTATGGAAGAGAATATTGAAAACAAGCCTTGCATGTTTTATGACCCTTTGGATCTAAAAGACACCGAGAAATCTTTCTATGATGCTCTTGGTAAAAAAAACCCTCCTTTACCAAATCAAAATAGCGGTGAGAGTTCTGGGCTTTCATCAAGCAGTGGTGATTATGGTACTAATAGTACAAGTAGTTCTAGTACTGTCAATGATGCTCTATGGCTAAGTGATCTTGGAGAGCATAACTACCAGCCTTCTTTATCAACGCCTCCTATTCTGGGTGAGTATAATGCTGTCCAGTCTAATTTCAATCCCACTGACCAATCACAGTTTTTTGGGAATTTGTCAGATGATGGTGTCAATCATTTTGGTGATGGGTTGGAGGTTATGGCTCAGAATATTTTTACTAATAGTGAATCAATATTGCAATTTAGGAGGGGGTTAGAGGAAGCTAGTAAGTTCCTTCCTAAGGGTAATAATTTGGTTATTGATTTGGAGAGCAACACGGTTTCTTCGACTGAGTGGAAGGGTGAGGATCTAAAGGTGGAATCTTTGGTGGTGAAGGGTGAGAAAGAGAGTGATTCATCGGATGGGTCGAGAGGAAGGAAGAATCATGAGAGGGAAGAGATAGAATTAGAAGAAGGTAGGAGCAATAAGCAGTCTGCTGTTTATGTAGAGGAGTCTGAGGAGGCTGAGTTATCAGAAATGCTTGATAGGGTTTTGCTTTGTACTGGTGCCCCTGCTTCAATGTGTGGTGATAATTGTGAACCTTTGCCGAATGATGCAAGCAAGGCCTTGTTGCAGACAAATGGGCAGGTACAAGGAGGTAATGGTGGGAAAGGTAGTCGTAATAAGAAGCAAGGGAAGAAGAAGGAGACAGTTGATTTGAGGAGTCTTTTGATTCTTTGTGCACAAGCTGTCTCCACAGGTGATGGTAGAACTGCTAATGAGTTACTGAAGCAGGTTAGGCAACACTCAACCCCGTTTGGTGATGGATCTCAGAGATTGGCTCATTTCTTTGCTAATGGTCTTGAGGCACGCTTGGCTGGCACTCGTGTAGGAACTCAAATGTTTTACACTTCCAATAGGGTATCGTCAACTCTTGAAAAGTTGAAAGCTTACCAAGTTCATCTTTCAGCCTGCCCTTTCAAGAGGATCTCATATTTCTTTTCTAATAAAATGATTTTTCATGCAGCAGAGAAAGAAACTACTCTTCATATTGTAGATTTTGGTATCCATTATGGTTTCCAGTGGCCACTTCTGATCCAGTTTCTCTCAAAAAGACCTGAAGGAGCTCCCAAGCTACGCATTACAGGGATTGATCTTCCCCAACCTGGATTCCGTCCAGCAGAGTGCATTGAGGAGACTGGTCGTCGCTTGGAAAAGTACTGCAACCGGTTTAATGTTCCTTTTGAATACAATGCTATAGCATCACAGAACTGGGAAACTATTCGAATTGAGGAGCTTAAGATTGAGAGGAATGAGGTGCTTGCTGTGAATTGTGCATTCCGGATGAAGAACCTACTTGATGAAACAGTTGAAGGGACCAGTCCAAGGGATGCAGTTTTAAACTTAATCAGGAGGATGAAACCTGATATTTTTATTAATTCTATTGTTAATGGGTCCTATAATGCCCCCTTCTTTCTTACAAGGTTCCGAGAAGCACTTTTCCACTTCTCTGCATTGTATGATGTATTTGATGTTACTATACCCCGTGACAATCCACAGAGGTTGAAGTTTGAAAGAGAGTTCTTTGGGAGGGAGGCTATGAATGTTGTTGCATGCGAAGGCTTAGAGAGGGTTGAGAGGCCTGAAACATACAAGCAGAATCAAGTCCGAATTTCAAGGGCTGGGTTCAAGCTGCTCCCTTTGAACCAAGAGATCATGAGTTTATTCAGGGCTAAGATGAAGGCATGGTACCACAAGGATTTTATTCTTGATGAAGACAACCACTGGATGCTCCAGGGATGGAAAGGCCGGATTGTCTATGCTTCCTCTTGTTGGGTACCGGTTTAGGAATCCTGTACAATCTATTTTTTTGTAAAACTCTCTTTCTTTCTTTTGGGGTCGTAGAAATTATGAAGTGACAAGGTGTGTACTTAAGATGGATGACACTAGAATGCCAGCAATATCTGAAACATACAACCATTGTCAATTAACCTGATAGGTTTGTTTTGTTTATTTTTATTTTTAAACTTAATGTTTTGGGAGAAAACATGTATACATGTTATACCATCAAAAGGTTTGAGTTTAAAATTTGCGAAATGTTATAATCACCCAGCATTAATTTAGAACCCCTATAACACAAATTTGGGCTTAAATCATTTTTAATCTAAAACTAGCAAATTGTCTCTTATTCAAGCGTATGTGATTAACCAAATTTCTTATTGCAAGCATAAACAAATATAAACTAAAACCTATAAATGACCGTACGAAAATGTTGAAAATGAAGCAAACCAAAGCAAACATATAGTAGCGTTTAAGAAGAAGAAAACTCAATCACTCGACGGAAAAACCTCCCCACTGACCACACCATTGGAAAATCTCAACTAGATGAGTAGTTGTAGTGCTCTCCATGCTCATATTACTCTATATACTTAGCCTTCCAAACTCCAACTAACGACTAACTTCTCAGAGTCCTTTCTTCAACTAGCTTGCCAGGGATGCCACCGTGGAGCCTCTAACTTGAAGCCACCAAGAGGATTTGTAATGGCTCTTATAGTTTCCTAACCGTCAACACATACAACACCTAAGAAATTGCGTAGGAGGTGAAGGTAATAAAATTTCTCTCAAGGATGTTAGATTGAAGAGAGGTTGGGAGCTTTTCAAACACATAGGTAAGGACTCTCTCTTTCTCAAGATAGATGGAATGAAATAAGGTCTCTCGTAATGTTTAATAGTCAGATCCCACTCTCTAGCCAATTTCAGCATGCACAGGTTGTGAATGTTGGACTATTGGAAAGGGCTAAAAAAGCATATTAGGAAAAAGGGTTGTGTTAACGGCACGGTAAGGCGCCTGTTAACAGCAATATTTTTGTATTTTTTCTGGCAAAAGTTTTTGTCTTTATTCACTTATATGTCAAATTTTTAACTTTTTAAATACTATATGCTGTTCTTTTTGACTTTTTTTTACAGTTTTTTTGTTTTTTGTTTTTGTCCTTTCTCACCCTGTGCTTGTTAACAAATCCCTTAGGAAAAATAGAACAATTTGTTTGCATGCCGGTTGTGACATGGCAAATCGCGAAATGCCTTGTCAGAGAACCACTTGGATCTTCTACCAAATGTCATTCGCAAGCTGTGCAGGTCGCATGGAGGTCATGTACATGTAGCAAAGGCAACTCTGACCATTGTTTGATCAAGTACTTTATACCCAAATATAATTTTGTCATTGACTTAAGCCAATATTAACATGAAAAATATGTACTTAACAAAAACCTTACCTTGTTTTTTCGCATAAACCAAGCTAACTTGGACACGTAAGGGAAGAACTCTATACCTGGATATTCATGTGCTCCAAACACATAGCATACATACTACTATATGAGTAAGCAATAGCTAAAAAAAAAAAAAAAAAAAAAAAAAAAACCTATTTTGCATATTCAAACACTATTTTATCTATTTTACTAACTCATTTTATAACTTACTCTACATTTCAGTTTTTATTTTTATATATAATCCAATAAAATAATATAAACTACTTAATAAAATAATAAAAAGTATTCTTATCTCTCACTTTCCTCCCACCATCCTTTTCTTTTAACGCACAACTACAAGATTAAATAGTATTATTTTTTTTCTTTACAACCTATAAATAATACTATTTGCAACCTTACTATTCATAGGTTGTAAATTTTTTTAGGTACATAAATTCGGATGGAGTGGGATTTTGCTGTCTTGGGTTGTAAAATAGCAACTAAGGGTGTTTACACCCCAAATACTAGTGCTCAAAGCTGAGAAGACTTTGTCTTGAGGTTCAAAGTTGGAAGTATCACTATACACAAGATTCTTAAAATTTAAGCCGATGGACTTTATTAATCAAGTTTATTAGCTAGAATTATATTCCGGTGATATTTTATTCCTTTTACTAAACGTATTCCACTAGATCCTTTTTTTTTTTAATTTTTTTAATTTTATTATTATGAACGAATTCCTCTAGATCTTAGTATTTTGCATCACCATTAATTTTATGGAATGGTTAGATTTTATATTGTTTATTGTGTAGTGTAGTAGTTACAGTATTTCGCTTCTTATACAAAAAAGAATTTATGGGTATATTTTATTGTTAGCACTTGGCATTGCTACATCAATTTGTGATTAATCATGATCTTGTTCAATTTGAATAAAATATCCAACGATTATGTATTTAATAATGTAAGTAAGATAAAGTTTTTATGGTCAAGTTTGTGTGGATAATCTTTAGTTACCTTTACTTTTCCCTATTCCTGATATATGGATTTATGCATGAAAGATAGAGAAATCTATTTTTTTAAAAAAATTCATGATAATCATCTGGAGGCACGTTGTTCATGCATTATTAGAGCATTAGCAATTGGTTTTTAAAAAATATTTCATTTTACTATCATTAAAGGTACTTTATCTATTATACTATGATGCCCTAGCCCAAAATACCTGATGAACTTTGAGCTCAGGCTCCCAATTCACTTGTTTAAGGTGGGCAAAGAGTTTCCTATAATGGGAAAACCTCCTGAGGCCAACCTAACGGCCCAAGCGAAGGAATCTAGGACCCAATTCGTTTTCTACTTCTCTATGAAGGCTTCCCGAGGAGACTTAGGCTTAGAACTGAGCTTCTCATTTTTAGTTGTTTCTCCTTCTTTTTCTCTCATGTTTCTCTCTCGCCCCCAATTTTTTCAACCACTTTTATTACACCTTCAGCCCTATTTGTAGACTTCCCTTAGTGGGGTTGTCATGATGATGGGGTTACTTTTCATGTTGGTGGGCCTTTTTGGGATATATTCTTGACTAGATGGGACTCACTTGACTCTCTTGAAACTTGCATCCGTTGCCAAATGGTGCCCGACAAGCGTTTTCCCCCAAGGCACTATCGTTACCGTCCCATGTAGTCCCTGACTTGGTACTGGACCCCGACCAGGCACTGGTCCCCCGAATTGATATGGGCCTTGACCTTATTTGGGCCTTATATTCTTAAACATGTAGAGGCTAATGGTTTGGGCTTATACCTAACGCCCGTACATATACCATACCACTTTATAATACACCCAGCATCCTAACTTTTATTTTTCTATACAACACATTAAAACAATATATCTACCCAATAAAATATATAACCTAAAATCGTCTCTCTCCTCTCTCTAATTTTTGTCTCTCTTCCTCCTCTTCTCTCTCTCACTCTCTCTCACTCCATTGTGAACAAACCCAAAGCCTAACACAAACACAATTCAAAACCAACCTCCCCACCACTTGCCAATCATCAACAACACAATCTGCCACCACCATCATCAACAACACCACTGCTGCACCACCAGCCACCGACATCATCAACAACAAAACCCCTACCCAAACCCACCACCTCACCATTGCTGCACCACCCAAATCTACCCAACAAATCACAACAAAGCCATATCAAAATCACCCAAAAAAACCCAGCAAAATCATAAATCTATACCAAAATCACCCAAATCAAACCAGCAAATTACCCACATAACCCACTGCCACCACTACTAATCCAAACACAACCCAACCCACTGCCACTGAGCCAAACACCTCCCACATTGGGACCAAAACCCATCCAAGAATCAAATCCATAGGAAAAAAAAATACAACCAATGAAACCCACTGTAATATCCACCACCAATCTTCGACCTCCACCACAAACCCACCTCAAAAAATGGGTTTAGGAGATCATTTTTTGGGTTTGAAGAAATAGAGAGAGACCATTTGGCCATGGAATGGAGAAGAGGGTGAGAGGTTAAGCTGAGATTGGTGGTGGTTGTTTTGGGTTTGAGAGATAAATAGATGGGTTGAAGGTGAAGAGAGCATGTAAGCTTTGACCATAGAAGGGAGAAGAGAGAGAGAGGGAGAGCTGAGAGACGAGAGATTCAGAGAGTGAGAAGGACGGAGGGAGAACAAAGAAGGGAGGAGAGAAAGAGAAGGGTAGAGAGTAAATGTGAGTCAGAGAGAATAGAGAGGTGGGAATAAAAGTGATTAAAGAATTATACAACTTTGCAATAGTACCATCATAAATTTAGGATGGTACTGTAGCTAAGTTGTAAATTTTTTACAATTGCAAATCCAAGTAATGCATCTTTTTAGAGGTTTGATGCTAAAATTTAGCATATTCGGAGTTTTACAACTATGGATACTGATGCTCTTAAAGGCCGAATTGGCAATTTCGTAGGCCTTAACATAAGCCATTTTTTTGTTGCCCATTTGCCAACAACTTCTTTGTGTTTTCAGAAACATTTTGGGTCATCTATTTTAAAAAATTGGCCCAAGTACTAAACACTGAACAAATAATAAATTTAAAAAAAGGAAACATTAACATAAGATATCAAATTCAATTCTGGCACCAATTTCAAGAAATGGGACAAGTGAGAAAAAATTAGGGCTATCCATAGGTCAATTCGGGTTAGGTTTGTGCTTAACTTGAACCTGATCCACTCACATTGCCCGATCCACTCACATTGGTTGGTAGAAGGTGAGACCTGCCGTTGACCACTATTAACCATAGATCGAGTCAATTTTGGTTTGGGTGGATGACAGTTAGATTCAAGCAAAATTGACAAAGAAGCGGAGTAAGACGAGTCGAGATCTCGATTGTTTTGAGACTGGGGGAGAGAGGGAGGATGATGGTTGATGAGGAATGGCAGTTTTCGATGAGCTTGGGTTGGTCAGTTCGGTTTCAGTCAAGTTTCAAATCCCACCCGCTACTCGACCAACTCACATTGGTTGCCAAAGTAGGAAACCTACTGCAGGTAGCCTATTTGCTCACTTTGAGTCAATTTCGTTTCGAGTGGCGCTCAATCAGACAATTTCATTGGGTTACCAGTTAGCCTAGACAATCCTAGAAAGGATGATGGCTTGAATTAGCATCATTCCACTTAGCCAAAAAAAAAAAAAAAAAAACATCATTTGAGATATACAGATGTTTGTATTACAAAAATAATATTTAAAAAAAAAACATATTATAGAAATAGGTCATTTTAATTAAGTTGCAATAAGTAACAAATTACATTATTTTTAAACGGTAACAATCACAACTTTAAATATTATAAAAATTCAAAAATTTTCCTTCAAATTAGTTGAAAAGAATAACAATTTACATATGTTAATAGTAACATGAATAGTCAAATTTTTAAATATTTTTATATACAAGAGAATAGTCACTGACTAAGTAAAAGTAATTTTTTATTCTTAAATGAAAAGAAGTTTTGTTAATTGGTGCCCTTAAGGAATTTGTTAATAAATCATTTTAGAAAACTTTTAATGTCACTATCATGGGAAATATAAAAACTATAAAAAAAATTATTTTTTTCCATAAAAAATTTTTAAAAATATTTCCTAAATCAATGCTCTTAGGCATCTGTTAAATTTTCCCATAAAAAGAATATTAGCCATCCGTCTTAACTCGTAACTATCATACTCTATCCTTTGAAAAATCAATACTTGAGAGTGTAAACATAAACAAGGAGCTGCAAGCATTTTTTGAGGGTTTTGTTTTTTTTTGTTTTGGTGAAAGCATTTTTGGAGTTGAGTCATTGTCTAAAAACTTTATATATACTTTATGATAATATATACTTTATCAGTTGTGGAAGATAAAAACTTTATGATGAAACTTAGATATATATCTTTTTATATATACTTTAAATTCCATTAAATTTAAATAATCTACATTTTTTAGCCATGCATGTTATCTATATATATATATATATAAAACCGAAACTTTTGAAACTCTCACAATTTTCCACATCATCACTATTTTCTTTTTATTTTTATTTTTGATTCTTTTTATTTTAGGTTTTATATCTTATAACAATAATATTAAAAAACGTATTCAAACTTGGAGGCCTATTTAAGGGCTTCATAAAACTTGATGGACAAGAAAATATATTCTAAAATAAGCCCTAATTAATACCTAACCATAATAAGAACCAAATTTGACCTAAAAAACATTAAAAGAGCCTAAAAACAAGGAAATAAATCACCTAGACCTAAAATAACGTTTTTTGCATAAAAATACCAAAATCTCTTCTCTCCTTAAAACCCTAACAATTACCATCTCAAAACCCTAAACTCAACTTCACTTTAAGATTAAAAAAATAAGAAGGAGAGAGACTCACGTAAAAAAAAAACGTAGGTTTTGTATTTTTTTATTTGCTTTCATATGTGCCTAAAATTTTCATTCTATCTTATTATTTTATTATATTTAAAATTGATTTTCTTATAAGTATTTGGGTTAATCTCTATATTTTGATAGTGTTTTTATGGGTTTAGTTTTTGGGTTGAAATTCTAATAATTATTTTATATTGTACATGGCAGATGAAGCATCTCTATTTTTTGAAGAAAAATCAAAACTGCAACCTATGTCTTCCAGCCCAAGGTGTGGTAAATTTTTATATGTTCTTACTTTATTGAGAATTTTTATTTGAGTTCATGTGATTTTTTGTTTTTTTATTAAAGTTTTGATTTTTGGTTGATTAATTATTTGTTTGGATTAATTTCAATTAATTATTTGTTTGGATTCAACGTAAAAGATAATGGAATTAGGTGTTATAAATTTGATAATGTTCCATGTTTTGAATTGTTTATATTATTTAAACTCCTGGTAGGACTCTCTCTTCTCTCCTTAAAACCCTAGCAATTACCATCTCAAAACCCTAAACTTAACTTCACTTTAAAATTAAAAAAATAAGAAGGAGAGAGACTCAACTAAAAAAAAAAAAAAAAACGTAGGTTTTGTCTTTTTTATTTGCTTTCATATGTGCTTGAAATTTTCATTATATCTTATTGTTTTGTTATGTTTAGAATTTATTTTCTATTAACATTTTATAAAAATCTTTCTTACAACCCAATAACATTCTACGTTAGACAACACTTCTAAACTAATGAAAAGCATAGAAGTTAAATATTTATTCCCATCGTATTTTATTTAATTAAGACAGATCCATTTTTTTTTAAACGCTAACTAGCAAAATGTCTATAATATGCATATTATTAACCCAATTTTCTATTTCTAAATTTTTTAGATTTTATTATATCAATCTTTTTTTCTTTTAAATTCTTGGTGGGCAAATCAATCTCTCACTAATTCTTTTACCTTAACATGATGTTGGTTAATTGTCCTTTTATTTAACTATCCCGTGCATCGCACGGGTTAGCGACTAGTTATTATTATTATTATTACAGATTTGTGCCCTTTGACATCCTAAAAGGAAACATTTAAATGCAACCTGCTGCAGTAACTTATCAATGTTTTCATGACACACACATACACTTGCCATATTTTTTCTCTCAACCATAAAGAGTAGGAGTATTACTAATTTACTAAAATGTGATAAGATATTTATGTCATATTTCTAAACAGTTTATTAAAAAAAAAAGTTCTAATCAGTTTAAATTAAAAAAAAAAGAAAATGCCATGATTTATAACTTATAAAGACAGAAACTAAAGTATAATTTGGCGTTCCAACAGAGAATAACTCTTATCACATCACATCCCCGTATCAAGACGAGAGTGAAGAAAATACGAGGACAAAGTATTGATTTGTTACTTTGAACGGTAGTTGTAATGCTTAGTGGTGGCTTCAGGACATTTTTTCAGGGTGTTCCTAAACAAGTATAAAAAATTACACAATCTAATAAAAAGAAAAATTTATATATTGATAACAACAACAACAACAATAAAAAACATACAAATACATAAAGTTTTACAACATAAAACTTGTGGAGTTCAATTGTGATTGTTGTTAGTGTTGCTGAACAGGGATGGACGACGATGGTTAGGAAGAGTAAGTGAGTTTCTTATTTCCTTTTAGCCTTTAAGTTTGATTTAGTTTTAGTTTAAATTGTTTAATGACTTGTGAATCCGCAAGGCACTGAGATAGTGAGGATTTAAAAAAAAAAAAATTGCTGAATTAAAAACGTAATCATGTTGGTGTTGGAGTAGTGATTGTCTTAGTCTGATATGAGATTGATCTTGTACTGGGCTTTTCTATTGGCATTTGGTTTGGGTCTTGTTAGTGGTTTTATTATATATATATATATATATTCCAGATTTTTGTTCAAGTGTTTTTTTTTTTTTTTTGGGTTTTTTCCATAGTTTTATAAATCGGTACGGTGAAAGAATCAAAAAAGGGATTGGTTACTGGTTTTTTAGTCGAATTGAGATACGATTGATGGTCGAACCAATGACGTCATAAATAATATGATTAATAAAATTTTAAATTATATAAATAAAAATATAATAAGTATATTACTAATAATATGATAGCAAAATGTAAAAATATAATATTTAGTGGCACTTTTCGTGTAAATTTAATCAAATTTTCTTATAATGGACAATTACATGTTTAATTATAATCATAAAAATGAAAAGTTTATTATATATATACATATAATGAATTAATTGATGTTATATAAAAATTAAGTAACTTTTTAAGTTTATTCACTTAATTAATTAAAACTACTATTTTTCTCTAATCAAAATTATCGGAAAAAGAAAAAAGAAAAGTAGTTGTACAATGAAAAAAGCTAAATTTACGTGACTTTGACCAATTAGTTGTATAATATATATTATAATGTTTTTGAGAAAAAGTAGTCATACAATGACAGTGTGTCAGGTAAAGTCAAAACGAAAAGTAAAGCCGTAATATAGGCTTAAAAAAATATAAAAGTTTATGGTTCTTTTTACTTGAAAAATCTTAATATATTGTTAAGTTACTCAAATTATGAGCCAAAATTAAATTTTATTGGCATAAAAAAAAATTCAAGGTGGTTCCTAAAATTTTTTTTTAAAGATAGATAAATAAAAAATTTTAAATTATTATGTATAAATTTTTTTTTTTTTTTTTTTCAAATGAGGATGGCCTTGGGATCGCCTGACTATAAGGTGGCGCCGCACCTGATAATGCTGTCAAAAACAGATTTGCACAATGATTCGGAAGGTAATTTTAATTGAGTCATGAGTTGAGAAGTCAAAAGACTCAAAACATTAGAAATTTTGTTTCATGTGTTTAGCTCACAAACCAATCCGAGAATCGATTTGAAAGACTTTTTTTTTTAATCCAGTGACATATGGACAAGTACACATACATCGAGATTTTGAAGAAAAATTCTTCGAATTTATTCAATATTTTTTTTTATTGAGTTTGAATTTTAAAAATTTAACCAATTGTTTGCTCTTTTCGTGCTTAATTATTATGTCAAATCTTTTTCCCCAAGCATCTCTGTGTTTGACTCGCTGTTCACTGTTAACACCTGTGCGGTGTTCGTCATCTTAATAAAGTAACAGCAGCCTTCTGAATCTTCATCACTATCTTTCCCTATATATTAACTGGGAGAAGTACTCAAATCTAGAGGTTCCATTTTCCACTGTTACAAAAAAAGCTGAGAGCTCCTTTGATTCTGAGTTACGTACGCTAGTTTCTTCCTTCAGTGTTTCACCTTCTCATCTTTCTCTTCCGCTTCTGAGTACTCTTCTCTGCTCCATTTGTTCACTTAAATCATGGATATCTAAGGTTCTTCCACTTTTACTCTCTTTCTTTTTTGTTCTTTGTGTACACCTTCATATGTTTTTTTTAGATCCTAGTCTTTGATATGAATTTCGCTATATTAGGTAGTCTTTATTGTTTAGTTTCCCAAATCAGTTTAAGACATAAAATCAGCTAGTTACGCTTTCTTGGCTTTGTTTGACCATATAAATTATGGATTCAAGCTTTGATTTCGTGAACGGTTTTTCTACCATGTCGCCAAATTCCGAGGATCAGTTCTCAAATCTTATAAACGAGCACACATTCAATCAACTATCTCCTCCTCCTACTACAGACCTTAAGTTCCTCGAGAGTCCAAATCTTTCATCTGATCTTGATCTGGGTCCCACTGGTTTTGAGCCCTCGATCACCACCACCGTTGGTCTAGAGGGTCAACCATATGATCCACCACATGTTGTTATTCAGCCTATGTTGCAGGCAGACTTCACTTCGTCCCCTGACGACAGTGATTTCTCTGAAACGGTTCTCAAGTACATAAATCAGATTCTTATGGAAGAGAACATTGAAAACAAGCCCTGCATGTTTTATGACCCTTTGGGTCTAAAAGACACTGAGAAATCTTTCTATGATGCTCTTGGTCAAGAAAACCCTCCTTTACCAAATCAAAATAGCGTTGAGAGTCCTGTGTTTTCATCAAGTAGTGGTGATTATGGCACTAATAGTACTAGTAGTTCTAGCACTGTCAATGGTTCTCTATGGCAAAGCGATCTTGGAGAGCATAACTATCAGCCTTCTTTATCACCGCCTCCTGTTCTGGGTGAGCATAATGCTGTCCAGTCTAATTTCAATCCCACTGATCAATCACAGTTTTTTGGGAATTTGCCAAATGGTAATGTCAATCATTTTGGTGATGGGTTGGAGGTTATGGCTCAGAATTTTTTTACCAATAGTGAATCAATATTGCAATTTAGGAGGGGGTTAGAGGAAGCTAGTAAGTTCCTTCCTAAGAGTAATAATTTGGTTATTGATTTGGAGAGCAACACGGTTTCTTCTTCTGAGTGGAAAGGAGAGGATCTAAAGGTGGAATCTTTGGTGGTGAAGGGTGAGAAAGAGAGTGATTCGCCAGATGGGTCAAGAGGGAGGAAGAATCGTGAGAGGGAAGAGATAGAATTAGAAGAAGGTAGGAGCAATAAGCAGTCTGCGGTTTATGTAGAGGAGGATGAGTTATCAGATATGTTTGATAAGGTTTTGCTTTGTACCGATGCGCCGGCTTCAATGTGTGGTGAGAATTGTGAACCTTTGCAGAATGATGCAAGCAAGGCCTCGTTGCACACAATTGGGAAGGCACAAGGAGCTAATGGTGGGAAAGGTAGTCGTAATAAGAAGCAGAGCAAGAAGAAGGAGACAGTTGATTTGCGGAATCTTTTGATTCTATGTGCACAAGCTGTCTCAGCTGGTGATGGTAGAACTGCTAATGAGTTATTGAAGCAGGTTAGGCAACACTCAACCCCTTTTGGTGATGGGTCTCAGAGAGTGGCTCATTTCTTTGCTAATGGTCTTGAGGCACGCTTGGCTGGCGCTAGTATAGAAAGTCAAGTGCTTTACAAGAGGGTGTCAGCTCTTGAAAAGTTGAAAGCTTACCAAGTTTATCTTTCAGCCTGCCCTTTCAAGAGGATCTCATATGGCTTTTCTAATAAAATGATTTTGCATGCAGCAGAGAAAGCAACTACTCTTCATATTGTAGATTTTGGTATCCAATATGGTTTCCAGTGGCCACTTCTGATCCAGTTTCTCTCAAAAAGACCTGAAGGAGCTCCCAAGCTACGCATTACAGGGATTGATCTTCCCAAACCTGGATTCCGTCCAGCAGAGTGCATTGAGGAGACTGGTCGTCGCTTGGAAAAGTACTGCAACCGGTTTAATGTTCCTTTTGAATACAATGCTATAGCATCACAGAACTGGGAAACTATTCGAATTGAGGAGCTTAAGATTGAGAGGAATGAGGTGCTTGCTGTGAATTGTGCATTCCGGATGAAGAACCTACTTGATGAAACAGTTGAAGGGACCAGTCCAAGGGATGCAGTTTTAAACTTAATCAGGAGGATGAAACCTGATATTTTTATTAATTCTATTGTTAATGGGTCCTATAATGCCCCCTTCTTTCTTACAAGGTTCCGAGAAGCACTTTTCCACTTCTCTGCATTGTATGATGTATTTGATGTTACTATACCCCGTGACAATCCACAGAGGTTGAAGTTTGAGAGAGAGTTCTTTGGGAGGGAGGCTATGAATGTTGTTGCATGCGAAGGCTTAGAGAGGGTTGAGAGGCCTGAAACATACAAGCAGAGTCAAGTCCGAATTTCGAGAGCTGGGTTCAAGCAGCTCCCATTGAACCAAGAGCTCATGAGTGTAATCAGGGCTAAGATTAAGGCATGGTACCACAAGGATTTTATTCTTGATGATGACAGCCACTGGATGCTTCAGGGATGGAAGGGCCGGATTTTCCATGCTTCCTCTTGTTGGGTGCCGGCTTAGGAATCCTGTTTATATTTTTGTAAAAACTCATAATTGAGGGCTAGGTGGACGAGGATACTTTAGGTACTGTGCGATTGACTTTTGTTGTTCATTTTTAATGTTTTCTCTCTCTTTGTTTTGTACATTCAGGGAACTGTGATCATATCTGTGTGTGTTTATATTCTTCAACCTTTTGTAGGTGTTTCTATAATTTGGTTAACACAATAAGTGGAAATGAATCTAACTTTGTGGGTTTCTTTTTTACAGATTGCTTGTGGTATAGTGGCCTTTTTGAGAGAAAACTTCGAGAGTTGTCATGTTTACACTCATCTGCTTTTCATCTGATATTTGATGCATTATCCAACCCAGTCTCGTTGATATGGATGATGTTTGAAGACATATTGATGCTAGTATAAGTATCATGTATATACAGTTGGTGTTTGAGCTAAGGATAGAATAAAAAGTTAGAATACACTGCAAATCCTGTTGGGAAGGAGATGGTGTAATTACACTAAACTGGCTACTGGCTTGTTTCTTGCGACTTTTGTATTAAAATCTGTTTTTTCTTAGTTGAACTTCCACATTGGTGCATGTAATTTAGGGGAGGGAGGTTGCCCTTCTCCTTCTTTGTACTTTTTTAGATGGAGCTGGAAGTTGTTTATTTTGTTTTATGTATTAAAGAAAGTAGAATTTCAGAATTTCATGATATTGCGGTTTGCTTTTCTGGTTCCTTGATCAATATCTTTGCAATACTGTTCACTTGTTTCCTTTCTGTATGGATGGTATCTTTACTATGATTTAATCAACTGAATATTGTTAATGCAATTTCAGATGTATTAAATGTCATTCTTGGTGATCTAAAAATGTAAGCTTGGCTAATGCTTGTATGTTGTTATCGGACGTATGCTGTTGCTGGGTTTGTCTGTCTGATTTTGGTGAAATCTATTTTGACTTATAAAACAAGGTGAATTGATAAGGAGGGTTTCTTTATTGAAGGAGTTTTTAAGTAAAGCCTCATACTTGCTCACCACAATCCGTTAGTTCATTCCACAAAATTTCCACACTCTGCCTCCTTGCTTCCTTGGCCATCACAAGTGTTCTTCTGGCGACTCACCTCTGTTGCCACCAATCATGACATTAACATTTACCCCTTACCACCATTGTGAAACTGCCAATGCCACCACCGAGTCCCTTTCAAGTTTTTTAGAAGCATACTAACAAACATGTTTTCCCTACAGTTCCCCATTCTGGTTCAGCCTTTCAGTCATGGTATGCTTCAAATGTGAGTTGAAGTGTCTGTCCCCTTTGTGCTACAACGTGTCACCCACTGTATTTTTCATGGTTGTTAGACAGTGGCAATCAAGATGATGATTAACAGTACGATGAATATTATAAAAAAATTGGCAGCCCTGAAAGTTAAATTACAATTTGTGAAAGTCGAAATTTTGGTAATTGATTTGCACATCAATTGTATGCATTAAAATACAGCCAACTTTATTACCTTATTTAGGACTATGATTTCTAAAACTAAGAAAATTTTCTATCAGCAATTGTAGCTATAGCTCTAACCCCCCTCCCTCTCGTTTTCTTACTTTCTTTTTGTAGGTAGCCATGGCTTATGGCTAATAAGAAGCGTGTTCTGTATATCTGTTTCATGATGCCTTCCTCCGGAGGATAAATAAATCTCTAATCATAGTGGTTGGTCTGATTGGGTTTAAATTCAAGCAGTATCTTGAACATGTATTTGATGTTCCATACTGGTGCTTTGAATCATCTTGAATGTGGTTGTCGGATTGCTTCATTAGACTAAGTGCTGATTGGTGGATGATTAAAGGGGTCAAAGGGATGGTTGGGAGAGTTTGATGGTATCTCATCATAAAGTTCATAGTATTCGGACTCAATGGGGGTGGGAACTATAGTCAAAAACTGATTTTCTCCCACTGCAAAACCTACAGATTTTTCCTTATCAGCCAGAATTTTGGAGGAGAAAGTGGTGTCTTTGAATAGCGAATAATATCAACTGGATAAATATTTTTACTTAAATTCATCCTTTGTTTAAACAAAGGAAGGAAAACACAACATGTTAAGCAATAATCAAATCCTCATGCCTACTTTCTTTGTCATTTTAAGAGGTTTGTTCGAAGTTTATAAGAGGTTAGTTCAAAGTTGTGGATATATAATATATGCACTAGAAAAGATTTATTTATTTATAGAGAAATGTATCAGAAAAGATAAACATGGTTTTGATATTTTATATATATATATATATATATATATATATTTTTTTTGTGGCTAAAAGCTTTGATATTATGTTAAAAATTATGAGATATAGTTATAGACTTATAGTACAATGATAAAGTATACATAAAAACATGAAGAAAAATTAACGATGTTCAGCCTTAAAGACCTATATTTACATCAAAAAGCTATATATTTACTCTTAAGCTTTGTATGGTACTACGAAACCATACACCGCAAATCCTGTTGGATGCACATGATGATTGAGGCTTGAATGATGAAGACGATGAATACCATACTTGTGGCAACTGATGATTATAGGCATGCCCTGAAAAACTATGTTTGAAGATGATTGAGACTCGTGGCTAGAAAGATAGCTAATAAAGGCTACATATTAGAGGCATGGTATGAGTGACGTGGCTTGAAGGGGATAAAGATATGTGACTCGAAAGAAAGTTAATTAGGAGGCTATCAATGATACTAGTCAAGATGATCGTTGACACTTGATCAAAAGGAAAGTTGAAAACTAGGTGCAGAAAGAAAGAAGCACATGCTCACTATCAGGTGTTGTCCATGATATTGAACAAAGGTAATGTTTGTTATATAGACCCTATTACACACCTTTTTTTTTTTTGGAAACTGAAATAATAAGTTGAAGATACAATTTAAGCACACATTTGCTGTAGTAGGGACTAGGGAGTCCTTAAGTCTTTTATATCATCCTAGGCAAGCCTTTAGCCTTGGTTAATGCTTCAGTACGCCTCATTACGTATTCATAAGTTTGCCCTTAAATGCTAGCAATATTTTTGGGAAAAGTATGAGGTCCTGATTTGTTATTAGTTTACATATGTGTATGGTTGGGATAAGCCCTAGCCCTTCCTAGGTGAAATGACCATTTACATAGATAATAAAAGTGTTAGCCACATCTATGTTATACCCTAAATGGATTAATTTAGTAACAATTAATGCTCATTGTAATTATAGATACAACCTTGGTTAACCTAGTATGCCTGATATAACACACACCAACAAAACACACGCTTAATCAATATCCCATCAATCTGAGGCATCATAGGATGGTTTGAGTTGAAGTAGAGGATGGAGGAGAGGGTGTCAATTGGGCTGGCCCTACCACTAGGCCAATTAGGTGGTCTCCTAAGGCCCCCAAGTGGAATGAGGTCACCCAAATTTTAACTAATAATAATATTTTTATACCTATAGGAGTATTGATTAGGTAGCCAATAGATTGAAAAAAAAAATGGATACAACAAAAAATAATCATTTACACATGTTAATAGTAACATGAATAGTCAAAATTTTTAAATATTTTTATATACAAGCAAATAGTCACTAACTGAGTAAACGTCATTTTTTATTCTTAAATAAAAAGAGGTTTTGTTAATTGGTGCCCTTAGGGAATTTATTAATAAATCATTTTAGAAAACTTTTAATATCACTATCATGGGAAATATAAAAAACTATAAAAAAAAGTAAGTTTTTTTTTTTTTTTTCCATAAAGAATTTTTAAAAATATTTCCTCAAGCAATGCTCTTTGGGCATCCGTCTACTTTTCATATAAAAAGAATATGAGCCATCCGTCTTAACTCATAACTATCATACTTTATCCTTTGAAAAACCAATACCTGAGAGTATAAACATGAACAAGGAGCTGCAAGCATTTTTGGGGTTGAGTCATTGTCTAATCTTAGAATCATCCACAACTTTAATAATTTCAGTTGTACAAGATAAAAACTTTATGATAAAACTTAGATATATATCTGTAGGGTCCCAATTTGAAGCACAAACCCAATAAAAAGGATTGGATAATGGCCCAGTGAGCCCAATACAATATTATAGAGAGTGGGTCAAAGAACTAGGTTTAAACAAGGTTACTACGGCTAGTATGGCTTTGACAAAAGATCACGTAAGAATTATACATTCAAGATTGGAAAAAATGCCGGGTCCGAGGAGGGCATCCTTTACGTAAAGCAATGTCAAGGATTACAAAAGCAACTCTTATTACAATTCTCATTCTCCTCCTCATTTTCTTTTCCCCCTTTTCCATGGAAGGTTTTTCTCATTATATAGGTCCTTTCTCATTATATAGGTCCTTTCTGGCGATCATGTCTTTACACTTGTTGGCCATCTGGACCTCCACTTGAGTGCTAATCCCATCAGACACCCCTTCTGGCCTTTTATGAGTTGCAATGGCCAAGGAGATACTGTTCAGAGGTTTCTTCCACATAAATGCGGCCAGAAAAGCAGCTGCAATGCATTTAATGCGGAGGTGACAGCCTCTCCACTAAATGTTTTCGTGCCTTCTCCCTTCTCGTGGGCTAACGTGGCAATGCTTCTGACACCGGTGCTTCCTTGGAGTTACCTTCTTTCTGTAGAGTTCGCGTCTAGGCTACTTTTACCATGGCCTGAGGGGTAGTCCCTCCTCGGACCGCCATTTAGTTCCCTATTTCCCTACTTGGCCCATGGACTAGGTTTCCTTTCGAGTTTCTGCTTTCCTCGGACGAGCCAACCTCCTCGGGTTAGGCTAAAGGCCCAACAAATGAATTTGGGCCATTGTTCCCACAATAGCCCCTTAAAACTCTGGTTTTTCCCTTTTATTTGAGGAGAAAGGGCGGGGTTTTGATTCTTAAAAGATAAAGTCATTTATTTCTCCGGCTCGTACATGTGGGAACACCGTTTTTCGCGGATCTAATGGATGGTATTCTTTCTTGGGCTTCAAACAGCGTAACCTCCATTTAATCCCATCCCCTATATAAATCGTCTGGTCTAACCCATTTCTTCCATTTTATACTTTCAAGCCCTCCAGGAATTTTAGGCGTTCAAACCTTCCAAGCTTTCTTAGTCGCTAATCTTCCTTGAGTCTTTCCCTAAAGAAATTTCACAGGAATTTATCTTAAAGGTTCTAGATTTGGTACATCGTATTCGTAAGTGCTTGGCTATCCCGTCCTCTAATTTCTTCTTGGCTGAACTCCTCGGCCTTCTTTCTTTTTTGAAAATCTTCTCCTTATCGTCCATATTCGTATAGATGGGTAGGTTTAAACATTTAGTGGATTCCTAGTCCAGTATTGAGGGTTTTAGGACTAAGTACTGTATCCCACAGGGGGTGGGTTTAGAATATTGTCCTCTGGAGGGGATACTGGTTGATAGGGAGGTGGGCCAAGTTGTCATTCCGATGATTGCTTTTATAGAAGGAGGAATGACGCTTCCCATGGGTGAGGTGACTAGGGATTATTTGCGCAACCATAGGATATGCCCTCACCAATGCGCCCCTAATACGTTTAGAGTCTTACGGTGTGTAGATGCCCTGAACGCCCAAATGAATTTGGGGCTCACATGGCACGATGTTGTTCATATGTACGAGTGCCACTACCTTGCTACCGTAGGTTACTACCTTAGGTCCCGGTTCGAGGCCGTTAGGTTGATATCTTGTCTTCCTAAGTCCAACAAGGGCTTGAAAGATGATTATCTGATCGTCTTCAGGGAGTGGCATGACGGTCTTCCTTGCCCAACTCGAGCAGGAGAACTAGGTGGGGTTCCATAGGATTAGTTTCTTCGGGTAAGGGACATAGCCCTTCTGCTTTTATCTTCATTATTCTTATTTGTGACAATCTCCGTTGTTCTGACCATGAATCTCTCCTCAGCTATTTTTGCAGATAAGGACCGCGTCGCCCCAAGACTCAGCCTGACCAACGTTCAGGCTCTTAATTACATCCTCAGATTAGAAGTGTTCGTGAGTGAGGACGGACAGCTGTGCGCCACTTCCCTCATCTTAGACTATACTCCATTGTCTCGCATTTTCCAAGACACCGGCCAGGCAATAAGGGCTAGAAGCCCTCGATTAGCCAGTATTGACGTCTCAAAGCCGGGGTTCTTGGCATCAAAGGACCTCTCGCCTGTTTCGCCACCCAGACCACGTCCCATTCAAGAGGTAGCTGCCCCGAAAGAGGAAGTAGCCTCTGTGCAGTCATCCCTCGACGTTGAAATTGACCAGTTTCGTTTTGAGGAGGACAAGGGAGGAGCCGCGAACCCTACCATTCACCTTGAGAGCTCCGAGGAGGAACTAGACAGACTCTCCGCCGCCCAAACTCCCCAGTTGGTCATTGCAAGAGTTGATCCAAGTTTTGAGGAGGAAGAAGGGGACATGGACCTTAATCCCAAGAAAATACTTAATAGGTCTTCTCGTTGCAAGAGGCTAGGGAGGGTCGTCCAAGGATTCCTCCAAGTCACAGGTTCCTCCCAAGCTCCCACCCCCTCCTCCTCAGGCCCCTGCTGACCTTAGGCTGAAGCCTATGGTTGGCCTGACGAAGAAGAGGCGAATTGAGGCACTCAAGGAAGGCGAGCTGGGTCCTTAGAAGGGGTTGAAACAACAAAAAGTGGTGAAGAACCACTGGGATAAGAGGTCTACCTCGGTTGAGAGCCGAGAGGATTCACTTGGGGCTGATATGCGTTGAGCGTCGCGTTCGTGGTCCCCCAAGCTTGAAGTGGACAGTGCCCCTATCCCCTGGGACTTTTCAGTCTGAAATTACCAAGGGGGGCATGTGAGCCATATTGCTGAAACCCTGGAGTAGCCGCTTCTCCTGCCAAAGGACATGGAGGCTTTTAGGTGCTTCAAGCAGCCTAATCTCTTTTTATCCCTCAAAAGGGACCTTGTCATGGTAAGCGCCTTAACAACTCTTTCTAACTAAACACTTGGAAACTTTTATCTACTTATTTTCTTATGCAAAATCCCTTTTGCTCTTATTATACAAATCACCCAGCAGGTTTTTGTGGCCAAGGAGTGAGTCAAGGAGGCCCGTAATAAGACACTAGTAGAGGCCTGCTTCCGCATCGAGGTCGAGAAAGAGGCAAGGGCCCTTATGGAGGACCAAGCTAAGCTGTTAGAAGGGCTGAAGGAGGCGGCTCACGAGAGGGACAGTGCCAAAGTGGGATTGAAGACGGCAGAATGGCAGGCCGAGGACCAACACCAAAAACTTTTCGTGACTGAGACCAATTTGGCCACTGAGAAGCAGTTGGTCTTGGAGCTTAAAGCCGAGCTTTAGAAGGCCAGGGAGACTGCCCAGCTGGCTAAGGAGGCAGTGGAGGCCGAAAAGAAGGCGTCTTACCTACTCAGCGTGGAGGAGACACGAATTAGACTGGCCGAGGAGCTTGCGGAAGTCTGCCAGGACTATTGCAGCGTGTCGTGGGCAAGGAAATTGATGCTGCGGGAGTTCTTGTTGACTCTGCCTTGAGGCTGTCGGGGAGCATATATTACCATTCAGAGATTTGTGAACTACCTGGTTTGGACTTAGCTGCTCCTGAACAAGCTCCGGAGGCATCCAAGCAGCCTTAGTCTGACCAAGTTGCTCATGTTCTCCCTGAGGCCCTAAAGGGATCTGGTCAGGCTGTTGGTCAGGTTGTTAGTGTTGAGGGGGCTTAGGGCGAAGGCAAGGGCCAAGAGAAAAAGAAGTCTCCTTCAGAGGCCAAGGGTAAAGACAAAGATGATGCTACCTCCCAACTGAGTCATGCTGCTGATCCTTCTGTCCCCTAAGCCAAGGCTTAGCCGTTAGGATTCTCTCTTTTCTTTTTGTTGTATTAGTTTTTTTTGTTGTGGCTTTGCCACCGTTTGTAATGAAATGACTTTTTGATTATAGAATGGAACTATCTTTTAATTTCCCATGCGTTTGATTGTCGTACTCCTAGGATCATTGTTGTCTTAAACGATTTTATCTTGTGACCAGCCTAGCTGTACCAAACATTAATTGCAATTTGAACTCGGATAAGTGGTATAAGAATTTACGCCTAGATAGATAAACCAAGAGTTGTAACTTGGCTAGATAACCCCAAAAGGCTTTCGTTTGCATAGAGCAACCCATTTGAGGATTTGGCTAGGACTTAGTGAAAAACAAACATGCATCATGAGCTGTTTGAACACTTAGGAAAAATGCAGAATTGAAAAAAAAAAAATTTGTTTCAATGCTTATAACAGTTTGTAGTGTTAACCTTCCCACATCAGCTGGTTCGAGGACTACAGGCCTGATTGAGTTTTAGTTTAAACATTTATAAAAAGTCTGTAACTGAGTGTTAATTTTCCCACATCAGCTGGTCTAAGGACTGCAGACCTGATTGAGTTTTAGTTTAAACACTTATGAAAAGTTTGTAACTGAGTGTTAACTTTCCCATATCAGCTGGTCCGAGGACTACAGGCTTGATTGAGTTTTAGTTTAACCACTTATCAAAAGTCTGTAATTGAGTGTTAACTTTCCCACATCAGTTGGTCCGAGGACTGTAGGCTTGATTGAGTTTTAGTTTAAACACTTATAAAAAGCCTGTAACTGAGTGTTAACTTTGCCACATCAGCTGGTCCAAGGATTGTAGGCCTGATTGAGTCTTCGTTTAAACACTTATAAAAAGTTTGTAATTGAGTGTTAACTTTGCCACATCAGTTGGTTCGAGGACTGCAGGCCTGATTGAGTCTTCGTTTAAACATTTATAAAAAGTCTGTAACTGAGTGTTAACTTTTCCATATCAGCTGGTCCGGGGATTACAGGCCTTATTGAGTTTTAATTTAAACACTTATAAAAAGTTTGAACTTCGTGTTAACCTTCCCACATCAGCTGGTCCAAGGACTGCAGGCCTGATTGAGTCTTCGTTTAAACACTTATGGAGGGAAAAATTGGAAATACGATGCCTTTAAGCGATAGATGGGCATTTTAGTCAAAGGGGACTTTCATTAGCTAGTAATAATACATTCTCATGTTATTTACATTCCATGGTCGTGGTATTACATGTTCATTTAAATCTTCCAGAAAATATGCACCTACACCAGCTACCGAGGTGATGCGATATGGTCCCTCCTAATTGGACCCCAATTTTCCCCATGCTGGTTCTCTGTATCGCCCAGAATCTTCCTCAATACCAAATCACCAGGAGCCAATGGTCTTACTTTAACGTTAACATCATAACCCTTTTTGAGCTTGTGTTGGTAATATGCTAGTTGGACCATTGCGTTTTCCCTTCTCTCTTCGATCAAGTCTAAACTCTTCTCCAGTAAATCATTGTTCTTGCTCGGATTGAATGAACTGATCCTTAAGTTTGGGAGACCGGTTTCTAAAGGAATGACAGCTTCAGTTCCATAAGTTATTGAGAGTGGAGTCTCCCCAGTAGATCTGCGAGGAGTGGTTTGATATGTCCATAGGACATGGGGCAATTCTTCCACTCATTTGCCCTTTGCATCGTCTAGCCTCTTCTTTAGTCCATTCACTATGACCTTGTTAGTAGCTTCTGCTTGTCCATTCCCCTGGGGATAGGCAGGAGTAGAATATCTGTTAGTAATTCCCAACTTACAACAATATCTTCTAAACGCTTTGCTATCAAATTGAAGGCCAATGTCTAAGATGAGGGTGTTAGGGACCCCAAACCGAGTTACAATATTTTTCCAAACAAATCTCTTGGCATCCACATCTCGGATGTTTGTTAGGGGCTCAGCTTCGACCCATTTGGTGAAGTAGTCCGTGTCAACTAGCAGATATCTCTTGTTTCCTGTTGCCTCGGGAAAAGGGCCCATAATATCTAAACCCCATTGAGCGAATGGCCAAGGACTGGACAGTGGATTGAGGACTCCTCACGGTTGGTGTATGTTTGGTGCAAACCATTGGCACTGATCAAATTTTTTTACATATTTTAGGGCTTCCCTCTGTATATTTGGCCACCAATAGCCTTGAGTGATGGCTCTGAGAGTCAGGGATCTATCTCCTGTATGGCTTCCGCAAATTCCCTCATGTAGTTCCTTGAGGAGCACCTCAGTTGCCACAGAAAGTACACATAGCAGATATGGTCCTGAGAAGGAACGCTTATACAAATTTTGGTCCTTGGATAGCCAAAACCGAGTAGCCTTTCTTTGTATCTTGTCAGCCTCCGACTTTTCCTCGGGTAGTGTGTCTTCCTTCAAGAATAATACCATCGAGTCCATCCAACTAGGTCCTGCTCTGACCTGATGAACTTGGATTGCTTCTTCTCTTGCTTCTGTAGGTTTGCATAAGTGTTCTACAAGTATAACCCGAGGAAGGCTATGTGCCGAGGAGGTAGCGAGCGTAGCTAGGGAGTCAGCATGAGTGTTTTCGCTTCTAGGGATGTGCAGCAAGTTGAAAGACTCGAATTCTGATTAGAGGTGTCTAACCTGCCTCAAGTATCCTTGCATTCTTTCATCTTTCGCCTCGAATTCTCCTCGCACTTAGCCGACGATTAACCTTAAGTTTGAGAACGTCTCAATTATCTTTCCGCCCATCTTCCGAACCATGGTCATACCCATCAGCAGAGCTTCGTACTCAGCCTCATTGTTTGTGGCCGAAAAATCCAGCCTCAATGACTTTTCAATAGTGATCTTCTCAGGGGATACAAGCACTAGCCCCACTTTGGATCCCTTTTGATTTGTTGCGCCATCAACATATACTTCCCTGAGTAGGGGATCTTGTTGGGAGACCAGGCTAACCAATTTTTCATCCATGCTTTGTGTTAATGCCACCTCTTCTAATGAGGGTTCTGCGAACTCGGCCACCAGATCCGTGAGGACTTGGCCCTTGACCGAGGTATGGGGCATGTATTTAATATCAAAAGCTCCTAGAACCATGCCCCATTTGGCGATCCTTCCTGTGTAATCAACACTTCGGAGTATGGCTTTAAGTGGAAGTTGTGTTAGGACGACAACTGTATGTGCCTGGAAGTAATGGGGCAATTTTCTTGTACCATGCACTACCGCTAGGATGGCTTTCTCCAAGGGTAGATACCGAACCTCGGCCTCATGCAGCGACTTGCTCACATAATAAACTAGCCGTTGTGTACCACGATCAACTCGTATCAACACCAGGCTTATCGCATGAGGAGCCACAACGATATAGGAAAAAAGGACTTCGTCCACTTCAGGACTGGACATAATAGGAGGCCGAGAGAGGTAATTTATGAGTTGCTTGAAGGCAGAGGTGCACTCCTCGGTCCATTCAAATCCCTTCCATTTATTTAGCAACTGGAAGAATGGTCGACATCTATTTGCTGATCGGGAAATGAAATGGTTTAGGGCCGCAGTCATTCCGGTTAGTTTCTGGACTTCCTTGGGATTTTGAGGAGGTTGCATGTTGTTAATTGCTCTGATTTGGTCGGGGTTTACTTCAATTCCCCTGTGGGTCATCATGTAACCCAGGAATTTGCCTGATCCCACACCAAATGAGCACTTAGATGCGTTTAGGCATAATTTATGTCTTCTAAGGACTTTAAAAACGTTTCCGAGGTCTCCTATATGCCCAGATATAACCTTACTCTTTACCACCATGTCATCTATATAGACTTTAACACTTTTGCCCAATTGTGGCTCAAACATCCTTGTCATCATCATTTGGTAGGTAGATCTCGCATTCTTTAATCTGAACGGCATCACTTTATAGTGGTAGTTCCCAATGGGGGTGACAAATGCAGTTTTTTCTTGATCATCAAGGGCCAGTGGCATTTGGTGGTACCCTTGAAAGGCATCTAGGAAGCTCATCCGAGGATGGCCAATAGTTGTATCCACCAGTTGATTTATTTTAGGCATAGGGAATGGATCTTTTGGAAAAGTTTTATTCAGGTCTGTGAAGTCCACACACACTCGCCATTTTTCGCTCTTCTTCTTTACCACCACAGTGTTGGCTAACCATTCAGGATAGAAGACTTCTTTGATTGCTCCAGCCCGCTTGAGTTTCGTCACCTCTTCCTTGACAGCATCTGCATGTTCCTTAGATGGGCTTCGGAGTGGCTGCTTTTTGGGGATGAAAGCTGGGTTAACGTTTAGATGATGGCAAATGAACTCTGGATTCACTCCTGAGGCCTCAGTAGAGTCCCATGCAAATACATCAATGTTCCTTCTGGGGAAATCTATCAGTTCTTCCTTCTCTTGATAAGGCAGCTGGGATCCGACCTGGAAGAACTTCTTTGAATCATCACCTATAACGACCTTTGTTAAGTTTTCACATTCTGCTTCCTTGGCTGAGCCCCCGGTAGTGAACACCGCAGGCTTTTTCATTAGGGGCCGAGGATTCGGCCTCAGGTTTATGTCGGATTGCGGCCACCAAGCATTATCTGGCCACAGATTGGTCTCCTAAAATCTCCTTAACCTGACATTCTGGTGAATATTTAACATTTTGGTGCAAAGTGGAAGAGACTGCCCCTAGTGTATGAAGCCAAGGCCTAGCTACAATTGCGGTGTATTGTGAGTAAGCCTCCACCACGATAAAATCTACCTTTACTATTTCAGGGCCAGTTTGCATAGGCAGCCTGATTTGGCCCTTTGGGATGACCACCTTCCCATCGAAACTCATCAGAGGAGAGCTGTAGGGTATCAAGTTCTCGGGTGTTAAGTTTAGCCCCTTATAAAGGTCGGGGTACATTATTTCAGCACCGCTGCCTTGGTCCACCATCACTCTCTTCACATCATATCCCCTTATCTTGAGAGTGATCACCAAAGCATCGTCGTGGGGTTGAACAGTTCTGATTTTGTCTTCGTCCGAGAAGCCTAAAATTGGTTGAACTTCCCTCCTAACCATCTTCGGCTCTCGGTTAACATCTTCGGTGGATAGCCGGGCCACGGACATTACCCTAGACGGGCAAGACCTTGTTCTCCCTGGTGCAGCGAATATAACGTTTATCGTACCTAAAGGGGGTCTTGAAGAATCATCTCTCCGAAGTCCTGAGTTTGCCTGGATACCCTGATCATGGGCATGGTGCAAGAATTGTTTTAGCTTGCCTTTGTGGACGAGTTGGTCTAGGTGGTCCCACAGACTTCTGCAATCCTCGATGGTATGTCCATAATCCTGATGGTATTGGCAATAAAGGTTGTGGTTGCGCCTTTCAGGGTTTCCCACCATTTTGTTTGGCCGTTTGAAGAAAGGTTCATTCTTAATCTTTGCTAGGACGTGCTGTACCGGCTCTCGAAACACGGCGTTGACTGCCTGTGTATGAGCTAACCCCGATTGTCCGACGAAATCTCTCTGTGGTCGGTCATTGTTGTGTCGATCCAACTTGAAATCCCTCATCTCTTGAGGGATAACCTTCTCTTTTCCTTTCCCTTGCTGCTGGTCTTCCTCGACCCTTTTATACTTGTCAATTCGGTTCATGAGCTGGCGTATACTTGCTACTGGTTTGCCCGTTAAGGACTTCCTCAAACTGTGATCAGTAGTGAGGCCGAGCTTGAAGGTGCTGATGGCCACATCATCAAAGTCACCGTCTATCTCGTTGTACATCTCCCCGTACCTGTCTGAGTATGCCTTTAGTATTTCCTTCTCGCGCATGCTTTAGGATAGTAAGGAGGCCAAGGACCGAAGGACCCTGTTGCAGGTGACGAAGTGAGAGCAGAACAACTGGGTTAGCTCTTTGAAGGAGTTTATAGAGTTTGCTTTCAAGCCGTCGAACCATCTCATTGAGACTGGTCCCAGGCTGGACGGGAAAACCTTGCACATTAAGGCTTCGTCCTTAGAATGGATTGCCATTCTTTGATTAAAATGGCTCACGTGCTTCACGGGGTTCGTTTTTCCGTTGTACATGGTGAAAGTAGGTTGAGTGAATCGTCGTGGAAGTCTAACCCCCTCATTCTTTCGCTTGAAAGGTGACCTGGAGATCTGATCCAAGGCCCTGCTCACGGCGTCACTTCCCACGTCTCGATGTGATGGGCTTCGGACCCGCCGTTGGCGATGATGTTCTTCTTCATAGGTGAAGGATTCACTGGGTGGGGTTTGAGACCTTCGCCCATAATCAGCGTCTCTTTCGTCATCAGAAGAGAAGTCTGAATCCGGGGAAGCTTTTCTCCTTTTTGCATGGCGTAATTCTCTTTTTAACTGATCAATCTCTAGCTGCATCTTTTTCTTGTTATTCGCATGAGAAATATGGTCTCCCTTTCGAGGTCGACTCCTGTCGGTGTGTGTGGTGTGGACACTTCCTTCGCGGTCACCTCTCTGCTCAAGGTTGAGAAAAGGGTCACCGCGCTTAGAGCCTCTCGACTCCGCTTGTTGTGGACCTGGTTCTGCCATAGTTAACCATTGTCCTCACTATCACTCAAGCTCTTCCCACAGACGGTGTCAATTGTAAGGTCCCAATTTGAAGCCCAAACCTAATAAAAAGGATTGGATAATGGCCCAGTGAGCCCGATACAATATATTTATAGAGAGTGGGTCAAAGAACTAGGTTCAAATAAGGTTACTACGGCTAGTATGGCTTTGACAAAAGATCACATAAGAATTATACATTCAAGATTCGAAAAAATGCCGGGTTCGAGGAGGACATCCTTTACGTAAATCAATATCAAGGATTACAAAAGCAATTCTCATTACAATTCTCATTCTCCTCCTCCTTTTCTTTTCCCCCTTTTCCATGGAATGTCTTTCTCATTATATAGGTCTTTTTTGGTGATCCTGGCCTTACACTTGTTGGCCATTGGGACCTCCACTTGAGTGCCTGTCCCATCAGACACCCCTTCTGGCCTTTTATGAGTTGCAATAGCCAAGGAGATACTGTTCAGAGGTCTCCTCTACATAAATGCGGCTAGAAAAGCAGCTGTAATGCATTTAATGCGGAGGTGACAGCCTCTCCTCTAAATGTTTTCATGCCTCCTCCCTTCTCGTGGACTAACGTGGCAATGCTTCTGACACCGGTGCTTCCTTGAAGGTACCTTCTTTCTATAGAGTTCGCGTCTAGGCTGCTTCTACCATGGTCCGAGGGGTAGTCCCTCCTCGGACCGCCATTTAGTTCCCTATTTCCCTACTTGGCCCATGGACTGGGTTTCCTCTAGAGTTTTTGCTTTCCTCGGACGAGCCAACCTCCTCGGATTAGGCTAAGGGCCCAACAAACGAATTTGGGCCATTGTTCCCACAATATCTTTTTATATATACTTTTAATTCCATTAAATTTAAATAATCTACATTTTTTAGCCATGCATGTTATTATTATAATTATTTTGATAGATTTGTGTCCTTTGACATCCTAGAAGGAAACATTTAAATGCAACCTGCTGTAGTAACTTATCAATGTTTTCATGACACACACATACACTTGCCATATTTTTTCTCTCAACCATAAAGAGTAGGAGTATTACTAATTTACAAGAATGTGATAAGATATTTAAGTCATATTTCTAAACAGTTTATCAAAAAAAAAAAAAAAAAAAACTTCTAACCAATTTAAATTAAAAAAAAAATGCCATGATTTATAACTTATAAGGACAAAAGCCAAATTATAGCTTGGCATTCCAACAGAGAATAAGTCTTATCACATCACATTTCTGTACCAAGACAAGGAGTTAGTATTAGGAGTTAGTATTAGGTGTTTAAGATGTATATATTCTCACACTCACATGTCTACCCTCATGTGAATAGGAGAATGCATGCATCCGAAACTCATTATATTTTCTTTAAGACATGAGTGAAGACAACACAGGAGAAAGTACTGAAGATAATTTTAGTTGAGTCACGAGTTGACAAGTCAAAAGATTCAAAACATTTGAAATTTTGTTTCATGTGTGGAGCTCACAAACCAATCCGAAAATCGCTTTGAAGGACTTTTTTTCTCCAGTGACATATGGACAAGTACACATACACCGAGATTTTGAAGAAAAATCATTCGTATTTATTCATTATTTTTTATTGAGAGTTAAATTTTAACCGTTAAATTATTTGCTCTTTATCTTCTTAATTATTATATTAAAATTTACAATTTAAATATTTGATCATAACTATTAAATTTTTTATTATTTTAAAAATTAATAATTATAAAAAATATAACTTTATATACCTATATACTTAAATTAAATTAAAATAAAATTTTTATCTTGTATAAAAAAATTGTAAACTTTATATAATAAAAAATTAAAAAAAATATAGAGAGTTGACAGGTTTCTCTCTTAAAAATCTTTTTCCCCAAGCGTCTCTGCGTTCGACTCACCGTTCACTGTTAACATCAGTGCAGCGCGTTCGACGAAAGTTCTTCAGCGCAATAAAGTAACAGCAGCCTTCTCAATCCTCATCACTATCTTTCCCTATTATTAACTTGGAGAAGTACCCAAATCTAGAGGTTCCATTGGATTCTGAGTTACGTACGCTAGTTTCTTCCGTCCGTGTTTCACCTTCTCATCTTTCTCTTCCGCTTCTGAGTACTCTTCTCTGCTCCATTTGTTCACTTAAATCATGGATATCTAAGGTTCTTCTACTTTTACTCTTTTACTTTTTTGCTCTTTGTGTACACCTTCATATGTTTTCTTTTTAGATCCTAGTCTTTGATATGAATTTCGCTATATTAGGTAGTCTTTATTGTTTAGTTTCCCAAATCAGTTTAAGACATAAAATCAGCTAGTTACGCTTTCTTGGCTTTGTTTGACCATATAAATTATGGATTCAAGCTTTGATTTCGTGAACGGTTTTTCTACCATGTCGCCAAATTCCGAGGATCAGTTCTCAAATCTTATAAACGAGCACACATTCAATCAACTATCTCCTCCTCCTACTACAGAACTTAACTTCCTCGAAAGTCCAAATCTTTCATCTGATCTTGATCTGGGTCCCACTAGTTTTGAGCCCTCGATCACCACCACCGTTGGTCTAGAGGGTCAACCACATGTTGTTATTCCGCCTATGTTGCAGGCACACTTCACTTCGTCCCCGGACGACAGTGATTTCTCTGAAACGGTTCTCAAGTACATAAATCAGATTCTTATGGAAGAGAACATTGAAAACAAGCCCTGCATGTTTTATGACCCTTTGGGTCTAAAAGACACTGAGAAATCTTTCTATGATGCTCTTGGTCAAGAAAACCCTCCTTTACCAAATCAAAATAGCGTTGAGAGTCCTGTGTTTTCATCAAGTAGTGGTGATTATGGCACTAATAGTACTAGTAGTTCTAGCACTGTCAATGGTTCTCTATGGCAAAGCGATCTTGGAGAGCATAACTATCAGCCTTCTTTATCACCGCCTCCTGTTCTGGGTGAGCATAATGCTGTCCAGTCTAATTTCAATCCCACTGATCAATCACAGTTTTTTGGGAATTTGCCAAATGGTAGTGTCAATCATTTTGGTGATGGGTTGGAGGATATGGCTCAGAACATTTTTACCAATAGTAGTGAATCAATATTGCAATTTAGGAGGGGGTTAGAGGAAGCTAGTAAGTTCCTTCCTAAGAGTAATAATTTGGTTATTGATTTGGAGAGCAACACGGTTTCTTCAACTGAGTGGAAGGGTGAGTATCTAAAGGTGGAATCCTTGGTGGTGAAGGGTGAGAAAGAGAGTGATTCGTCGGATGGGTTGAGAGGAAGGAAGAATCATGAGAGGGAAGAGATAGAATTAGAAGAAGGTAGGAGCAATAAGCAGACTGCTGTTTATGTAGAGGAGTCTGAGGAGGCTGAGTTATCAGAAATGCTTGATAAGGTTTTGCTTTGTACTTGTGCCCCTGTTTCAATGTGTGGTGATAATTCTGAACCTTTGCGGAATGATGCAAGCAAGGCCTTGTTGCGGACAAATGGGCAGGCACAAGGAGGTCATGGTGGGAAAGGTAGTCGTAATAAGAAGCAAGGGAAGAAGGAGACAGTTGATCTGAGGAGTCTTTTGATTCTATGTGCACAAGCTGTCTCCGCAGGTGATGGTAGAACTGCTAATGAGTTATTGAAGCAGGTTAGGCAACACTCAACCCCTTTTGGTGATGGGTCTCAGAGAGTGGCTCATGTCTTTGCTAATGGTCTTGAGGCACGCTTGGCTGGCTCTAGTATAGGAAGTCAAATGGTTTACAAGAGGGTGTCAGCTCTTGAAAAGTTGAAAGCTTACCAAGTTTATCTTTCAGCCTGCCCTTTCAAGAGGATCTCATATGGCTTTTCTAATAAAATGATTTTGCATGCAGCAGAGAAGGCAACTACTCTTCATATTGTAGATTTTGGTATCCAATATGGTTTCCAGTGGCCACTTCTGATCCAGCTTCTCTCAAAAAGACCTGAAGGAGCTCCCAAGCTACGCATTACAGGGATTGATCTTCCCCAACCTGGATTCCGTCCAGCAGAATGCATTGAGGAGACTGGTCGTCGCTTGGAAAGGTACTGCAACCGATTTAATGTTCCTTTTGAATACAATGCTATAGCATCACAGAACTGGGAAACTATTCGAATTGAGGAGCTTAAGATTGAGAGGAATGAGGTGCTTGCTGTGAATTGTGCATTCCGGATGAAGAACCTACTTGATGAAACAGTTGAAGGGACGAGTCCAAGGAATGCAGTTTTAAACTTAATCTGGAAGATGAAACCTGATATTTTTGTTAATTCTATTGTTAATGGGTCCTTCAATGCCCCCTTCTTTCTCATGAGGTTCCGAGAAGCACTTTTCCACTTCTCTGGAATGTATGATGTATTTGATGTTACTATACGCCGTGACAATCCAGAAAGGTTGATTATTGAGAGAGAGTTCTTTGGGAGGGATGCTATGAATGTTATAGCATGTGAAGGGTTAGAGAGGGTTGAGAGGCCTGAAACATACAAGCAGAGTCAAGTTCGAATTTCAAGAGCTGGGTTCAAGAAGCTCCCACTGAACCAAGAGCTCATGAGTGTAATCAGGGCTAATATTAGGGAATGTTACCACAAGGATTTTATTTTTGATGAAGACAGCCACTGGATGCTTCAGGGATGGAAGGGCCGGATTTTCTATGCTTCCTCTTGTTGGGTGCCGGCTTAGGAATCCTGTTTGATATATTTTTATAAAAACTCATAATTGAGGGCTAGGTGGACAAGGATACTTTAGGTACCGTGCGAATGACTTTTGTTGTTCCATTTTAATGTTTTATCTCTCTTTGTTTTGTACATTTAGGGAACTGGACCATATCTATGTGTGTTTATATTCCTCAACCTTTTGTAGGTGTTTCTATAATTTGGTTACCACAACAAGTGGAAATGAATCTAACTTTGTGGGTTTCATTTTTACAGATTGCTTGTGGTATAGTGGCCTTTTTGTGAAAAAACTTCGATAGTTGTCATGTTTACACTCGTCTGCTTTTCATCTGATATATGATGCTTTATCCAACCCAGTCTCTTTGATATGGATGATGTTTGAAGACATATTGATATAAGTATCATGTATATACAGTTGGTGTTTGAGCTAAGGATAGAATAAAAAGTTAGAATACACTGCAAATCCTGTTGGGAAGGAGGTGGTGTAATTACACTAAACTGGCTACTTGCTTGCCGCTAGCGACTTTTGTATTAAAATCTGTTTTTTCTTAGTTGAACTTCCACATTGGTGCACATAATCTAGGGAGGGAGGTTGCCCTTCTCCTTCTTTGTACTTTTTTAGATGAGCTGGAATTTGTTTGCTTTTTTATATGTATTAAATAAAGTAGAATTTCAGAATTTCATGATACGGTTCTCTTTTCTGGTTCCTTGATCAATATCTTTGCTACTGTTCACATCTTTCCTTTTTGTATGGATGGTATCTTTACTATGATTTAATCAACTGAATATCGTTAATGCAATTTCAGATATATTAAATGTCATTCTTGGTGATCTAAAAAATGTAATCTTGGCTAATGCTTGTATGTTGTTATCGGATGTATCCTGTCGCTGGGTTTGTGTGTCTGATTTTGGTGAAATCTATTTTGACTTATAAAATAAGGTGAATTGGTAAAGAGGGTTTCTTTAATGAAGGAGTTTTAAAGTAATGCCTCATACTTGCTCACCACAATCCATTAGTCCATTCCACAAAATTACCACACAGTCTGCCTCCTTGGCCATCACTAGTGTTCTTCTGGCGACTCACATCTGTTGCCACCAATCTTGACATTAACATTTCCCCCTTACCACCATTGTAAAACTGCCAATGCCACCACCGAGTCCCTTTCAAGTTTTTAGAAGCATACTAACAAACATGTTTTCCCTACAGTTCCCCATTCTGATTCAGCCTCAGTCATGGTATGCTTCATATGTGAGTTGAAGTGTCTGCCCCCTTCGTCCTACAACATGTCACCCACTATATTATGATTTGTGAATGTCGAAATTTTGGTAATTGGTTTGCACATCAATTGTATGGAGTTAGGAATCCCAACTCAATATGATCATGCATTAAAATACACCCAACTTTACTACCTTATTTGGTACTACCCCGAAGCCATGGCTTAAGGTTATTAAGAAGTGTGTTCTGTATATCTGTTTCATGATGTCTTCCCCTGGAGAATAAAGAAATCTCTCATCAGAGTGGTTGGTCTGATTGGGTTTAAATTCAAGCAGTATCTTGAAAATGTATTTGATGTTCCATACTGGTGCTTTGAATCATCTTGAATGAGGTTGTCGGATTGCTTCATTAGACTAAGTGCTGATTGGTGGATGATTAAAGGGGTCAAAGGGGTGGTTGGAAGAGTTTGATGGTATCTCATCATAAAGTTCATAGTATTCGGACCATGGTTTTAAAAACTGAACCGGACATCAAACCGTTTTTTTCAAAATTTCCGGTTCAACTCCGGTTTTTACCCGGTTTTTGACCGATTTTCCGGTTTTTAACCGGTTGTTGACCGGTTTTGGAGGTTTTAACCGGACCGGACTGCCTCCTGGTTCCCGGTTGAATCGGTCGGACCGGCCGGTCCGGTCCGGTTTTTAAAACAGTGATTCGGACTCAACGGGGGTAGGAACTATAGTCAAAACTGATTTTCTCCCACTGCAAAACCTATATTTTTCCTCATCAACCAGAATTTTAGTGGAGAAAGTGGTGTCTTTGAATAGCGAATAATATCAACTGGATAAATATTTTTACTTAAATTCATTCTTTGTCTAAACAAAGGAAGGAAAACACATGTTAAGCAATAATCAAATCCTCATTCCTACTTTGTCATTTTAAGAGGTTTGTTCAAAGTTTATAAGAGGTTTGTTCAAAATTGTGGATATATAATATATGCACTAGAAAAGATTTATTTATTTACTTATTTTTAGGGAAATGTATCAGAAAAGATAAACATCGCCTTGATTTTTTTTTTTTCTTTTTTTTGGTGGCTAAAAGCTTTAATATTATATTAGAAATTATGAGATATAGTTATAGTATAATGATAAAGAATACACAAAAACATGAAGAAAAATTAACAGTGTTCAGCCTTAAAGGCCTACATTTACAGCAAAAAGCTACATATTTACTCTTACGCTTTGTATGGTACTACGAAACCATACACTGCAAATCCTGTTGGATGCACATGATGATTGAGGCTTGAATGATGAAGACGATGAATGCCATACTTGTGGCAACTGATGATTATAGGCATGCCCTGAAAAACTATGTTTGAAGATGATAGAGACTCGTGGCTAGAAAGATAGCTAATAAAGGCTACATATTAGAGGCATGGTATGAGTGAAGTGGCTTGAAGGGGATAAAGATATGTGACTAGAAAGAAAGTTAATTAGGAGGCTATCAATGATACTAATCAAGATGATCGTTGACACTTGATTAACAGGAAAGTTGAAAACTAGGTGCAGAAAGAAAGAAGCACATGCTCATTATCAAAAAATGGCTGATTTAGGTGTTGTCCATGATATGGAACAAAGGTAATCTTTATTACATACACCCTATTACACACTTTTTTTTTGGGAAACTGAAATAATATGTTGAAGATACAATTTAAGCACACATTTGCTGTAGTTGGGACTAGGGAGTCCTTAAGTCTTTTATATCATCCTAGGCAAGCCTTTGGCCTTGGTTAATGCTTCAGTACGTCTCATTACATATTCATAAGTTTGCCCTTAAATGCTAGCAATATTTTTGGGAAAAGTATGAGGTCCTGATTTGTTATTAGTTTACATATGTGTATGGTTAGGATAAGCCCTAGGCCTTCCGGGGTGAAATGACCATTTACATAGGTTATAAAAGTGTTAGCCATGTCTATGCTATACCCTAAATGGACTAATTTAGTAACAATTATTGCTAATTGTAATTGTTGATACAACCTTGGTTAACCTAGTATGCCTGATATAACACACACCTACAAAACACACGCTTAAGCAATATCTAATTAATCTGAGGCATCATAGGATGGATCGAGTTGAAGTGGAGGATGGAGGAGAGGGTGTCAATTGGGCCGGCCCTACCACTAGGCCAATTAGACGGTCTCCTAAGGCCCCCAAGTGGAATGAGGCCACCCAAATATTAACCAATAATAATATTTTCATACCTACAAGAGTATTGATTAGGTCAAAATATTAGCCAATATATTGAAAAAAAAAAAAATCAATGGATACAACAAAATGTTACATAATTTTACAATATTTCTAAATTAACATGCCAAATCACACATGGGCTCACCACAATCTTTAATTTATTTATTCTTTCTATGCTAATTTAGAAATGTTGTGAAATTGTTGTGTCCCTAGCATTAATCAAAAGAAATTGTTTATAATATAGGTTCACAACATTTTCACAAAAAATCATAGGTGACAATTAGGGGTAAAAAAACTGATTTGCATTGTTGAAACTACCCAAAACCATGAGACTGCACTGATGAAAAATCTACCGACAAAGTTGAAGGTGGCAAGTGGAGGCCAGTGCTTTCTTCGACACTGGTACGGTTTATTGGTTAGAGGCAAAAAGAGAAATGCAAACCGCCCCTTATATATATAAGACTCTTCATGTTGCCCTACACCTTTGGAACTCCTCTATGCTCTACCTCTTTAGACTTTAGAGACTCTTCATGTTCTCTACACCTCTTTTTCCCAATCCAAATGCCTCTTCATTGAAGCCCAAACCAACCAAACCCTAACCCTCATCACTGTCACACCAACCAAACTTGAACCTAGGTGCCAAATCTCTCTGCCACTGTCCAAACAGGTGCCAAGTCTCTCTCCCTCTCATTGCAATCGAAGCAAATTTGATGTGGGTTGGTTTTTTTGTGGGTTTTGGTGTATTGATTGAGGTTTTGGTATTTAAATCTTCAGTTTTTTTTTTTTTGTTTTTGTTTTTGTTTTTTGTTTTTGTTTTTTTGTTTTTTTGTCTTTGTTTTTGTTTATATCTTAGGTTTTGGTGTTTAGATCTTGGATTTTTGGTTTGAGATTTGTGGGTTTAGAACTCAGATTTTCAGATTTCTCTCTCTTGTGGTTGAATCTGGTGCAAACCAACTTCCAAACTGATGACAACCACACTAGCAGAGGTTGGAAAATTGACCTCTAGTGGTGATGAGCGGTGGCAGCGAAGGGGCAACCGACCCCTAAGGTTCATTGGCAAATTTGCCCAAGAACCGCGCTGATTGCACTGTGCATAGCACTAGTGACAATCTGTTATTGATAGGTAAAAATGGGATGTCAAATCTGTAGGGGACCATTGTTCACTCATTTTTTATTTTTATTTTTATTTTTAAAAGTATTTGTAACTTTACACACACACACACACTAGTTGTTAATAAAAAAGAAAAAAAAAGTTTTGTGAAAAATTAGTCAAGTCTCAAAAGGGTTCTCTAGATAATTTATTATTAGTAATGAACATAATATAATTAAAAATGTTAAGGACATATTTTATGTAGTTGGCTAATCCTTTGACAAAACGCACTTTACTTGTATTTGGGTAGATCTAGGATGTGTTTAATACTTCAAGGAACATGTTGTTCAAGTGTAGTATTAAAGCCATGAAGATTGGACCAAGAAACAAGTGAAGAAAAGGTGTTTAATAAAGCTGGACAGATAGCTCGACACCTGCGGATAGATATCTCGATAGCTGCTCGACACCTCCTCGACACCTAGCTATCTGTTAAGATCTTCAGCTGATTCTTATCGCAATCTCGATAGCTTCTCGATAGCTGGTCGATCGATCGAGAAAGTTTCTGTCCCCTCGACACCTTCTCGACACCTTCTCGATAGCTGTATCTGTTGAGATTCATTAAACCTCGACACTTGCTCGACACCTCCTCGATAGCTGTTATCTGTCGAGGTTACGGAAATTCAGCTTTTTGATTTTTGGGCCAGGCTTATGTATTTGTGTAGGGTTTCTTTTCTCACAACCCTAGACCTATATAAGGCTTATTTTGGAGGCCGTATCATAAGAGAATAAGAGAATTCAAGGAGAACATATGAAAAAGATTATTCTCTCTAAAGAAGCTACTGCGTTTTTGCGCCTTAGGGTTTTGTAACCAAGTGCTTCTTGATCTTCATTCTTGATGAAGTGAAGAACTTTGCAGCCAACATCTTCTTCTAGTTGGTGATTGAAGTCGCGTACTGGGATCCGCGCAATTGGTTAGTCACGTACTGGGATTCGTGCATCATCAAAGGGTGGCGTTCATATATTGAAGAGTTCAGAGGTTCTGAAGCGGTAGAAGGTTTCTGCTGTGAGATCATCTACAGGGATTGTAGAGTCTAGGGACAAAGGTTTTGTACTAGATCTGAAACTTCTCTTTTCTATAGTGGATTGCTTTTCGGGAAGGTTTCCCCCCAGGTTTTTTACTGTGAAACTGGTTGGTTTCATTGGTTTTCCTAGGTCATCATATCTTGTCTTATTTATTTTTTCCGCTGCATATTATTTTGACATGATATTGATGTTTGTGTGTTTTAACAAGTTTTATTGATAATAAATCTAATTAATAACTTGGATTTAAAACTTGTTAATTCTATCAACTGGGGTTTTACCTAATCTTCCCAAACTATTAGGTAAGTATTATACCTAAGTTTTACCTAATCTTCCCAAACTATTAGGTAAGTATTTATACGCTAGAATAACTACATCTAGAATGTTCATAATTAATTGATACATGCATCACTCCAAGCATTCATACAAATTTCATTTATGAATGATACTAAATACATTTATAAAAGATGTGTTTGAAAATTATGTCAGTTTTGTGTGTTTGTCTTTATAATTGTATAAAAGAAAGTGCAACTTTAGAAATTCATCATCCGTGCCGTTCTTGTTCTTGGGGCTTATCTGATCATCTCATTGTATTAATTTTAGCACGTTTCCTCTTTCACTAGATGGTATTTATAATTAATTAAATTTCTATTACTGATGCAGTGATGTGATGCCATTGAGTTCTGTCCTTTGAACTTTTGAGCCAGGGTGAAGAAAAATGCAATTGGATGAAAAACTGAAGTGGTGTTGCTCTAGGAATGTAAGACAGGACTCAAAAATGTTATAATCTTATAGTATATGTCCTTCTATGGATCTGACTTGATTGAAATTTGACACAGCTGACTCAAGGATCGGTCATCTCTCTGGATTATACTAGACCAGCCGCCCACAGTGTTTCATTCAATAAATTTGGCTAAGATATTTTCTGGTATATACCACAAACAAACTTACAATTTTGTTACAATTCTCTTATGTGATAGAGAAGTGACTGACCTTTTTTCACTTTCAACTATACTCATCATATTTTCTCCATTAATCACAGTTAGTCATGATGAGACTTGTGGCAAATTTTGTTTTGTTTTTTTGTTTTTTTGTTTTTATTTTTTTGTTTTGTTTTGTTTTTTTGTTTTTTTTTTGGTGGTACTAGATTTTTTGTTTGGCTAATTTATCTGTGTCCAAAAAAATTCATTTTTTTTTTTAAATTTTATATATTCAGTTTTGGGTCTTCCTGTCTAGTGCGCTTAAGCTGTTTGATAGGCAAAAGCAAAATTAAAGTTGAAGTATATAATTTCAAAATGAGTCACAAAGCCAGGTCCAAGAAACACTGCCCGTTCGTTTCAAACATTCACATATAGTTCAGTTGTTTCATGAATGGGGAAGTCAAGTATGGACAGTTGGTTTCTTGGTAATATGCTCGATCATGGTCAGAGATTGGCCAAAATTCCTTGGACCGTGTGATGTTCATATTGTAAGTGACAACTGCCAACAACCTTTTTGATCACCAGCCGGCCGGGGTGACTAACATATTGGTATAGAAAAAACTAGTGTGGACAAATTGATAATGAAGATCCTGACTTGCGTGTTTGGTATTTCAGTTGTTTCTTTTATGGGATATGATACTCCATGAAGTTTTATTCAATGTGATATGTGCTAGTGCTACTAACGAATTTGAAAAAATTGATTTTATTTGAAATCGTGTTACTGCCTGTCCAAAATGACAAAAAAGTTTGGTAGAATGACAAAAAATGACAAAAAAGTTTTTAAAAAAAAAATAGAGAAAGAAATTTGGGATATCATGTGGTTTGGTAGAATTTATCATTGGATTTGATCTGGATACTATTTTATTTGGCCCTATCATGGTCTAGGGTGAAAAGCTAAAATAATAATAATAGAAGAGATTATAGTGCTCAATGTGATATGAATTACTAAGAGATGTGATATATATATATATATATATATATATATATATATATATTGGTCAAAAGGAAAATGCATTTAAAATTATATATATATATATATATATATAATTTTATATATATAAAATTAACTAGCCATGGAAGGCATTTAAAATTATATATATATATATATATATATATATATATATTGGTCAAAAGGAAAATGCATTTAAAATTAACTAGCCATGGAAGGCATGGTACTGGCAGAATGCCTTAAGAGGTATAGACCATTAGCATCTGAATTAACAAAAGATACAATATCAGGGGAAGGGGCAGTTAACAAAACTACAAATTCCTCTTGTTGCGAGCATCCCCTCTTGGCCAGCCCATCAACACACCTATCAGGGACGGACCCACGTTGAGCCCAAAGGGGGCCCGGGCCCCCCTTGGGCCCAAAATTTTTTTTTTTTTAGCAGGTAAAATTTTCAAAAAACAAAAAAAAAAATGGACTTAGGCCCCCCTACGTTTTTTGCTTGGGCCCCCCTCCCAGAAATCATAAACCCCCCAGCCCATATCCAGCCAGTCCAGGAGTCTATTTTCCGGCTAGTCCCTAGCCCACATTCGGCCAGTCCATGTAAAAAAAAAAAAAAACACTCAGCTCTCAACTCTCACTAGTCCAACTCCAACACCAAACACCAAACAGAGAGCAAACCAAAAACATGAAGGAAAAAAAAGAAAAAAAAAAAAGAGAGAGGAAAGGGAGAGGCGATATAGAGGATAGAGAGGCTGAAGGCGAGAGTGCGAGACAGAGAGTGAGAGAGACTGAGAGTCCCATGCCGACGACGCCGCCGAGACCCACATCGGCGGATGCTTGATCCTTGATCTGAGACTGAGAGAGTAGAGACCCACTCCACTCACCCATTTGGCCATTTTCTAATACGCACACCGACGACTGGCGAGAGTCACGAGTGACTCCACTCACCCATGCCGACGACGCCGTCGAGACCCACACCAGCAGTTGCTCGATCTGAGACTCACCCATTTTCTAGTACGCACACCGGCAAGAGTCACGAGACCCACTTGTTGCCGCCCACGCCGGTTGCTCGATCTACTCAGCCTAGCTTCGTCGCTCCAGCCTTCACAGTTCACAGGTATTTACTCTTATCTTTTCCTTCAACTTCAAAATGTTTGTGACTTTGTGATTTAAGATTGCCTTGTGGACTTGTGGTGTTGGTGATTGTGATTGTGAATTGAATATTTGTGAATTTTGGTGTTGGTGATTGTGATTGTGATTGTGAATTGGAACTAAATGTTGGTGATTGTGAATTGAATATTTAAATCTGTGTTGCTGGCTTGCTGCCTGTGGTGTTTTTTTTTTTTTTTTTTTTTTTTTTTTTTTTTTTTTTGGCTTTTTGGCTTTGTGACTCTGTCTATGCTTGTGATTCTCTCTCTTGTTTATATAGATAAGAGAGACAGACAGACAGACAGAGAGTAGAGTTTGTAGAGATTAGTTTTTTCTTTGTTGACTGTTAGTTGGGCATAATAGGGACAAGTGAGGTTGGGCAACGGGCAAGTGACAGAAAAAAAAAAGGTAAAGTTAAAAACTTAAAGAAAAGTTTTTGTTAGTAGTGCAGGGAATAAATTTATAGTGTTGGTGGTGGATTCATTAGGTTAGTGGGTCAGTGTCAAAAAGATGGAGACAACCCAAAGACATAAATTATAAATAAGGCCGACCAAACACAAAGACATAAATAAAGGAAGACCAAACACAGAAAAAAAAAAAAAAAAAAAAAAAAAAAAAAAAAAAAAAAAAAAAAAAAAAAAAAAAAAAAAAAAAAACCAAATCATATATTATAGAAAATTGTCACACAAATTTAAAAAAAATAACGGTGATTCTTATTTTATTTGTAGATCATGAAAAAATCAACTACAATGCTTGATTTTTTTCAAAAGAAAAGGTTCAAATTCTTCCAAAGTCAACGTGGGATTGCCAACAACTAATGTTGCTATTCCAATTCTAGAAAATGTGGATGCTCCAATTATAGAAAATGTAGATGCTCCAATTCTAGAAAATGTGGAGGATGCTCAAATTCTTGAAAATGTGGATGCTCTAATTCTAGAAAATGTGCATTTCTCAATTCCAGAAAATGTTGATGTTCCAATCTCTCAAACACAATTTTAAAGAGTCGATCTTGATTCTTTGGATTATGATCCCGGAACACGCAAACAAATATGGGAATATCATGTTAATCAACGTGATGAAATTTGACGGGCTTACATTATAAAAGGTCCGCACCAACTTCCTCTAAAGACATACCCAAAAAGTGGAAAGCACAATCGTAGCTTTCAAGCTTCTTGGTTTGGATCTAATTCAACATGGCTTGAATATTCTCCTACCACAGATGCAGCTTATTGTCTACCCTGCTTTGTCTTTAATAATCCAAATGGGGTTGTGGGACAAAATACATTCACTGTTGGTGGATTTAGGAATTGGAAAAAGGTTGGGGGCAAAGATTGTTCTTTTCAAACTCATATAGGAAAAGAGCCTAACTTAGCTCATAGAGTTGCCGAGCAAAAGTGTAAGGATTTGATGAACCAATGGCAGCATTTACAAAGGGTAGTTGATCATTTCACTACTGAACAAATTGCAAATAATCGGTTGCATCTGAAAGCCGTAATTTTTACTATTCGATATTTTGCCTTTCAAGCTATAGCTTTTAGAGGTCGAGATGAAAGTTGTAGTTCATTAAATCGTGGGAACTTTTTTGAATCATTGGGTATTGTGACTTTTTGGAATGAGAAGGTTGCTAAAATGATAGAAAAAGCTCCCAAAAATGCAACCTACACATCACCTAGGATTCAAAAGGAAATTCTACATGTTTTCTCAGCCAAAGTGAAGAAGGCCATTCGGGAAGAAATTGGTGATGCAAAGTTTTGCATAATGGTTGATGAAGCTCGTGATGAGTCCATGAGAGAGCAAATAGCTGTGGTTTTTAGATATGTTGATGCAGAAGGCTTTGTCAAAGAACGTTTTTTTGGGCTTATTCATGTTGCTGACACTGCGGCTTTGACTCTAAAGAAGGGGATATATTCTTTGTTATCTCAACATTGCTTAGATATACAAAATATTCGAGGGCAAGGATATGATGGAGCAAGCAACATGCGAGGTATGTGGAATGGATTACAAGCTTTGATTTTGAATGATTGCCCTTATGCTTACTACATCCATTGTTTTGCACATCGCTTACAATTGGCATTAGTAAAAGCATCAAAACAAGTTAATGCCATTAGTCATTTTTTTCTTGCATTGCTTTTTCTGATCAAAATTGTTAATGCTTCATGCAAGTGCAATGAGCAATTGAAAGTTGCCAATGCTAATGAAATAGCACGTTTGATTGATCTTGAAGAGCTTGAGACTAGAAGTGGACTTAATCAAATTGGCACTTTACAATGACCTGTAGAAACACATTGGAGTTCACATTTTAGATCAGTTTCTAGCTTATTAAGGATGTTTACTTCAACTGTTGAAGTTTTACAAAATATAATTGATGATGCAATTGATGGAGAACATCGGGCAGAAGCAGAGTCAGCTTATGAGGGTTTAACTTCATTTGAATTTGTCTTCGTCTTGCATCTTGAGAAGGAAACTATGGAGATCACTGATAAACTTTGTCAAGCTTTGCAAAGCCAATCTCAAGACATTTTAAATGCCAGACATTTAGTTTCATCTACTAAAGCACTTATCCAAAAATTTAGAGATGATGGATGGGATGACTTACTCACTACTGTGATATCATTTTGTGAGAAGCATTGCATTGATGTTCTAGATATGAATGCTCGTTATGTTTCGAGGTGAGGTCGAGCTCGTAATCAGCAAGATAACGTTACAATTGAGCATCATTATCGAGTAAATATTTTTTATACTACAATAGATTCTCAACTACAGGAACTAAATTATCGGTTTAATGAAGATGCAATGGAGTTACTTAAGCTTAGCTCAGCTTTAGAACCTCGAGAGGCATTAAAATCTTTCAGAAGTAGTAATCTTTGTTTGTTGGTAGAGAATTTCTATCCACAAGATTTCACAGATTATGAAAACAAGTGTTGAAGAAGGAGCTTTATCATTTTGAGCATAATGTAGTCCAGGATCCAGAGTTCAAAGAATTGAAAAGTTTATCTGAGTTGTCTCAATGGTTAGTGAGAACTAAAAATTCAGAACACTACAAACTTGTTTATAGAATGGTGAGACTTGTGCTTATTCTTCCAGTTTCTACTGCTACTACAGAGTGAGCATTTTCAGCTATGAAAGTTGTCAAAACTAACCTTCGAAACAAAATGGAAGATGATTTTTTGATGGACTCTTTGATGTTATACATTGAAAAGGATATAGCTTTGACATTTAATTTGGATTCAATTGTAGATGATTTTGAAAATTTGAAAGAGTGTCGAGTTCCCTTTTCATAGATGATTGTATAAAGAAATAATAGTATTTTGTGTTTTTTGTTTTTGTTAGTAGATGATTGTATCTCTATATATTAAGAAACAATGATTTTTGGGTATTTGTCTTGGTTGATAGTTTATTAATAATATATGGATACGTATTTGAAAATTTTTTTTCGCTTATCTCTGGCCCCCCCCCAACTTAAAATTTTGCGTTCGTCCCTGACACCTACTTGCTTCCCGAAAGGTGTGATTCACCCTGACTTGTTGGAATCTATTGAGAAGCTACCTGTAGTGATTCAAAATGGAGGAATAATCCTTGTTAGTCACGGAGCTAGAAAGAACGAGATCAACCACAACTTTTGCGTCAAGCTTAACTTTCAGACGAGCTAGTCCCAACTGCGAAGCAAGCAGAAGCCCATCTCGCAAGGCCCAAAATTCTGCCATGATACTTGTGGTGAAGCCTATGCTGTGAATAAATCCTCTGATCTAGGTTCCTCTGTGATCCTGAATTAACCTTGCACCCCCTGCTTTTCCTGGGTTTTCGAATGATGCTCTATCCATATTGAGTTTCAACCATCCCTTAGAAGGTTTATTCCATCTGACTTGAATATTCACCATTTAATTGGTTCTGAAGGATTTACCAACACAGTAAACGTATTCAATAGTTTGTTTCAAACACGAATCATGAAGATTTGTGTTTAGAGTATTATTTTCGAACACCACTCTGTTCCTGTGCTTCCATAGAGATCAGATTGCGAAAGTGAACAATGTTCTCCACGGATAGCCATTCGTGGCATGTAAAAAAAAAAAAAAAAGACCCCAAAATTGTACAAAAAGGTTGAAGAACCTAATATAGAATGATAATTGATTTTATTTTATATAAAAGAACAAGATATAAATGAGTTTTGCATTCTTTCCCATACCTCCTAGAAGGTCTCCAAAATATTTAGTCAATAGAAATTCAATTATACAATTTATCCAAATAAGATCGATTATGTCACAAAAAAATTAAGTCGATTACTATTATCAATTAGAAAATATATGTTAATAAAATGAAAATACAAAAAATTAAATGTTTTTCCACAAAGGATTAGGGTTTTTAATGAGGAATTCAGAGTGAACATTATATTATAGTTGGTATCAAAGCCCAGATGATTTGTTTCTCACTCCTTTGATTAGTATACTTTGATTATTGTCTTGAAAATTATGTCCAAGGAGATGGAATTGGAATTTTTCAATCTCATGTTTAACTGCTAGGATTTCTTTGAAAGTAGAGTGGTAATGACCTCCATTAATCCCATACACTTGGGTCCAGGTGAGAAGGTGCTGTTTATGCATGAATCCTTTTGAAGACCATCTAAGGCTAGGTATTTGATGAAAGAGATAAAATCTGCTAGGATTTCTTTGAAAGTAGAGTAGTAATGGAGTTCTCCCAATGGTTCTGGAAGGGAAACTTCTTCATCCATTTACCCTTCAAAATGTATTGAATCAATCCTCATGTTACCTAATAAGTTGTGAAAAAGTTGGGAAAAATTTTATCCCTGGACATATTTTATATTTATTGACTTAAGATACAACAGAGATCATGACTATGATAACTTTCTGTTAGACACACGAGTGAAAAAGGATAAAAATACAGAAAACCATCTAGATACTCGGGTGAAAAAGGATTCACATCTCTGACAGTGTAGCATATCGAATCTTGTTCCACGAGGAACAAAGTGAAATGTCAATATAATCTGCTCATCATTTCATGTATTTGGAACGTGGGGTTGATTCTCACATGGAAAATGGTTTTTGAGATATACTAACTATTGACCTAACGTTCATGTCCTGACTTTTTCCATATTGCAAATATCAGAGACGAACGAGTACTTTACTGTTGTGTACAGCTGAAAACGACGCGCTGTAGCAGTTTATTGACTTAAGATACAACACAGATCATGACTATGATAACTTTCTGTTAGACACACAGGTGAAAAAGCATGAAAATACAGAAAACCATCTACATACTCGGGTGAAAAAGGATTCACATCCCTCACAGTGTAGCATATCGAATCGTGTTCCACGAGGAACAAAGTGAAATGTCAATATAATCTGCTCATCGTTTCATGTATTTGGAACGTGGGGTTGATTCTCACATGGAAAATGGTTTTTGAGATATACTAAGTATTGACCTAACGTTCATGTTCTGACTTTTTCCATAACTGCAAATATCTGAGACGAACGAGTACTTTACTGTTGTGTACAGCTGAAAACGACGCGCTGTAGCAGTTAATTTTGGTGGGCGAATTGATTGTTATTAAAGAAGTGCATTGCTCCTACTATAGCCTTAGTAAATTGTCAACCTGCTAGGTTTCTCTGAGGTACAGGCTTTCACTGTATTACTGAGTCTATATTTAGCAAATTCATTAGTTTTATTGTTATTCAAGTTGATGTATTCTTGCGACTATCGCGCATCTTGGCGCGATGGTCGCTTCACAGGTATAAGTAATTGTAGGGTGTGGAACATAAGGGCTGGGGTTTAAGTCTCAAGAGGGAGCTTAATTATGTTATGCATGTTATTGCACAATATCCATTTTCTTCTAGTCGTTGGTGGTTATGTTATGCTATTTTTTTTTAAGCCATGCATTTATCATATTTATGGTTTTCAAAAGTTCTAGCTATAATTTAAAGAAGTTACCATGTGTTGATGCCCACTTTGGCAAGAAGGTCCAATAACAAGAAAAAGCCCAACAATATGAGAGGGAATGAGGAAGAAGAGAGTTAGCAAGAGAAGAAAACTATTAAGCCCGAATGGTAGGAATAATGGTCCACGGGCCTATAAAATAGTAAAAAGACCCCAAAGAAAGCAAACGGGCCCAAGGGAGCCCAAAGAAGGAAGTAGTAAGCCCATGAGAACTATAAGAAATAAAAAGCAAGCAAAGATGGGTTGGAGGAGCCCAAAAAGAAAGGAATTAGCAAGTGAGGTTGGTACAGAGGCCAATGAACTCCAAAAGTAAAGGATATAGTAATTAGGCCAGAGAAGCTCAAAAGACGTAGCAAAAACCCATGAGAATGTAAAAACAGAATGGGCCAAGGATACCCAAATAAAGCAGGCCGAGGATGCCCAAAGGAATGAAATGGGCCAAGGAAGTTTAAGATGGTGTGAGGATTAACCCAGCAGAAACACTAGGCAACGTGAATTGAATAAGAGAGAAGTACATGGCAGGCCCAAAAGAAGCCCAGCAAGCACAAATCAAGTGGTAACATGGCAAGAGCAACAAAATGGCATGGCAAGAACATTGGTCGACCGACAAACTAGAAGTAAAGAAAGGTAGGGGCTGAACTGAAGGAAGACGGCCCATACCCAAGCAAGACCCAGCCCAAAGAATGAAATGAGGTGCAAAGAATGAAAACCCAATGATTCATCCACACCACAAGAGGTTAATAATGAGCAGCAGAACATGTAGCAAAGACTAAACAAGCCTCTAGGCCATGACAAATGCATGAACAGTAGGCAGGCCATGGACTTACATGAAAGTGGAGCACGCACAAGGCTTAGGCACCACCTACTTGTACCTAGCCAATATATGGGCAGTGGGCCATGGGTCAGAGGTAAGAGAGGGTATGGTCTGGTGGTGAAGAAAAGGGAGAAGTCTATTATGGGATTCCCGCTCAAGCTCTTTTGGGGGAAATATCCTGTTGAGATGATATACCACCCAAAAGAGGGAAAGATGAGTTGGAATCACTAGGTGCATGCCATAGGAGTTAGTAAGAGAGAATACCCAACCTATATCTGGATGGGAATGCCATGAAGAGTAAGGAAACAAAACAAAACTCTTTTGTTTAGAAATGAAACATGGCACAGCCAGCATAGGGTAGTGGTGATGGCTGGGCAGCCGATAGACCAGTGGGTGGTCTGGGAAGAACACCTACACCAGGCCAAAAGTAGTTGAGGGATAAAACAGTAAAACTGATCACGACAGGTAGTATAAAAAGGCCTTAGCCATGCACAGTGAAAACAACAACAAAAAAGAAGGAAAGGCAATAAGAAAGAGTAAGGAAAAACAAGTGAGAAGAATAATAAGAAAGAAAAGAAACGAAAAAATAAGGAAGAAAAGAGGGAACATAGGGATAAGAAAGAAAATGGAGAGCATAGAAAAACAGAGAGGCTAAAGAGTGAAGTGAGGAAGCAACAGTGTGATAGGGGCATGCACCACTAGGTTACTCCATTCTCTCCTTCTCAATAGCCTACTCTTTAGCAAGATTAAGAGGATTTGAGGATAAGCCATTTAGGCCCATTCTTTCAAAGTGTGTAATTTCCAAAGAAGAATTTCCCTGTGAGATTACCTACATTGAAGAGTGGAGCTTTAGGGCATACTCGTCCAAATTGCTACAAGTGGTTAGCCATTTAACAAAGCAATAGCATGCTCTCGTCTGGAAACTAGAATCAGTTTCCATCCTCTTTTGCTCATCTTGGAGATCTTCATAAGGCCCTCATGTTCCTTTCGAACTTGAACGGTTTCAATTTTTCTCCTTTACCTCCGGATCAAAGATTTGCACAAAGGAAAGGTTCTTCCAAAGTATGGAAGGAAAAAAAGGCTCAAAGTGATTTAGTCATTTTTTCTCTCTCTCCCCTTATGGTTATGCATTTCTTGTTTGTTTTGCTTTCTTGTTTTGAGTCAGTCTAGTTTTATGCTTTGTGTGTTTCTTTATGTTTTTGTTTTGTTGTTTTTCAGTTTTTGTTTTTGTTTTTGTTTTTGTTTTTTTTTTTTTTTTGCTTTTCATAAACATAAAAAAATAAAAAAATTGAAAAATAAAAAAAATACAAAAACAGTATGTGTATGTGTATGTTGGTACTTGTGTACTTTGGATGGTCATTGAAACAAAGTTTTCTAAATTTTATATCACTTGTAGCTTAGATGAGTATCTCCATGCACAACTAAGCAAGTGAGCTTTGTGGCTCATGTTTGTGATGAGTATGATTACGTAATCTCTTATACTTAACACTCATATCACTCTTTTTGACGGGAAGGACTAAAAAAATCCTAAGAGAAAGGCATACATACCATCTCACTACTAAAGCCCGCCAATCATGAATAACATCTGTGTGCTTCGGCATAGCAAAATTGTGATGTTTAAGCTTACATAATTGGGTATTTCTTTTCTCTCTCTTATATGCCAATGCATACTATGCTCAAAAAGAAAAATATGCAAAGAAGAAAAAGCAAAAAGAATCAAAATGCTTTTAAATATGGTTGCAAGTGTGTTTCTAGGAGACGTGGGAGATATAGGATGTACCTCAAAGGTGATAATCCTCATCAAGCAGTTATGATTATGTGTGAGTGTATTTGATTTTCTCATCTCTCAAATCATCATAATATGAGACACTTCTGCACTCTTGCTATGTATTCACACACAACACGCAAATTCTTTGCTACTTTTGATACATGTGTAGGTACAATGTGATTTGGCCATCATAAGGAATACATGTGTTAATATATGCTCACTAAACTATCTTAATTTGTTTTTGAAATATAAAATTGGTTAGACTTGTTTAGTGTGTGTGTGTGTGTGTGTGTTTTGGTTTTTTAAATGCTTTGCATATATGTTGAGAGATGTTTTGAGAGCTTAGTATGTTAATTGGATCTATGTTTGAGTAGCTTGCTTGTTGCATTCATTTCTATGTGTTTTTCCCTTCTCTGAAAAACCTGTCTTCTTCAAGCTCGACAGCTTCTCAACAGATTCCCTTCTATCGAGCCCTTCTTTTTTCTTTTCTCAATAGATCTTAATGGAATCTTGATCTATCAAGCTTTCTGGGTTTCTTCTCGATAGAATCTCGACAGCTTCTTCAATCCATCGAGAAAAATTTCTGAGCTCTCTGTCTGGCCAATAGATTCTCAACAGTTTCTCAATCCATCGAAAGGTTTTTGCTATCAACAGATCCTTGACAATACCTCCACAGATTCATTTCTGTCGAGATTTAGTGCTCGACAGATACTTTGATCCATTGAGCTGTGATTTCTATTTAAAGGCTGAGCGCAAATCAGATCTCACTTTTTCACTTCTCTCTCTACAGAAAACTCTCTTCTCTCCCTCCAAACACCTTTCCTTCACTCAAACCTTACTACCACTACATTTTCGGCCTATATCAAGTTCAGATCACTTGGTAAGCTTCCTAAATCTCTTCATTTTCATGCATTCATGCAATTTTGACCTAAGTTTTGGGTTTTTGAAAATTTTTGGGGTTTTTGAGTTTTTTTTTTGTGAAATTGTTGGGTTGGGTGTTTTTGATTTGATGTTATATTCTCATGCATTGCATTCTCATTGCATTTTAACAATGTTTCATTCTTTTAGATGTGTGTTTGATTATTGTTGAATGTGTGCTGGTAGGTTTGGATTGGGTTTTTACCCACGATGTAATTTAAATTTTGCATGTCACATGTTCATGCATTTTTCATGTATACATTTTTCTTTTCCTTTCTATTCTTTGTTTTTGGTTGTGTTGTGTTCTCTCTCTCTCTCTCTCTTGTAGATGGACTGCACTATAGTACCTAAAGCGCGTAAATCCACTCCGGCTCGGAACCTTATTGGTTCCGGGTCTTCTTCTTCTGATTCTATCCCCCCTCTTCACGTTCTGTTCCATGATGAGAAGGCCCAAAAGGACTTCCTGGAGAACTTTCAGAAATGTGGCATTCATTTGGAGCGCCATGTTATCCTGTTGGATTTTGCCAACACTCCTCTCCTTGTAGTCATTCGGACTCGGGGTTAGGAATTTCTATGTGGGAGACTCTTGAGGTGTACCATCATGTTTATATAGGAGTTTTACTCCAATATACACGGTATCGATACCTATGTACCTTGGTTTGCCACTACATTTCAAGGTACACGTATCGTAGTTACCTCGGATCTTATATCTAAGGTACTACATGTTCTGCGGGTAAAGCATCCTGACTACCCTAACTATGAGTGTCTTAGGACTGTGTCCAAAGACGAGCTTCTGTCTCACTTTTGGGAGTCACCTTCCATATGGGGTGAGAAGCAAAACACCCCATGCTCGGGTTTTGCAAAAGCTTTGAGGTTCCTTAACATGGTGATGACATTTACTCTTACTCCATTGTCTCACTATAACTCTATTACAGAGCCTCTTGCTCATTTTCTTTTGTCTCTTTTTGAGGATCTTTCTATAGACTTCCTTTCTTACTTCATCACTTCTATCCTTGATGTCTATCAGGATACGACGACCCGTGATAAGCTCATCTTTCCTTCAGCTATCACACGGATCTTTCGCCACTTTTCCATCCTCATTCCTAATTCTTCTTACTTCACCACCATAGGTGCTATCAGCGTCGGTTCTGTTCGGTAGAGCAAGGCCTAGCTTTGACCGGAGCAACCACGGACGGAGATGACCAATCGTGCAGATTTTGTAGCTCCTTCTTCTTTGGCTCCTTCCACCTCTGCTCCTTCTTCTTCGGCAGCTGGTGTGACCTTGGAGGCCATCATAGCACAGCTTCAGTGCATGCATGCTCGCCTTGACTCTTTTACCGATGAGATATGTCAGGTGAACACCCATATCGGTTGTATAACACGACGACAGGCTCGCCTTGGTGGTTTCACTCCTTCTCCATCTCCTTCTCCAAAGGCTTCGGCAGATGAGGATGGTGATGATAGTGATGATGATGATGAGGATGCTAGCTCTTCCAGTGATGATGAGATGATGACCTCTCAGTGACTTACCCTTTGTCATTCGTGACAAAAAAATGGGAGTAGTTCTGGGTTTAAAAGTAGTCTTGTACTTAGGGGGAGAGTTAGTATATGGCATTTTTGTTAGGAGGTGTGTTTATAGATCTTGAGATTTACATGGACTTTTCTTTTCTTTCTTTATACATTAGCCTCATGTATACTGGTCTTGTGACCATTTATTGACATACATTATACTTTATTTTCACATATATGATGATGAAGTATGTTTCTTCACCTATCTCTACATGTATTGTTTATTTTTTCTCTTTATACATATGTTTCTTTATGTATGTAATCTTTATTTCTATTTCACACATGATGCCTTAATGAGTTTTGTTTAAGTGTTTCAGAAAGACAGGTTGTAAAAATCTACCATGCCATGAACTCTCTTCTTACAAAGTTTTTCAAGAGTTTATATTAGGGTTAGATTTATTTTGTAATTCAACAAGTGGTTATGAGTTTAGTGATTTAAGACTTCTCTTATAATTCATTTGTTTGTTGTGGTTTTGTCACAGATTGCTAAATGGGGAGATTGTTAGGGACATATTTGATATAATTGGCTAATCCTTTGACAAAACGCACTTTACTTGTAATTGGGTAGATCAAAGATGGGTTTAGTGCTGCAAGAAATAAGTGTTCATGTTTAGTATTGAAGCCATGCAAATCTGATCAAGAAACAAGTGAAGAATGTGCTGCAGATTGATAGAAGTTTTGATAGACTCCTTTCTATTGAGAATTATGTTGAAACTCGACAAAAGCTATATATGTCGAGAATTAAAAAATTAGGTTTTCCAGATCTGATTACACGCATATCCTTGAATGTTTGTGTAGGGTTTCTTTTCTCACAACCTTAGACATATATAAGGATTATTTTAAGAGCCGTCACAAGGGAATGCAAGGTGTTGCAAAAGAATAATCCATGCATGTTGTGACCGGAGACAAAAATTGCTCTAGTTCATCATATTTTCTGTAGAAACTACTGTATCTTTACGCCAAGGGTTTTGTGACCAAGGAGCTTCTTGATCTTCATTGTTGATGAACTAAAGAACTTTGCAACCAACAATCCTTCTCAAGTTGGTGTGTTAGTCATGTACTAGGATCCATGTATCATTGGTTAGTCGTGTACTAGGATTCATGCATTGAACGGAGAGATTGCCGCTACAATACAAGTCCAATTGGGTATTGGGGTAAGAGTTCAACTAGGATTCCTTTTACTTGTAACCGCTTATTATTGATAATAGTGGATTCTCGGGAGTGGTGACCTTGAATTCACCCGGTGGTCTTTTGCCTCGGTGGTTTTCCCCATTCGTAAACAAATCACCCGTGTCAAATTTATTTTCCCCTGCATTATGTTATTTGGTGATTTATTTGTGCTACCACGCTATTGTATGTTAAATTGACTTAATTAATTAACTTGGATAATTAATTAATTAATTTGCCAAATTGGTCAATTCATTTTTGGCCTATCATATAGCTATTAAAATCTAAAATTTGCAAATTTCTTTATACTAGAAGACACCATATGCCTTTCTATATGAGTTAGGCTTAGGTCCAGTGTCTAGCAGTATTGGACTCGTTGAGATGATGACATATGTCCACTTTTAAACATGTGTCACCATTTAACCTGGTCCAATGCACTAGATGCACTGGACTTAAACCAAGTCCCTTATATATAATTACTTCATAAATCCTTTCTTTTTGTTCCAACTGAACCAGGCCCTAGTAAATTTAGTTCACCTTCACACATGGCTTCCAAAAAAAGGTGCTATTCTTTAGAAGAAAGCAATTCTGCTGATGCTGTTTTGAACCACATAGGCCGGTTCAACTAGGTTCTCCCAAGATTAAAGGCTGAGTTCACTATGTCCTTGAACTTGGCATAGAATTCATCAAATGACTCATCCTCCTTTATCTTAATCTCTTCGAAGCTTGCAGTAAGCCTCTGAAGTTTTGAATCCTTGACAACCTTAGTTCCTTCAAAGGTTGTCTGGAGGATGGTCCATGCTTCTTTAGCAGTTTTAGTAGAGGATATTTTCTTGAACTCCTCATTTGTGACTACACTAAATAAAGCATTCAATGCCCTGATGTTGAAATTTGCCTCCTTAATCTTAGCATCATCCCAATTGGCTGGTGCTTCCTTTGGCTTGGTCTAGCCTATCTTCATAGCTTGCCACACTTTCTCATCTAATGGCTGCAAGAAAGCTCTCATGCGTACTTTCTAGTATGCATAGTTAATGCCATCAAATAAAGAAGGTATAATAAAAGACTATCCTCTATCCATGACAAACAGGGGTCAATAGTCACACAGCAAAGATTAACCCTAATCAGAGTGTGTCTGCTCTGATACCACTTGATAGGCTAAGAATGTATTGACCCATTGTGATGAAATAACCAATTAATTAGCTGAGTTAATTAATTAATTCAATTAGTATGCAATTAGCATAGTAACACAAACAGATCACCAACTAAGTTAATATGTAGCGGAAAATAAATTAACACGGTGATTTGTTTACGAATGGGGAAAACCTACACGATAAAAACCCCGCCGGGTGATTTTATGGCCACCACTCTCGAGAATTCACTATTATCACAACAACCAGTTACAAGTAAAGGAATCCCAGTACCTTATATCAACCTACAGTTGAACCCTTACCCCAATACCCAATTGGACTTGTTCTGTAGTGACAATCTCTCATTTCAATGCATGGCTCCCAATACGTGACTAACCAATTTGGTAGGCCAAAAACGTATTGACCCCTTGTGAAGAATTAATTGATAAATTAACCAAGTTTATTAATTAATTAAATTAACATGCAAAGCGTATGGTAGCACAAACAGATCACCAATTAAACGAAGTATGCAGCGGAAAATAAAATGAATGGGGAAAACCTCCGAGGCAAAAACCCCACCAGGTGATTTTAAGGTCACTACTCCCGAGAATCCACTATTATCACAGCAAGCGGTTACAAGTAAAGGAATCTTAGTACCTTACACCAACTTACAGTTGAACCTTTACCCCAATACCCAATTGGACTTGTTCTGTAGTGACAATTTCTCATTTTCAATGCATGGCTCCCAGTATGTGATTAACCAATAGATACGCGGATCCCAGTACGTGACTTAATCACCAATTTTAGAAGGATGTTGTTTGCAAAGTTCTTTAGTTCATCCAGATGATGAAGATCATGAAGTTGCTTGGTCACAAAACCCTACGGTGTACAAACATAGCAGCTTCTTCAAGAGAAAGATGAATTAGGGTAAATTCTGTCTCCGGTCTCAATTTGCTTGAACAAGACTTTGCTTCACACTTGCGCAACCTTAGACGGCTCTTAAAATTATCCTTATATATGTTTAGGGTTGTGAGAAAAGAAAGCCAAAACATACATTCACGGATTGGATGAAAAACAATCTTGGAAAACTGAACTTCATAAACCTCAACAGATACCCAATCTATCGAGTAGCTGTCGAGCCTCGGGCTGAAATAACTTTATTTAAATCTCAATAGATGCTAGTTGTCAAGCTTTAATGAATAGCACTTTCTGACTTGATTCTTAGACAGACTTGCATGATTTTAACACTTGAACTTGAAACCTTATTTCTTGAAGTATTAAACACATCCTAGATCTACCCAATTACAAGTAAAGTGCATTTTGTCAAAGGATTAGCTAATTACATAAAATAGTGACATATGTTCCTAACATTGATCACATATGTCCTAACAATCTCCCCCTTTGGCAATCTGTGACAAAACCACAACAAACAAATGAATATATGAGAGAATTCATAAATCACTCAATTCATATTCACTTGTTGAATACAATAAAATCTATCCTAAGACAAACCCTTGAAAAACTTTGCAAGAAGAGAGTTTATGGTAAGAAGACTTTGACAACTTATATTTCTGAAACACTTTAAACAAAATTCATCAAGACATCATAATGTGAAACAGAAATAATAGATTGCATACAATAAAATAAGAAACATGTGTATAAAGAAAGAAAAAAAATCATACATGGAGAGATAGGTAAAAGAACTGTAATAACAACCTCAAATGTATATATATTAACAAGTACAAGGTTTGCTATCACAATATGATCACAAGATCTAAGGTACATGAACAATGTATCTAAAAATAGGAAGAAAAGAAAAAGTTACATAAAATCCTCACTACATCCCTCAATATACACTCCCCCTAACAAAAGTCTCCTATGCTAGCCCTCCCCCTATGAGTATGACTACTCTCATTTCCAAAACTACTCCCCATTTTTGTCACGAGTGACAAAGGGTAAGAGTATCAAGTAAACATCTCGTCATCGCTGGGTGAGCTAGCCTCACCATCCTCATCGTCGTCGGAGTCATCATAGTCCTCGAATGCCTCGGGAGGAGGAGAGGGAGACTCTACGAAGCCACCAAGGCGAGCTTGCCGTCTAACAATACGACTGACACGGATGTTCACCTGACATAACTCATCAGTGAGAGTGTCAAGGTGAGCATCCATGTGCTGAAGCTGTGCTATGATTTCATCGAGGGTCACACCACCCGTTGAGGAAGATGGAGCGAAGGTGGATGAAGATGTCGAACTGGACCGCCTCGAATGTAGCTACGCCTCGCTCCGTTTAACGGTAGCGACGTCTATGGCACACATAACAAAGAAGTGGTCGAAAACGGGAAAGAGAACAGAAAAATTGCGTAAGATCCTCGTGATAGTCAAAGGGAAGATGAGCTTATCACGGGTCGCCGTATCCCTATGTACATCTATGATAGAAAGAATGAAATAAGAGGGAAAATCTATAGTGATATGCTTTAAAAGAGAAAGCAAAAATCAAGCACGGGGCTCGATAATAGAGTTATAGTAAGAAAAAGGATGCAAAACAAAAGTCATAACCATGTTAAGAAACCTAGGACCTTTAGCAAAGGCCGTACATGAAGTGAATTGACGATCACCCCAATCAGATGGATGCTCACAAAAGGAAGATATGAGCTTGTCTTTGGACACGGTCCTCAGACGATCATAACTGAGGTAGTCAGGATGCTCTTCCCTCAGGACACGAAGCACATCGGATACAATATCTGGTGTGACCACAATGCACGTACCTCAAACGTGAGTAACAAAAAAAGGTACTGAATAATTAAATCCATGCATGTTGGAGTAGAACTCCTGGATCAGCACGGATGGACAAGTGACCGGGATGTCATACAGTGACTCCCAACCCTGACTGTGAATGACAGTGGGCAGGTCAGTGTCGGAGAAGTCCGACAAAATGACTTAGCGTTCCGAATGAACGCCTCGTCTAGAAAAGTTCTTTGAAAAGTCCTTTCAGGCTTGCTCATCATGGAACCGAACAGAAGAAGGAGTAGGACCAGATGAAGTGGATGCCCTGGAATGAAGAGGGTTCCGGGACGAAGTAGATTTGCGTTTGGGTGCTATAGAAGCAGACTAATGCAAATAGGAGAGAGAGAAGGAGAAAGAGACAATCAGAAAAGTCCCAAGCAGCAAAACATATCAAAATATATTGAATAGAAAGTACGTATGCATGGGAATGCATGAGCATGTGACATGCAAAGGTAATTGCATCATGGGCTCAGCCCAATCCAATCCTACCAGCACGCAAGTTTGCAACAAAGTAAACACACATCTAAGAATGCATGAAACAGCGTTGTAATGCAAATGAGATGCAATGTATGAAGTTTCAAGATCAAAAACACAAAATCCATACCAAAAATTTTGCAAAAACCTCTTCAATTTGAAAAATCCTAAACATTTTCCAAAAACCCCAATTTTTAGGTCAAAAGATATGAAAATGCATGAAAAAGAAGGATTAGGACACTTATTAAGTGAAGAAAAACTTGATTAAGACCGAAAAAGCCTAGAGAAAGAGGTTTGGAGTGAGAGAAAGAGGTTATAGGAGGTGAGGAGTCAAGAGAGATCGAGAGAGATCGAGCGAAATGAGTCTGAAATTGCGAAAACCCTTTATATAGAATCTCAGTAATTTTCGACAGATTGAGAGGTGTCGAGCTTTAAAGGGTTCGACAGATGTAGCTATCGAGCAGGTGTCCAAGGTAAATAGAAGCTCGATGGATCGAGGATCTGTCAAGGAGCTATCGAGGGGACAGAAAGTTTCTTGATCGATCGACCTAACTATCAAGAGGTGTCGAGATTGCGATAAAAAGCAACTGAATAGCTCGATAGATAAGCTAGGTGTTGAGGAGCTATCAAGATTGCTTTAGAAACAGTTTTTCAAGAGGAGAAAAACACAGACATGAATGTAATCAAACATGCAACTCAACCAAGGATCCAAACAACATTTTGAACTCTCAAAATCATCTCTCACAAAAAAAATGTTAAGCACAATGATCCCAAAACACACACACACACACACACACACACACACACACACAACAAGTCTAACCAATTTTATATTTCAAAAACAAGTTAAGACAATTTAGTGAGTATACATTAACATATGTATTCCTTGCGATAGCCAAATCACATTGTACCAACACATGTCTCAAAAGTAACAAAGAATATTGTGTGTTGTGTGTGAAAAACATCGCAATATTGCATAAGTGTCTACATGTTATAATAATTTGAGATATGAGAAAATCACTTTAACTCACACACAATTATAATTTTTTGATGGAGACTATCATTTTTGAGGTATATCCTATAACTTCCACATCTCCTAGAATATACGCTTGCAATCATATATAAAGCATATTTATTTTTTATTCTTTTTATTTATTTATTTATTTATTTTGCATATTTTTTCTTTTAATAAGCATATCATGCATGGGAATATAAGTGATAGAAAAGAAATACCCAATGATGTTAAGCATTTGACATTGCACTTTTGCTATGTCAAAGCATACGGATGTCATTTCATGATTGGCGGGCAACAGTGGTGAGATGGTTATTTATGCTTTTCTCTTAGAATTTTCTAGTCCTTCTTGTCAAAAAGAGTGATACGAGTGTTAAGTACAAGAGATCACTTAACCTTACTCATTACAAACAAGAGTCACAAAACTTACTTGCTTAGTTACGCATAGAGATGCTCATCTAAGCTACAAGAGATACAAAGTTTAGAAAATTTTGTTACAATGGCCATCCAAGGTACACAAGTACCAATGTACACATACACACACTATTTTTTTATTTTTCAAATTTTCAATTTTTTTTATTTATTTTTATATGAAAAACAAAATAAACCAAAACTGAAAAGAAAACAAACAAAAACAAATTAAACAAAGCAGTGCATAAAACTAGACTGACTCAAAATAATAAAGCAAAACACACAAGTAATGCAAAAACAAAAACAAGAAAGGGAGAGAGAGATAAGAAGTGACAAAATCACTTGGAGCTCTTTTCCTTCCACACCTTGGAAGAAGCTTTCTGTCTAGCAAACCCTTGATCCGGTGGTGAGAGGGAAAAGTTAAAACCGTTCAAGTTTGAAAGAAATATGAGGGCTTTGAGAAGATCTCCAAGAGGAGCGAGAGAAAATGGAAGCTAATTCTGATCTCCCGACACGATCATGTTGTTACTCTTTTGAGTGGCTAGCCACTTGTAGCAATTAGGTCGAGTATATCCAGCTGCTCCGTAGTGATGACAGAAATGCTTCTTTTCTGTTTTGGCTTTCGAGAGTTTCCTTTCTTAACCTTAGGGTTTTTAGTCTCATTCTTAGCAAGTTTAGAGAGTGCTCCTAAGATAGACTTACCCTTATCTATGTTCTCACTAGCTAATTCGTTTTTAACATCATTGTTTTCAGTTTTAATATTATTAGCATGAGGAACAAAGACAGTAGCACTAGTAGAAGCAATACTAGCAGAAGAGAAATTAGATTTCTGAAGATTGAGCATCTCATCAAGTTTAGCGCTTGAAGTCCTTTCCAGTTGAGCTCTAACTTGGAACAGTTCTGCCTTAAGTTTCTTGGTCTTTTCAGCCAAGAAATTATTCTCAAATTTCAGTGCTCCAATAGTCTGATTGGCTTCATCAAACTTTGTACAGATTTCTTCTCGCTCAAGCTCCACATCACTAAACTTCTTCTCACACTTTTCTGAAACCTTGTATAAGTTTGCATAGGCTATATGGATGTCATCTTGTTCATTCATCTTCTCAAATTTAGACTCCATCAAGTCCTCTTCTTCATCCACATCTTCAACAATCCCCTCAGTAAGATTAACAGTGGCCGTGAAAGCATTTAGGATTCCGTCATCCTCATTGTCAGAATCATCCTCAGGCTTGGTGTCGCTTAATATAGCAGCAAATGCCTTGCTCTTCCCAATTGTCTTGAGATATGTGGGGCACTCTTGTTTCATGTGACCGAAGCTTTGACACTCAAAGCACTTTGGTCCTGAGTGAACAGTGTACTGACCGCCATCCTTAGCATCTTTCTTCCCTTTGTCTTGGTTCTTAGACTGAGAAGAACTTGACTATCTACGGTCCTTGTCGAAGCCCTTTGCATTGGCATTCTTCATGAACTTCTTAAATTGCCTGGTGATGTAGGACTTCATCTTAGAATCTTCATCATCAGAAGACTCATCAGTATCACTGCTCTTGGCCTTCAATGCCATGCTTTTGCTCTTGCTCGATTTTCCAATCCTTGTCAAACCCAACTCATAGGTCTGCAGATTGCTAACTAACTCTGTCAAAGGAATTTTGTCAATATCATTTGATTCCTTAATCGCGGTGATCTTGGCATGGAATCTTTCGGGTAGAGATTTGAGTACCTTTCTCACAATCTTGGGTTCAGGAATGGTTTCCCTAAGATTAAATGCTGATTTTACTATGTCCTTAAGCTTGGCATAGAACTCATCAAACAGCTCATCTTCCTCCATCTTGATCTCTTCGAAACTTGTAGTGAGCCTCTGAAGTTTCGAATCCTTGACAGCCTTAGTTCCTTCATAGGTTGTCTGGAGAATGGTCCATGCTTTCTTTATAGTTTCAATAGAGGATATCTTCTTGAATTCCTCATTAGTGACTGCATTGAATAAAGAATTTAATGCCCTGTTGTTGAAGTTTGTCACCTTGATCTTAGCATCATCCCAGTTGGCTGGCACTTCTGTAAGCTTGGTCCAGCCTATCTCCACAGCTTGCCACATTTTCTCATCTAAAGACTGCAAGAAAGCTCTCATGCGTACTTTCCAGTATGCATAGTTAATGCCATAAAATAAAGGAGGTATGATAAGAGACTTTCCTCTATCCATGACAAATAGGGGTCAATGGATCACACAGCAAAGATTAACCCTAATCAAAGTGTGCTTGCTCTAATACCACTTGATAGGCCAAAAGCGTATTGACCCCTTGTGATGAATTAATTGATTAATTAGTCAAGTTTATTAGTTAATCAAATTAATATGCAAAGCGCGTGGTAGCACAAAAAAATCACCAATTAAACAAAATATGCAGCAGAAAATAAATTAACATGATAATTTGTTTACGAATGGGAAAAACCTTGGAGGTAAAAACCCCACCGGATGATTTTAAGGTCACAACTCTCGAGAATCCACTATTATCACAACAAGCGGTTACAAGTAAAAGAATCCCAGTACCTTATACCAACCTAGAGTTGAACCCTTACCCCAATACCCAATTGGACTTGTTCTGTAGTGACAATCTCCTTTTCAATGTACAACTCCCAGTACGTGACTAATTAATAGATGTGCGGATCACAGTACGCGACTTAATCACAAACTTAAGAAGGATGTTCACTGCAAAGTTCTTCAGTTCATCTAGAAAATAAAGATCATGAAGTTGCTTGGTCACAAAACCCTATGGTGTACAAACACAGCAGCTTCTTCAAGAGAAATATGAACTAGGGCAAATTCTGTCTTCGGTCATAATTTACATGAATAAGACTTTTCTTCACACTTGCGCAACCTTAGATGACCCTTAAAATAATCCTTATATATGTTTAAGGTTATGAGAAAAGAAAGCCCAAACATACATTCACGGATTGGATGAAAACCTTGGAAAACTGAACTTCATAAACCTCGACATATACCCTATCTGTTGAGCAGTTGTCGAGCCTCGGGCAGAAACAGTTCTCTTTAAATCTCGATAGACGCTAGCTGTCGAGTTTTAATGAACAGCACTTTCTGACTTGATTCTTAGATAGACTTGCATGGCTTTAATACTTGAACTTGAAACCTTATTTCTTGAAACATTAAACACATTCTAAATCTACCAAATTACAAGTAAAGTGTATTTTGTCAAAGGATTAGCCAATTACATAAAATAGTGACGTATATTCCTAACATTGATCACATACGTCCTAACACAATTCGAGGTGCGAATCCCAGTATGCGGCTTACACACCAACTTGAGAAGAATGTTGGCTGCAAAGTTCTTCAGTTCATCAACACGATGAAAATCACAAAACTCCTTGGTTACAAAACCCTACGGCATACAAACGTAGCAGCTTCTTCAAGAAAAAGATGAACTAGGGCATATGTCTCCGATTCACAATATGCTTGTGAAAAACTTTTGCATTGAGGTGCATCAGATGTGACGACTCTTAAAACAATTCTTATATATGTTTAGGGTTGTGGGAAAAGAAAGCCCAAACATCTATACACAAATTGGAGCGAAATCAAATCTGAAAAACTGATTTTTTTAAATCTCGATAGATACCCTATCTATCGAGCAGCTGTCGAGCATCGGGCTTAAACAGCCTTTTAAACCTCGATAGATACTAGCTGTCGAGCTATAAAATCCAGCATTTCTTCACTTGATTTTTGGATAGACTTGCATGACTTTAACACTTGAACTTGAAATCTTGTTCCTTGAAGCATTAAACACATTCTAGATCTATCAAATTACAAGTGCGTTTTGTCAAAGGATTAGCCAATTCTATATTGACATATGTTCTTAACATGATTTACATATGTCATAACAACTTCCACATGGTAAGAGGGATCATTCAACTAGTAGACTGATTGAATTGAAAAAAAAAATTACAGAAATTATCAACTTGACTGTGAGCCACGAGGGCGAAATAAGCATTTGGCCGTATATAATGAAGTACCGGATGAGCCATCAGATATGTTTGATAAAGTGTTTCTGTTCAATACTGAGGATGAGTCTGCAGTGTCCAATCCTGAAGCCTCACAAATTGGACGAGGAAAAGGCTCCAATTGCAAAGCAACACGCCGGACAGAACGGGTTAATAAAAAGGATTTGGTTGATCTCAGGACTCTCCTTATGCACTGTGCAGAAGCAGTGGGAAACAACGATCTCAAGGGTGCAAATGAGGTGCTATTGCAGATTAGGCTGCACGCTTCTCCTTTTGGTGATGGGTCTCAAAGGCTGGCCCATTGCTTTGCTAATGCACTTGAGGCACGCTTGGCTGGCACTGGAAGTGAGCTATATGCAGCACTGGCTGCTAAGAAAACGCCCTCTATTCATATGTTAAAAGCTTACAGCTTGTTTCTTTCGGCCTGCCCTTACATGAAGATCATAAATTTCTTTACAACACAAATGATTTTGGATCTTGCAGAGAAATCTACTAGACTTCACATCATTCATTTTGGTATTCTGTATGGTTTTCAATGGCCTGGCCTTATCCAGCGCCTCTCAAAAAGAGCCAGTGGGCCTCCTGTGCTACGCGTTACAGGAATAGACATTCCTCAACCTGGATTCCAGCCAGCATCAATGGTCAAAGAAACAGGCCGGCGCTTAGCAATTTATTGTGAGAGATTTAAAGTCCCTTTTGAGTGCAATGCCATGGCACAGAAATGGGAAACTATCCAAGTCGATGACCTCAAGATTAACAAAGATGAGGTAATAGTTGTGAACTCTTTATACCGGTTTAGGTACTTATTTGATGAGACAGTGGTGGAAAGTAGTCCTCGAGACACTGTTTTGAATTTGATTAAGAGGATTAACCCTGATTTAATTATCCATGGGGCTGTTAATGGGGCCTATAGTTCACCATTTTTCACTTCAAGGTTCCGGGAGGCACTGTACAACTACTCTGCAGCGTTTGATATGTTTGATGCCAATGCATCCCGTGAAGACCAGGAAAGGATGGTGTTTGAGCAAGAAATATATGAAAAGGAGGTTTTGAATGTAATAGCATGTGAAAGGGCAGAGAGGGTTGTAAGGCCAGAGGTGTATAAGCAGTGGCAGGTAAGGAATATGAGGGCTGGGTAGAGGCAACTTCCGTTGAACCAGGAGACTGTCAACAAAATGAAGGACAAAGTGAAGCTATGTTACCACAAGGATTTCTTGGTGGATGAAGATAGCCAGTGGTTGGTACAAGGATGGAAGGGGAGAATGCTCTGTGCTCTCTTGTTGGCAAGTTGCCTAACAAAGGGAATAACATTGGTTTACCATCAAAATTTGTCTTTTCCTTCTTTTAGGGGCTGATATTCTGTCTTTGTATTTTCATTGTGTTAACTATGTTTGTTTTTGGTGCGGCATCTTGGACTTATTAGACATATGTTGAGCAGACTTTCTTTGATTGGTAAGTTGCTCTTACTCAACCATTAGTGTGTAAGAGTGTAAGTGGTAGACAATGTATGAGATACCTTCCCCGATCACTCTTTTATACTTGTTGTATTGCATGCATGTGCTCTTGTTGATATTTATGTAATGTTGTGCTTTACTATGATTTAAACTTTTAAAGAGGGTTTTTTTTTTTTTTTTTTTTTTTTTTTTTTTTTTTTTTTTTTTTTTTTTTAAGGATTTAAAGAGAACTTTATAACTCTATATGTCCAGATGGAATCAGGAGCAGTTTTCTCGTCCCTTTTTAATTTTTGGTAACCCTTGACCGATTATTAATTGAGCAAGTGAGCATAGAATTATGTAGATTCTTCCAATTGCATTTTTTCTTTGTTAGGTATATTAGATGTAAATTCGTTGGTTGTTAGTGCTTAGTACAAAACTGCTTGTGGAATTTGTCCCATCAAAATTTAGTTAATCATGGCAAGTTTATAGCACCCTGTTAATAATAGGAACTCAACAATATAGATCCTATTAATAGGGAATTTTTTTTTTAAATTTTAAACTTTGATTATTTTATAAGGAAAGGAAAAAAAAAAGTTATTATTGGTGAAAAATAAAGTAAAATACAAAAAAAATTGTACAAAGAATTTGTATTCAAAATGTTACAACCTCTTTCTCTTATTGGGGGAAAGCATTCTTTCCATATTTGATATTCATCTTTTTCATGGCTCACATAAATCATTAGAGTGATATTAGAAGTTAGAACTACTACAAATTTTATTTTATAATTTTTATTATTAGTTTTTAGACCCCTGAACAAACAATGTTTAACTTGATTTTATTGCCAAGTTGTTACTTAAGTCAATTATGCAAACCTTAGGTTAAACATATCATGCAATGGAAAAATAAATAAGACAATAATATGATGACTCGGCAAAGCCAATGAAATAAACCAGTTTCAAGGTAAAAAAACTTGGGGGAGCCAATCCCAAGAAGAGCAATCCACTATCAAATAAAAGTTTGCAATCAATAATGTTTAATTCATAGTAAACTTAACTATGATTATCAAACCTAGCACTGAAATCGTCAAAATTCTTTGATATGGATCTGCTCCAACATGAACCTGCAGTTCTCACTTTGTCTTCAATATGCTTGATATCTAAAGCTTGGACTGCAACTTAGTTCCAATAGTACTTATGGAATAAAAATGATCTCCGGTAGATGCTTGAAAGAGTAGAAGGCATAAAATTTCTTAGATCTCAAAAGAGTAGCTCTCCAAGACTTGAAAAGTGTGCTTTAGAGTTTTCTTTATATATGATATAAATCTAGACTGAAACCCTAAACGTTTGATGGACTAATAGACTTTATTTAAAATCTGTAGAGTTGCATCTCGATCGGTCGAAGTTTCCTCTCGATCGATCGAGCCATTCTGATTTTAAATTCCTAAACCTACAACTTGTATGTTCTTAAATTCTGATTTGCAACATTTTGAACAATGTCTAATATGACTCATAGATACTATGATCTATACCTAGATAAGTTTATGTGCACAGTTTACCAACAAACTAATCATTTAGAACCTAAATATTTAGAACTTAACATTTATAAATTGATGTATCATAAATAACAAAAAGTAATTTAAATATTTATTTATTATGTTATTGAATCTATCGTTATCACGTTGAATTGTAAACTTTATGTAGCAAAATTTATAATATTCTTATCATTTTCCTTACAAATCTTTAAGGTACATCCAGTATAATATCATTTGAAATTTAATACATTATTAGATTATGAGGATAAAATCATAAACATGCAATGTAGTCTCCTCGATTAGTTCATTGAGGTTCTAATATTCACTTGACTATTTATCCTTCCAATTAAAAAGGCTTAATTGTTTAAGATTTTGGAATAGTATTATTGCCACTAATTATAAAGTCTACTATTATAAACCCAGTTTAAAACACTAATATTACTATTTTCGTGTATGTTCTAATAATTATTATTGTTTACTAAAAAAAACGAAAACTGTGTAGTCTACTATATAACCATTTAATTGAAAGTTAATTACCACTTTAGTCCCAATAAATAAATTCCCGAGCAAAAAATCTGGTGTGGTTCTAAGATTAAAAAATTTTCAAATGAATTTGTCACTCAAGAATCTTAGAACCTCAAGATTCTTGAGTGAGTCATGTTAATTTTAATATCAGTTCAAGTAGCTTCATCTATCATGTGAGTCAAGATTGATGATAGATGAAGCTACTGCAGCTTCAGCCTATGTCCAAGAAAGTTATTGTCTAATTTATGTTTGACGTTCGTAAAGAGAAGAGAGCCTCAACGATCCCATAAAGCATAAAGGAACAAGTGTCTAAACGGAATAGCTTGAAAGGTAGCCAAGAAATGCATATAAATCCAGCCAAGAAATGCATATAAATCCATTTTTCACCTGGAGATGCTAGGATTGCCCATGTCATGGCACTCATCGATCAATCCCTTTCAAGTGAATTAAATATATATTTTTCTTTAATCATTACAAAATTTTGAAATTTTGGTCTTTATTCCAGGGACTTGGGATGAATTTGATCTACCATAAATCATCTCCAACATTTTGATCCGCTTGAATTTTTATTTAATTTTTTTATTTTTATTTAAAGGTGATAGGACCCAATTGAATTGATTATATTAAACAAATTTTGGATTAGTGATCATTCACTTAGGTTATTGCTTAAGATGTGATGAATTTTTTTATTGAGAATGGGATGCAGGAAAGGTTCACTCAATAATTAGAAGAAGCTAAAGCTACAAGTCATTTTTGTCTTCTTTGTTAAACTATAGGTCGTATTTTATATACGTAATAAGACTCACGTGCTAATCATGTGCCACTTAGTGGAGTTAGTTAGAGATGGATTAGGCTTTTATTATAGTCAGTTAGGAAATGATTGATACACACCTTGTTGCACACATATTAGCACACCCAAAAATTGCACTAAAATCGTGAGTTGAAGTTATGAGTTATGTGTTTGTTAGTTTAGACCTCTTAAAACAAATTATTTAACCTAATGAATTTGCCAAGTGTTTACTTTGGTTAATTAGGAGATCTAGGCTAAACAATAATAAATCATATCATACACAGTGGAAAAGAAAATAACACACAGATATTTATAATTACCCAGAAAAACCAATGAAATAAACCATCTCAAGATAAAAACCTGGGGAGGATTTGACCAACTATTCTTAAGGTAAACAAATCTACTAGAAAGAATTGAAATTTACAAAAGATTTAACCTTAAATCTATTGCTACTACTAGTAGAACTTAATGATATGACCACATGCAAGCTCTGACTCCGCAGACTTTTTTCTCTTGGATTTGCAACACACAAACTCCCACGCTTATGACTTTAAGATCCCACTCAAAAGTTTAGATCACCAGTTGTTGATCCTGTAGCAGCAACTAAATTCCACCAACACTTGATTGTAGATCTTGTTCCAGTAGACACTTGTAGATTTAGAAGGTTACAAAACTTTTCAGATCTCACAGGAGTAACTCACAAGTCTTCCAAGAGTTTTCAAAACGTAGTTATGATTTTCCTTTTATACTTAAGAGTGTTGGACTAAAACCCTAAACGTTTTTGCGAGCTCGGGTCTGATTTAAATTCTACAAAATTAGATTTACTACGATTTTCGATCGGTCAAATGTAATTTTTGATCGGTCGAGCTTCACTGAAATTGAACTCTCCTTTCGGTAGCTTAAATGTTCTTGAGCAATGTCTAACACCTAATCTAGATATGTTTTTGTTCTCGGTTTGCCAACATAAACAAAATAGGAATCTAAATATTTAATCCTAAATTTTTAGAACCTAACATTATGTATATCATATTGTGTATATATATATATATATATATATATGATATTTGGTGAATGAATGAAATCAGATAAGCATTTTCACAATTGGAATCTTCCTCCAAATTTAATAGATTTTGTGACAATGAACTTATCGAAAGCCTTCTTTTTCTGGATTTTGTTATAAGTTATGCTAAAAACATACCCCTAGTATGTACTGCGTAAAAGAAATGATAGTTTGAGGTGTTTTCTATTTTGGGTTAAATTTCTGGTTTGAGGCTATATATAAAAATTTATGCATTGTACACAAAATCGGGTTGCATATGAAGTTATTAGCAGCTTATGGATTAGGTCAAATGCAAACCACACCTTCAATAGTTCTCTCTCAGGCAAGCTCAAAAGAAAAAAAAAAGAAAAAAAAAAGAAAAAACATCTGAAATGGTTGGACAAATGCCAATAATAATTTCAAATAGACAACCTTTGTAATCTGGTTTTTATGCTTGGATGAATATATAAATCCCTCAAACTCGGCCTCCCCTCGAAATAAATAAATCAATCAAACAAAATGGAAATAAACTAATTTCCATTCCACCCCACATGCAAGTTAGGTTTGCACATTTCATTACAACTCTTGTTTCTTTATTTTATTTCTCTATTTTTTATACAACCTCAATATTGGTTTAAAGGGGAAAACTTAGGTACAATATCTTAGATGTACTACATTAGGCTCCTCATTTTAATTTAAACATTTGGTTGCATCATGCATTAAAAATTAAATTGTTTTTGAAAAAGATAAAACTTTGTTTTTTATTGGTTAATGCAACAAAAATTTTTTGTATTAGATCCCATTAATTCATACAGAATTTAAGCTCATATATGAGAGAAAAACAAGTTAAATGATTATGTTAACACTTTTCTATTATTAGTTTAATTTCTCAAAGATAAAAATCAAACATCAACCAAATTTAATGAACAAAAGATGTTTTTATTTTTTTTTCATATTGATTTGTCGTCTAAGTTCATAACCGGTATTTTCTGATCACTATAGATTGCTCTAATATATTATGTCTCAGGGTCATGCATGTGCATTTCAAGAGAAATAAATAAAAAAAATAATAATAAAAACCCTCTCATTTGAAGTAATATAGCTTGGATTCAACTTTTTAATTGATATCTGGTTCACAGAATCTCTCTAATAAAACAAAACAATAAAAGAACCAAGAACAATAACAAATTTTCATGCACGCCTGGCAACAATGCATGTTAAAAATGTCAGATAAACTGAGAAAATGTAAGATCTACGGGAGTCCAAATCTTCTGTCTCATCAATTGTGTTTCACTTCATGCTCCACCAATAAAATTTGGACAACTAGCCTCTCTCATTAAATGAGATATCTCATTAAATGAGACAGCTAGCATCTCTCATTAAAATCAGAGTTGTCTCATTTAATGAGAGAGGCTAACTGTCTAAGTTTTATTGGTGGAGCATGAAGTGGAATACAATTGATGAGACATAAGATTTGAACTCGATCTACGGAGGAGGGTCATCGATGGACCATTAAGAACCAATCCCAGTACAGCCTATAAAATCATCAATATATATATATATATATATATATATATATATATATATATATATATAAAGTAGAGACATTACGTGAGAAAGTATAAGGTTCTGTTAAGTGACGCATTCTATACAAATTAAGATAATTAAAATATTCAAGTGTCACATTAGAGATAAGAACAAATTAAATATTGACTTTTTATTTCATTTGGTTCAATATTTCAAGACTTTTCTAATTAAAAATAAATATTTTTTGTATCATTTGGTTCAATGTTTCAAGACTTTTCATCTCTCACACATACACACAAAACTCTTTGCATTTTAATTCATCATTTTCACCTCTTGCACTTCTAATGCCTTTATATTTACCTACTTATAACCCTTCATACCATCCCATGTCAAATATACATAGATAAAAACAATGTCATTTACCTTCAATTTTTTGACAACACCTACCTAACTCTAACATTGTTGTCTCATTTAATCCTAATCCATATAAGTTGGCTACAACCAAGGAATGGGAGGCTTGCAATTATGATTTTGATGTTAAAGTCAAACGTTATAGATTTGTGAGTTTTGTAAATGATGTGATTGATTGTGGGTTTTTGGAATATGTATTTTGTTTTAGAATTAAAGAGAGAGAAATATACATTCTATATCAACTTTTGTTCTATAATATTCCTCCAAAGTTTTTTTTTTTTTTTTATTACTTCAATTGAATAATTATAATATATATATATATATATACGCAATTTATAATTATTGCTTTTTATGATGAACTCATTTCTAATAAAGTTCTATAACAATTATGCTATACAATACATATACAACATTTTCTAAAACCATCTTATATAAAATATTGTAGGGACCTGGTTCGGGCACTTCCTTCCTGGGGATGAGTGGACCCAAGCCCAAGTAACCCTATACAATAAATTTTTAGAGAGTGGGTAGAAGGACTAGGCATTAGTGAATGATACAACGGTTGATGTGAGTTTACAAGATCATCAAGTGAGATTTGGCTAAGTTTTCTAAGGGGAAGTTCGTCCTCGGCCCAGTCCAAGGAGCTCTTCCCTAAGTGCTAATGAAAATAGGGGTTGTCCCTGAACCCCCCGAACCCTGAACCCCTTCTTCTCTAGGGTTTCATTCTATTATATAGTCATATTCAGCTGATCTCTACCTTCCACTTGTTAATCATCTGAGCCTGTGTCTGAGGGCTTGTCTCATCAATCGCCTTTCCAGACCTCCTGTTAGTTGAAGTAACCAAGGCATCACTGTTCAACGGTCAATTCTCCATTAATGCGGCCAGAGTGTCAGTTGCGTGCTTTTAATGTGGGGATGACAGCTCCCTTACGAATTACTCCTTCGCCATATTCTCCCATCCAACCCTGGGTACTTGTCTTTTTCTTTGGTATGCTCTAGAAGGGTGCTTTTGGTGGGGCACCGACCTTCCCCTCTTCAATATCGGCCGACCGAGGACATGGTCGTTCTCGGCGATGTTTCTTGACAATTTGGGCCTTCCCCGCTCATCCTCGGATACTGCATTGTCCTCGGCATGGGCCTTGGGCTCGATATGGAGTGGGCCGGGGTTGCCAAATCTTTGGGCCCTACAATAACCCCTCAAAATTCTGCTGCCCGGCTTCTCAGGTAAGGAGGAGGATTTTGATGTCCTCAGGTCCTTGTCCTGGCCTGGCGAATCTTGTCTTCCTATCAGTACTAAAATCCTTCCAACTGCTCAGGGAACGCTCCTAGCGTTTCGGTACTTGGAACGCGTCTTCATTAAATTTTGGCGGCCCTATGTCCTCCACGTTCAACGGTGTGATGATGGATTGACAGTAGGGATACCTTTGACTTAATGGGCGGGAAAGCCCGTGCGGTTACTTTTAATTGGAGGTATAAATACCTAATCGAACTAATTTTCCCCTTCACGTTTGCATTTAAGAGCTTTTGTGCACATACGCTGAACTTGGTCAAGCCTCTAATCGACCTTACGCCTCCTTTCAACATAAAAGGCCTGCCAAGGAGCCTTTCCTCATTTCTGTAAGTTCTCTTCTCTTTCCGGTTCATACTTTTCCGCCTGAGTTCCTTGTCCTCTTATTCCTTTTTCTCTCTCCTTCATTTTCCCTGAGCCCTTCGTTAGTTCTTTAGGATGGGTAGGTTTAAGAAGTTGGTTGAGTCTGAGGAGGCGATGGAAAAATTCGTTACTGATTATAAGATCCCCGATATTGTGGGTTTGAAGTACTGTGGAGAAGGGGAGTGGAGCATTAGGAGAAAAGAGGGTGAGGTGGCGATTCCTATAATCGCCTTTCTAGAGGGTGGTATGAGGATCCCCATGGGGCCAATAATGAGGGATTATCTTAGGCACTTCGGCTTATCTCTCACTAGTGTGTCATCAATGTGTTTAGGATCTTAGGTTGTGTGGATGCCCTGAACGAGAAGATGGGGCTGGGGTTAACCCACCACGATGTAAACTGGTGCTACAACCTCCAGTGACTTAAGGGGAAGTCTTATTACATGAAGACAAGGGACGATAGGGTCCGGCTCATCCAGTGCCTCCCTGAGTCCAGTAAGGGTTTGAACAAAGACTTCCTCATTGTGTTTGGAGAGTGGCACGATGGCCTTCATTGTCCAACAGTGGAGGGTACACCAGGTGGGGCATTCAGATTAGGAGAGGGTCTAATTTCTTGTGCCTTCACGCTCTGCTTTGCTTGGTTTTTAACAGGAACTTGTTTTCTTTTATACATATCTGCACGCTTTTGAGCGTCACTTCGGCTTGGTCAACAAGGAGGATTTGCAAACCATACTGAGGTCGGAGATTTTTGTGAATGAAGCAGACAACCAAGTTAGAGCCGCTCATGAAATCCTAGGACACGATCCATTTCAAAAATCGTTCTCGGCTCCAAAGTATGTGATCCGAGCTAAAGATCCTCGGCTGCACAAGATTACCGTAGTCGATCACGAATTTTTAATCCCCGAAGGATCTCCCGTTCCTGAGGGCGTACCGTTGGTGGGTACCTCTTCATCACCTCAAGTTATAGAGGTTGAAGGGGGAGAGCCAAGAGAAAAGGAAGTGGCTGACTCAGGTCCGTCCGAGGACGAGTTTGACGTGTTTGACCAATTCCACTCGCCCGAGGACCCTCCCGGCGATTTGGGTGACCCCCGCTTAGCTGAAGCGGACTTTTTATCCAAAGAGGCCTTTCCTCAGTCAAAGATGAGCTTTAAGAGACGACCTCAGACAAGCCTGCTGGCCCTGATTAAGGGGCAGCCGGGGAAGGATGCACTGAGAAAGTCCTTTCCCAAGCTTCCTCTTCCCCCATCCCAACAGAGTTCGCCATCTGGGTCCAAGCCCACCAGTCCTCTACAGAAGAAAGACAAAGGAAAGAGGCTCAGGGGGGGGCGAAGAATCTGATCCTTCCCAGGGCGATGACAACGCTCGGCAGCTATTGAAGCAGCTGAGAGCAGGGTGTCGAGGTCAGGACAAACAGGCCATTATCCAGCCCAGAGCCCAGGCTTGGCTCCCTAAACCCATGCTCCATGGGAAGCCCTTGATGGGCGATGCCTCCCTCAAGGACCCTCAAGGGGGCGAGGGTGCGCGCGTGGCTGATGCATTGGGGAGGTCCTTGCTACTCCCCATGGATATGGCCCAGCTGGAGGTTCTGAGGAGTAAGGAGGTCTTCCTCAGCTTTAAACAATGTTTGGGCATGGTAAGTTTTTTGATCACTTGTGATTCTCTTGACTTCCTGCCTTCTAGCTTCTTATCTATTGTGCATTGGTTTTAATTGGTAGGCTATCTAGGCTACCTTCAGGTTGAAAGGTATAGCCAGTAGCCAAAGTAGGGCTGCGAACTTGAAGCGTGACAAGCTGCTAGACGCTGTGCAAACCCTCAAAATCTCCAAAGCCGATCTTTCAAAGGCGAGAGAGGAGTTGAAGGAAATGAAGAGGGCTCGAGACATCGCCGAATTAGGCCTAGTTAGCGCCCAAAAGCAGGCCCTGGATCAAATGGAGCGCCTGCTTAAGGCAGAGGATCAGCTGAGGGTCACCAAAGAGGAGGTCGCGACCCTAGAAAAGAGGGTGCTCGAGGCAGAGGGGGCCAGAAGCATTGCGGAGTTCGCCAGGGATAAGGCCTTGAAAGCTAAGGAAGAGGCTGAGTTTGCTAGGGTCGAGGCTGAGGCTTCCAAAGGTAAGGTCGTGCAGGAGGCCTATGAGTTAGGGGTAGCTGAGACAGAAGCCACCCTTAAAGCTCAAGTGCCTGGGGTATGCAGACTTTACTATTCCCAGGTGTGCAATGAAGCCTTGAAACAAGCAAGTGTTGAGGCTTCATCTGACCTATGGAAGGTAGAGAGTGTATACTACCCTCCTGCCATTCGTGAGGCTGCACTTCCTAGCTCCGAGGCGGAGGTGACTCCTGAGGGAGTTGGGGTTGTTCCTGATATAGACGCCCCGGCTGTTACCACTTCGGACGAGCCTGCAAAAGGAGCTGATCCTCCTAGGGCCATTGAGACAAGCAAGAGTCCCACTGCAGATGCACCCTAGGAGACTGCAGACCCTTTAGCTGATGTCCAGGCCCCTCACGTTGAGGAGATACCTCTTCCAGCTGACCCTCCCCAAACTATAATCCCAAGCGAGGGTTACAAGGACCCTGATACCTCTTCCGCCCAGCCCTTTGAGGGGGGAATTAAAATAAAGCTGAAGGAATGATCTTCCATGGCGCCTTCGCTTTGTTTGTCTATTAATTTTTTTTTTAAGCATTATAATGGCACTTTTGTCTTGTGTAACTCTTAAAGATTCAATGAAGTGCATATTTTATTTTCTCTTATTTGTCATGTTTGTACTATTACTTTTTATTTTACTTGCGCAATCCTGGCTTTAATTTTGCTTCAGCTGACCACATCGATGATTATAATAGCGTTTGGAGGTTTATGCAAATGGAGACCTACCTCTCTTTTGTTTTTAATTTAGGGCCAGGGTGGGTCGAGGTCACCAAACCCTTCAATTATTTAATAAGTGTTTAAAGTTATGGAAATAGGGGAACTCTCTAGATGTGGGTTGGATCAGGACCAAGTCTATCGAACCCTAAAATGCTTTAAGTGATGCTTATGGGCTTGGTCTTGAGATCCCATTATAGGAAAGGTCACCATCTTCTGCAGTGCTCATTACTAGAACCAAAGTGGTCAGCCTCGCCGCAGGTTTGGGTCTACGGACAATACAAGACCTTGGTTCTATCTAGTGCTTAGATCCTCCTGAAGTGACTAGTTTCCCCATAAGTTTGAGTCCATGGACCATGCAAGACCTTGATTCTGTCTAGTACTTAGATTCCCTTGAAGCAACTAGTTTCCCCGCAGGTTTGACGTCGAGGACCATGCAAGACCTTGGCTTAACCTGACACTTGGTCTTTCGTGAGTGAATAGTTTCCCCATAGGTTTGAGTCCGAGGACCATGCAAGACTTTGGTTCTGTCTGACGCTTAGTTCTTTTTGAAGTAACTAGTTTTCCCATAGGTATGAGTCCGAGGACCATGCAAGACCTTGGTTCTGTCTAGTAATTAGTTCTTCTTGAAGTAGTTAGTTTCTCCATAGGCTTGAGTCTGAGGACCATGCAAGGACTTGGTTCTGTCTAACACTTAGTTCTTCTTGAAGTAGTTAGTTTTCCCATAGGCTTAAGTCCGAGGACTATGCAAGGCCTTGGTTCTGTCTAACACTTAGTTCTTCTTGAAGTAGTTAGTTTCCTCATAGGCTTGAGTCCGAAGACCATGCAAGGCCTTAGTTCTATCTAACACTTATCTTCTAAAGTAACTAGTTTCCCCATAGGTTTGAGTCCGAGGACCATGCAAGATCTTGGTTCTGTCTAGCACTTGATTCTTCTTGAGTGACTAGTTTCCCCATAGGTTTGAGTCCGAGGACTACGCAAGACCTTGGTTCTGTCTAGCACTTAATTCTTCTTGAGTGACTAGTTTCCCCATAGGTTTGAGTCCGAGGACTACGCAAGACCTTGGTTCTGTCTAGCACTTAATTCTTCTTGAGTGACTAGTTTCCCCATAGGTTTGAGTCCGAGAACTATGCAAGACCTTAGTTTGTCTAACACTTAGTTCTTCTTGAAGTAACTAGTTTTCCCATAGGTCTGAGTCCGAGGACCATGCAAGACCTTGGTTCTATCTAGTACTTAGTTCTTCTTGAAGTAGTTAGTTTCCCCATAAGCTTGAGTTCGAGGACTATGCAAGGCCTTAGTTCTGTCTAACACTTAGTTCTTTTTGAAGTAGTTAGTTTCCCCATATGCTTGAGTCCGAGGACCATGCAAGGCTTCGGTTCTGTCTAACATTTAGTTCTTCTTGAAGTAGTTAGTTTTCTCATAGGCTTGAGTTCAAGAACTATGCAAGGCCTTGGTTCTATCTAACACTTAGTTCTTCTTGAAGTAATTAGTTTCCCCATAGGCTTGAGTCCGAGGATCATGCAATGCCTTGGTTCTGTCTAACACTTATCTTCTAAAGTAACTAGTTTCCCCATAGGTTTAAGTCCGAGGACCATGTAAGACCTTGGTTCTATCTAGTACTTAGTTCTTCTTGAGCGACTAGTTTCCTCATAGGTTTGAGTCCGAGGACTATGCAAAACCTTGGTTCTGTTTAGCACTTAATTCTTCTTGAGTGATTAGTTTTCCCATAGGTTTAAGTCCGAGGACTATGCAAGACCTTGGTTCTGTCTAGCACTTAATTCTTCTTTACTGCTTGGAGTGAGGGAGCTCATCCTCATCGTTGGGGAGCCTGCCCTTAGAGTGATAACGGCCTTGAGCTTGCTTCGCCGAGGGGGGGACCCTTCTTCGGTCTGGCTCCTTGGCCCGGCGTGCCACTTCTAATTACGAGGAGTCTTTTGGGCTATTCAAGTAACGCGTTTGACACTTCGGTGCGTGAGGCGCATCCTCATTAATATCCTTGTGGATTTACGAGGATCCAACGACTGGTAAGCTCTTTGAAAATTGGACGGAGTTAATACCTCCAGTAATTCTTCCTTAGGATTCTGCGCGGGCTGGTTTTCACCAGCTCTTGCCTTCTATATAAGGCATTTGGGGGTAATCTTTTCTTCAAATTTCACAAATACTTGGGTTCAATAGGGGCTCAAGGCTCTCAGTTTTCTAGGCATTTTCAAGGGCCTTGCCAAAATAGTGACTTGTGCTTGAGGAGATGGAGTGGCTCTAGAAAAAAGCAAGGACAAGGAAGTCGAGCCCCCTTCAGGAGCCGAGAATGCCACCCCGATCCTGGAAGACACAGTGGAGGCGAAATAAGCAGAGGCCAAAGATCCTCCTTCTTTTCAACCTAGCAAGAAAGAGGACCCCCCTTTCAGTTAAGAGGGAAATTTGTAAGAAACATAACATCTCTCTTTCGCGTGCGGATCTACCGACCTTCCAAGCTGGTAGTGATTCGCCAGCGCCCGGTCGTCGTGGGACTGTGAGAGAATCAAGGAAAAACCTTGAGGTGGGACCGTCAGCCGCCACGACTTCCTCTTCTTCTTCATCACTAGTGCCGCCCATGCTAGCTTGGGAGTTGTGGACGGTCTTAGAACAGGCCTGTCTCTACCTCTCCCTCCATGCTTAGCTTGGCTTTAAAACAAGCCTGCCTAGGCTCCTTTCTCTTTTTTTTTTTTTTTTTTTTTTAATTTTTTATTTTTAGCTTTAGAACAAGCATGCCTAAGCATTTACCTTCGTAGTTAGCTTTAGAATAAGCATGCCTAAGCATTTACCTTCGTAGTTAGCTTTAGAACAAGCCTGCCTAAGCATTTGTTGTACAATGTAATTTTTCTTTACTTAATAAAGAAGTAGCCACATTTCGTTTACTTTACTTCTTGAATCTTTCATTTCTTTATGATGATTGTCTTTTGAATGAGCACGTTGCCGTTGTTTGTTTGTTTGTTTGTTTGTTTTTTTTTTTTTTTTTTTTTTTTTTTTTTTTTTTTTTTTTTTTTTTTGTGAACTTGGAAGAAGTGTTGTTATTGATCCTTCCGCATCAACCGTCGCACTCACTAATCCTCAAGTCCTTCCCACATACGGCGCCAATTGTAGGGACCTGGTTCGGGCACTTCCCTCCTGGGGATGAGTGGACCTAAGCCCAAGTAACCCTATACAATAAATTTTTAGAGAGTGGGTAGAAGGACTAGGCATTAGTGAATGATACAACGGTTGATGTGGGTTTACAAGATCATCAAGTGAGATTTGGCTAAGTTTTCTAAGGGGAAGTTCGTCCTCGGCCCAGTTCGAGAAGCTCTTCCCTGAGTGCTAATGAAAATAGGGGTTGTCCCCGAACCCCCTGAACCCCGTATCCCTTCTTCTCTGGGGGTTCATTCTATTATATAGTCCTATTCAGCTAATCTCTGCCTTCCACTTGTTGATCATCTAAGCCTGTGTCTGAGGGCTTGTCCCATCAGCCGTCTTTCCAAACCTCCTATTAGTTGAAGTAACCAAGGCATTACTGTTCAATGGTCAATTCTCCATTAATGCGGCCAGAGTGTCAGTTGTGTACTTTTAATGTGGGGATGACAGCTCCCCTATGAATTACTCCTTCGCCATATTCCCCCGTCCAACCCTGGGTACTTGTCTTTTTCTTTGGTATGCTCTGGGAGGGTGCTTTTGGTAGGGCGCCGACCTTCCTCTCTTCAATATCGGCCGGCCGAGGACATGGTCGTCCTCAGCGATGTTCCTTGACAATTTGAGCCTTCCCTGCTCATCTTCGGATACTGCATTATCCTTGGCATTGGCCTTGGGCTCGATATGGAATGGGCCGGGATTGCCAAATCTTTGAGCCCCACAAATATTATAACATTATATGTGCATTGTATGAGTAACTCATTAGTTATGAATAAATAATCAATAGTCCCGTGAAATGGGAATTAAGATTTTGCTGAGAGCCTTTGGATTGGAAAAGTTTAACATTTTTTAAACTTTTTTTTTGAACCAAGGGCTAAAATTGAAAGTTAACTTTTTAACTTTCAATCCTTAGGCCGATATTGGATTCATATATGCATTTTTAACAATATTTGGGGAGAGGGGTGAGGTGATGTACTATGGTAATATCCTAATTAGATATTTTAAACAATTTTGTGTCATTTGATAGCAAATATTACATTTAGATTTCCCATTTGAATTTAAGGCATTATGTCTTAAATGGATTTTTAAATTGTATTATTTTATAAAGACAACTTGATTAATGTGTTGAAGATTTGTAATAATTCCTAAAATGCTAAGATTAAAACTTGGTTGTTGTTAGTGGTGGTGTATCTCTTTTCTAATGCAACAAGATATATGAGGAAGCAAATAAACAACCACCCTAATCAGAAATGCCATTGGAATTTCTAATAAATTTCTTATATGACTTCAGTATAGTAATCAAACCATCTCAAATTAAACATCATGGTTAAAAATCCTATCATTTGAAAGGAAGGAGAATAGGCTTACTCTTATCAAAATAGCTTGATGAGTGTTCCAAAGAGCTTAATAACATTGTCTCTTATTCACTTTACCAAGCACAATAGAGTTTTAACATGCCATAAATATTACTATAGAGTACAAATATAGGGATTTGACTTGTGTCCATTGCATTGGAGTACTTGATGCGACATGAACACAACTTATGCCTAAAATTGACTACGTGTTAGTCTCGTTCTTCTAATAATAGTTGAAGCTATATATGCACTTTTAATGAAAAAGTTTTAATACAAGTACCTCATTGACATTCAATAATTATCACATGTATTTGACATATATATTCATCATTTTCATAATGTGATCTAGACTGATATACTATGAAAAAGATAATGCTATATTGGATGCACAATATTCCTTCTCTAAAAAGATGAAAAGGATAAGCATGAATGCAATTCCTCAAATGTTTGATAAACTAGTGGTCTTTTTTTTTTTTTTTTTTTTTTTGACCTTTGATTAAGTTCTCAACTTATCACTAATGGTTCAATGCTTGGAACTTAATCAAAACCAATGGTACTTAGATTAGAGGGTTCTCCAGAAACATTGAATATATGAATACTATGATGGTAGGATTTTACATGAGCACCCTTATGTGAGGGCACGTGATGTATACCTTTTACGCTATATCTATTTTCCTTATAGAATCTCAATTTAATGAAAATTATCTTTTACCCCGCTAGCTCTCTCCCACCCAGATTTATGTGAAACGGTATGGGCAGAGGATCATGTTTTCCTCAGAGTTGATAGTTTGAGTTAGAGTGGAGGATGGAGGAGAGGGTGTCATTGCATTGGAGTACTTGATGCGACATGAACACAACTTATGCCTAAAATTGACTACGTGTTAGTCTCGTTCTTCTAATAATAGTTGAAGCTATATATGCACTTTTAATGAAAAAGTTTTAATACAAGTACCTCGTTGACATTCAATAATTATCACATGTATTTCACATATATATTCATCATTTTCATAATGTGATCTGGACTGATATACTATGAAAAAGATAATGCTATATTGGATGCACAATATTCCTTCTCTAAAAAGATGAAAAGGATAAGCATGAATGCAATTCCTCAAATGTTTGATAAACTAGTGGTCTTTTTTTTTTTTTTTTTTTTGACCTTTGATTAAGTTCTCAACTTATCACTAATGGTTCAATGCTTGGAACTTAATCAAAACCAATGGTACTTAGATTAGAGGGTTCTCCAGAAACATTGAATATATGAATACTATGATGGTAGGATTTTACATGAGCACCCTTATGTGAGGGCACGTGATGTATACCTTTTACGCTATATCTATTTTCCTTATAGAATCTCAATTTAATGAAAATTATCTTTTACCCCGCTAGCTCTCTCCCACCCAGATTTATGTGAAACGGTATGGGCAGAGGATCATGTTTTCCTCAGAGTTGATAGTTTGAGTTAGAGTGGAGGATGGAGGAGAGGGTGTCATTGCATTGGAGTACTTGATGTGACATGAACACAACTTATACCTAAAATTGACTACGTGTTAGTCTCGTTCTTCTAATAATAGTTGAAGCTATATATGCACTTTTAATGAAAAAGTTTTAATACAAGTACCTCATTGACATTCAATAATTATCACATGTATTTGACATATATATTCATCATTTTCATAATGTGATCTGGACTGATATACTATGAAAAAGATAATGCTATATTGGATGCACAATATTCCTTCTCTAAAAAGATGAAAAGGATAAGCATGAATGCAATTACTCAAATGTTTGATAAACTAGTGGTCTTTTTTTTTTTTTTTTTTTGGACCTTTGATTAACTTCTCAACTTATCACTAATGGTTCAATGCTTGGAACTTAATCAAAACCAATGGTACTTAGATTAGAGGGTTCTCCAGAAACATTGAATATATGAATACTATGATGGTAGGATTTTACATGAGCACCCTTATGTGAGGGCACGTGATGTATACCTTTTACGCTATATCTATTTTCCTTATAGAATCTCAATTTAATGAAAATTATCTTTTACCCCGCTAGCTCTCTCCCACCCAGATTTATGTGAAACGGTATGGGCAGAGGATCATGTTTTCCTCAGAGTTGATAGTTTGAGTTAGAGTGGAGGATGGAGGAGAGGGTGTCAAGGATGAGGCAAGTGTGGGACGTGGAGATTGAGTGTGTTGGTAGAACCTAAGGTCTCACCCACACTTAAGAACCTAGACTAGCATTGTAACCAACAAACCACTTGGTCTCCTTGTGTTTAACTATGATCTATTATTATATTTGTTTTATACTTACATGATTTATAATTTCTCAACTTATTATATCACCTCTCTCTCAATTTATTAAATATTTGCTAAATTTGTTTTCTTTGCTAAATTTACTTGTGATTTAAGAATAATTCATTTGCATAGAATTTACTAAAATAATTAAAAGAGATTTTTTTTAAAATTTAATTAAAATGATTTCTACTTGAAGGATAACTATATAAGTTTATTTTCATGTTTATTTATGTTGTATTATTTTCTATTAACCTTATAATATCACGAAAATTTATTTGAAAGTCTGTTTCAATTTATTTTAGATATTTTTAGTCAATTTTGCTTATATTTACAAATTTAATATACATTTATTTGTATTTTAATTAATTACTAAATTAATCATGACATCATCATGGTTTCATCTCAATTAAATATCGGTCTGACCTTAAAAACCTTGAACATATTCATTTTTCGGTTTTTTGAATGGTTTAGGTTTTAAAACTATGGTTTTGAGTACCATAAACAAGTAGGTTATACTTTTGCCTCCTTTTTTCAACAAAATTGGCATTTTCTTCTAGGTCTTGAATTGAACTTCTACATTCAAAAGCATAATAGCCAAACTTGTGTTAGGACATATGTGTTTACATGTTAGGAACATATGTCATATTTTATGTAAATTGGCTAATCCTTTGACAAAACGCACTCTACTTGTAATTGGGTAGTTCTAGGTGTTTTTAATACTTCAAGAAACAATGTTTCAAGATCAAGTGTTGAAGTCATCAAGTCTGTCCAAGAAAAAGCAAGTTGAAGTGCAGAATTTTTAATGCTCGACACCTGCTCGACACCTACCTCGACACCTGCTAGCTGTCGAGACTTAAAAAGTCAGAATTCTAATCTGATTTTCTTGGGATCCGTGAATGTGTTTTTGGGCCTTCTTTTCTTCTAACCCTAAACATATTTAAGGAGTGTTTTAAGAGCCGTCAACTAAGACACAAGTTGCATAAGCATTGAGCAATCCTTGTTCAAGCAAATTGTGCTCTGAGACGAAGTTCTTAACCTAGATCATCTTCTTCAAGAAGTTGCTGTGTATTGTGCACCTTAGGGTTTTGTGACCAAGCATCTTCCTGATCTTCATGCATAGGATGATCTGAAGAACTCTGCAGCCAACCTCTCATTCTAAAGTTGGTGATTGAAGTCGCGTACTGGGATCCGCGCATCTGGTTAGTCACGTACTTGGGAGCCGTGCATCAAAAGGGGGAACTGTCGCTACAGATCAAGTCCAATTGGGTATTGGGGTAAGGGTTCAACTGTAGGTTGGTAAGGTACTTGGGATTCCTTATTGAACGGTTTAGACCCCTTAAACAATAACCAGATTGCGTAGCCTAGATTAATTAGCCAAGTTGTTACTTAGTCAAATTATGTAATTCTAGGTTAAAACAATCACAAGATCATATCATGCATATAAAATAAGTAAAGCAGCGGAAATAAAGAACACAGTGATATGATCACCCAGGAAACCACACCGGAAAAACCTGGGGAGGATTTTACCCACCGATCCTCAAGGCAAAACGGAATCCACTAAGAAAGAATTGAAGTTGTTACAAAAGGACTTACAAGCTCCCCGCTTGACTTCCTAATGCTACCCACCAGTAGTAACTTCCTGACACGACCACGCGCAGGCTCCGAGACCACGGACTACTTCTTTCTTTGAACTCCTTCTTCAAGTACAAGCTCCTCACTTGTTTTTCTCTTTAAGCTTTAATGGCTGCAACCTAGTTGATCATCAAGATATTGATGTGATCTCAATCTTGAAAACCCTAAGCTTTGTGTAAAGGAAAGCTCCTCTAGATCTCACAAGAGATTTACACAAAACCGCAATGCATGAGCAACAATACAACTTGTGCAACTCTAAAAAACGTGGCTAGGGTTTGCCTTATATACCTAGGGCAAAAACATAAAAACCTAGACGTTTAAAGAGTTAGGGCTGAGTTGGAATTCTGCAGAAAAACGCATCTGGGCCGACTTTCGATCGATCGAGTCTAACCTTCGATCGATCGAGCCAGGCCGAGAAGCCCCAATGCTTCTGCAGTCACTCGATTCCAACTTTACAATATTAAACCAACTTTGAGCAAACTTAAACAAGACTAAATACATTGTTTTGATCATGGTTTGCCAACATTACATATTAGAGTTCTAAATACATAAAATCCTAAGACCTTAGAACCTAACAAACTCCCCCTTTGGCAATCCGTGACAAAACACACAATAAAAGCTCAAAGTTTACAAGAATAGCCCTTTACATAATAATGCTCATAAAGAAAAGTTCAACCTAACTACTATCCATCGGTTGCAAGTGTAGACAGCAGCTTGGTCGAATCAACCTGTATATTCCTGAAATACTCAACAAACACATAAACGCATGTGTGGCAGCAAATAGTATATAAACAGGTATAATATTCTTGTAAGATTCACACAACACAAAATAAAGAAATATATCAATGAAGTAACTCATAAATATAAATCAATAAGCAGTGAATCATAAAGACAACAAGAATCAAAAGAAACATGTATATCAATATATCAATCAATGTTACTCCCCCTAACATGAATATCCCAAAAATGATATACAAAGTGAAGCACCTAGATACAATCTAAATAAACTCCACAAAAATATCCCATGCTACAAAAAATTTCTCCCCCTAACACAAAAAAAAAAAACTCCCCCTATCAACAAAAACATTACTACAAGTCAAAACTCTACTCCCCCTTTTTGTGACGGAATGCCAAAGAGCATCATAGACCATCATCAAAAGGAGGTGGTGAGGAAGAACGAAGATGCGCCAAATCCGCTCGCAGAGCACGAATCTCGTCGAACAGATCCACCAAAAGCTGACCATGAGCCGCCTGAACGGTCATGACAGTCTCCAGAGTACGACGAACATCGAAGTCAGCCGCAGAAGGTGGAGGAACAGCAGCAGCACCTACAGAATCAGGAACAGCCTCACCAGCAGGACCTGTAGAAGAAGAAGGAGGGACGCTACTAGAGGGATCAGACCTAGGGTGTTTAGAACCAGCTCGAAGATGAGCGGCCCTCTGTCTAAGGAAAGACGCACCTATAGGAGCTATCACATGAACAGGCTCAGAAGCAGGGAAGTCCTCTAAACCTAGATAAAGTAAAATCCTATGAATGAAAATAGGATGGACAAGGGCATGGGCAGTAGATGAACTCCTATACACTTCGTTCAAAGAACGAAGAAAAAGATGGGGGAAACTAATAGGAGCATCTGTGACAAGAGCGTACAAAAAGACACACCTCTCAAGAGGAATGGTGTGCAGATGAGAAATGGGCCAGAGTGAATGACAGGCTATCCTAAAGAATAGATAGGTAGTCTCAGGAAGCTCAGCGGTGGTGATCCGAGGATCAGAACCCCACTGGATAGAAGATCCAGTGATGTAAGACATGACATCACTCAGCTCAGGTGACTCATCATAGGGGTAAACAGGATCCCTAACCAATGGTACCTCTAGAGCATCAGCCACTACCTGAGGAGTAATGGAGTACTCTACACCTCGTATCCAACTCCTAACTAGAGTGTTGGAATCATAGATGCGGACAGAGAGGTTCGAAAAGAACTCTCTAATCAAGAGAACCGGAGGTGGAGGATCAGACACGGTCAACAAAGGTAACCAACCCCTACGCTCAAAGTTTGCCCTAATGGCAGGATCTAACTCATCTAAACGAACAGAACGCTCAGCCCAAACCTTCCTATTGAGGTTTAAAGTCTCAAAGGTCTCTTGGTTTTTCTCAGAGGGGAACCGCTCACTATCAAAGGTAGGTGAGGGTGGAGTAGGAGTGGGAATGGTCCTACGAGCTCTAGTCTTCCTAGGCATGGTGCTAAGGAATAGGACAGAGACACAAAGAGAAAACCAAAAAGAACAGAAAAATAAAACCAAGGCAGACTGCAAGTTAGCACACAAAAAATTATAGAATCAAAATCTATATGATGCATGAATCATTAATGATGATATGATGCATGAACTAATGCAGTGATTAGGATCAAATTAAGTTTAATTTTCATAAAATTGGCTTAAATAAAGAGTTTCTCAACAAAAACCCAAAAAATTTGATAATCACTTGAAAATTTTTACAACAAATTGAAGAATCAATCATTATATACTATTGAAAACAGTTTATAATAACCAATTGCATCAATTACACAAGCCAATTTCATCAATTAAACCCAATTACACAAAAAGCCCCAATTCGGATCAAACATAAACCCTAAAAATTCAAATTTTCCACAAAACTCAAAATTGATCAAATTAAACATTCAAGAACAGGAGTATATAGTGTCCCCATCAAAACCCATTGATCAATTGCAAATAATTTGGTCCGAATCAACAAAAATCCCAATTTGAAAAGTTCCGAAAATCACCTCTTAAATGCATGAAAAATGCATGAAAACAAGTAAATAACTTGAAAAGCAAGGGTATTAAGGACATACCAGCTTGAGGAGAGAGAGATTTTGCAAAAAGAACGGAAGAAAACGACAAAATCTTGAAGAAATTGACTTGCCTCGTCGGAGAGAGAAAAAGGAAAAGTTTTTGAAAAAAAGTTTGAACTTTGAAAAAGTCAGATTTTCCCTTTTTAAAAAGCATATTCACGATGTTCGATCGATCGAGAATTACATTCGATCGATCGAAAGTGACAGACGTTTTAGCACTTTCTGAGGCACTTTTTCGATCGATCGAAAAACACTTTGGATCGATCGAAAAGGGTAAAAACTCACTAAATTTTGGAAAAAAAACACAGTTTTGAAAATTTGCAAGTCCAATTTTGAAACAACTCCTCAAAGCATTTGAACAAGGAATAAAAAATGCATGAGTATGAGATGGAATGCATTTTCAAAAACCCCAAAATTTTAAACCCAATTCTCTCAAACACAAGTTTTAATTGTCTTCCAAATTAATTCTCTCAAGCAACAAATATGTTGTGCACAAATCTCAAGATATTTTTCAAACTTGGTTGGTCAGACCAAGAACACACACACTAGCATGTACAGTGTTTAACAAAGAGTAACTTGTGTAGTGTGTGAAACTAGCAAAGACTTGAGATACATGTGAGGTGATACGTGAATGGCAATCAAACACAAAGTCTACACAATTCATCACATAGAATTGAAAGAGACTATCACCTAAAGAGTTACATCCTATAACTCCCACATCTCCTAGATCAAAAGCTTGCAATCATGTAAGTTTCTTTCATTTTTGCCTCTTATTTATATATGAATTGGCATTCAGCCTAATAGTACACACCGGTTTGAATTAAGTGAATTGGCATCAAGCCTAATAGTACACACCAGTTTTAATTTAATTTGAGGCTACACCTTATGTTCTTTTTGTGCATGTGCTACACTTTCTCGAGCACTAAATCTTATGATATGCACTAAGGTGTTCATGATTGGCTAGTGAGCAGTGGTGAGATGGTTATTTATGCCTTTCTCAAAAAGGATCAAGTCCGACAGTCAACAACATGTGACTTCATGATTAAGGCCAAGTGATTAAGAACCACACACATCTTTCCCACACAACATGCACTACAAAGTTTCAACTAGTTAAGTGCAAAAAATAAGCTCATCAAAGTTAAACAAGGTACACAAGACATAACATGTGTAAAAAGAAAGACCAACCTTGTTTTCAAAAATCAAGAAAAATTGTGTTCAGCCCAGATTTTGCTTTCTCCCCTTTTTTTTTTTTTTTTTTTTTAATTTATTATTATTATCAAAAGAGAAAACAAATAAATCCTAGAATGAAATGCATGTATGTAATGCAATGCAAGTCCTAGAACAAAAGAAAACACAAAAACCAAATAACAATGGTCACAATAGAATAGAGCAATGAAGCACAAGGACCATGTCAAAAAGACTCAATTAGATCGAGTCTTTTGCATCCAAAACCTTTTAGATGCACCCCGAGCATTGGAGTTCTTATTCACTTTAGAGTGATTCTCAACTCCAGAATTGGAATAAAGGTTTAACGCCTTCACCAATTCACCAATTAGTGCCATAGGATCTTGTGCTTGAGGCACAGGCACTTTTGGTCTTTTAGCTCTCTTATCAGCTTGAAGCTTGTAACAGTTAGGACGGATATGTCCAGACTTACCACAATAATGACAAACCCAAGCAGGTTTACCATGCATCTTGTCCTTCGGTTTGGTAGGCTCCTTAGGTTTGGATTCTCTTAAGTCTACCCTAATCTTCTTGGGTGGTGAAACTTCTATAGGTTTAACAACCTCACTCACAGGGGGTTTTATAGTTTCACTCACAACCTTACTCACAAGAGGTTCAGAAGAAGAAGAAGAAGGAACGAAGACAGTGGAATGGGGTCCAGAATCAAATATGCTTTCTACATATCCTAACCCAGCTTTATCAGAAGGATACTTTTGAACATTTAACATGTGATCAAGTTTAGAACTAGCAGATCTAGCAACAGATAAATCATGTTCCAAAGTTCTAACTTTATCAAGCAACAGCATGTTTTCAGATTTAACATTATTCAAAAGATCATTAGCATCAATTAATTTCACAAGCAAATTTTTCTTCTCAAGCTCAAGAGCATCAATTTTCTTCAGGCCTAAATCAACTTTCATAGCATCCTTTGCAGCAATTTTGCAAAGTTTGTTATAGGCCTCTTGAAGATCTGCGTCTTCAGAGAGTTCCCCATCAGTAGGGTTCTCCTCAGCAGATATGCTTTCATCTACTTTACCAGTAGCAGTGAAAGCAATGAAGTTTCCATCCTCGTCACAACCGGACTCATCATCAGAAACCTCATTATCACTAAGGGTGACAGCCATAGCTTTACCCTTATTTCTCAAGAAAGTAGGACATTCAGATTTGACATGACCATACCCTTGACAACCATAACACTGAGGACCCAAAGAGTTATTAGAAGATTGACCTACTTGTTCTCTAGGTTTTTCAAAGTTGTTAACCTTAGTGGGATCATTCTTCCTAAAGTTTCTAGGTTCAGCAGTGTTGGTGTTCCTTGCCTTTCTATTAGTGTTTCTAAGAAAGTTCCTAAAATTCTTGGCAAGGTAAGCTATCTCCGTGGGAGAGAGCTCATCATCAAATCCACCACCTTCAACATTATCAACAGACTTTAGTGCCATTGATTTGGATTTGACAGTCTTAGGTAAGTCAGACTCATAGGACTGAAGTGATCCTACAAGCTCATCCACAGGGATGGAGTCAACATCCTTACTCTTAGTAATGGCTGTTACTTTGGGTCTAAAATCTTCAGTTAAGGATCTAAGTATCTTCCTAACAATTTTAGGTTGATCATAGATTTCACCCAAATTATAAGCAGAATTAACAATATCATTCAATTTAGCATAAAACTCATCAAAGGTTTCATCATCAGACATTCTAATGTTTTCAAACCTAGAAGTTAATTGCTGCAGTTTGTTAATTTTAACAGCCTTTGTGCCTTCATGCACAGTTTGGAGGATTTTCCAAGCAGTATGAGCAACCTCAACATTAGAGATCCTCTTAAATTCCTCCATTGAAACAGCATTGAAGATGGCGTTCATAGCTTTGCTATTGAAGCCTGCTGCTTCTTTTTGAGAAGTTTGCCACTCACTCACAGGAGTAGTGGGCTTCTCCCATCCGTATTCGACGGAATTCCACACCCTCTCATCTATGGATTTCAGGAAGGCTTTCATCCTTACTTTCCAGTAAGCATAATTGTTCCCATCAAAGTGAGGAGGAACAAACAGAGAGTGTCCATGCTCCATGACAACTGGGGTCAAGGATCAGCTCAGAGATAAAGATCTCTAACAAGAAGAGCTACCCGCTCTGATACCACTTGAACGGTTTAGACCCCTTAAACAATAACCAGATTGCGTAGCCTAGATTAATTAGCCAAGTTGTTACTTAGTCAAATTATGTAATTCTAGGTTAAAACAATCACAAGATCATATCATGCATATAAAATAAGTAAAGCAGCGGAAATAAAGAACACAGTGATATGATCACCCAGGAAACCACACCGGAAAAACCTGGGGAGGATTTTACCCACCGATCCTCAAGGCAAAACGGAATCCACTAAGAAAGAATTGAAGTTGTTACAAAAGGACTTACAAGCTCCCCGCTTGACTTCCTAATGCTACCCACCAGTAGTAACTTCCTGACACGACCACGCGCAGGCTCCGAGACCACGGACTACTTCTTTCTTTGAACTCCTTCTTCAAGTACAAGCTCCTCATTTGTTTTTCTCTTTAAGCTTTAATGGCTGCAACCTAGTTGATCATCAAGATATTGATGTGATCTCAATCTTGAAAACCCTAAGCTTTGTGTAAAGGAAAGCTCCTCTAGATCTCACAAGAGATTTACACAAAACCGCAATGCATGAGCAACAATACAACTTGTGCAACTCTGAAAAACGTGGCTAGGGTTTGCCTTATATACCTAGGGCAAAAACATAAAAACCTAGACGTTTAAAGAGTTAGGGCTGAGTTGGAATTCTGCAGAAAAACGCATCTGGGCCGACTTTCGATCGATCGAGTCTAACCTTCGATCGATCGAGCCAGGCCGAGAAGCCCCAATGCTTCTGCAGTCACTCGATTCCAACTTTACAATATTAAACCAACTTTGAGCAAACTTAAACAAGACTAAATACATTGTTTTGATCATGGTTTGCCAACATTACATATTAGAGTTCTAAATACATAAAATCCTAAGACCTTAGAACCTAACACTTATTTGTAACCGCTTGATTTGATAATAGTGGAGTTTCGGGAGTGGTGACCTGAAAATCACCCGGTGGGGTTTTTGCCGTTAGGGTTTTTCCCCATTCGTGAACAAATCGCCGTGTCTTTTATTTTCCGCTGCATATTTTGTTATTCGGTGATTTGTTTGTGCTGCCACGTATTTGCATGTTAAATTGATTAATTAATAACTTGACTTAATTAATTAATTAGTTTTAAAATCACAAGGGGTCATTCAGTTTGTGGCCTTTCAAGTGGTATCAGAGCGGGCACACTCTGATTAGTTTTTAATCTTTGCTGTGATTGATCCATTGACCCCTGTTTGTCATGGATAGAGGACAATCTCTTATTATACCTCCTTTATTTGATGGGACTAACTATGCCTACTGGAAAGTACGCATGAGAGCTTTTTACAGTCCTTAGATGAGAAGGTGTGGCAAGCTGTGGAGATTGGCTGGACAAAGCCAAAAGAAGCGCCGGCTGATTGGGATGAAGCCAAGATCAAGGCGGCGAACTTCAACAGCAGAGCGCTGAATGCTCTATTTAGCGCTGTCACCAATGAGGAGTTCAAGAAGATATCCTCAACAGAAACTGCCAAGGAGGCGTGGACCATCCTCCAGACAACCTATGAAGGAACAAAGGCTGTCAAGGATTCAAAGCTACAGAGGCTCACTACTAGCTTTGAAGAAATTAAGATGGAGGAGGATGAGTCGTTCGATGAGTTCTATGCCAAGCTGAAAGACATAGTGAACTCAGCCTTCAATCTTGGGGAAACCATCCCTGAACCCAAGGTTGTAAGGAAGGTGCTCAGATCTCTACCTGAGAGATTTCATGCCAAGATTACGGCAATTGAAGAATCAAAGGATATTGATAAAATTCCTTTGACTGAGCTGGTTGGGAACTTGCAAACCTACGAGCTAGGATTATCAAGGATAGGCAAGTCAAGCAAGGGCAAGAGCATGGCCCTGAAGGCGAAGAACAGTGATACTGATGAGTCTTCCGATGATGAAGATTCAAAGATGAAGTCCTACATTACGAGGCAGTTCAAGAAGTTTATGAAGAATGCCAATGGGAGGAGCTTCGACAAAGACCGAAGGCAATCCGGTTCTTCACAGTTCAAGAGCCAAGACAAGGGAAGGAAGGATGCCAAGGATGGCGGTCAGTACACTGTTCCTGCAGGACCAAAGTGTTTTGGGTGTCACGGGTTTGGACACATGAAGAATGAGTGTCCTACTTATCTGAAGAGCATTGGGAAAAGCAAGGCTCTAGCTGCAACCCTTAGTGACACTGAGCCTGAAGATGATTCCGATGATGAGGATGACGGAATCCTAAATGCTTTCACTGCTTCAGTCAATTCTACTGATGGAATTGTTGAAGAAGAAGAAGAAGAATTGGTGGACACTGAATGTGAAAAGATGGATGACAAAGATGATATCCATTCAGCCTATGAGAAGCTTTACAAGCTTTCTGAAAAGCATGAGAAGCTATACAGGCTGGCCACCAAGAAGCTCAGTAATGTGGAACTCGACAGAGAAGAATTGTCCACAAAGTTTGATGAGGCTAATCAAACTATTGGTGCACTGAGGTTTGAGAATAACTTCCTGGCTGAGAAGACCAAGAAGCTTGAAGCAGAGCTGTCTCAAGTCAGAGCTCAACTGGAGAGGACTTCAAGTGCAAAACTTGATGAGATGCTCAGCAACCAGAAATCTGCTTCAGATCGAACTGGTTTAGGGTATGGTCTTTCTATCTCTAACTCTGCTTCTACTAGTTCTACTGTTTTTGTTCCTCCTGCTAATAATGTTAAAATTGAGAATATTGATGTTAAAACTGAATTAGCTAGTGAGAACATAGACAAGGGTAAATCAATCTTAGGAGCACCCCCTAAGTTAGAAAAGAAAGATGCTAAACTCCCTAGGGATAAGAAGGCTAACTCTCAGAAACCAAAACAAAAGAAGCAGCATCTCTGTTATCATTGTGGAGCTGCTGGTCATACTCGACCTAATTGCTACAAGTGGCTAGCCACCCAACAGAGCAACAGTATGATAGCATCTGGAAGCCAAAGTCAGCTTCAATCCTCTCTTGCTCCTCTTGGAGATCTTCTGAAAGCCATCATGTTCCTTTCGAACTTGAACGGTTTTAATTCTTCCCCCTCACCGCCGGTTCAAGGTTTCAATCAAAGGAAAGGCTCTTCCAAGGTGTGGAAGAAAAAGGACTCTAAGTGATTTTATCACTTTCTTCTCCCGTCTTGTTTTTCTCTTTGTTGCATTGCATGTGTGTTTTGCATTTTTTTTGAGTCAGTCTAGTTTTATGCACTGTTTTTGCTTTGTTAACATGTTTTTGTGTGTTTACTTTCAGTTTTGTTTATTTTGTTTTTTGATATAAAAAAAAAAAAATTTGAAAAATTGAAAAATACAAAAACAGTGTGTGTTTTGTGTACTTTGGTACTTGTGTACCTTAGATGGCCAATGAAACAAAGTTTTCTAAACTTTGTATCTTTTGTAGCTTAGATGAGCATCTTTATGCACAACTAAGCAAGTGAGCTTTGTGGCTCGTGTTTGTGATGAGTAAGATTAGGTTATTTCTAAGACTTAACACTCATATCACTCTTTTTGACGGGTAGGACTAGAAAATCCTAAGAGAAAGGCATAAATAACCATCTCACCACTGTTGCCCGCCAATCATTAATGACATCTGTATGCTTCGGCATAGCAAAAGTGTGATGTCAATGACATTTGTGTGCTTAGGCATAGCAAAATTGAAATGTCAAATATCAATGGGTATTTCTTTTCTTTCTCATAAGCCCATGTATGATATGTTTAAAAAAAAAAAAAAAAAGGAAAATATGCAAAGAAATAAAAAGCAAAAAGATTAAAATGCTTTAAAATGGTTGCAAGCGTGTATTCTAGGAGATGTGGGAGTTATAGGATGTACCTCAAAGGTGATAGTCCCCATCAAACAGTTATGATTGTGTATGAGTTAAAGTTATTTGCTCATATCTCAGATCGTCATAACATGTATACACTTATGCAATCTTGCGATGTTTTTCACACACAACACGCAATATTCTTTGCTACTTTTGATACATGTGCAGGTACAATGTGATTTGGCCATCACAAAGGTTTTACATGTGCTTTTGTATGCTCACTAAACTGACATGACTTATTTTTGAAATATAAAATTTGTTAGACTTGTTTAGTGTGTGTGTGTGTTTTGGGAGATCCATGTGCTTAAATTTTCATTGAGAGATGATTTTTGAGAGAATTATATGTTGATTGGATCATGGTTGAGGTGCATGTCTTGATTGCATTCATGTCTGTGTTTTTCAAATCTCGAAAAACTGCATTTCAAAGCTAGCTCGACACCTTCTCGATACCTCCTCGATACCTGGTCAGCTGTCGAGCCTCTAAAGCATTTTTCTTATCGCAATCTCGACACTTCCTCGACACCTGGTGGATCGATCGAGAACTCTCTGTCTTCTCGATACCTTCTCGACACCTCGTCGATCGATCGAGCTTCTGATGTTGGTTGAGCTGTTTGGTACCTCGATACCTCCTCGATACCTTATCTGTCGAAGGCATAATCTCTCGACACCTTCCTCGACAGCTTCTCGATACCTCTCGACACCTCTGCTGTCGAGATTTACTGGAGATCCTATATATACTTCTGTCGCGATTTTCTTCGCATTTTTCTCGATCTCTCCGAGGCGGTTCGTGTTCCTGAGCGGTTTTTCTTCTCTCCAACCTTCATCCAACTTGATTTTCGAACTTTCTAGCTTCAAATCACTTGGTATGATCTTGTTTTCCTTTCCTTTTCATGCATTTCATGATTTAAATCTTAGGTTTTGGGATTTTTTTTGAAAACTTTGGGTTTTTCAAAATCTTTGAGTTTTTGTTGAAATTTTGGGTTGGGATTTCAATAAAAAGTGTTTCAAATGTCATACATTGCATTCCATGTGCATTAGAATGATATTTTCATGCATTTAGTTGTGTGATTCTTGAATGTGTGCTGCTAGGTTTGGATTGGGCTGAGCCCATGATGTTTCTATTGTTTAGCATGTCACATGATCATGCATTCCCATGCATACGTCCATTTTGTTCAATATTTTGTCTTATTTGAACTGTTTGGGACTTTTCTGATTGTCTCCCTCTCTATCTATTTTCTCATTCTTTTACGTTAGTTGCATCTATGGCACCTAAACGTAAATCTACTCCGGCTCGGAACCCTCTGCGTTCTGGAGCTTCTTCATCTTCTGATCATGCTCCTCATAATCTTCGGTTCCGTGATGGAGATGCCTACAAGGCATTTACTGAGAACTTCTCTAAACGAGGTGTTCATTCGGAACGCCACGTTGTTCTGGCGGACTTCGCCGATACTGACCTTCCCTCTGTCATTCACAGTAGGGGATGGGAGTCACTGTGTGACGTCCCGGTCACTTGTCCTCTCGTGCTGATTCAGGAGTTTTACTCCAACATGCACGGGATTGATCGTTCAGTACCTCTCTTTTTCACTCGCGTTCGAGGTACGCGCATTGCTGTCACACCGCAGCTGGTTGCGGATGTGCTTCATGTTCCTAGGATAGAGTTTCCTGACTATCCTACCTGTGAGCGACTGAGGACTGTGTCCAGGGATGAGCTCATTTCTGCTTTCTGTGAGCGCCCTTCTGAGTAGGGTGAGCATATGTACACATCATGTAGACCTTTTGCTAAAGGTCCTAGATTCCTTAACATGGTGATGACATTTGTACTTCATCCTCTCTCCCATTATAACTCTATCACAGAGCCTCGTGCTCGTTTCTTGCTTTCTCTACTTGAGCATCTCACGATAGATTTTCCCTCTCACTTCATTTTCTCTATCATAGATGTTCATTTAGATGCGGCGTCCCGTGATAAGCTCATCTTTCCTTCCGCTATCACGAGGATACTACGCCATTTTTCCATCCCTTTCCCTGTCTCCGACCACTTCACACACATCTCTGCCATAGATGCCGCTACCGTAAAACGTAGTCAGGCACAGTTCAGGGCGAGACAGCCGGATTTCACTCCGCCCTCCCGTTCGGCTCCATCCAGATCTGCTCCATCTACATCGACTTCTCTTCCTTCCTCCAGCGATGTATCCCTTGGAGATATTATGGCGCAGCTGCAGCGCATAGATGCTCGCCTTGATACACTCACCACTGAGCTGTATCAGGTGAACGTTCGTGTTGGTCGTATTGCACGACGGCAGGCGACCATGGGTGGTTTTGCATCTGAGGCTTCTCCTCCACCACCTCCTCCAGTTGCTTCAGAGTCTGATGCTGAGGATGATGATGATGATAGTGATGACGATGATGCTTCAGATGATGATGATAGAGATGCTAGCTCTACTGATGAGATGTCTACATGACACTCTACCCTTTGTCACTCGTGACAAAAAGGGGGAGTAGTTTTGGATTTATGAGAGTAGTCATCTTAGGGGGAGAGTTAGTATAGGACATTTTGATAGGGGGAGTGTTCATACTTTTTGAGGGATGTAGTGAGGCTTATGATGTATCTTTTCTTTTCATTCTTTATAGATACATTGGTCTTGTATATCAGTTTACATACATTGTACTTATCTTTCTATATATGTAGATGTATGTTTTTCTTTCACCTATCTCTTCATGTGTTGTTTCTTTTCTTTCTTTATACACATGTTCTTTATTTTTGTATGCAATCTAGTTAATTCTGTTTCACACAAGATGCCTTGATGAGTTTTGTTTATAAGTGTTTCAGAAATACAGGTTGTCAAAGTCTACTTGCCATAAACTCTCTTTTTGCAAAGTTCTTCAAGAGTTTGTGTTAGGATAGATTTTATTGTATGTAACAAGTGAATATGAGTTGAGTGATTTATGACTTCTCTCATATGTTCATTTGTTTGTTGTGGTTTTGTCACGGATTGCCAAAGGGAGAGATTGTTAGGACATATGTGTTTACATGTTAGGAACATATGTCATATTTTATGTAAATTGGCTAATCCTTTGACAAAACGCACTCTACTTGTAATTGGGTAGTTCTAGGTGTTTTTAATACTTCAAGAAACAATGTTTCAAGATCAAGTGTTGAAGTCATCAAGTCTGTCCAAGAAAAAGCAAGTTGAAGTGCAGAATTTTTAATGCTCGACACCTGCTCGACACCTACCTCGACACCTGCTAGCTGTCGAGACTTAAAAAGTCAGAATTCTAATCTGATTTTCTTGGGATCCGTGAATGTGTTTTTGGGCCTTCTTTTCTTCTAACCCTAAACATATTTAAGGAGTGTTTTAAGAGCCGTCAACTAAGACACAAGTTGCATAAGCATTGAGCAATCCTTGTTCAAGCAAATTGTACTCTGAGACGAAGTTCTTAACCTAGATCATCTTCTTCAAGAAGTTGCTGTGTATTGTGCACCTTAGGGTTTTGTGACCAAGCATCTTCCTGATCTTCATGCATAGGATGATCTGAAGAACTCTGCAGCCAACCTCTCATTCTAAAGTTGGTGATTGAAGTCGCGTACTGGGATCCGCGCATCTGGTTAGTCACGTACTTGGGAGCCGTGCATCAAAAGGGGGAACTGTCGCTACAGATCAAGTCCAATTGGGTATTGGGGTAAGGGTTCAACTGTAGGTTGGTAAGGTACTTGGGATTCCTTATTTGTAACCGCTTGATTTGATAATAGTGGAGTTTCGGGAGTGGTGACCTGAAAATCACCCGGTGGGGTTTTTGCCGTTAGGGTTTTTCCCCATTCGTGAACAAATCACCGTGTCTTTTATTTTCCGCTGCATATTTTGTTATTCGGTGATTTGTTTGTGCTGCCACGTATTTGCATGTTAAATTGATTAATTAATAACTTGACTTAATTAATTAATTAGTTTTAAAATCACAAGGGGTCATTCAGTTTGTGGCCTTTCAACTTGCAACAATTTTTGCCTTCTACTTTAAATTTCATATCTCCTTTCATAACTTCGGTGTGCTTCTTCTACCATGATCACGAACCTTTTTGAGTTCTTGGGCCTTGATCTCAAGCAATCAATTGTCACTTATGGAAAGTTTTTCATGTAACACTTTCTCTGTAGTTCCACTCGTACTTCTATTTAGCCTTTATTCATGGGCTTGCATTGACACATGAGTTCATTAATATTTATTGGTCTCCAAGTTCTTTGACACTTCAATGGCTACGGCAACATGTTCATTTTGGCAAAGAGTGAAGGATCTTCTCTATAATAAGGACACCTTGAATATCTTTATCATTTCTCTTTATTTGATTTGTAATCACCAAGACTATTTGTGAAATACTCTGAAATTGACTCAAACTCCTTCATGTGAAGTGCAAACTCTTCTCTTAGTGTTTGAAGGGAATCCTCTTTACTTAATCAATATCTTTGTGAGAGGCTTCGAAATTCTCCCATGATTGTTTTGGGTGGTTGCATGCGCAACTTTCTTAAACATAACATCATTTAGTGATTGATAAAGGAAGATACTAATAAATAAAAAAAGTAAAGTTAACGGTAAGCCCAAATGAAAACTAGTAAAAATTTGTCACATCAATAGTTTGTAAAAATGCTGTAAAATTTGTGATTATAGTATTGCTCATTGATAAATGAGTGTAAGGGCTTGTTAAACCTACTTACTAGCCTTCACCAATGCATACATTTGAGTTGGATTTAAATTGGCTTCATCTTCCGGCTCCACTTACACTATCGCCCCCAAGCATCTTGTGTCCAAGCAAAGCCTCTGTTCAAACTTCAAATTGCCCAATTTTCAAAATTACCTTTGGTAAGGGTGAGGAAATTGGAGTGGAAGCATCGCATCCCATGTATTGCCATATCTTTCACAATTCCATGGTTCTAATACCACTTTGTTGAATTTTGAAGGCGCAAATGCTTAATAGGAAAATAAGAAAAAAAAAAACATAAGAACACTCAAATATTTTGGAAGCAGTTAGATCCTTTTCATTTTTTTTGGCTTACTACATTTGAGTAGATTACGTAAGTATTTATAGGCTAGAATAAGAACATTTAGAATGTTCATAATTAATTGAGACATGCATCACTCCAAAACATTCTTACAAATTTCATTTATGAATGATAGGGGTGTGCGTGGGTCGGATTGGGTGGGTGGAGGGAAATATTTTTAACCAATCCGATAATGGCGGGTTGGAAAAATTCTAATCTACCGCCAACCCACCAATCTATGAATCTGGGTTGGTTAAAAAAAATCTTAATGGTTTCAACTCGGTGGGTTGGGCAGGTTGACAAATTCAATTGATTAAATGAAGTTATTTCAATTAAATTGGATAAATTTTGTTGCTCCCTCAAATAAGAACAGAAAATAAAAAAATTGCAATTTTTATTTAAAATAATTACAAATATTACATTAATTTTTATTAAAATGACTGAAAATTTTATCACACTAAAAAAAAAAATCTCAGAACTTGGAAATTAGATGTGTACACAGAGTAAGAATAAAAAAAAATGTTAGAGAGAATGGTTGGAGTTTATTAAGGAAGAGAAATGAGAAATGAAAAAATTAAAAGAAAAAGCAAGAGATGAGTGAAACAAAGTAGGTGAATATGTGAGGGAGAGTTTTGCATATGTATATATATATATATATATATATATATATATAGGTGAGTGGGTCGGGTTGTGGTGGGTTAGAAATATCTCGATCCACTATTCAACTTGACCCGCTATAAATTATCTACTTAACACAACTAACTCAACTCGCCTTACTTAATAGACCCGTATGAATTAATTATGTCAGGTTGGTGCAGGTCAGGCAGGTTGGTGAATTAGACGGTTTTTTTTTTTTTTTTTTTTAATTTTTATTTTGGAATAGCCCTAATGAATGATGCTAAATAGTAAATACATTTATATAAAGATAAGTTTGAAAATTATGTCAGTTTTGTGTGTTTGTCTTTTTAATTGTATCAAAGAAAGTAGAACTTTAGAAATTCATCATCCTATCCGTTCTTGGTCTTGGGGCTTATCTAATGATCTCATTGCATTATTTTTAGCACGTTTCCTCTTTCACTTGATGGTATTTACAATTAATTAACTTTCTATTACTGATATGATGCCATTGAATTCTGTACTTTAGACTTTTGAGCCAGGGTGAAGAAAAATGCAAATGGTTGAAAAACAGAATATTAAAATGGTATTGCTCTCGGAACATAAGACAGACTCAAAAGGGTTATAATTTCATCGTATATGTACGTCCTTTTATGGATCTGACTTGATTGAAATTTGACACACCTGACTCAAGGATCAGTCATCTCTCTGGATTATACTAAAGCAGCCGCCCACAGTGTCTCATTGAATAAATTTGGCTAATTTGGCTGTGTCCAAAAAAATTCAAATTTTTATACAGTTTTGGGTCTTACTGCAGTCTAGTGCGCTTGGAGGCGCCCTTTAGAGGATCCCCAGAAATTTTTTTTGTTATTATAATAAGCTGTTTTATAGGAAACAGCAAAAAGTTGAAGTATCCAGTTTCAAACATTCACATATAGAATAGTTCAGTTGTTTCATACGAGGGGAAGTCAAGAGACAACTTCCAACAACCTTTTTGATCACCAGCCGGGTGACTAACATGTTGGTTAAAGAAAAAACTAGTGTGTACAAATTGATAATGAAGATCCTGACTTGCGTGTTTGGTATTTCATTTTATATATATATATATATATATATATAGAATATGATACTCCATGAAGTTTTTATTCAATTTGATATGTGCTACTAACGAATTTGAAAATTTTGATTGTTATTTGAAATCTAGTGACTGCCAGTCCAAAATGAAGAAAAAAAAAAAACTAATTAAAAAAAGAAAAAAAAATGTTGGGTATCATGTGACATGGTAAAATTTATTATGGGATTTGATGTAAACACTATCTTCTTTGATCCTATTACAGTTTAATGTGAAAAGCTAAAATATTAGAAGACTTTAGTGCTCATTGTGCAATGAATTACTAACAGATATGTGATGATGTTACTATTACATGTAAACTTGTTATTTCAAAATTATATATAAAAAGATGTGGGTGTGGTAAAATTTCCTATATGTATTATATATTTATTAGTAATGCTAGGATTATAGTTGTCAGGATTGTATAAAACGTAACATTGAATGAAAAAGGTAACGTATCATAGGTACATTTCATGAATCATACGTCACAAGTACATGTCGTAAGAATTATAACGTATCATAAAATCTTATGTATTATACGATACATAGGCGTGTGGGTATAAATTGAGTTTTTTTTTTTTTTTTTTTTTTTTTTTTTTTTTTTTTTAATTTGTGCTTTGATTTGAGTCGAACAAGTTTTAGAATTGTTTTAACACAAATTATTGGGCTACTTGATTGTGCCCAATAAAATAACATGTCCATGTGCTTTTCTTTTTCCACATCTCTTTCTTCAACAAAATTCGGAGTACACACTTGACACTTTAATTTCATATTCGTAATTTTTTTATACTATGAATAAGGTATTAGATGACAATATAATTATTTTTATTTTTGTTACTATTCTAATTATAAGTCTAAGAAGTTGGAATGCCAAGAAGAAATATAAATAAAAAACTTATTAAAATAAATGAGCAAGAAGAATTGGTAAATGTTGATGATAAAAAAGAAAATATTAATAAAGAAATAATCTTGTAATAAGATGAACATGATGATAACATTGACTTAGATCAGTTAATTAGACAAGATGATAAATATGATGAGAAATGAATTATAATATTGGCTCATATGTGATGTATTATCACTTTTGAGATTAATTAATTTGAAAGTGAATATTATAAACGCATGTTAATTTGATTATTTAGTTAGCTTTGTTACATAAGTAATAATTAATTAGTAATTAGTTGAATATATTTCAAATCTATAATGAATATACTTTTATATATATGTACACACACACACATGTATATTTATAATTTTCTATAAAATTTATTAGGAATTTTGTAACTTACGATTTACAATATATACGATACCCAATACAAAAATTCACAATATGATTTATATTTTGACAACAATCGTGAAGGATAAAACAAATTTCATAATCTTTTTCATATTTATTGATGTTTTACATTGTGATTAAAATATTACTTTCACGTGAGTTCACCCTAGTGCATGAAATTCCTACTTTTACACGAAAGACATTTTACATCGCACTAAAGTCTACCACTAATTTCATTTTAATTACAACATGTCACCCAAGGCTGCTCTAATCTTCTTTGTAAAGCCCCCACCACCACCAACAACCCCCCCCCCCCCCCCCCCCCCCCCCCCCCAAAAAAAAATCTACCCCAAAGTCCTTCGTTACATAAGCAAAAGGGCTCCAAAATTGTACAAAAGGTTAAGTTATAGAATGATAATTGATTTTCATAGGGCTCCAAAATTGTACAAAAGGTTAAGTTATAGAATGATAATTGATTTTCATCCCTAGAATTTTTTTTTCTTTTTTGGGTAAAGAAACAAATTGTTAGGAGGAGATGACTAATGTGGCTTCCCTAGCTATTTGGGGATAATCATAGTAGCCCCTAACAGTTTCTGGGATAAGACCTCATTTTGATGAAGCATAAAAAACACTAACATGTTATGCTAGCGGGAGAGGGCTGACTTTAACCCAAGATGCTCCAGTGGCGGAGTCTTGTTAATTGGCCTCTGGCCCCAACCAAATGGTGCTGGTTTCATCCCTAGATTTATTGTATACTTATTGACTTGAGATACAACAAATCATGACTATGATCACTTTCTGTGAGACACACGAGCGGGGCAGCCACATATAGACAAATTTGTGTAAGTCATAATACAGAAAACCATCTAAATACTCGTGTAAAGAAGGATTCACATCTCTCAAAGTGTGGCATATATATTAAATATTAAGTGGCAAATGTGCAAACCATGAGGGCCAAAGTGAAATGTCAACATAATCTGCTCATCATTTCTTGTATTTGGTAAGCGGGGTTGATTCTCATATGGAAATAGACATGCATGCGCGAGAGAGAAGCTCGATTTAACGTGTCGTTTTATATATATATATATATATATATATATATATATTTATTTATTTATATAGTAAATGAGCATTTGGTTTACCTTGATATTATATTACACCATAATTTATATTATTGTAATCTTACATCAATGTTATTTCAATACAAGAATACAACATTACATTGTTTAAGAAGATGATGAAATTAAGGTAATCTGATATATTTTGTAATTTTAGATTATGATAATATTAAAAAAATAAAATAAATTAAAATTCTTAATGTCATGTTATTGTAATATGCATTACATTAAACGCACGTCACAACGAACCAAACATTACTAAATTTTAACCTAATGTTCATGTACGTTATGACTTTTCCATACTGCAATCACATACAAACGAGTACTTTAGTACTGTTGTGTACAGCTGAAAACGACGTGGTGGGGAATTCATTGCTATTTAAGAAGAGCTTCCCTACTAGCCTTTGCACATTGTGCATCTGCTTGGTTTCTTTAGGTATGGAGTTCTCTTTATTATTATTATAATTTTTGTTCTTTCAATACTATATTCAATAAATTCATTAGGTTTTATTCGTATTCAAGTTGAAGTATTCTTGCTTGGCCTCTTCTTCGACATTACTTAAGTTTCTGAGTTGAGGCTATCAGACTGAGGAAATTAGTATATGTTTTGTGGCTTATCAGAGAAAAAAAAAAAAAAAAAGAGAGAAAAGAATCAGTCTAATGATGTTATGCATGTTATTAAATAATTCACGTTTTCTTCAAGTTGTTGGTGGTTTTGTTATAGTAATTATTTTTTAAGCGATGCTTTTATCATATTTATGGTTTTCAAAAACGTCTATATTTTAAACAAGTTACCGTGTTTGTCTACAATACTAGAATATATTTGAAAAACCACTTGGTTCAATAGATGGTTTTTCCTCACACTTTCACCTTTTGAGCAGTACAACCATTTCACTTGGGATCTTGAGTCATAATTTACATAACTTTCCTACAACAACAACAACAAAATTGCATAGCTTTTATCTTCTTCAATTGATTCTGGCTTTTCTTTTTTAAATCTTATACCTATTCAAACATAGTCTTGTGTCTTTATAAGACTAGTATCTTTGTCAGTCAGCTATCTGAATCTAAATTTTGCAAACTTCTTTAAACTAGAAGATGCCATATATCTCTATATAATAACTTCATAAATCCTTTCTTTTTGTTCCAACTGATACAGGCCCTAGTAAATTTAGTTCACCTTCACACATGGCTTCCAATGAATGGTGCTATTCTTCAGAAGAAAGCGATTCCTCTGATGCTGTTCTGAACTACATAGGCCAGATTCTTATGAAAGAAGGCCTAGAGAATGGAACCTGCGTGTTCTCTGATGCTACTCTTCAAGCTGCTGAAAAATCCTTTTATGATGTACTTGGTGAGAAATATCCATCCTCAATCAACCAAACCCCTAGCTTTTGCAATTGCTATGGTTGTAAAAGCAATGTCACTGCTAACAACGCTGGTGAATCCAGCTCGGTTTGTGATCTTTGTCAGCATAAATCCTGTTATGTTCTAGCTCCACAGATTGAGTGCACCTATCAGTCCAACTCAAGCTCCAGTATGCAGTCGTTTAGCCCTCCAAGCAACTTTTTCAGTACTGTTGGTTATAGCCAATCCTTTCTGCCATGTAAGGATGCTACAAAGGAAACTTGGGGATTGCTTCCACAGGGTAATCATATGAATTTATTGGTGGAGAAAGGTAAGAAGGATCAATCAGCCAGTAGACTGATGGAATTGAAAAAACATCACCAACAGCATCAAATTGAGTGTGAGCCACGAAGGAAAAATAAGCATTTGGCAGTATATAATGAAGTACCTGATGAGCCATCAGAAATGTTTGATAAAGTACTGCTATTCAACAATGAAGCTGATGAGTACGCAGTGTATAATCCTGAAGCCTCACAAATTGGACGAGGAAATGGCTCCAATTGTGAACCAACCCGCCGGAGAAAACGAGTTAATAAAAAAGATTTTGTTGATCTCAGGACTCTACTTATGCACTGTGCAGAAGCAATGGGAAACCACGATCTCAAGGGTGCAAATGAAGTGCTATTGCAGATTAGGCTGCACGCTTCTCCTTTTGGTGATGGGTCTCAAAGGCTAGCCCATTGCTTTGCTAATGCCCTTGAGGCACGCTTGGCTGGCACTGGAAGTGAGCTGTATGGAGCACTGTCTGCAAAGACAATGTCATCTATTCATATGTTAAAAGCTTACAGGTTATTTGTTTCAGCCTGCCCTTTCATAAGGATCTCAAATTTCTTTACAGCACAAATGATTATGGACCTGGCAGAGAAATCAACTAGGCTTCACATCATTCATTTTGGTATTCTGTATGGTTTTCAATGGCCTGCTCTTATCCAGCGCCTCTCAGAAAGACCCGGCGGGCCTCCTGTGCTACGCATTACAGGAATAGACATTCCTCAACCTGGATTCCGACCAGCATCAATGATCGAAGAAACAGGCCAGCGCTTAGCAAATTATTGTCAGAGATTTAATGTCCCTTTTGAGTACAATGCCATAGCACAGAGATGGGAAACTATCCAAGTCGATGACCTCAAGATTAACAAAGATGAGGTAACAATTGTTAACTGTTTATACCGTTTTAGGTACCTACTTGATGAGACGGTAGTGGTAAGTAGTCCTCGAGACACTGTTTTGAATTTGATTAAGAGGATTAATCCAGATGTCTTTTTCCATGGGATTGTTAATGGGGCCTATAATGCACCATTTTTCACTTCAAGGTTCAAGGAGGCACTGTACTTCTTCTCTGCAGTGTTTGATATGTTTGATGAAAATGCATCTCGTGAAGACAAGGAAAGGATTGTGTTTGAGCAAGAAATATATGGAAAGGAGGTTTTGAATGTAATAGCATGTGAAGGGGCAAAAAGGGTTGAAAGGCCAGAGATGTACAAGCAGTGGCAGGTAAGGAATATGAGGGCTGGGTTGAGGCAACTTCCACTGAACCAGGAGATTGTCAACAAAGTGAAGGACCAAGTGAAGTTACGTTACCACAAGGATTTCTTGGTGGATGAAGATAGCCAGTGGTTGGTACAAGGATGGAAGGGGAGAATACTCTTTGCTCTCTCATGTTGGAAGGTTGCCTAAAAAAGGGAATGACATTGGTTCACGATCAACATTTGTCTTTTCCTTCTCTTAATTAGCGGCTGATATTCTGTCTTTGAATTTTCATAGTGTTAACTGTGTTTATTTGTGGTGTGGCATCTATAGGACTTATTAGACATATTTTGAGCAGACTTGCTCACAGATTGTATTTCATGTATATGATATATGCAAAGTGTGCGGATCCTATAGTAATGTGGGTTTTACACTCTCTGAGTATGAGACCATGTATAAGATACCTTCCTCGATCACTCTTTTACACTTTTATTGCATGCATGCATGTGCTCGTGATGAGATTTTGTGTTATATAATGTTGTGCTTTGCTATGTTTTTTTTTTTTTCTCTTTCTTTCTTTCTTCTTCTTGTTAAATTTCTGGTTTGAGGCTATAAATAAATATTTACACATTTTAGTATTTTACACAAAATCGGGTTGCATTGCATATATGAGTTATTAGCAGCTTATGGATTAGGTCAAAATGCAAACCACCTTCAACAGTTTTCTCTCACGTCAATCTCAAAAGATAAAGGCAATAAAAAAAAATTACCCTGAAACTTTTATACAAATGCCAGAAATCATTTCAAATAGACAATTAAATACAAAGGCTTTTTTTTGATAATTCCATAGTTGGGGCATGGGGTAGGGGAATTGAACCCTAGACACTAGGGAAGTGTCAATTGAATTACAAAGATCTTATCACAATTAATTACCTTATATGCTTCAACCTTTGTAATGTGGTTTTTTTGTTTGAATGAATATAAATCTTCAAACTCTCTAATCTTCGACATGTTTTCCGTCAAACTCACAACCTCAACTCAAAATAATTCCATCAATCAAACAAAATGGAAATAAACTAATTTTCATTTCACCTCAATATCTGCTTAAAATATACCTGCCTCTATAACCCTTTTTTATTTTAAGGTTTTTTGAGAATCTGGCTCTATAACTTATTAACTTGTACTAGTGGAGTAACAACTGGTTTGTTTTTAAGTGGAAAATTGACTGTAATGATGGGAATTTTCTTCTATTTAGAATTTTAAGCAAGAAAGATCCATCCTAGGTGAAATGGATCTGGTCCATCATAATACATCCCCAAGTAGACAACAGATTAAATTACTTTCGATTGATTTTAAACACATTAAATAGATTAATTAGCAAAATTTTAATACATTAATTGTAGGTCCTTTTTATTGCTGATGCAGACCAGCTGCCGCCATCCACTGTGTCAAAAACATAATCATTGGAGATTATTTTTTTAGTTGTGGTGGCTGCTTGGAAGCAAGCATTATTGTACATTCTTTTCAAAATCCAGTTCAAAAAAGTAGATTCACTGGTAGGGCCTGAATAAGGTCAAAAAGAGGTCCAAATACAAATGCAAAGGCCCTTTTTTCTTTTCTTGTTCTGTTATTGATTTGTTTCATTGGGAGACCAGACCAGTATGTGGGTCTACTGCTCTGATCTGTTTTCTTGTCTCAATCAGTATTTGTTTTATATATATATTTTTTAGGAGGTGCTTTGTGTGTGTATATATAAAATTGTTGTGAACTTAGAATATGTTTGGGATTCGTTTATTTTGCTGAAACTGAAAATTTTTTACTGAAAGTACTGTAAATAAAAGTAAAAATTAGCTGAAATAGTACAGTAAGACCTATGAATAGTACCAAAAAGTGCAGTGAGGTACATGAATAGTAGTAAAAATAAGCTAAACAGTAAAATAAGCTAGTTTTTTAATCTAGTGCCAAACACATACTTAGATTGATTTTGTTTTTATCCAGCACTTCTTATTTTTTATAAGATTGTAACTTTTATGTTATATTTATTTATATGAATATAGTGTTATGTAATAGGAGAAATTTTTAACTCATATAATCATTTAGAATTACATGTTATTGATTTTTTGTGTGTTCTTAACTCTATATCAGCTCATTTTTAGGGCTACAAACAAATTCTGGGAAACTGAACTTTTAAAAATATTTTCTAAAAAATTATCAATTTAAAAATAATAAAAAAAATCTGTCAAATAAAAGGAATTTGCTATAATCCTATAAGAAGGTAGATGTCATTAGGCCATAAGACCATCGGCTAAATATATATAAAAGGAACTTACTGATTGATTTTTCACTACTAGTTATAAATTAATGATGGCTTGAATAATATTAAAAATAAAAATAAAGAAATTTATCAGAATGAAAGCAAGAAGAAGGAACAAGAGCAGCTGGGCTCAACAGAAATGTACAAGAAAACAAGTGAATCTGCAGAATTGATTATGAGCAAAACGACAGTAGTTTAGTGAGTTGATATATATATGACTTGTAGTTTAGCTAAGTGCTTAGTATTTCTGTTAGTTGTTAGCAAATGTGAGTGTTAGTTATGTGCAACTGCTTTGCACGTGTACAGTTTAATTAGCCTATGTTGACAGTTACATTTTTCCCTCTTTTGTATAACTTATATATTAGCTTTGTACTTTTTTTCTAATTAATACAATTTTCACATATACATTTTTACCAAATCTCTGTTATGGTATCAGAGCTGAAGCTCTAGATTTTTCCCAAATTCTCATCTAGCATTCTTCTAGTTCATCAATTTTTCCTTTCGATTTCAATTCTACTATGTTTCTTTGTTTCTTTCTTCAGAGAAATCATCTTTGTCAACAGTGGCTTCCACTAGTACAGTTGTTCCCACTACTGAGACTGTTTCGTCTTTACAAGATTCACCAATAGATGATCCTCTATTCTTGCACAAATGGAGAAAATCCTGGTATAATTCTTGTTACTCAGACATTGATAGGCAATGAAAATTACCCAACTTGAGGTCGATCTGTGTGGAAAGCTTTGCTCACCAAGAACAAGTTAGGGTTCATTGATGGCACTCTCACTTTGTCATCTCCATTGGTGTCAACACCTTCAACAATTCATGCTTGGATTAGGTGTGACAAAATGGTGGGAACGTGGCTGACCAATTAAGTTTCTCCTAAGATCCAGGCTAGCATTGTCTATGAAGATACAAGTATGGAAATTTGGATTGATTTGAGAGAGTGGTTTTCTCAAAGAATGGTCCAAGAGTCTTCAACTTGCAGAAGCAAATTGCAGAGCTTCATCAAGGCGAAGTTACTATTATTGATTTCTTTACCCAACTCAAATTCCTTTGGGATCAACTGCAGAACTATAGTCCCTTTCCTTCATGTACCTGTGGAAAGTGAGTTTGCAATGTTAACAAAAAGCTCACTGATTTAAAAGTTAGAGAGTCAGTAATGAAGTTCTTGATGGACTTGAATGATTCATTCTCTCAAGTAAGGACACAAGTGTTGTTAATGGATCCCCTTCCTTCTCTCAATAAGGTATATGCCTTATTAATCCAAGAAGAGATGCAAAGAACTATGATGAAGATCCAAGTACTCGTGTTCAATCTACAATTTTAGCAACAAAGACATAGAATTTCACCACTGATTCTGGAAATAATCACAATGGGAACAACACTGCTAAATGGAAAGATAGACTAGTTTGTGCTCATTGTGGTAAGCTAGGTCATTCCTCTGACAAGTGCTATAAATTCCATGGATTACCACCTGGTTTCAGGTTCAAGAACAAACCTCCAATGGCACATCAAGTCTCTTCAACTCAAGTTCAAAAATCAGTGCCTTTTGTCCCTTCAATCCAAAACCATCCCAATTTCACTTCTAAGTAGTATTAGCAGTTGCTGGCCTTGATTGGTACTCCAAGCTCACCATTGGGTTCAACATTTCAAGGAAAGGAAGTTCCTATGGCTAATGTGGTAGCTTCTTCTAGCACTACAATAATAGGCATTGATCTCACTCATAGTTTTTTTTTTTTTTTTTTGGTACAAGTGGTTAACAAAAGGGCTTATGGTAGCAATACTTGGGTGATGGATACTGGTGCCACTAATCACATTATGTGTTTTGTGCATTTGTTAACCACTATTACTGCTACTACACAGTCTATGGTACAATTTTCTAATGGGGAAACAGCAAAAGTAACACATGTAGGGACTGTTGTTTTGTTTTCTTTCTTTACTCTCACTAATGTCCTTTGTGTTCCATCTTTCACATTCAACCTTTTATATGTTAGTACAATCACTCAATCCCAACCATATTGTCTTGTTTTCCTTTCTTCTTATTGTTTTATTCAGGACCTTATCTCTTGGAGAACAATTGGAGTGAGACAAGCTCTTAATGGATTGAACTTGTTGCAATGTGAAAGCCTTCAACATACTTCTAGTTACTCTCTAGCTGATTTCTTGGTTGCTCACAAGTTGTGTATTGTGTTTCATCCTTTTTCTGTAGATGTTTCTCAATGTAATTCTTCTTTTCTTTGGCATGCAAGATTAGGTCATCCTTCTGATCCTAAACCTCATGCCTTGAGTCATGTAATTCCTTATTTATAATTCTCTTGTAATAAAGATTTTCAAATCTATCCTATGGCAAAACTAAGAAGAATGTATTTTCCTTTCAATAATAAAATCAGTGATTGTGCTTTTGATTTAGTTCATATGAATATGTAGGACCCTATTCTACTTCTACTTTAGAGAAAACGCCAACATCTTCTTTCTATTGCTAGAGCCTTACAAATCCAATCTCACCTTCCAATCCACCAGTTTTAGGGTGATTGTGTTTTAACTGCAACTTACTTGATCAATAGACTACCTTCTCCTTTACTAAACCACAAAACCCCCCTCTTTGAATTGCATTTCAAGAAATCTCCAGATCATAATCACCTCAAAGTGTTTGGTTGTTTGTGTTTTACAACCATCATTGCTCAAACCAAACATAAGTTTTCTCCAAGAGCTAGAAGGAATGTTTTCATTGGTTATCCTTTCAATGTAAAGGGGTATAAACTTTTTGATCTTGAATACTACACTGTTTTCATTTCAAGGGATGTTGTCTTTCATGACTCGAGTCCAATGCTTCACTACCTTTGCCTTATGCCCCTGCTATTCCTTCCATCTTTATTGATGCCCCTTTGTCAAATACTTCTCAAATACTCCTTCCTCAAATACTCCATCATAAACTTGATGATGAATTCCTTGATGATGTTCCAGAGGAACCCCCTGAGCCTGTTGCTGATCCTATTCCTCTTATAAGGTCTTCTAGAACTATTAAGCAACCATCCTACCTTCAGGCTTATCATTGCAATTAGGTCTCTTCTCTTCCCACTGCCAATCACCTCCATTCAGGTACTTCTCATCCCTTGTCTTCTTATCTCTCTTATCAACACCTTTCTCCTTCTTACAAATCATTTTGTTGATCCATTTCATCTATTGTTGAGCCTTCCTTTTATTATCAAAATTTTTTTTTATCCCAAATGGCATGAGGTCATGGCTACTAAAATAGCAACATTAGAGGCCAACAACACATGGACTTTAACCTCTTTACCTGTTGGTAAGAAGCCTATAGGGTGTAAATGGGTTTACAAAATAAATTACAAATCTGATGGATCAATTGAGAGATACAAGGCTCAGTTGGTGTCTAAAGTATTCACTCAGAAAGAAGGTATAGAATACACTAAAACCTTCTCACTAGTTGCAAAAATGGTATCTATCAAGGTTCTTCTTGTTGTGGCAACAATCAAGGGTTGGTTCTTAAGTCAATTATATGTGAACAATGCATTTTTACATGGTGATCTCACTAAAGAGGTGTATATGGCTCTTCCACAAGGGTTTCATAGCCAGAGGGAGATGATTTGTATACTCAACAGGTCTCTTTTATGAACTTAAACAAGCCTCTAGGCAATGGTTTGCCAAGTTTTCTACTACTTTATTTCAACTTGGTTTCACTCAATCCAAGGCAAACTATTCTCTATTTACAAGGCAGCATGGACATTCATTAATGGTTCTTTTAGTGTATGTGAATGATGTTTTAATAGCTTGCAATGACAAAGAGGAGATACATAAATTCAAAACTCTGTTGGATTAAAAGTTCAAGTTGAAGGACTTAGGCGATTTAAGATATTTTCTTGGCTTGGAAGTTGCTAGATTAGATAAAGGAATAGCCATTTGCCAAAGAAAATATACACATGAAGTCTTAAATGATGTTGGATTTCTTGGATGTAAACCTACTAAAACACCAATGGAACAAAACATCAAATTGAGAAAATTTGAGGGTGAAAAGGTCAAGATTCGAGTGTATATAGAAGGTTGATTGGTAGATTGTTGTATTTAACAATCACCAAACCAGATATTACATTTGCAGTTCACAAGCTCAACCAATACATGGCTTAGCCAAGGAAACCACACTTAGATGCAACACACAGAATTTTGCAATATCTAAAGAATGAACCTAGAAAAGGGCTTATGTTTTCATCCAACACAAAAATTCCCTTAAAAGGGTTTGCTAATGTTGATTGGGCCTCATGTCCCAATACGAGGAGGTCTGTCACAAGATATAGCATCTTCATTGGAGATTCCTTGGTGTCATGGAAATCAAAGAAATAGTTCACGGTCTCAAGGTCATCAGCAGAGGCAAAATATAGGTCCATGACTATAGCAACATGTAAGATAGTGTGGATCTTGTACTTTCATAGATCACAATAGGCAAGCTTTGTTGTTTTGTGATAGTCAAACAGCATTACATATTGGTTCTAATCTAGTCTTCCATGAGAGGACAAAGCATATCAAGATTAATTATCATGTAGTCAGTGATATGGTGTTGGAGAAGGTCATTAAGTTGAACCATGTTAGAACTCACTGTCAACTTGCAGATTTGCTAAGGCATTGAGTTTCAATCAATTCTTGAATCTTGTTTGCAAAATGGGAATAGTTAATATACTTACTGTAGCTTCCCTTGAGGAGGAGTATCAGAATGAAAGCAAGAAGAAGGAACAAGAACAGTTGGGCTCGACAGAAATGAGCAAGAAAATAAGTGAATTCGCAAAATTGGTTATGAGCAAAACGACAATAGTTTAGTGAGTTGCTGTATATAAGACTTGTAGTTTAGCTAAGTGCTTAGTGTTTTTGTTAGTTGTTAGCACGTGTGAGTGTTAGTTATGTGCAACTGTTTTGCACGTGTACAGTTTAGTTAGTCTGTTTTGGCAGTTACAGTTTTCCCTCTTTTGTATAGCTTATATATAAGCTTTGTACTTCCTTTCTAAATAATACAATTTTCAAATATACATTTTTACCAAATCTATGATAAAATTGAAATGATGGTAAGTTGGTAACAATATTACCATATAAACACAAATCTGTTTATGGAAAAGTTACTGATGATCGCTATGGTTTGCTGCAAAGGTCTTCTTACTTGGGTTGCAAGTAATATGGACTATACTAGGAGCTACTAGCAATCTAAGGCTAACATAGAAGACAAATTGCAGCAGTCAAAAGGATTATTATTAGTTGGAGAATTATTTATTTAAAATGCAGAAAGATGAAGAGTATTCATGGCCGCCTTGTGGGTAACCAACTATATCATGCCAACTACTAATTAACCATTATTTTTGTATGATTATTTGGATTCGAATCTGATAAAATGCATATCCATTAAGGAATAAGTCAAGGCAAGACATGGCTCACTCCCTGAAGTTTAGAGTCTTTAGACTGACTTGAGTGTAGGTTTCTTTTTCTTTTGAAATTTGTCTTGAACTTGATTGGTGGCTTAAAAGATAGATTCCATGAAACGTGGTCAAAAACTTGTGGATCAAGATTTACTCGTCTTCCTTGGGTGGCAAATTTCAGACACAGATGTGTGAAAGTGACTGGCACTGGCTTTTCAAGATTATTAGAAGGTGGCGGATGGGATTTTAACACTTTCCCAGAAGGTGCTGCACCATGAAGATGACCCTACAGCTTATCTCAAACGAACTTTACATTTCCATTTCTCTTTTTTGACTGAGTACCCTAATTTTTCTAAACCACTATGCAAGTTCATCACACTTTTTAGCTTCGTTTTCTTCTTCATTTTTTTAAATACTTTTTTTTTTTTCTCTTATGTTCTCGGTATATTCTTTGTTCATCTTTGAAATCATGATTCTCCGTCACTAGGCTTGCCTTGTTACCTATGCAATGGACAAGATTTTTACTTATATAATTATTATAAATTTAGTTTTAAGTATAAGTATTTCTAATTTGAAAAAAATAATAATAATACAATTTATGTAAGGTGAGAACATTAACTCCTCAAACAAATTAGTCCTACAAGAAAATAATAAAAAAATTCCCAAATTATTTTGAGATTATTTGGACTAAGTAATTCGTTTTCATAACCGTAGTTTATAGTAAATTATATTAAATAGTTATATAGCTATTTTAATCAAGTTTATGAATTAAAAATGTATCATTTAATATGAATTACAATTTAAATAATGTATAAATTTTTTTTAGGAAAATTTAAATTTGGTATATAAAGCTAGTGTATTCAAAATTTTAAGTAATTGAATATAATCTTTGGTATATATGTATTGCTAACTAAACTAATATCATTCGTCATATATTAAATAGACTATGAATTAGACAAATAAATTAATAATAATTATAATACTAATTGAATTTGTTTATTAAAAAAATATTAAAAGAAATAATGATACGTGACAAAAATGAAGTTCTTAACACGGTCACGTAGCATATATTTCAAACGATTTTAGGTTTTTTCACTTTTTCGCTGTTGAACTTTCACAAGCTTTTAGCCTTTATATCTCATACGAGATTGGCTCCAAATCTTCTTAGTTTCTTGAGCCTTGACTGATTGAAAAAGAAAAAGAAAAAACATGTGCTCCACAAAAATATTGGTCAAGTCATTATACAATTTTCTATTAGTTTTAAGTTTTTTAATTGCATACTATTTTCGTGATGATATGAAACACAGTACATTTTTATTTTTATTTTTTTATACCATACATAGGAAACAACAGTCTTACAAAATTGCTGGGTTTTGTGGGCAAAAATGGTCAAATACCATCTTCAGTCGAAATAATTTGTATTCTAGTATTATTTACAAAATATTTATCAATTTATCACATTTTAAAACGCGAGTTCATGAAATTCAAATTTGATATGTAACTAGAGTTTCAAAAACTCAAGTTTCATAAAAAAAACAGTCACAGTAGCACCCATTGACCTAGACTATTTTAATTTAAAAAGGTCATGCGGAACTCAAGTTTATCATTAAGCGTGTTACTCAAGTTTATAAAACTCAAGTACTATAAAATTGAGGTCCATATCTCTAAACTAAGGCCCTCATCTTTAATGGCAACATCGTAAATTTATCATAAAATTTCTCCTCACCAAAGTGGCAAAATAGCCTTCCTTGTCTTTAGTCTATTTCTTTTCTTCTTTTTCCTTTAGCTTTTCTTTTTTCACTTCAACGTGCCCCACACGCATAAACGTGTCCCACATGCATAAGGCCACATCTCATTAAAAGATGTCTGACATGAAGTAAAGCTTGTGAGACAAGCTCCTTAAATGAGTGTTTGACTTGTCTACTCCAATGACCACACTAGCTCTTGAGGGATGGTGTGGTTTCAACTGAGGCTTGGCTAAAGACAATGAAATAGGAAAAGAAAAGGAGAGGTACAAAGGCATAAGAATCTGAGCTTATCTCCCACTTGTTCAAAGTTTTAAAGAACTCAAGTCTCAAGAGCTCAAGTTTTATATTATATAGACTTTTAAATTATAAAATGCTAGATCAGCTTCTGCCATCGTGTTAGATTTCTTGGAACTCGATTTTCATAAATTTGAGTTTCAAAACAATGGTAGATTGCTAAATATTTCACAAACAATGGTAGAACACATTATTTCGGCCAAAGATGGTATTTGGCCATTTTTGCTGGGTTTTTGGGTTAACTCAACCATAGTGGATTGACAATAGTTGCTAGATCAGCTAAGCTACAAACAGTGCAAACACATAGTACTAAGTTTAAACTCTATCTTAATTTTATAGCTCCCATTATTTTAAGGACAAAGTTTTGTTACAAACTTGATTATAACTAATGACCACAATTCTTTGCAATATGGATTACATTTTTTTCTCACATCCTCTATACTTGCAATATTTTCAGAAGATTAGAGATTAATAATTATGTCATCAATTAAATGTTTAAATTTTAGGTTTTTATGATCTAAAATTATGTATAAAAATAAGTTTATGAATTGAATAATGACATCCGATTAACACAAAATTTGATATGCTTGTTAAGAATATAAAGAACATTAAATCAAAAAGATATATTTTCAAAATATATGTAGTCATGTTAATTTTTTTTTTTATTGAAAATTGTAATCATTGGTTACAATCAAGTTTGTAGCCAAATGTTATCCTTAAATTATAGTTTTTTGTGTTATCTCCCTTTAGTTCATAAAGAATTTAAGCTTATATGTGAGGAAAAAAATAGTTAAATGATTATATTAACACTTTTCTATTATTAGTTCAATTTTAATTTACCTTTTTTAACGCAATACATCAATACTCAGTTTATCATAAATATATATAGATGGATAGAATGACAATTAAAAAAAAAAGGATGAAATAATAATTTTTTTAAAGGGTAAATTTCATTATAATACCCTGAGGTTTGGGTTAATACCAACCAGGTTTAAGACTTTTCAAAACTTATCAATTTGGTCCTTAAAGTCAACTTAGTCCCTAAGACAGTTGAGAAAAAATGACTAACTAGCCTAACAGTGTTTAGAAACTAAATTTGGCTTTGGGACCAAATTAGTTAGTTTTTAAAAGCCTTTGACCTGGTTGCCATTAGCCCAAACCTTAAGATATGTTAATGAAATTTACTCTTTTTTAAATTTCAAAGATGAAAAATCAAACATGAACCAAATTTTATAAAGAATTTTTTTTTTTTTTTTCCATATTGATTTGTCATTTAAGTTCATAACTGGTATTTTCTTATCACTATAGATTGCTGTAATTTTGTACCAAGGTCATTGACGTGCATTTAAAGGGAGAGAAAAAGTCAAAAATATTGGGTTATAGATTGACCTTGTTAATTAATTCAATTACCCACATTAATTAATTAGGTCAAATTACATGCAAATCATGGAGGCACACACAAATCACCAAATAAACTAAAGTGCAGCGGAAATTAAATTGACATGGTAATTTGTTGACTAATGGTGAAAACCTCTCGCAAGGCAAAAACCCCATTGGGTGAATTTCAGGTTACCACTCCCAAGAATCCACTAATCATGAATCAAGTGGTTACAAGTATAAGCAATCTTACCACTAGTCTGGACTATCTAAAAATACCAACTTACAACTAAATCTTTACTTCAATACCCAATTGGACTTGATCTTGTAGAGACTTCTTCATGTATGCATGGATCCCAGTACGTGTCTGACTTCCCAACAATTGATATTTGTTGATGGATACAAAGTTATTCATTTCAAAGCACACTGAAAATCTAGAAGCACTTGATTACAAAACCCTAAGGCATATAAGCACGCAGTAGCTTCTCATAGAGTATATTGTTAGGTTCTAAAAGTTTAGAACAATTGGCAAACCGTGAACACAAATTTGTTTATATATAGATCCTAGAGTCTATAAGTATTATTAGACAATGCTCAAGGTGATACTATTCAAGATTCAAGAATAAGTAAGCTGCAGAAAGAAGAATTCAAAATCTGTCTGGTTTGACCGATCGAAACACATATCTGCAGAATTTTAATTAAGCCCAAACAACAGTTCAAGCCCATTAAAGATTAGGGTTTCAGATCTTCTTCTAGTATATAAAGGAAACCCTAAGCACGTTTTTCAGAGATCTTTTGGAGACTTTGGAGGTGCTCTTGTGAGATCTAAAAAATGTTCTGTGCCTTCCTCTATCAAAGTCACTACCAAATATCACTCTCATATCTTTAGAACCGGTAGATCTAAAGTTGTTGCATAAAGATCAACAATAGCTGATGATCTAAACTTTCAAGGGTGGTCTTAGAGTCACAAACAAGAGAGTTTGTGACTTTTGTCACAAGTGTGAGTGCTTGTGTTGCACAGGCCTAATAGAGAAGGAGTCCGTGAATTCAGAGCTTGCATGTAGTCGTATCAGTAAGTTCTACATGTGGAAGCAATAGGATGTTAGTGGTCAAAGTCTTATTGTAAACTTCGATTCTCTATAGTGGATTTGCTTTTTTCCTTGAGGATAGTTAGGTTAAATCCTCCCCATGTTTTTTACCGGTTTGTTTTTCTTGGGTGATCATATCATTGTGTTTTTTATATTTTTGCTACTTTGCATAATATGATTGTTTTGTTTTAACCTAGATCTGAATAATAAACCTAAGTATTCACTTGGTTAATTAATTAGGTTAAACAATCTAGTTTACAAAGATCTAAAAATCTAACATATATGACTTCTCTAATTTGAGTCTCTACATCTTTGATGACTTTAAAATAAAGCTTTTATATGCTTTAAGAGTTTAGTGAATGAAACCCTAGCAATCCAAGTCCTCATGGGCCGAAATTCTGATATGAGCTTGTGTCGAGAATTACTCATTAAGTCTTAATAGATGCTTGTGTTGAGACTAGTGTTGAGATTCACTATTTCAGTTTTTCTTCACTTGTTTCTTGTTTCAATCTTCATGTCTTTAATGATACCACATGTTTTGTCATATCAACACACTTCTTGATATCCTAAACACACTTAGATCTATCAAATTACAATTGAGCTAACTAGAACCCAACGCAGGACATCATCTAGTTCTTCTAATAATAGGGGAAACCATGAACTTTTCAATGAACAAGTTTTAATACAAAGTTACAAACGCTTTATTCAAGAACAATAATTATCTCAGGTATATTCAAAATATACATCATCATTTTCATAATGTGAATAGGACCTACATTCTATGAAAATGATGATGCTATATTGAATGCACAATATGCCTTCTTGAAAGGGAGGAAAAGGACATGAATGAATGCAATTCCTCAAATGTTAGATAAGGTCGTGATTATACCGACAACATAAACTCGTGGATTGATTGGGAGCCACCTTTGAATAAGGTCTCAACTTTTTTTTTTTTAAGAGTTCCAACCTTTGGTGTTCGCTCCTAATGATAGCTCTTTATCATCAGATCAAAACACCAATCGGTTTTTGGTGTAAGCAGGGATTGAACCCCAGATCTCTTATTCAACCATCAGAAACTTTACTAGTTGAGCTAACTGGAACTCCCAAGGCCTCAACTTAACACTATAGTTCAATGCTTGGGAACCTAGGACAAATATAATAGTGAACCAATGGTACATAGATTAAAGGGTGTTAGGACATGTGTGGTTCACATGTTAAGAACATATGTCATACTATTTATGTAAATTGGCTAATCCTTTGACAAAACGCACTCTACTTGTAATTGGGTAGTTCTATGTGTTTTTAATACTTCAAGAAACAAGGTTTCAAGATCAAGTGTTGAAGTCATCAAGTCTGTCCAAGAAAAATCAAGCTGAAGTGCATTTTCATTAAAGCTCGACACCTGCTCGATAGCTCCTCGACACCTGCTATCTGTCGAGATTTAAAAATCAAATTTTTCTGTTCTGATTTCTTGGGATCCATGAATGTGTTTTTGGGGCCTTCTTTTCTTCTAACCATAAACATATAAAAGGATTGTTTTAAGAGCCGTCAACATAGACACAAGTTGCTAAAGCATTGAGCAATCCTTGTTCAAGCAAATTGTGATCAAAGACGAAGTTCTTGACCTAGTTCATCTTCTCTGAAGAAGTTGCTGTGTATTTGCACCAAAGGGTTTTGTGACCAAGCATCTTCCTGATCTTCATCGCATAAGATGAACTGAAAAACTTTGCAGCCAACCTCTCTTTCTAAAGTTGGTGTTTGAAGTCGCGTACTGGGATCCGTGCATCTGGTTAGTCACGTACTTGGGAGCCGTGCATTAAAGGTGGAAATTGTCACTACAGATCAAGTCCAATTGAGTATTGGGGTAAGGGTTCAACTGTAGGTTGGTAAGGTACTTGGGATTCCTTTACTTGTAACCGCTTGATTTGATAATAGTGGAGTTTCGGGAGTGGTGACCTAAAAATCACCCGGTGGGGTTTTTGCCGTTAGGGTTTTCCCCATTCATGAACAAATCACTGTGTTATTTAATTTCCACTGCAAATTTAGTTATTCGGTGACTTGTTTGTACTGCCATGCGTTTGCATGATAAATTGATTAATTAATAACTTGGCTAATTAATTAATTGGTTTAAATCACAATGGGTCATTCAGTTTGTGGCCTATCAAGTGGTATTAGAGCAGGCACACTCTGATTAGGTTTTAATCTTTGCTGTGTTGATCCATTGACCCCGTTTGTCATGGATAGAGGACAATCTCTAATTATACCTCATTTATTTGATAGGACTAACTATGCCTACTGGAAAGTACGCATGAGAGCTTTTTTGCAGTCCTTAGATGAGAAGGTGTGGCAAGCTGTTGAGATTGGCTGAACCAAGCCAAAAGAAGCGCCGGCCAATTGGGATGAAGCCAAGATCAAGGCGGTAAACTTCAACAGCAGAGCGTTGAATGCCCTATTTAGCGCAGTCACCAATGAGGAGTTCAAGAAGATATCCTCAACAGAAACTGCTAAAGAGGCGTGGACCATCCTCCAGACAACCTATGAAGGAACAAAGGTTGTCAAAGATTCAAACCTACAGAGGCTCACTACTAGCTTTGAAGAGATTAAGATGGAGGAAGATGAGTCGTTTGATGAGTTCTATGCCAAGCTTAAGGACATAGTGAACTCAGCCTTCAATCTTAGGGAAACCATCCCTGAACCAAAGGTTGTAAAGAAGGTGATCAGATCTCTACCTGAGAGATTTCATGCCAAGATTACGGCAATAGAAGAATCAAAGGACATTGAAAAAATTCCTTTGACTGAGTTGGTTGGGAACTTGCAGACCTATGAGCTAGGGTTATCAAGAATTGGCAAGTCAAGCAAGGGCAAGAGCATGGCCTTGAAGGCAAAGAGCAGTGATACAGATGAGTCTTCCGATGATGAAGATTCCAAGATGAAGTCCTACATTACAAGGCAGTTCAAGAAGTTTATGAAGAATGCCAATGGGAGGAGCTTCGACAAGGACAGCAGGCAATCCAGTTCTTCTCAGTTCAAGAGCCAAGACAAAGGAAGGAAAAATACTAAGGATGGCGATCAATACACTGTTCCGGCAGGACCAAAGTGTTTTAGATGTCATGGGTTTGGACACATGAAGAATAAGTGTCCTACATACCTCAAAAGCATTGGGAAGAGCAAGGCACTTGCTGCAACCCTGAGTGACACTGAGCCTGAAGATGATTCCGACAATGAGGATGACGGAATCTTAAATGCCTTCATTGCCACAGTTAATCCTACTGAAGGGATTATTGAAGAAGTGGAAGAAGAAGAAGAATTAGTGGATACTGAATGTGAGAAGATGGATGATAAAGATGATATCCATTCAGCCTATGAGAAGCTTTACAAGCTCTCTGAGAAGCATGAGAAGTTGTATAGGCTGGCCACCAAGAAGCTCAGTGATGTGAAACTTGATCGAGAAGAGTTGTCCACAAAGTTTGATGAGGCGAATCAAACTATTGGAGCACTGAGGTTTAAGAACAACTTCCTGGCTGAGAAGACCAGGAAGCTTGAAGCAGAGCTGTTTCAAGTCAGAGCTCAACTGGAGAGGACTTCAAGTGCAAAACTTGATGAGATGCTCAGCAACCAGAAATCTACTTCAGATCGAACAGGTTTAGGGTATGGTATTTCTTTCTCTAATTCTGCTTCTACTAGTTCTACTGTTTTTGTTCCTCCTACTAATACTGTTAAAGTTGAGAACACTGATGTTAAAATTGAATTAGCTAGTGAGAACGTAGACAAGGGTAAATCCATCTTAGGAGCACCCCCTAAGCAAGATAAGAAAGATGCTAGAAACCCTAGGGCTAAGAAGGTTAACTCTCAAAAGCCTTAACAAAAGAAGCAGCATCTCTGTCATTATTGTGGAGCTGCCGGTCATACTCGACTAAATTGCTACAAGTGGCTAGCCACCCAACAGAGCAACAGCATGACAGCATCTGGAAGCCAAAATCAGCTTCAATCCTCTCTTGCTCCTCTTGGAGATCTTCTAAAAGGCCTCATGTTCCTTTCGAACTTGAACGGTTTCAATTCTTCCCCCTCATCGCCAGTTCAAGGATTTAATCAAAGGAAAGGCTTTTCCAAGGTGTGGAAGAAAAAGGACTCTAAGTGATTTCATCACTTTCTTCTCCCTTCTTTTTTTTTCTTGTTTGTTGCATTGCTTGTATGTTTTGCATTTTTGTTGAGTCAGTCTAGTTTTATGCATTGTTTTTACTTTGTTAACATGTTTTTGTGTATTTACTTTCAGTTTTGTTTATTTTGTTTTTGATATAAAATAAAAAAAAATTGAAAAATTGAAAAATACAAAAACAGTGTGTGTTTTGTGTACTTTGGTACTTGTGTACCTTGGATGGCCAATGAAACAGAGTTTTCTAAACTTTGTATCTCTTGTAGCTTAGATGAGCATCTTTATGCACAACTAAGCAAGTGAGCTTTGTGGCTCTTGTTTGTGATGAGTAAGATTAGGTTATCTCTTAAAACTTAACACTCATATCACTCTTTTTGACGGGTAGGACTAGAAAATCCTAAGAGAAAGGCATAAATAACCATCTCACCACTGTTGCCCGCCAATCATTAATGACATCTGTATGCTTCGGCATAGCAAAAGTGTGATATCAATGACATTTGTGTGCTTCGGCATAGTAATATTGGAATGTCAAATATCAATGGGTATTTCTTTTCTCTCTCATGAGCCCATGCATGATATGCTTAAAAAGAAAATATGCAAAGAAATAAAAAGCAAAAAGATTAAAAATACTTTAAATATGATTGCAAGCGTGTATTCTAGGAGATGTGGGAGTTATAGGATGTACCTCGAAGGTGATAGTCCCCATCAAACAGTTATGATTGTGTGTGAGTTAAAGTTATTTTCTTATATCTCAGATCATCATAACATGTATACACATATGCAATCTTGCGATGTTTTTCACACACAACACGCAATATTCTTTGCTACTTTTGATACATGTGCATATATAATGTGATCTGGCCATCACTAAGGTTTTACATGTGCTAATGTATGCTCACTAAACTGTCTTGACTTATTTTTGAAAAATAAAATTGGTTAGACTTGTTTAGTGTGTGTGTGTGTTTTTGGGAGATCCATGTGCTTAAATTCTTCATTGAGAGATGATTTTGAGAGCCTTTTTATGTTGATTGGATCATTGTTGAGGTGCATGTTTGATTGCATTCATGTCTGTGTTTTTCACTTCTCGGAAAACTACTTTTCACTGCTGTCTCGACACCTCCTCGACACCTCCTCAATACCTAATCATCTGTCGAGCCTCTCAAGCCTTTTTCTTATCGCAATCTCAACACCTCTTCGACACCTGGTGGATCGATCGAGAAATCTCCTGTCTCCTCGATATCTCATCGATACCTTGTCGATTGATCGAGCTTCTGTTCTTGGTTCAGGTGTTCTTACCTCGATACCTTCTCGACACTTTCAACTGTCGACGTGTTTTTTCTCGACACCTACCTCGATACCTACCTCGACACCTCTCGATACCTCTGCTGTTGAGAATTATTGAAGCTTCTATTTAAGCTCCTGTCGCGATCCGATCTTCATTTGCTGGATCTCTCTCGATCTGTCCGCGGCTGTTCCTCTTCCAAACACTCTTTTTCTCACTCAAATCCTCAAACCCTCTTGATTTTTGGTCTTCCCTTGGTTTCAAACACTTGGTAAGATCTCTTTTCCCTTCCTTTTTCATGCATTGCATGTTTTAAAACCTAGGTTTTGGAATTTTTGAAAATTTTTGGGGTTTTTCAAAATTGATGAGTTTTTCTTGAAATTTTGGATTGGGTTTTCACTTAAATGCTTTTAAAATGTCATACATTGCATTCCATGTGCATTAGAATGATATTTACATGCATTTAGATGTGTGTTTCTTGTATGTGTGCTGATTGGTTTGGATTGGGCTGAGCCCATGATGCTTTTTGATTTGAATGTCACATGCTCATGCATTCCCATGCATACGTATCTTTTTGTTCAAAATATTTGTCATATTTGAACTGTGTTGGGACTTTTCTGATTGTCTCCCTCTCTATCTCTTTTTCATTCTTTTACGTTAGTAGTGTCTATGGCACCCAAACGTAAATCCACTCCTGCTCAGAACCCTCTGCGTTCTGGAGCTTCCTCTTCTTCTGACTCTGCTCCTCTTAACCTTCGGTTCCGTGATGGAGATGCTCACAAGGCATTTACTGAGAACTTTTCTAGACGAGGTGTTCATTCGGAACGCCAAGTCATTCTGACGGATTTCGCTGACACTGACCTTCCCTCTGTCATTCACAGTAGGGGATGAGAGTCACTGTGTGACGTCCCGGTCACCTGTCCTCTCATGCTACTTCAGGAGTTTTACTCCAATATGCACGGAATTGATCGTTCAGTACCTCTTTTGCATACTCGCGTTTGAGGTACGCGCATTGCTGTCACACCGCAGCTAGTTGCAGATGTGCTTAGGGTTCCTAGGATAGAGTTTCTTGACTATCCTACTTGTGAGCGTTTGAGGACTGTGTCTAAGGATGAGCTCATTTCTACTTTTTGTGAGCGCCCTTCTGATTGGGGTGAGCATCAGTATACATTATGTAGACCTTTTGCTAAAGATCCTAGATTTCTTAACATGGTGATGACTTTTGTACTCCATCCTCTCTCTCACTACAACTCTATCATAGAGCCTCGTGCTCGATTTTTACTATCTCTTCTTGAGCATCTTACGATAGATTTTCCTTCTCACTTCATTTTCTCTATCATAGATGTTCATCTAGATTCGGTGTCCCGTGATAAGCTCATCTTTCCTTCCGCTATCACGAGGATTCTATGCCATTTTTCCATCCCTTTCCCTGTGTCTGACCACTTCACACACATATCTGCCATAGATGCCGCTACCGTAAAACGTAGTGAGGCTCAGTTTAGGTCGAGACAGCCAGATTCCACTCCTCCCTCCTGTTCGGCTCCATCCAGATCAGCTCCATCTACATCGGCTCCTTCTACCTCTACAAGTGATGTATCTCTTGGAGACATTATGGCGTAGCTGCAAAGCATGGATGCTCGCCTCGATACACTCTCTTCTGAGTTGTATCAAGTGAACGTTCGTGTTGGTCGTATTGCACGACGGCAGGCGACCATGGGTGGTTTTGCTTCTGAGACTTCTCCTCCACCACCTCCTCTTGTCGTTTCGGATTCTGATGCTGATGATGATGATGATGATGATGGTGATGACGATGATGGAGATGCTAGCTCTACTGATGAGATGTCTACATGACACTCTACCCTTTGTCACTCGTGACAAAAAGGGGAAGTAGTTTTGGATTATGAGAGTAGTCATCTTAGGGGGAGAGTTAGTATAAGACATTTTTGATAGGGGGAGAGTTGATATGTTGAGGGATGTAGTGAGGTTTTGATGTATCTTTTCTTTTCTATTCATTTTAGATACATTGATCTTGTATATGAGGTCTTGTGACCAGTTTTACATACATTGTACTTATGTCTCTATATATGTGGATGTATGTTTTTCTTTCACCTATCTCTTCATGTGTTGTTTCTTTTCTATCTTTAGACACATGTTCTTTATACTTGTATGCAATCTAATTATCTCTGTTTCACACAAGATGCCTTGATGAGTTTTGTTTAAAAGTGTTTCAGAAATACAGGTTGTCAAAGTCTACTTGTCATAAACTCTCTTCTTGCAAAGTTTTTCAAGAGTTTGTGTTAGGATAGATTTTATTGTATTTAACAAGTGAATATGAGTTGAGTGATTTATGACTTCTCTCATATGTTCATTTGTTTGTAGTGGTTTTGTCACGGATTGACAAAGGCGGAGATTGTTAGGACATATGTGGTTCACATGTTAAGAACATATGTCATACTATTTATGTAAATTGGCTAATCCTTTGACAAAACGCACTCTACTTGTAATTGGGTAGTTCTAGGTGTTTTTAATACTTCAAGAAACAAGGTTTCAAGATCAAGTGTTGAAGTCATCAAGTCTGTCCAAGAAAAATCAAGCTGAAGTGCATTTTCATTAAAGCTCGACACCTGCTCGATAGCTCCTCGACACCTGCTATCTGTCGAGATTTAAAAATCAGATTTTTCTGTTCTGATTTCTTAGGATTCGTGAATGTGTTTTTGGGCCTTCTTTTCATCTAACCCTAAACATATAAAAGGATTGTTTTAAGAGCCGTCAACATAGACACAAGTTGCTAAAGTATTGAGCAATCTTTGTTCAAGCAAATTGTGATCAAAGACAAAGTTCTTGACCTAGTTCATCTTCTCTGAAGAAGTTGCTGTGTATTTGCACCAAAGGGTTTTGTGACCAAGCATCTTCCTGATCTTCATCACATAGGATGAACTGAAGAACTTTGCAGCCAACCTCTCTTTCTAAAGTTGGTATTTGAAGTCGCGTACTGGGATCCGCGCATCTGGTTAGTCACGTACTTGGGAGCCGTGCATTAAAGGTGGAAATTGTCACTACAGATCAAGTCCAATTGGGTATTGGAGTAAGGGTTCAACTGTAGGTTGGTAAGGTACTTGAGATTCCTTTACTTGTAACCGCTTGATTTGATAATAGTGGAGTTTCGGGAGTGGTGACCTGAAAATCACCCGGTGGGGTTTTTGTCGTTAGGATTTTCCCTATTCATGAACAAATCACCGTGTTATTTAATTTCCGCTGCATATTTAGTTATTCGGTGATTTGTTTGAGCTGCCACGCGTTTGCATGATAAATTGATTAATTAATAACTTAGCTAATTAATTAATTGGTTTAAATCACAAGGGGTCATTCAGTTTGTGGTGTATCAAAGGGTTCTCCAGAAATATTGAAATCATGAACGCCATGATGGCCAAATTTTACATGAAATTTGGGTTCTTATAGAGGAGAGGGTCTATGGTGTAATGGGTATTTGTAAAGAACCCCTCACATAAGGGTGAGACCCACACTTTTGAGGTCCACTCATGTGAGGAGGTGTTTTATATAACTGTCACACTATATTTTTTTTCCTTAAGTACCTCAATTTTTTTTCTCTTATAGAATGACAACGACCAGTTTGGTGTTTGTCAAAATCCAAGATCCTTTGCCAATCTCCATACAGACCGACATTGGAAAACCAATTGAACCACTGAACGCTGCCCCTTTCACTATCAGCAACCCTTTGAATCAATTCGATTAACGCAAAAGGACAGATTGTCAGGCTAGATCAGGGCTTGAACAATCCTACAGAAGTTGGGACCTAGATATTTTCTCCTCAAGTTATCTCTTTAGTATGAATATTCTAAAAATCATTAGAGCATTAGCATCCTAGTGGCCAAAAAAGTTATATTTTACCACCTCAAAAGTTACTTTATCTATTATACCAATTCACTTTACAATACACCCAACATCCCAGTTTCTATATTTACACCATCTCATTTAAATATTCATTTTTATTCTTTCTTTATTATTGGTTTCCAATGGTCATATTTTCAAATAATTGTTATACTAACAATCATATTTTTTGAAACTTGACTCGACTTTTCTTCACAGAGATTTTTTTTTTTTATCAAACAATCATATTTTTGGAAATCCATATTTCTATGATAATTATTTTTTTGGAAAAAAATGTGCTTAAATTCATTTACGCAAAACACATTTTCTTGTAGGTCTATGGTTCCTTGTTCTCTCTGTTCCCTCTATGTCAATTTTCTGTCTCCCTCCAATTAAGTCTTTTGTTGGTTTTTTATGCCCTTTGACAATCGTGTCAAAAAGGGGGAGAAATTTGAGTTTTGAATGTCATTCCTTAGTTAGGGGGAGTAATAGATTTAGGGGGAGAACTTCATTTCAAATGGAAGAAAATCTTTGATGTAACTAACTTAAGGGGAGAGTTAGTTTGATACATTGTGATATTGATATAGTTTGTGTTCTGTATCCTTTGGTTTTGTAACCATTTTTTTTACATCAGTGTTGTTTCTATATATGATGATGATGTATGTATTTCACCCTTAGGTTGCAAGTCTACCATGCCATGATCTCTCTTCTTGCAAAGTTTTTCAAGAGTTCGTGTTAAGGTTAGACTTCTGTACTTTTGTATGTTATGGGATAGTTGTGTTAGACTTCTCTCATAACTATTTTTTGTGGTTTTTCACGGATTGCCAAAGGGGGAGATTGTTAGGGTCATATTTTGTTGTAATTGGCTAGATTTAAGATGGGTTTAGTACTTCAAGAAACATGTTGTTCAAGTCAATTATTAAAAACATGAAGATTGGTCCAAGAAACAAGTGAAGAAAAGTTGTTCATTAAGTCTTGACAGATAGCTCGACATATGTCTGCTATGGAGATTTAATGTGAAGCTCAAATAGATAGCTCGACAACAGCTTAATCTATCGAGAATTATGATTTAAGAATTTCCAGATCTGAAATTCAGCCTTGTATACTTGTAACCATTTGATTATTGATTAGTGGATTATTGGGAGTGGTGACCTTAAAATCACCTAGTGGGGTTTTTGCCTTGCGAGGTTTTTCCCATTTGTTAACAAATCACCGTATCTAATTTATTTTCCGCTGCACTTAGTTTTTTTGGGTGATTTTTTGGTGCCTTCACATTTTGCATGCAAATTGAACTTAATTAATCAACTTGGGTAATTGAATAATTAACCAGGGTCAAGCTATCTCGGCCTAACACATATCAATATAAAAATCAACCTGCCAAGAAGTAGTTTCAGTTGAACATTACTACCAATGTAGTCTATAGAATTCTTACATACATATTATATCAAATTACAATAAAAAGTCACATACATAATGTCACACATTCAAGTTCCTACAAATCGCCTTGTCTTTGCCATAAATGCTCAATGATGTCGGATTGGAGTTGAGAATAAATTTCTTGGTCTCGAATGCGTTGATAACTTTGGATGAATGTAGTAAATTCATTTGTCTACTCACGTGACACTTATATCTGAGGAGTTTCATCGAGTTGTTCATAATCGAAGTCAACTACTTCATTTTCATCTCACTCATCTTCAATGATCACGTTATGGAGAATTATGCACGCTTTCATTATGTCTTGGAGTGTTTCAGGAAAGTAAAATTTTGCTGGTCCACGTACAATTGCGAATCTTGCTTGAAGTACTCCAAATGCACGCTCTACATCCTTCCTATACACCTCTTGGACTTTTGCAAATAATTTTCTTTTTTCTCCATGTGGAGCTTAAATTGTTTCACAAATGTTAACCATTTTGGATATATGTCATCGGCAAGATCGTATCTCATTGTGTAGTCATTCCCATCGATTAAGTAATTAACCGCCGGAGCACGTCCTTCTGCTAGCTCAGAAAATATATTAGACATTTCTAACACATTAGTATCATTATTTGACCAGGGCAACCCCAAAAATGCATGCCATATCCAAATATCATATGATGCCATTGCTTCCAAAATAATGGTTGGCTCACGAATATGACCACTGAACTGACCTTTATATGCAATTGGACAATTTTTCCATTTCCAATGTATGCAATCAATGCTTCCTAGCATCCCTGGAAATCCACAGCTTTCACCATGGGCCAACAATCTAGCAATGTTGTCATTGTTTGGTGACCTCAAGTATTCCCCAAAGAAAATATCAACCATTGCTGCAACAAATTTTTTTCAAACTTTCCATTGTAGTGCTTTCTCCAATCTGCACATATTCATCCATTAAATCAATCATTACCCCATATGCAAGCATCCTAACTGCAGCGGTCATCTTTTCAAGTGAAGATAAACCAAGCCTTTGGGCATTATCTCTTTTTTGGATAAAGTAAGTTCCATAAGCTTCAACCTTAAATTGAGTATGGAGAAAAAGAGAATGACTCATCCTAAATCTCCTCCGAAATAAATTAGGAGGATATATTGGTGATTTAGCAAAATAATCAAGATAAAGTCTTTCATTACCTGCCAAATGATTACATCTGATATATCGACAATGTTTACATTGTGATGTTAAACTCTTGAGACGTCTACTCATTATCTCATCCTCATTTGAGTCATCAAAAAGCAATTTGCAAAATAGAGAGCAACCCATGGACACAACCTTCAAGACAAAACTATTAAAGAATTATCAATATAAATGAAAGGAAGATAAGCAAAACAAGTTCTATAATATTCGTTTAGGGGCATTGAAACTACTTAGTTTATGAAATCTATATATTACTAAAAGCTGAAGCGTAGCATTTAATGTTGCTGCTCTCACGTTGCGCCACATCAGCTACCACGTCGTTTCTTTAAAAATATATATAATTTTTCCTTCAATTTTAAAATGGTTTTTACAATTTTCAGCCCTATAAATCTCAACCCTATAAATGCAACCCACTACTTATTTATTTACTTCCACTATCACTCTATAATAAATTTTTATAATTAATCCAACCCACCTTTTATTTATTTAGTTTCACTATCAAGCCCATCCTAAAGACTTTTTAGTTCAGCTTAAAGGAAAAAAAAATGTGACCAAATAGAAACGTGGAAGCCTTTTTTGTGAGAGCCTTTTCAGCTTAAAGGAAGGGAAAAAAAAAAGGTGGATTCCTTTAGGGTTTTGCGTGACCAAATAGAAATGTGAGGAGACAAAGAATTTGAAGATTGTAATGTGGAGAGAAGCTTAAAGGGAGGAAGAAAAAAAAAAAAAAAAACGTTGAAGCCTTCTTGCATGAGAAAACAGAGAGTTTGAAAGCTACCCACCTTCCTGCTCTACCGTTTCGCAGTAATGGCTACCTCTCTGATTTCCTTCCTTCCTTTATTCTTTTCCACACGGTGTATAAATACTAATAGAATTTGTCTGCTTTGGTTGAGGTATGTCTACATCTCAATTCTTTTTTTTTTTTTTTTGTGCAAAACTTTTATGCTCTGTTTATATTAATGAGACCCTATTTTTTTCGTTTTTTTTGTGTTTGTGTTTATATTAGACGAGCATCCTTGGCATGCCATTGATGTGTTTGTGAGATTGCCTGAATGTCGTTTCAATAGTGCTATAATTTACAGCCATGAAAACTATTTTATTTTACCTTGGTTTATTTGGTGTTTCAATTTTTCTGCATAATTTTACTGCATAATCCTTAGCATGCCATTGATGTGTTTTTGAGATTGTTTGAGTGTCGTTTCAAAAATAGAAGGAGTTGTGTTGTCGATTCTATTATGACTGAGAATGTAGACAAAAACAGACTTATTATGATTTCAAGTTGCATTTATTTTATAATTAGATTTAGATTTAGATCTCTTGGTTTTGGTTTTCATTCATGGTTTCAGCTTATAATGTAACAATTGATAATTATTTATGGTCAATTCTTATTATGATAATTAAACTTTTGTAGAAATATAATATTAAAAGAAGCAAACTTATTTGACCCCTATTAGGTCACTTGGACTCTTTGTGGTCAATGATTGAAGGCAACAGGCAGGCCAAGTGTTGGCTGGTATGAATTCAATTGGCAAACTAATGAACTACATTTTCAAAGTTTAAGTTCAATCCTAGCTTATATGGAAAAGAAGGTAATCTATATTGATGCAAAACGCAAGTAAATAAACATATAAAGAAGAAATCATACAGATTAAAGAGGAAAGTCAAACTCCATAGTTCTTCTGGAATTACACCAACAACATCCAAGTCAGAAACCTTCCTGAAAAAAAAAAAAAAAAAAAAAAAAAAAAAAAAAAAAAAAAAAAAAAAAAAAAGCCAAGGCCATCAACAATTCAACCTTGAAAAGAAAGATTCATATACTGAAGATGTTCAAAATATTTTGTAGAGTGGGTTCTGTACTATTACATATACCATATTCTGGTCACTTACCAAATTTTGCCAAACTATTCAAGGATTTTTATTTTCAAAACCAAAAAAAAAAAAAAAGGATTATGATATGAAATGATTTTGCCTCACTTTGTTTGTGAATTTAATTTGTGGATTGCTAAAATTTTAAGCTTTGTAAAGGTGGCAGATTGAATGGCTACTCAAGAATATTAGTAATTGTTTATCAAAAAAAGAAAAAGAAAAAGAAAAAAGAATATTAGTAATTAATATCATACAACTTCTCTGTTATGTTGTATCATCATTTATAATCATTTTGGAGATATGAATACCCAGAAACTTACGTTAGCTCTAGAGAGGAGGGAAAAAAATCTAAAGTTACAGAATCAGACTCACTTGAGTTGAAGAAAAATTAAGCAGTAGAATTGGTTATACAAAACTCACACCCAACTACAAAGTGAATATGAGAAAATTTAACATTTGCGAATGACAATTTGGAAAAAAATTGTAAGCCACAAATATGAAGTTCAACATAGTTGGCTTTGTGGCCAATTATTTTATGACTTGAACTTTTAATTATAAATAAAATTAAAAGGCTATGCTAAAATATTTTTTATATTTTCTTTTGGTCGTGTAGGTTGTTCATATTTTCTACCTGTTGATTACTGATTATCTATTAAATTGCAAGTTCAATAGTTAGATTGTTTCGTAAAGTATGTCCAAACCACATCCAAAATAGTGGCACAAAATATTGAAATCTTATGTTTTCTCTTTTTATTAACTTTTTACTATGAAATAGTGGGCGCAATTCTATAGTCATTGTTATATTTCCAAAAGCAAAAAAATCTATAGCTTCATCAATCAAATATTGCAATTAAAAAAAAAAAAAAATTATACACTCCCTAGGGGCTGAACAGATGTGGAGTTTTTCTTTATGCCTATGACTCTTCACATTAAAGTTTCCTGTGTTATACAGATGGTGTATTCCAAAGTCATGACATGAATGGTGTTACATAGTTAGCGTGATGCGGATATATATATATATATATATATATATATATATTTTCTTTCACTTCAACGTGGCCCACACGCATTAACGTGTCCCACATGCGTAAGGCCACATCTCATTAAAAGATGCCTGACATGAAGTGAAGCTTGTGAGACAAGCTCCCTAAATGAGTGTTTGACTTGTCTACTCCAATGACCACACTTGCTCTTGAGGGATGGTGTGGTTCAACTGAGGCTTGGGTAAAGACAATGAAATAGGAAAAGAAAAGGAGAGGTACAAAGGCATAAGAATCTGAGCTTATCTCCCACTTGTTCAAATTTTTAAAGAACTCAAGTCTCAAGAGCTCAAATTTTATATTATATGGACTTTTAAATTATAAAATGCCAGATCAGCTTCTGCCATCGTGTTAGATTTCTTGGAACTCGATTTTCATAAATTTGAGTTTCAAAACAATGGTAGATTGCTAAATATTTCACAAACAATGGTAGAACACAAATTATTTCTGCCAAAGATGGTATTTGGCCATTTTTGCTGGGTTTATGGGTTAACTCAACCATAGTGGATTGACAATAGTTGCTAGATCAACTAAGCTACAAACATTGCAAACACATAGTACTAAGTTTAAACTCTATCTTAATTTTATAGCTCCCGTTATTTTAAGGACAAAGTTTGGTTACAAACTTGATTATAACTAATGACTACAATTCTTTGCAATATGGATTACATTTTCTTCTTACATCCTCTATACCTGCAAAATTTTCAGAAGATTAGAGATTAATAATTATGTCATCAATTAAATGTTTAAATTTCAAGTTTTTGTGATCTAAAATTATGTATAAAAATAAGTTTACGGATTGAATAATGACATCCGATTAACACAAAATTTGATATGCTTGTTAAGAATATAAAGAACATTAAATCAAAAAGATATATTTTCAAAATATATGTAGTCATGTTAATTTTTTTTTTTTTAGTGAAAATTGTAATCATTGGTTACAATCAAGTTTGTAGCCAAATGTTATCCTTAAATTATAATTTTTTGTGTTATCTCCCTTTAGTTCATAAAGAATTTAAGCTTATATGTGAGGAAAAAATAGTTAAATGATTATATTAACACTTTTCTATTATTAGTTCAATTTCAATTTACCTTTTTGAATGCAATACATCAATACTCAGTTTATCGTAAATATATATCGATGGATAGAATGACAATTAAAAAAAAAAGGATGAAATAATAATTTTTTTAAAGGGTAAATTTCATTATAATACCCTGAGGTTTTGGTTAATACCAACCAGGTTCAAGACTTTTCAAAACTTATCAATTTGGTCCTTAAAGTCAACTTAGTCCCTAAGACAGTTGAGAAAAAATGACTAACTGGCCTAACAGTGTTTAGAAACTAAATTTGGCTTTGGGACCAAATTAGTTAGATTTTAAAAGCCTTTGACCTGGTTGCCATTAGCCCAAACCTTAAGATATGTTAATGAAATTTACTCTTTTTTAAATTTCAAAGATGAAAAATCAAACATGAACCAAATTTTATAAAGAATTTTTTTTTTTTTTCCATATTGACTTGTCATTTAAGTTCATAACTGGTATTTTCTGATCACTATAGATTGCTGTAATTTTGTACCAAGGTCATTGACGTGCATTTAAAGGGAGAGAAAAAGTCAAAAATATTGGGTTATAGATTGACCTTGTTAATTAATTCAATTACCCACATTGATTAATTAGGTCAAATTACATGCAAATCATGGAGGCACACATAAATCACCAAATAAACTAAAGTGCAGTGGAAATTAAATTGACACGGTAATTTGTTGACTAATGGTGAAAACCTCTCGTAAGGCAAAAACCCCATTGGGTGAATTTCAGGTTACCACTCCCAAGAATCCACTAATCATGAATCAAGTGGTTACAAGTATAAGCAATCTTACCACTATTCTGGACTATCAAAAAATACCCACTTACAACTAAACCTTTACTTCAATACCCAATTGGACTTGATCTTGTAGAGACTTCTTCCTGTATGCATGGATCCCAATACGTGTTTGACTTCCCAACAATTGATATTTGTTGATGGATACAAAGTTATTCATTTCAAAGCATGCTGAAAATCTAGAAGCACTTAATTACAAAACCCTAAGGCGTATAAGTATGCAATAGCTTCTCACAGAGTATATTGTTAGGTTCTAAAAGTTTAGAACAATTGGCAAACTGTGAACACAAATTTGTCTATATATAGATCCTAGAGTCTATAAGTATTATTAGACAATGCTCAAGGTGATACAAGTCAAGATTCAAGAACAAGTAAGCTGCAGAAAGAAGAATTCAAAATTTGTCTGGTTCGACAAATCTAAAGACTGACTCGACCGATCGAAACACATATCTGCAGAATTTTAATTAAGCCCAAACAGCAGTTCAAGCCCATTAAAGATTAGGGTTTCAAATCTTCTTCTAGTATATAAAGGAAACCCTATGCACATTTTTCAGAGATCTTTTGGAGACTTTGGAGGTGCTCTTGTGAGATCTAAAAAATGTTCTGTGCCTTCCTCTATCAAAGTCACTACCAAATATCACTCTCGTATCTTTAGAACCGGTAGATCTGAAGTTGCTGCATAAAGATCAACAATAGCTGATGATCTAAACCTTCAAGGGTGGTATTAGAGTCACAAATAGGAGAGTTTGTGACTTTTGTCACAAGTGTGAGTGCTTGTGTTGCACAGGCCTAATAGAGAAGGAGTCCGTGAATTCAGAGCTTGCATGTGGTCGTCTCAGTAAGTTCTATATGTGGTAGCGATAGGATGTTAGTGGTCTAAGTCTTATTGTAAACTTCGATTCTCTATAGTGGATTTGCTTTTTACCTTGAGGATAGTTAGGTTAAATCCTCCCCAGGTTTTTTACTGGTTTGTTTTTCTTGGGTGATCATATCATTGTGTTTTTTATATTTCTGCTACTTTTCATAATATGATTGTTTTGTTTTAACCTAGATCTGAATAATAAACCTAAGTATTCACTTGGTTAATTAATTAGGTTAAACAATCTAGTTTACAGAGATCTAAAAATCTAACATATATGACTTCTCTAATTTGAGTCTCTACATCTTTGATGACTTTAAAATAAAGCTTTTATATGCTTTAAGAGTTTAGTGAATGAAACCCTAGCAATCCAAGTCCTCATGGGCCGAAATTCTGATACGAGCTTGTGTCGAGAATTACTCATTAAGTCTTAATAGATGCTTGTGTTGAGACTAGTGTTGAGATTCACTATTTCAGTTTTTCTTCACTTGTTTCTTGTTTCAATCTTCATGTCTTTAATGATACCACTTGTTTTTTCATATCAACACACTTCTTGATATCCTAAACACACTTAGATCTATCCAATTACAATTGAGCTAACTAGAACCCAACGCAGGACATCATCTAGTTCTTCTAATAATAAGGGAAACCATGAACTTTTCAATGAACAAGTTTTAATACAAAGTTACAAACGCTTTATTCACGAACAATAATTATCTCAGGTATATTCGAAATATACATCATCATTTTCATAGTGTGAATAGGACCTACATTCTATGAAAATGATGATGCTATATTGAATGCACAATATGCCTTCTTGAAAGGGAGGAAAAGGACATGAATGAATGCAATTCCTCAAATGTTAGATAAGGTCGTGATTATACCGACAACATAAACTTGTGGATTGATTGGGAGCCACCTTTGATTAAGGTCTCAACATTTTTTTTTAAGAGTTCCAACCTTTGGTGTTCGCTCCTAATGATAGCTCTTTATCATCAGACCAAAACACCAATCAGTTTTTGGTGTAGGTAGGGATTGAACCCTAGATCTCTTATTCAACCATCCGAAACTTTACCAGTTGAGCTAACTGGAGCTCCCAAGGTCTCAACTTAACACTATAGTTCAATGCTTGGGAACCTAGGACAAATATAATAGTGAACCAATGGTACTTAGATTAAAGGGTTCTCCAGAAATATTGAAATCATGAACGCCATGATGGCCAAATTTTACATGAATTTTGGGTTCTTATAGAGGAGAGGGTCTATGGTGTAATGGGTATTTGTAAAGCACCCCTCACATAAGGGTGAGACCCACACTTTTGAGGTCCACTCATGTGAGGAGGTGTTTTATATACCTGTCACACTATATTTTTTTTCCTTAAGTACCTCAATTTTTTTTCTCTTATAGAATGACAACGACCAGTTTGGTGTTTGTCAAAATCCAAGATCCTTTGCCAATCTCCATACAGACCGACATTGGAAAACCAATTGAACCACTGAACGCTGCCCCTTTCACTATCAGCAACCCTTTGAATCAATTCGATTGACGCAAAAGGACAGATTGTCAGGCTTGATCAGCGCTTGAACAACCCTACAGAAGTTGGGACCTAGATATTTTCTCCTCAAGTTATCTCTTTAGTATGAATATTCTAAAAATCATTAGAGCATTAGCATCTGAGTGGCCAAAAAAGTTATATTTTACCACCTCAAAAGTTACTTTATCTATTATACCAATTCACTTTACAATACACCCAACATCCCAGTTTCTATATTTACACCACCTCATTTAAATATTCATTTTTATTCTCTCTTTATTATTGGTTTCCAATGGTCATATTTTCAAATGATCGTTATACTAACAGTTATATTTTTTAAAACTTGACACGACTTTTCTTAACGGAGATTTTTTTTTTTTTTATCGAACAATCATATTTTTGGAAATCCATATTTCTATGACAATTATTTTTTTGGAAAAAATGTGTTTAAATTCATTTACGCAAAACACACTATATATTGAACATATCAAATTCCATTTACGTAAAACACATTTTCTTATAGGTCTATGGTTCCTTGTTCTCTCTGTTCCCTCTATGTGAATTTTTTGTCTGCCTCCAATTAAGTCTTTTGTTGGCTTTTTATGCCCTTTGACAATCATGTCAAAAAGGGGGAGAAATTTGAGTTTTGAATGTCAGTCATTAGTCAGGGGGAGTAATAGATTTAAGGGGAGAACTTCATGTCAAAGGGAAGAAAATCTTTGATGTAACTAACTTAGGGGGAGAGTTAGTTTGATACACTGTGATATTGATATATTTTTTGTTCTGTATCCTTTGGTTTTGTAACCATTTTTTTTACATCATGTGTTGTTTCTATATATGATGATGATGTATGTATTTCACCCTTTGTCTCTCATGTGTTGTTTCTTTTCTATCTTTATACACATGTTTCTTCTTGTATACAACTTGTCTATGTTTCACACTTGATGCCTTGATGAATTTTGTTTAAGTGTTTCAGTTAAGATAGGTAGCAAGTCTACCATGCCATGATCTCCCTTCTTGCAAAGTTTTTCAAGAGTTCATGTTAAGGTTAGACTTTTGTACTTTTCTATGTTATGGGATAGTTGTCTTAGGCTTCTCTCATAATTGTTTTTTGTGGTTTTGTCACGGATTGCCAAAGGGGGAGATTGTTAAGGTCATATTTTGTTGTAATTGGCTAATCCTTTGACTAAATGCACTTGTAATTGGGTAGATCTAAGATACGTTTAGTACTTCAAGAAACATGTTTTTCAAGTCAAGTATTAAAAACATGAAGATTGGTCCAAGAAACAAGTGAAAAAAAGTTGTTCATTAAGTCTTGACAGATAGCTCGACAGATGTCTGCTATGGAGACTTAATGTGAAGCTCAAATAGATAGCTCGACAGTAGCTTGATCTAACGAGAATTACGATTTCAGAATTTCCAGATCTGAAATTCTGCCTTGTATACTTGTAACTATTTGATTATTATTTAGTGGATTATCGGGAGTGATAACCTTAAAATCACCTAGTGGGGTTTTTGCCTTGCGAGGTTTTTCCCATTTGTTAACAAATCACCATATCTAATTTATTTTCCGCTGCACTTAGTTTTTTTGGGTGATTTTTTGGTGCCTTCACATTTTACATGCAAATTAAACTTAATTAATCAACTTGGGTAATTGAATAATTAACCAGGGTCAAGCTATCTCGACCCAACACATATCAATATAAAAATCAACTTGCTAAGAACTAGTTTCAGTTGAACATTACTACCAATGTAGTCTATAGAATTCTTACATACATATTGTATCAAATTACAATAAAAATTCACATACAAAATGTCACACATTCAAGTTCCTACAAATCGCCTTGTCTTTGCCATAAATGCTCAATGATGTCGGATTGGAGCTGAGAATAAATTTCTTGGTCTCGAATGTGTTGATAACTTTGGATGAATGCAGTAAATTCATTTGTCTACTCACGTGATACTTATATCTGAGGAGTTTCATCGAGTTGTTCATAATCGAAGTCAACTACTTCATTTTCATCTCACTCATCTTCAATGATCATGTTATGGAGAATTATGCACACTTTCATTATGTCTTGGAGTGTTTCAGGAAAGAAAAATCTTGCTGGTCATCGTACAATTGCGAATCTTGCTTGAAGTACTCCAAATGCACGCTTTACATCCTTCCTTTACGCCTCTTGGACTTTTGCAAATAATTTTCTTTTTTCTCCTTGTGGAGCTTAAATTGTTTTCACAAATGTTGACCATTTTGAATATATGTCATCAGCAAGATAGTATCTCATTGTGTAGTCATTCCCATTGATTAAGTAATTAATCGCCGGAGCACGTCCTTCTGCTAGCTCAGAAAATATATTAGACATTTCTAACACATTAGTATCATTATTTGACCAGGGTAACCCCAAAAATGCATGCCATATCCAAATATCATATGATGCCATTGCTTCCAAAATAATGGTTGGCTCACGAATATGACCACTAAACTGACCTTTATATGCAATTGGACAATTTTTCCATTTCCAATGTATGCAATCAATGCTTCCTAGCATCCTTGCAAATCCACAGCTTTCACCATGGGCCAACAATCTAGCAATGTTGTCATTGTTTGGTGACCTCAAGTATTCCCCAAAGAAAATATCAACCACTGCTGCAACAAATTTTTTTCAAACTTTCCATTGCAGTGCTTTCTCCAATCCGCACATATTCATCCATTAAATCAATCATTACCCCATATGCAAGCATCCTAACTGCAGCGGTCATCTTTTGAAGTGGAGATAAGCCAAGCCTTTGGGCATAATCTCTTTTTTGGATAAAGTAAGTTCCATAAGCTTCAACCTTAAATTGAGTATGGAGAAAAAGAGAACAACTCATCCTAAATCTCCTCCGAAATAAATTAGGAGGATATATTGGTGATTCAGCAAAGTAATCAAGATAAAGTCTTTCATTACCTGCCAAATGATTACATCTTATATATTGACAATGTTTACATTGTGATGTTAAACTCTTGAGACGTCTACTCATTATCTCATCCTCATTTGAGTCATCAAAAAGCAATTTGCAAAATAGAGAGCAACCCATAGACACAACCTTCAAGACAAAACTGTTAAAGAATTATCAATATAAATGAATGGAAGATGAGCAAAACAAGTTCTATAATATTCGTTTGGGGGCATTGAAACTACATAGTTTATGAAATCTATATATTACTAAAAGTTGAAGCGTAACGTTTAATGTAACTGCTCTCACGTTGCGCCACATCAGCTGCCACGTCATTTCTTTAAAAAAATATATAATTTTTCCTTCAATTTTAAAATGGATTTTACAATTTTCAGCCCTATAAATCTCAACCCTATAAATGCAACCCACTACTTATTTATTTACTTCCACTATCACTCTATAATAAATTTGTATAATTAATCCAACCCACCTTTTATTTATTTAGTTTCACTATCAAGCCCAACCTAAAGCCTTTTTAGTTCAGCTTAAAGGAAAAAAAGAAGGAAAAAAAAATGTGTCCAAATAGAAAAGTGGAAGCCTTTTTTGTGTGAGCCTTTTCAGCTTAAAGGAAGGAAAAATAAATAAATAAAAAGTGGATTCCTTTAGGGTTTTGCGTGACCAAATAGAAACGTGAGGAGACAGAGAATTTGAAGATTGTAACGTGGAGGGAAGCTTAAAGGGAGGAAGAAAAAAAAAACGTTGAAGCCTTCTTGCGTGAGAAAACAGAGAGTTTGAAAGCTACCCACCTTCCTGCTCTACCGTTTCATAGTAACGGCTACCTATCTAATTTCCTTCCTTCCTTTATTCTTTTCCACACGATGTATAAATACTAACAGAACTTGCCTACTTTGGTTGAGGTATGTCTACATCTCAATTCTTTTTTTTTGGGTGCAAAACTTTTATGCTCTGTTTATATTAATATGAGACCCCTTTTTTTTTTTCGTTTGTTTGTGTTTGTGTTTATATTAGACAAGCATCCTTGGCATGCCATTGATGTGTTTGTGAGATTGCCTGAATGTGGTTTCAATAGTGCTATAATTTACAACCATGAAAACTATTTTATTTTACCTTGGTTTATTTGGTGTTTCAATTTTTCTGCATAATTTTACTACATAATCCTTAGCATGCCATTGATGTGTTTTTGAGATTGTTTGAGTGTTGTTTCAAAAATAGAAGGAGCTGTGTTGTCGATTCTATTATGATTGAGAATGTAGACAAAAACAGACTTATTATGATTTCAAGTTGCATTTATTTTATAATTAGATTTAGATTTAGATCTCTTGATTTTGGTTTTCATTCATGGTTTCAGCTTATAATGTAACAATTGATAATTATTTATGGTCAATTCTTATTATGATAATTAAACTTTTGTAGAAATATAATATTAAAAGAAGCAAACTTATTTGACCCCTATTAGGTCACTTGGACTCTTCATGGTCAATGATTGATGGCAACAAGCAGGCCAAGTGTTGGCTGGTATGAATTCAATTGGCAAACTAATGAACTACATTTTCAAAGTTTAAGTTCAATCCTAGCTTATATGAAAAAGAAGGTAATCTATATTGATGCAAAACGCAAGTGAATAAACATATAAAGAAGAAATCATACAGATTAAAGAGGAAAGTCGAACTCCATAGTTCTTCTGGAATTACACCAACAACATCTAGGTCAGAAACCTTCCTGAAAAAAAAAAAAAAAAAGAAAAAAAAAGAAAAGAAAAGCCAAGGCCATCATCAATTCAACCATGAAAAGAAAGATTCATATACTGAAGATGTTCAAAATATTTTGTAGAGTAGGTTCTGTACTATTACATATACTGTTGGGAAATTTAGACCCCGGTTGATAAAATTAACAAGTTTTAAATCCAAGTTGTTAATTAGATTTATTATCAATAAAACTTGTTAAAACAAACAAACATCAATATCATGTCAAAATAATATGCAGCGGAAAAAATAAATAAGACAAGATATGATGACCCAGGAAAACCAATGAAACCAACCAGTTTCACCATAAAAAACCTGGGGGGAAACCTTCCCGAAAAGCAATCCACCATAGTAAAGAGACGTTTCAGATCTAGTACAAAATCTTTATCCCTAGACTCTACAATCCCCGTAGATGAACTCACAGCAGAAACCTTCTACCGCTTCAAAACCTCTGAACTCTTCAATATATGAACGCCATCCTTTTTGTTGCACGAATCCCTGTACGTGGCTAACCAATTGCGCGGATCCCAGTACGCGACTTCAATCACCAACTAGAAGAAGATGTTGGCTGCAAAGTTCTTCACTTCATCAAGAATGAAGATCAAGAAGCACTTGGTTACAAAACCCTAAGGCGCAAAGACGCAGTAGCTTCTTTCAAAGAGAATAAGGCATCGGTCACTTTTTCATATGTTCTCTTTGTATTCTCTTATTCTCATATGTGACAGCCTCTAAAATAAGCCTTATATAGGTCTAGGATTGTGAGAAAAGAAACCCTACACAAATACATAAGCCTGGCCCAAAAATAAAAATCTGAATTCCCGTAACCTCGACAGATAGCAGCTATCGAGCAGGTGTCAAAATTTAATGAATCTTGACATATAGCAGCTATCGAGGAGGTATCGAGAAGGTGTCGAGGGGACAGAAACTTTCTCGATCGATCAACCAGCTATCGAGAAGCTATCGAGATTGCGATAAGAATCAGCTGAAGAGCTCGACAGATAGCCAGGTGTCGAGGAGCTATCGAGCAGGTGTCGAGCTTTAATAAAATTGCACTTCAGCTTGATTTTTCTTGAACAAACTTGATGACTTCAACACTTGATCTTGAAACCCTATTTCTTGAAGTATTAAAAACACTTAGAACTACCCAATTACAAATAGAGTGCGTTTTGTCAAAGGATTAGCCAATTTGCATAAATAGTATGACATATGTTCTTAACATGTGAACCACATATGTCCTAACAATCTCCCCCTTTGGCAATCCGTGACAAAACCACAACAAACAAGTGAACATATGAGAAAAGTCAAAAATCACTCAACTCATATTCATTTGTTGAATACAATAAAATCTATCCTAACACAAACTCTTGAAAAATTTTGCAAGAAGAGAGTTTATGGCAAGTAGACTTTGACAAGCTGTATTTCTCAAACACTTTTAAACAAAACTCATCAAGGCATCTTGTGTGAAACAGAAATAATTAGATTGCATACAAGTATAAAGAACATGTGTCTAAAGATAGAGAAGAAACAACATATGTAGAGATAGTTGAAAGAAACATACATCAGCATATAAAGAAGATAAGCACAATGTATGTAAATATGGTCACAAGACCCAAGGTATAAGAAGAAGGAGGTAAACACTCCCCCTAACAAGATGAAACACAACTCCCCCTTACAAAGGAATGTATTTTTCCCCCTAACATGTAGAATCTCAAACTCCACAAATTCTCCCCCTTTATGTCATAATTGACAAAGGGTACAAGAAGCTAGAAAGCTTCACCCGAGAAACATAAAGATGATCAAGGATGATCAAGGGGGTACAAGAAATCCATATAAATGCATGAATGTAATGAAACACAATGCTATGGATGGCAAAAGAAAGATGCAAAACACACACACATACTAAACAAGTCTAACCAATTTTATATTTCAAAAACAAGTCAAGACAGTTTAGTGAGCATACATAAGCACATGTAAACCTAGTGACGGCCAAATCACATTGTACCTACACATGTATCAAAAGTAGCAAAGAATATTGCGTGTTGTGTGTGAAAAATATCGCAAGATTGCATATGTGTATACATTTTATGACGATTTGAGATATGAGAAAATAACTCACACACAATCATAACTGTTTGATGGGGACTATCACCTTCGAGGTACATCCTATAACTCCCACATCTCCTAGAATACACACTTGCAACCATTTTTAAAGCATTTTTAATCTTTTTGCTTTTTATTTTCTTTGCATATTTTCTTTTTAAACATATCATGCATGGGCTTATGAGAGAGAAAAGAAATACCCATTGATATTTGACATTCCAATATTGCTATGCCGAAGCACACAAATGTCATTGACACCACACTTTTGCTATGCCGAAACATACAGATGTCATTAATGATTGGCGGGCAACAGTGGTGAGATGGTTATTTATGCCTTTCTCTTAGGATTTTCTAGTCCTACCCGTCAAAAAGAGTAATATGAGTGTTAAGTCTAAGAGATAACGTAATCTTACTCATCACAAACAAGAGCTACAAAGCTCACTTGCTTAGTTGTGCATAGAGATGCTCATCTAAGTTACAAGAGATACAAAGTTTAGAAAACTTTGTTTCATTGGCCATCCAAGGTACACAAGTACCAAAGTACACAAAATATACACTGTTTTTGTATTTTTATGGTTTTTCCTTTTTATTTTTATTTTGAAAACAAAACAAAATAAAGACTAAACAATCAAACAAAAATAGACAAACAACATGAAAGCATGAAAGACAGATGCATATGCATGAAGGCATGATAGAAAAATGCAGATGCATGAAAGCATGATTCCAAAAATAGATAAGAAATCAAGCAAAGAGTGTCCTACTTTAGATAGAAAGAATTAAAGCAGAGGACAAACAAAACAAAACAAAAAAAAAAAACAATTAAGTCTTAGGCTCCTTTCTCACCCACACAGCATGAGTCTTTGGCCGTGAAGATGAAAAGGCACGTGTCCTAATATGTCTACTAAAGGACATAGAAGAATTAGAATTCCCCTGAAATTGAGTTAAAAAGCTCAAGACTTTTAATAACTCTCCAAACAAAGGTGTAGGTCCTTGAAAGGAAACCTGTGACCGTTTGGACAATTGCTTATGAGGATACAACTTAAAGCAATTAGGACGAATGTGTCCAGCAACACCACAATGGTGACAAACATGAGGTTTAACAAAGGATTTAGAATTAGCCAGATCAGTTTTGGATTTTATACTTTTATTACCTTTATCAGATTGTGGCACAAAGATAGTCCTTGATCTAGAAGTCGTGGAAGAGGAGGGGCCAGAGACAACATATCCTAAGCCAGTGTTGTCAGAACTAGGCTTTTGAGCACTCAATACCTCATCAAGCTTTGCACTAAACATCCTCTCTATTTGAGTTCTGGCTTGACTAAGCTCAACCTCAAGATTCTTGACCTTCTCTTCTAATGAGGTGTTCTCCACAACAAGAGTCTCAACTAACCTTGTAGTTTGATCTAGCTTGACTAACATATTAGCTTTTTCAATTTTTACCTCATTAAGCTCTTTTCTACAAACATGAGAAGTCTTTTCAGATTTTATGAATTCAGTGCATAGCTTATCATAGGCTTCCTAAAGGGTCATCTTCTTGGGTACTCCATCATCAGAAGAATCCTTACTATCACTAGCACTCTCTACAATCACCTTATTGGTTGAAGCAGCAAAGGTCATAACGTGACGACATTCATCCACAAACTCATCAAATGAGTTATCCTCAGTATCACTCCAAGTAGCAATCAACCCTTTCTCTTTTGGCTTCTCGGTCTTTTCCTTCATGAGGTAGTTTAGACACTCTATCCTCATATGACCAAAACCTTTGCACTCATGGTATTGAATAAGGGGTTTCTCATTCTTACCCTTCCTAAAAGATTTAAATTTCCTAGGAGGTTTACCCTTATCCTTTTTCCTAAACTGAAGAAGCTTGATAATCTCATCTGTTATAAAGGTTAGATCCTCATCCTCATCTTCACTTTCATCTTCATCTTCAGAGTCCTCAATCTCTTCCTCTATACCCTTAAGAGTCAAGTTTTTATTCTTTCCACCTTTTCCCATTGAGCCTAATCCCATCTCATAGGTTTGAAGGTTCCCTACAAGCTCAGTCAAAGGAATTTGATCAATGTCCTTTGCTTCTTCAATGGCAGTGATCTTGGCATGGAATCTTTCATGTAAGGACCTAAGGATTTTCCTAACAATTTTGGATTCTGCTATAAATTCTCCAAGGTTGAAAGCAAAATTCACAATATCCTTGAGTTTAGCATAGAACTCATCAAAGGTCTCATCCTTCTCCATCCTTATTTCTTCAAAACTACTAGTGAGTTGTTGAAGTTTCACAGTCTTTACTACCTTGGTACCTTCATAGGTGGTCTCAAGAATGGTCCATGCTTCCTTGGCAACTTCTGTGGATGATATTTTTTTGAAATCTTCATTGGTCACCCCACAAAATAACGCATTCAGGGCCCCTACTGTTGAAATTTGCCGTTATGATTGTTGCATTATCCCAATCCACAGGCGCTTCCTTTGGCTTAATCCAGCCAACTTCAACAGCTTGCCGTACCTGTTCACCTAAAGCCTGCAAAAACACTTTCATACAAACTTTCCAGTACGCATAATTAGTACCATCAAATAAAGGAGGTACAAATAAAGATTGTCCTCTATCCATGACAACAGGGGTCAATGGATCACACTCAGGAAATTAATCCAATCATAGTGAACCCGCTCTGATACCACTTGTTGGGAAATTTAGACCCCGGTTGATAAAATTAACAAGTTTTAAATCCAAGTTGTTAATTAGATTTATTATCAATAAAACTTGTTAAAACAAACAAACATCAATATCATGTCAAAATAATATACAGCGAAAAAAATAAATAAGACAAGATATGATGACCCAGGAAAACCAATGAAACCAACCAGTTTCACAGTAAAAAACCTGGGGGGAAACCTTCCCGAAAAACAATCCACTATAGTAAAGAGAAGTTTCAGATCTAGTACAAAACATTTGTCCCTAGACTCTACAATCCCCGTAGATGAACTCATAGCAGAAACCTTCTACCGCTTCAAAACCTCTGAACTCTTCAATATATGAACGCCACCCTTTTTGTTGCACAAATCCCAGTACGTGACTAACCAATTGCGTGGATCCCAGTACGCGACTTCAATCACCAACTAGAAGAAGATGTTGGCTGCAAAGTTCTTCACTTCATCAAGAATGAAGATCAAGAAGCACTTGGTTACAAAACTCTAAGGCGCAAAGACACAGTAGCTTCTTTCAGAGAGAATAAGGCATCGGTCACTTTTTCATATGTTCTCCTTGTATTCTCTTATTCTCATATGTGACAGCGTCTAAAATAAGCCTTATATAGGTCTAGGGTTGTGAGAAAAGAAACCCTACACAAATACATAAGCCTGGCCCAAAAATAGAAATCTGAATTCCCGTAATCTCGACAGATAGCAGCTATCAAGGAGGTGTCGAGTAGGTGTCGAGATTTAATGAATCTTGACAGATAGCAGCTATCGGGGAGGTGTCGAGAAGGTGTCGAGGGGACAGAAACTTTCTCGATCGATCGACCAGCTATCGAGAAGCTATCAAGATTGCGATAAGAATTAGCTGAAGAGCTGGACAGATAGCCAGGTGTCGAGGAGCTATCGAGCAGGTGTCGAGCTTTAATGAAATTGCACTTCAGCTTGATTTTTCTTGGACAGACTTGATGACTTCAACACTTGATCTTGAAACCCTGTTTCTTGAAGTATTAAAAACACCTAGAACTACCCAATTACAAGTAGAGTGCGTTTTGTCAAAGGATTAGCCAATTTACATAAATAGTATGACATATGTTCTTAACATGTGAACCACATATGTCCTAACATATACCATATTCTGGTCACTTACCAAATTTTGCCAAACTATTCAAGGATTTTTATTTTCAAAACCAAAAAAAAAAAAAAAAAGGATTATGATATGAAATGATTTTGCCTCACTTTGTTTGTGAATTTAATTTGTGGATTGCTAAAATTTTAAGCTTTGTAAACGTGGCAGATTGAATGGCTACTCAAGAATTAGTAATTGTTTATCAAAAAAAGAAAAAGAAAAATAAAAAAGAATATTAGTAAAATATCATACAACTTCTCTGTTATGTTGTATCATCATTTATAATCATTTTGGAGATATGAATACCCAGCAACTTACATTAGCTTTAGAAAGAAGGGAAAAAAATCTAAAGTTACAGAATCAGACTCACTTGAGTTGAAGAAAAATTAAGCAGTAGAATTGGTTATAAAAAACTCACACACAACTACAAAATGAATATGAGAAAATTTAACATTTGCGAATGACAATTTGGAAAAAAATTGTAAGCCACAAATATGAAGTTCAACATAGTTGGCTTTGTGGCCAATTATTTTATGACTCTATCCTACGAATTGGCATCCATTGATTGAGAAAAAAAAAAAAAAAAAAAAAACTTCTTTGCATCATCAAGTGCTCATATTTTGAAGTTCTTTTGGAATTTCACAATTCAATGCAACATTATGCTTGGAAATAAGAAAACAATAAGCAATAAGTGCTTCAAAATTTGAATTACCCTTACCCTCACAATTTCAGTCTCATTTAATGAGCAACTTCATTGATTATGAAAACTAAGTTTTCAATGTGGTGGTACTAATTGAAGTTTTCCAGAAGGTGACAATGTTGGTTGGATATCAAAGTTGTTTAGAGAGCTTGGTGGTTGCTGGCATTAGAAAATTAATTGATGTGGATTCCATCGATTCCCATATTTGCTGGGTGCTTAGCATGTTTGACTGGATTGTAATGCGTGGACTATGTCTCAACAGATATTTACTTTTATGATAATGTATTTACATAGACATTAAAGTAATTTTGTACATGTAAAATTCTGTTGCACACCATTTTCTTGCTTTGGTTGGAAGCTTTTTTGGAACGAATTACAGTTTATTGTTAAGAGTTAATTGTATAGCCACTTTAAGTAACTGTATGTTGGTTTTATTAACTTAAGTTAGGTTGTAGCTTAATTTGTTGATTTGGTTCAATTTGGTTTGGTTAACGTGTGGGGAAGTTCTAGGTATGGATAAGCCAAAAATAGTGTGACAATCATGTAGTGCAAAATTAGGCAATATTGTAGCAGCTGAAGAAAATTTCCCAATACAACATTTATACCTATAAACTTTCATCTGAACCATTGTCTCTTGCCACAAACTGTGATGCAAAAGCCACATCATGACCTTCCATAGTATCCCATATGCCTTTTGGGATATGATTTTGCAGATTCTCTTTTGTAATGCACAATAAATAACTGAAGTACATCAGTCATGTGCCTCCTTGGTCCAAAAGTGTCATAGATAAATCCAGAGCTATTACCGCTATGGAGGCAGAGGTAGCAGTCTATCTGGATAAAAAAACAAATATGTGAGCAATCAGAGCCTGATACAATTGCACATAGTCAGAACATATTACTTCTACTTTTTTGCAATGTATTGTTTAATGAGGTCCTTTGCTGGGAAATTTCACTGTTGCCCGAACAGTTTGTGTTACCAAAGAAAATAACCAAAAAAAATAGGACATTGTTGAATGAGTTGCTTTACTCGGAAATCCCAATGTAAATAAAGTTAAAATGTTTCTTCAAGTATGTCCAACACTCAATTATAAATAAAATGAAAAGGCTATGCTAAATATTTTTATATTATCTTTTAGTATGCTTGAATAATTTTATATTATCTTTTGGTTGTGTAGGGTGTTTAGTTCAAAAGCTGGATTATTTCTTCAAGTATTTGTAACTTTTAATTATAAATAAAATTAAAAGGCTATGCTAAAATATTTTTTATATTTTCTTTTGGTCGCGTAGGTTGTTCATATTTTCTACCAGTTGATTACTAATCTATATATCTATATAAAACCGAAGTCTTTGAAGCTCTCACAATTTTCCACATCATCACTATTTTCTTTTTCTTTTTATTTTAGATTCTTTTTATTTTAGATTTTATATCTTATATAGAATCTACCAGAAAAACAATAGACAAAAGTTTGAATTTTTATTAATATCAATAATATTGAAAAACGTATACAAACTTGGAGGCCTATTTAAGGGCTCCATAAAACTTGATAGCAAGAAAATATATTCTAAAATAAGCCCTAATTAATACCTAACCATAATAGGAACCAAATTTAACCTAAAAAAATATTAAAAAAACCTAAAAATAAGGAAATAAATCACCTAGACCTAAAATAACGTTTTTTGCATAAAAATACCAAAATTAAATAATTACAAAAATTAAATTGTAAATTTTATCCTACATCAACTTATCACAAAAATCATCATTTATATTTATTATTATTATTATTATTATTATTATTATTATCTATATATTCTATATATATATATATATATATATATATATAACTGAAGCCTTAAACTCCCCCAGTTTTCCATGTCACCATTATTTTCTTTTTCTTTTTATTTTAGATTCTTTTTATTCTAGGTTTTATATCTTCTTATATTTATTAGTATTACAATAGTTTAGTTTAAGTAAAACTCTATTAGATATATTTTGTTAGCCTATCACATCATTATTATTATCTATATATAATATAAAATTGAAGATTAAAAATTAATTATAATTTTTTAAGATACCTCACGTTAGAATTTAAAAAAAAAAAAAAAATGACTCACTTTAGGTTTGAATTTTTTTTTTTTTTTTAAAAAGGACTCACCAAAAAAAAAAACTTTAGGATTAAGAAAAAAAGAGAGAGACTCCTGGTAGGACTCTCTCTTCTCTCCTTAAAACCCTAACAATTACCATCTCAAAACCCTAAACTCAACTTCACTTTAAGATTAAAAAAATAAGAAGGAGAGAGACTCACGTTAAAAAAAAAAAAAAAAAAAAGCGTAGGTTTTGTCTTTTTTATTTGCTTTCATATGTGCCTGAAATTTTCATTCTATCTTATTGTTTTATTATGTTTAGAATTGATTTTATTCTAAGTATTTGGGTTAATCTCTATATTTTCATAGTGTTTTTATGGGTTTGGTTTTTGGGTTGAAATTCTAATAATTATTTTATATTGTATATGGCAGATGAAGCATCTCTATTTTTTAGAGAAAATTCAAAACTGCAACCTATGTCTTTCAGCCCAAGGTGTGGTAAATTTTTATATGTTCTTGCTTTATTGAGAATTTTTATTTGAGTTCATGTGATTTTTTGTTTTTTTATTAAAGTTTTGATTTTTGGTTGATTAATTATTTGTTTTGATTAATTTCAATTAATTATTTGTTTGGATTCAACGTAAAAGATAATAGAATTAGGTGTTATAAATTTGATAATGTTCCATGTTTTAAATTGTTTATATTATTTAGACTCTTGGTAGGACTCTCTCTTTTCTCCTTAAAACCCTAGCAATTACCATCTCAAAACCCTAAACTTTACTTCACTTTAAAATTAAAAAAATAAGAAGGAGAGAGACTCAACTAAAACAAAAAACAAAAAAAACGTAGGTTTTGTCTTTTTTATTTGCTTTCATATGTGCCTGAAATTTTCATTCTATCTTATTGTTTTGTTATGTTTAGAATTTATTTTCTTCTAAGTATTTGGGTTAATCTCTATATTTTGAAAGTGTTTTTGTGGGTTTGGTTTTTGGGTTGAAATTTCTAATAATTATTTTATATTGTATACGGCTGATGAAGCATCTCTATTTTTTGGAGAAAAATCAAAACTGTAACCTATGTCTTCTAACCCAATGTGTGGTAAATTTTTATTTGGCATATTATATATGAGTTTTTTGAATTTGAAGGGTTATGTTTGGTTTTGAAGTAGAATTTGGGGATTCTATAAAATTTGAAAGGTTTAAGTTTTTGGGTTTTTGGTATTTGCGTCTTAATAGGTTGATCTTAATTCTTTACCTTATATATTTTTGCTTTATTGAGAATTTTTATTTTGGATTCATGTGATTTTTTGTTTTCTTAATTAAAGTTTTGATTTTTGGTTGATTAATTATTTGTTTGGATTAATTTCAATTAATTATTTGTTTGGATTCAACGTAAAAGATAATGGAATTATGTGTTATAAATTTGATAATGTTCCATATTTTGAATTGTTTATATTGTTATTAACACGACTAAATAAGATTTGTATTTATCTTTGTAGTTTATATCAGTTTTGAGTCTGTGTATATATATAACTTTTGGGAATTTTGCTTTATTAATTTAAGAATTGTAAATTACTTTGTAGGTTTCAGTAACTATGCACCTGCAATGAGACATTGACAATATAAGCATATATATATGGTATTAACATTTTATAAAAATCTTTCTTACAACCCAATAACATTCTACGTTAGACAACACTTCTAAACTATAGAAAAGCATAGAAGTTAAATATTTATTCCCATTATATTTTATTTAATTATGACACATCCATTTTTTTTTAAACGCTAACTAGCAAAATGTCTATAATATGCATATTATTAAGCCAATTTTCTATTTCTAAATTTCTTAGATTTTATTATATCAATCTTTTTTTCTTTTAAATTCTTGGTGGGCAAATCAGTCTCTCACTAATTTTTTTACCTTAACGTGATGTTGGTTAATTGTCCTTTTACTTAACTATCCCGTGCATCGCACGGGTTAGCGACTAGTTATCTATTAAATTGCAAGTTCAATAGTTAGATTGTTTCGTAAAGTATGTCCAAACCACATCCAAAATAGTGGCACAAAATATTGAAATCCTATGTTTTCTCTTTTTATTAACTTTTTACTATGAAGTAGTGGGTGCAATTCTATAGTCATTGTTGTATTTCTAAAAGAAAAAAAATCTATAGCTTCATCAATCAAATATTGCAATTAAAAAAAAAAATTTATACACTCCCTAGGGGTTGAACAGATGCAGAGTTTTTCTTTATGCCTATGACTCTTCACATTAAAGTTTCCAGTGTTATACAGATGGTGTATTCCAAAGTCATGACATGAATGGTGTTACATAGTTAGCGTGATGCAGATATATATATATATATATATATATATATATTTTCTTTCTCATTACAATGTTCATCCATATATCCCAACTTTCAATTTTCTCTTTTTATTAACTTTTTACTATGAAGTAGTGCACAACTCTATAGTCATCGTTATATTTCTAAAACAAAAAAATTTATTGCTTCATCAATCAAATATTGCAATTAAAAAAAAATTTAATCACTCCCTAGGGGCCGAACAGATGCAGAGTTTTTATTTATGGCTATGGCCCTTCACATTAAAGTTTCCTGCATTACACAGATGGTGTATTCCAAAGTCATGACATGAATGATGTTACATATTCAGCGTGATGTGGATATATATATATATATATATATTCTTTCTCATTACAATGTTGATCCGTATATCCCAAGTTTCAATTTTCACTTTTTATTAACTTTTTACTATGAAGTACTACAAAATTCTATAGTTATTATTATATTTCTAAAAAGAAATAAAAAATTATAACTTCATCAATCAAATATTGCAATTGTGATGATAATAATGTTCATGTATAATTCTTAGTATATGATTATTGTCATGTTTTGTCACCATTTGATTTTTTTCTAACGCATTAGTTTCTTAATATGTGTTTTCGTTTTTTTAAAAATAGTTGCAAGTGATTCAATCGACTAACCAAAAGGAAAAAGTTTTTCACCACGTCAATCTAACTGAACTGCTCCAAAATCCCTTATTCCTTCGAAACGATGAAGAAAAACTCATTCATCAATGCTTTAGGGCTAGAAACAAACAAGCACTATTTTGGGTCGGAGCTCACAAATATTTTGTACAAGATCAAACTAAAGTAGGAAAAGAAATCCTTCTTCAAGCAAACATAGAAGGAGACAAAAATGCAAAGTATGGACTGGCAATTGCGTTGTTATGCGAATCAAATGATGAAGGAATACAACTACTGTTATCAATTCTAAACCAACCACATGGAAAACAATTGCTACAAAACTATCGACAAATCCTTCGACATACAGTTTTTGGAACAAACACATTTCGCATCCCAAAAAACCAAGCATGCAAGAAAAATGGAGTAGGTCATTGGGATCGTGAATGCCCTTACCCATATGGAAATGAAGAATTACATGTAACAAGCAAAATGTGCTCAATTGACTTGGAAATGTACAAATTAGCCAACCAAGTTTGGTTGAAAAAATGTTCCCAAAAAACATAATACAATAAAATTTCCTCATCCTATTTATAATATGAATCTCTATCTTTAAAGGAATAGATCTTTTTTTTATTATTAATATTTATTTAAAAACACTTGCAACAACAAAATTACAGTCCTCTAAAGTTTTCACCTACCATGACGCTAACTTCAAATTTATAAAATCCTTTCTATCTAATTTTAAGTTAATTAAATTTTACTAACTTAGGAAGACGGTTGATCAGCTCTAGAATGACTACAAGGCCAAGTATAGTTGTATCATTTCCACATCTAATTCCAAGACAATACCTTTTATCATCATGAATCCTACAATATATTGTTTATACATATATAATCCAGCTTAAGTAGTAATACATTCAAAAAGATGTCAAATAATAATACGATCATAAAAAAAATTACCATGCGCAACGCGCGGGTCCGCAACTAGTATAATATAACAGCAAAACTCCCAAAAGCATTTACCAAAATAAGGTCGAAACAAGACATAAGTATAAGATTGAACACAAACATAAGTATAGAAGATATGACATCTATCATAGAAAATACATAAGAATTTCATATAACAAAAAATGTTGTGATTACATAAGTAGCATAATAGAAAATACCAAGGAATTACATAAGAGTTCAGACCTTTTTTGGTACATAATAAAATACAAAAAAAAAAAAAAAAAAAAAAAGAAGCTAGTACCAAAAATTAGATTAGAATAAGACATCATTTACATGTGCCAAACCTAGGCCTGAAATAAGCTAGTACAAAAAATTAGGTTGGAACAAAGACTTCATCAATATGTGCCAAACCTAGGCCTAAATAAGCTAGTAAACAAGACATCATCTACATGTCAAACCTAACTATTTACCACCAGTTAGTCTTGCAATGATTTCCTCTCGGCGTTTTTCAAAAAAAGTTCTTTGAATTTCGGTCATGCTGCTTGTATCCATCATTATTATTTTTTGGTCCTTCCTTTCCATTTCAATACGAAGCCTTTCCTTTTCAATCCCAATTCTTTCATCCTCTTTAAGCATTTGACTCCGAAGCCTTTCCTTTTCAAAAATAATTCTTTCTTTATCTACTCAAACCCTTTCCACTTTGATTCGAAGAGCCTCTCTTTCTTGTTCACATGCTTCTTCAATGTAGTGCAATTTCTTTGCCAAATATTCCCCAAAATCTTTATCACCATCCTTTCTCTTTCGATTAGCCTTTTCAGGTTTTCTACCAATCAATCTCTCAAACTCCGTTGTGTTATCATCCCCCCCCCCCCCCCCTAACTTCACCTATTGAACTTGAAGTTCGAGGTAACCCTTTTGATCTTTCCTTAGGTGTATTCCACTTTGGTTGGTTCTTCAACAAAAGTCAACAATGTTCAAATTGAAAATATGTATTGTTGGGTGATGTAGCTTTATACAAAGCCTTAGCTTGATCAAGCTAAATTACCAAACAAACAAAAAATTAACATAATTAGTATCTTCAAACTATTGCTAAAAGTTAATATTTTAACATTGCAATATAATTTATACCTTGTCTTTGTCAGTTGCACCACTTTGATTCTTTGCTTCAATTTTAGCCATGACCCCACAAAATTTACTTGTCTCCCTATTAATTATAGACCATCGAATTTTTAGGGAGGAAGAAGAACGCATTGTTCCATAGGTATTGTGCATGCAAAAGTATTGCCAAACTTTAGCAGTAAATGTCTCTTGCTTTTGCTCATTACCACGCACGGGATCCACGCTAGTGTTAAGCCATGCCGAGACGAGGAGGACTTCTTCCACCACACTAAAGTTGCCACCCTATGTTGCTGTCTTAGGGGTGACAATTTCAAGTTCTAGGGAAGAATCTTGAATAAACATTGGAGTATTTTGAGATTTTTCCAAAAATTGTGCCTCAAAGTTGGAATCGGATTGTAAGATATTAGCATATAGGGATATGTTATCTTGTGAATCCATCCCAAATAGGTAATGTAAACAATGACACAACCTACTTATAGACTCTCCTACAAAGCACCCAAAATACCAAGATTATGAGATGACAAAATAAGTAAACCAACTTAAGCAAGCATTTAGAATTTCTATCACAATTAAATTCCTAAATGTAAAGAAGGCAACCAACTAAAGCATTTATGTAATTTCTCCCCATACTAACAATGGTTGAAAACTCCAAAATGGTACCAACTAACAACTGACAATGGTTTAAATGATACCATTGGGTTGGATTGGGATACAATGCAATACTAAAGAATTAAGTCTAATGACAAAAGAAAGATAACTATTAAAGAAGGTTGACTACAATAAAATAAGATAGATAAATTTTCAAAACATTTAAAAACTCACTCTCAAAAACTTCTTTCTTTCTTAAAAAGGTTGATAAGCAATTCCAAGTAAATATTATAATCATTGCTTTACATTTCAAAATCAAGATGGAACGTGCATCATTGAAGTATAAACATATTATCACCACACTATAGCTTACTTGAGGGATCTCATAAGTTCACTTGTACTAGAAAAGAGGAAGAGCATATTTATAGTGTTCATAATAATCATAGATTACAATATAAAGATAAGAAAACATCTCTTTTACAAATCCTGTTAGATGACAAATACATCCAATCAAACAAGTTACTACATCAATGTAGCAAGAATCATAGTACTAATAATAAAAGTTTTTTTTTTTTTTTTTTTGGAGAGAGAGAGAATTGTTAGAAAATGTATTGATGTAAAACTATAGTATTACAAAAAAAAAAACTTTGGCCTTGAGCATCCTGAGTAACACAGGAAGGCCACAACAAGTTACATTACAACCCACGCCAAGACCAAATAATGAAATAAAAACAAGGAAAAACAAAACCCATTCTTGGGACCTAGACAGTGAGCAGATGAGGGAAAAATAGCAAAAGAATTAAAACCATAGCAATACTGAGCATGTTTTCATAAAATCAAGATATCTGAAAATGCTAGCAAACATCAGATTATAAACCAATGATCAAATAATTCAAACATCTCAGAAGAGATGTATCTTACTTGTCTACCCTTAACTATCCAATCTTTATATCTGAATCAAAAGATCAACACTTAGAGTCTACAGAATCATATACTTTCTTTGATGATTACAGAGCTAATTTTAAACAATTATAGAGGAAGAAGAAAATAACAGATGGAGCTGGAGTTGAGAAATTTGAGACTTAAAAAAGAAAATAACATACCTCTGTATCAAAAGCCTAATCAAACTAGAGATGAGAAACTAATCTGATGACCCAAACGATGAGAGATGAAACCCACTGATTCTTACCCAAACAATTGATGATTCCATCGAAGCGAGATGACCTAAACGATTAATGAAACCATCAAAGCAAGATGACCCAAACAAAACCCCAAAACCGATTGGGCTTCATCAATCCTGGATCCAAACGAAACCCATATTTAAACCAACCAACAAACCAATTCAATCTTCGGTCTGGGGATGGATCAATGCAGTGAAGAGAAAAACATGTAGAGGGAAAGAGTGATTGAGCAGCATAAGGAGAGCGATGGAGCTTCGGTGCTGCACAAATCCAAATGAAACCAAAATTTAAACCAATGTTTCAAACCCTAGAATCTTCGGTCAGGGGAGAGAGCGACAAAAAAAAAAAAAAAAGGAGTGACTGACATGAGCGACATGGGGAGAGTGTTGGGCTTCTGCAATTGGGAGAGAGAGGGAGACTGAGGCTGCGTTTGGTTCAACAGAAATGCTTTTCCGAGCATAAAATCATTTCAGGGAAAATTGTTTTCCCGTAAAGGAAAATGTATTCAGGTTGTTTGGCTACCACAGAATTCGTTTTACGAAAAATCAATTTCAGTGTTTGGTTCGTTCAAACATTTTATGGAAAATGAAATTCATTTTACGGAAAATCAATTCCCATGTTTGGTTTGTGGATCATTTTACTAAAAATATGGAATGCCTTACAAATTTAGCACCTGTATTGCCTAGACAAACCTGTAACAGTACAAAAATAATCATCCACTTCAACATTAAAAATAATCATCCACTTCAACATCAAAAATAATCATCCGAATATACCCATAATATTTATATCAAAACAGCCACATCAATCTTTCACCATTGGCATTACACCTCCATGGTGTACAAAAATGATACCTACACGTAGTATCTGAACAGTACAAATACATAATTTGGGCGATTGTATCGTCCTAATAATACAAAAGACTACATATATAATACAATGGTAGGTGAATACTAGTATTACAACAAAAGTTAATCCCTAAAGCTACCGTCACAATCAACATGAAACAGACAAGCCAGAGGTGTGTGAACAAAAAACTATCCATCCACAGCTTTCTCAGCTTAGCATTCTTGGCTAGAAATCCTCGTGCTGCCTTCTTATTTTCACAAAGATGGTCAAAGGCAGTTGCAAGCATATCTTCGCTATACCCATCCGCCACCATAGCCATGACCTTAGAGTAAAGAGCTGTGTAATCAATAGGCCTAGGTTGATTTCTTTAAAGCCACAGCAATTTCCTTTAGCTGATCAAATAGATCAGTCAGCACACTATCATCAGAGGGAGGTGCACGCCCTTTTTTGCGGGACTTGGAAATTCCCGACCCAGTGATGAATGACTCTACCGTATTCTTCCCTTTGTCCACCACACCTTCCTCCCCATTGTCCGCCACAAAGTCAGTACTGTTCCCATTGTCTGGCTCATTCTCAATATCCACATATGACTTAGAAAAGCTACCCGTGGTTGTATCCTTCCCACTACAATAGCCAATTCATCGTACATCTCAATCTTTTTATTCAAATACTCCGCATGCTTACGATGCACCTGTAAGGGAGAAAGGAACGTATAATAACAATGCAATAATCACTTTACTAATAAATTCAATATTCAATTCAATATAGATGCCATTAGATGATTTAGGTCAATGATAAACAAAAAAATCTGTTAGGGAACAGGAGACATAACCCATGATTTTGAAGATAAGTACAACAGAAAATACAATGTACAAATGCTAAGACCAGATTTTACAATAAATCCGCACATGAAAGTTATATTTGAAAATTTGTAAAAGCAATGGAATCCTAAAAAGAATGATACTATAAATTTCATATAAATAGGGTACTTGAGCAGCCTTGTCTTGTTCTCAATTCATAGATTATAAAAGCCAAAAACATATATTATCATTTATATTAAGAAAATATAGTTGGAAGCCATACCATGACTTCTTCTTGATATGTCTTTGCATCGCATGTTATCATTTTTAAGTTATCATCCCAGCCAAAACCACTCTTCTTCCTAATAGTTTGAATAGTGGTCTACATGGTCCTCAAAGTCCGCAGCCGATTCTCTACATAAAAGGGGTGGCACTCGACCCCAAATTGAGCAGATATCTCCTTCACTACAAAAGCAAAGGAGCCGGCCTTGAAAGTGTTAGAAGGCCTGTTACCCTTTGCAGCCTCCTCGGCAAGTAGCCTAAGCAGAATCGTGTGTATAGGGGGGCAGCCACCTGAACTGCTTAGTGCCGCCCACCTTCTCTTTTCCCTTCGACATTACTACATATGAAAATTGTATAGTGAGAGTAGCATTTAAAAATGAGAGTAGCATTTAGTAATTACGCTCGAAATATGAACAACAAATCAAACACACAAACAACCACGCTTATAGATGTGCATAACAGAACGAAACATGCTAACACTGGAAATAACAATGTAATGCTGAAAATACTTTTTCCTTACACCACCAAAAGTCTATAGTAAATACATTGTCCTTACAAAAAAAAAAAAATACAGCACATATTACAATCATGGAAATCTAAATAAAGTACTACTCTCCACTCCTAGTATAATCAGACCATATAACTTGGCATGTCTGATCTCTCTTAGCATTCCACACTCTACTGTCTTCAATGGAGTCCCGACATGACTATGTTTCTCGTTGGGGGCCATTAGACGCTACTTGGTTCATTACAGCTTCCATAATATGGTCATTTGGTTCAACCCCTATAATGTGATTATGAATCACACAACATGCTAACACTACTTTCACTTGGGTTTCAAAAGACCAAAATGGTTCTGCGTCCAACACTCGAAAACGTTTCTTCAACACTCCAAACCCTCGCTCAATGGTAGTTCTCAATGAAGAGTGTTGGAGGTTGAACAATTCTTGCTCATTCTCAGGAGGACGATCACTAAACTCTTTCAAGTGATATCGCACACTCCGATAAGGTGACAAAATTCCATTTTTATTACTATACCCAGCATCACCAAGATAATATTTACCTACATATATTAAAAAATAAAACCAAATCACTACTATGCTTAGGAAAACGCACAATATTTATTAAACTAATAAACCAAAAAGGTGAAGTAATCCTATAATACCTTCAGGAATTGAAAATCCCCCTGGCCTAGCAAATGCATCATTTAACACACATAAATCATGTGCACTACCTTCCCATCCAGCCAATACATAAGTGAACTTTAAGTCAAAACTAATGGCAGCTAACACATTTTGCGTGGTTCCATCTTTGCAACCACGAAACTTTCCTTGTATTTCAGGTGGCATAAATGCACGAACATGTGTACCATCTATTGCTCCAACACAATCCTAATTTTCGATAGACATAATGGTTTAAAATTACACAAATCTACACAAGTTACAAAAATACACAAGCCACAAAATTTACCTTAAAATATGAGTAGAACCTTCTGCTATTTATCTTTGGGGGTGTATCTTCGCTAAGCAGTCTTATTAGAGCTCTATATAATTTTAAAACCCCCCTAAGGGCAACCTTGAAGTATCTATGAACAGTCTCAGTCGATCTATGGAACCGACTACCAATTACACGGAACCTCACATTATGACCAATAATGTGTAAGAAAATTAGCACTTGCTCCTGCACGGACATGTGAATAGTCGGGCATACGTGCTCCCCCTCAGTGAGGATGTGACATAAGTGGTGGAAAGCTATAGGCTTCATCCTAATTTGACTCACACAAAGTCTCTCACTTCCATGCAGAACACTATTTATGTAATGCTCTCTCTCGACTGCATGATTAACATAAGGTGCCCTAGGCAGTCGTCTACGCCGCAATGTCCTTACCAATGCAACCCCCACAAGTAGGACAGATGCAACTAAGGCAAGAATTGTGGCTTTGGTTTTTTACTTCATCTAAAAAATCACAAACACTGTGGTCTAAGAGGTACGTAAACATGCATGCTATTGATTACACTATATATAAAAACAGCCACAAATAAAAAACATCCAAACCACATTGATAACGAGTACCAAAATTTTTATGCACATATATTTTTGTATAATTGTAACTTCAACAACGTACACAACATAATACCATCACAATCAATATTTACACCAACAAATCACATTGCATTCTATTTCTGTATAATTGTAACACCAACAAAAGTTAAATTCTTAAATCAATAATTAAATAAAAAATGGATAATTAAATATATATATATATATATATATATATATAGATCAGATCCGAGATAGTGAGGTGAGGTTGGGTTGTTTATGGGTTTGAGGGTGGATTTTGGCTAGATGGGTTTAAGGGGATGTGGATCGGCTTTTGTAAAGGGTGGGTCGGAGGTGTGTGGATTGGACTAAAATAGGGGGTGGATCGGACTGAAATGGTGAGGTTGTTGGACATTTTTTGTTCAAACAGTGAAGGAAACTCATTGTGGGTGGATCGGCGGAGTGTGGGTCGTCGGACTGGAGCTCAGTCTGTGGAGGCTCACCATTTGGCGTGTCTTGCTCTGTGGAGCTCGATCACAACTAAAGCTTGGAGTGTGTCTGTGAGGAGTGCGTGTGAGAAGCTTCGAGAGAGTGTGAAGAGTGTAATTGGTTTGAAGGAAAAATAAAAACTGAAATCGTTTTATGCCAAAAGAGGGTTATTTTATGGTCAACACGGAAACTGATTTCCGTTTGACCCAATTTTCTGAGCTTACCAAATGCACATCGGGGTGTAAAATGATTTCCTAAAACCCTTTTCACCCAAAACAAACGCACCCTCAGAGATGAGAAGGAGCATTGTTGTGTAGTGTGAATTGAAGAGAGAGAATGTCAAATATTTCAATTATAATAATAATATTTATCTTGCATCCAAGTGAACAGTTAGTTCTATATATAAGAACCAACCATTCACAAGTTGCAAAATTTTTTAGAAACCCATATCCATATGAGGTTTGTTTTTTGAAGTTCTGGTTGTAAAATAGCAGCTGAGGGGTGTTTACACCCCCTAATGCTAGTGCTCTTAACAAAGTATATGCCCAATCACTTGTAGACATCCTCACGTCATGTGCTAATTCGGATTTTACACCTCACCCGTGCAATGCTTTCAATTCGGTTGCAAATTCCTCATTTAAGTTTCAACACTTGGTAGTACAGGTCAAGCAAGCACACCAAGAAGGAAATCATTGCACATACTTTTCGGGTAAGATAAGAAATAATTATAGCGATTCTCTTGTGTTGTATTTGGATCCTCCTAATTTTATTGTAAAGCAATTGCTAGCTGATACATAGGTTGTTAGCATGGTCTAGGTACTTAAATTCTGTGTCATAATCCATCTTCACCCAGAAAAAAAAAAGTTCAATAAATTGCGAAAGTAAAATCTATGGTCATCAATAGATTTATCGACCACCATACATAATGATTTCTTTCATTCTCTTTCTATCCTGCAGCTCATATGTGATAGAAACTTAAATTCTCTGAAAACCTATGGCCGCATTTGGTGCAAAGATACTCCATTCTCTGAAAACTTATGGCTGCATTGGTGCAACGGTAAAATGTAGTCTACCCTCATCCGCTTATCTCTTCTGTAGAGAGAGAATGATGCAATCAATGAGCTTTTTGGAAGAAAGAAATGTGGGGTAGGTTACTTGCATTGAGTGGTAGAATACCTGCAAAGATACTTAATTCTCTGAAAACTTATGGCTGCATTTGGTGCAACGGTAAAATGTAGTCTGTCCTTCATCCGCTGATCTCATCTGTAGAGAGAAAATGATGCAATCAATTAGCGCAATCAATGAGCTTTTGGAAGAAAGAAATGGGGGTCGGTTGCTTGCATTGAGCGGTAGAATACCTGCATCGTCCAATACTCAGCCTCTTCATTATCACATTTTTCACATTTCTTTTTTACCTGTCATGACAAAATCAATATTAGAACAAGTGGGAGCAGACTCCTAGGAAAGCACCATGACTGTAGATCAATATTGAAATGCAGTTACCTTTGATAACTGCACTTCCTGGTCATTAATCAGAGTTATACCCAGTTCCCTTCTGATATCCTGCAACACAACAAGGGTACATATGGAAATAAAGTTGGTGATACTTTAATTGAAAAAAAGATCAGAAGTTTGGTGTATATATATGAACTAAATCCATTACAGATGCTGCTATCAGGTCCTGAACCAAAGTCAACATTTTCATATTTATTCCAATTATATGTGATTTATGTTTTGAAGTTATTGCTTAAATCTATGAGATGGCACTCATATTCTAAAAAGTGCGTATGAAGTGTAAACAAGAAAAATGTGGAAACCATATAAACTGTAATTTAAACAAAAGGCAAGAAGCAAACAAGGCAACACCTATCAGTACAGAAGATCCTCCCTCAGGCATCACTTCTAAGATAAAAGTCCAACTTTAGACTGTGACACAAAGCCCCTGGGGTTTGGGCACAGTGAAACACTAGATCCAGTTATTTTTAAATGGAATGTGTCACATGTGTGAACACAAGTAAGTTGAATAGTGGATTTAATTTTTCCCCAAAACTCAAACCATCCAAACAGCCTGCCTCTTTCTCTTCAATCTGAGATGTAGAACCTTCAAATATTGGCTGTTTGAGAGGTTCTTAATTTTGCCAGAACCCTCAGTTGCAGAGGAGGTTGTCAATTGCAGAGTGAAGGCCTCTTATTGCTTGACGACACCAGTTTTGCCTCACTGACTTTCAGTATTTGTGTTCCAGCCACTGTCTCAGCTTTGAAAAGGATTGTTTTATGATTACCTGTTTATTTTTGGGCATAGATTTGGATTTTTTTTTTTTTTAATCTGGTTCAGTTTTATAGTTTCACATTTAAATTATCCATATTGGTTGAACATTCATAATTTCTTCTTTCATTTGGGATTTACCCAATTGTCTTTTTTTTTTCTTTTTTTTTTTTTTTTTTTTTTTTTTTTTTTTAAATACAAGAAAAGAACAGAACAGTTGTCATTATGTCCTGTGCATGTTTCTTGCCAGTGAAGATGGCTTGCTTTAACTGAAAATTCTAGTTAAAAGTACATTTTCATTGCAATCCTCACCAAGTGACAAGGGCAAATAAATACGTTAACAATTGGGGCACAACAAAAGTTCATGCAAGAGACCATTTCATCCAGACTCAAAGTTATTAAAGAAAATGCAAGTGACGATGTCTTGCACTTTTCTGGACAATTTGGTTAAGATGTTAGTGACTTTTACATTTATTACAATAGTTTAGTTATGATGTGTTGCTTTTTTTGCAATTTTCAGAAAGGGTCATCTCCACCAGTGGCTCTCAGTCAGCAGCTCCACAAGTAGCTCAATCAGCAGCTGCACCAGCAACTCAAAAGGCCAATGAGAAGGGAAAGGGAAGGGCAAAGACAAGGTTCAATGTTTAGTGTTATATAACTTGTTTACTGTTAAAAAGTAAAGATGGTTATTGTTTTATGATTGGGTGACTTTCTTTTCACACTACTGCAGTTGGTTACTCAAATTTCAACTCAAGCATCAAGTGTGGCCACTCAATCAACTTCCATTAATGCACAGACAAAGGTGCCAGTGAGGAGAAGTCTTAAGGAAAAGGCAGCAAGTTGAAGTGTCATTGGGGATGACTGGCAGCATCTAGTTTTGAAGGAAGTGAGGAGTCCAAATAGCATTTATTTTGTAGATTGGCAACTTCTTTTCTTTTGTGACTATAAAGTTGTTCTTTCTTGATAGTTCAATAGTTACAATGAGTGAGGGAGAATTTAAACCTGGATGTCTCCATTGGATACACTAGGAGGTGCCAGTTGAGCTATAAGGCTCTTGGCCTTTTGTGACCAGAAAGATGAAAAAATATTAGGTGATATGTTGCATTTTTTGTGAACAGAAACATGTAAAAGCTTTAAGCAAAAGACTTTTTTGTGATAAAAAAAAACATTTAAGTGCCATCTGTACTTGCTGCTCTTTTTATTTTATAAATATTTTTATATTATTAACTAAAGTGAGATACGTAAACAGATTGGCAGCAACACTATTTTTTGTGAAACAAAAATAGCATATCAAATTTGGCATGTTTGTATAAGCAGATTGTGAAATTGTTTGAAATTATAGGTGTTGGAACTGCACCAGATTGTAAAATTGTGAATTTGTTTGAAGACCAGTACAGGTTTTTTGGAATAGCATTAAATTGTGAGATTCACCAGTTCTAGTATTAAGTATTTTGAAATTGTAGGGTATGTAAAATTGTACCAAAAATGTAACAAATAACTGATTAAATAATTTTTGTTAATATTTCATTCAATTGTTAACAATGCATAAGTGTTAACAGTACATCCTTTACAATCATATCCCTTAAAATTCATTACAAAATTTACATCCTTTAAAATGAATGCAAATGAACAAGTATTTTGATATGAAAATTGCTAAAAAGGAGGAGAAAAACTCTAATAACTGGTGTGAACCCTTCAAATTTGTCCAAGGAAAGAGGTGGGAAAATTTCCCTTTGGTAGTGTGCAATGCAATACAAAACTTTTAACTTTAACAGAGAACTAACATATTTATACTTATAACAAAACCCCAGGTGGGTTATATATCAGTGTCTAATGTTCAGGGGGTTTTCTGTACTAATGGCAAACCACAGAGGGTTATATTTATTTTTCCCAAAATTGTAATTTTTTTTTTTTTTTTTTTTTTTTTGAGAGTAAAGATAGAAGAAGTTTAACGTTATAGAAAAATTTTTCTTACAAAGATTTATATGGGATTACAGAAAAGAAAGAATTTCAAGTACTTGGAGCATTGGAGAGGCCAAGGGTAAAACCAAGCCATTTGTTGGTAAATGTGGCATAGATAATTATTATATCCTATTATTAGTTCCTATCACATAATCAAGCCTCAGCCATTATGAAAGACATGATAACTTGACAACAAAACAAAATGCAAGAGCAGATCAGTTTGAGGCATACCTCTGCTGTGACCATGTAAGAAGTTTCTCTTTCAGCTACCTCTGAAGACAACAGCAATCAATTAGGAATGTACAAAAATCAAATAAAAGAATTGCATTAATTTAAGAACTATTTTGCAGGACCTAAAATATTGTAAAAAGTAAAACCACTGCCTTCAAGCAGCAGATAACACATAGGATGCTATGCCATTATTCTACAGCTACAACATCACAAACTATGACAGCAAAATGGGGGTAGGAAAGGAATGCCACTATGGAAATACAGAGAGGTTCCAGAATGCTGACGTAGTTCTGTTCAGTATGAAATTGGCTATATATGCGTACTTGATCAATCAAGTGAATCATATACACCAGCAAAAAAAAAAAAATCTATATGCACATCCATAATTTCCCAGAATGTGTAAAGTTAGATCAGATAAATAGTAGGTAAAAATATATTGATTTTTTTTGGGGGGGGGGGGGGGGGGGGGGAGTGGAATCCTCAATAAGGAACTTTTTTTTGTTTTTTTAATACAAGATAGAAATTTTACTCGTCTAATAAGTATACACGTGTCTGAAGCTCTTTCCTAAAAACTTGATCCCAGGAGTGACCACCATGCCAAGGTGTGTGACAGTAATAAGAAATTTCACTACTAAAAACAATATTAGTAGACAATAGATGTAAATAAATATGCAAAAAAAAACTACTTGATTAAAGCAAATATTTATTAACAAATATACAAAACTCTTTTCCACTACTCTTAAGTGATTTATTGAAAACAGAATCATAAAAATCTGACTGATAAGATACATGCCATCTACTAAGCTAATAATAATGTAAAACCTCTCACCTTTCATGCTGCGCTTAAACTTGCACAGTGGGCACTGAACATACTTGGTTGTTCTCATAGATAGTACTGTCCCACATAAGTCGCAGAACATAAAATCACGTGCATGAGAATACGCCATCAGCTCTCCTTGCTTTTCTATACAACTAATAATAAGAAGAAGAAGAAAAAAAAAATGTATCATTATTTCTACCAAAAATTAAAAAATAAATAAAAAGCTTCTCGTTGGAATTCTTTTACAGGCCCCCGAATTTCTTCCATATGACACGGACACGGCAATTTGCCTGCCGTGCCCGTGTCGTGTCGCACGCGTACGGGCACGGCGTACGCAGGGGACACGGCTGTCCGCGTATCCTTCCCTTTTTTTTTTTTTTTTTTTTTTTTATAGTCGGACACGGGGAGGAGAGGGAAAAAAAAGAAGTAAAAATCCTAACCTGAAACACTGCCTTTTGTGAGTATCCCAAAATCAGTTTCCCCACTCTCTCTCTCTCTCTCTCGATGTCTCTCCTCCTCTCAGTCTCGCGCCGATCTTCTCTGGCTCTTCTTCTCCTTCTTTCTCTTCTTTCTGTGGGAGAGCTGATAAGCCGATCACTTCCCTCTTCTTCTTTTTCTGCTTCTTCTAAATATGCCCTTACATATTTTACAGTTTTCCCCTTTTGCCCCGGGGGATTGGGTACTTTGGGAGATGCAAACCTAGCATTCCAGCCAGGTGTTTTTTTTTTTTTTTTTTTTTTTTTTTTTGAGGAGTGTATGTTAATACTTAATATAGATTAATAAAAGAATATATATATATATATATATATATATAATCTATATTCTATATATTTATTATTATCTATATATATATATATATATATAAAACCGAAGCTTTTGAAGCTCCCACAATTTTCCACGTCATCATTATTTTTTTTTTCCTTTTTATTTTAGATTCTTTTTCCACATCAGCATTATTTAAAAAAAAAAATTCTGATTTTATATGATAGATATTAGAAGATCATATATAGATACGTATAGTAAGATTAATGCCACTTAGCCGGTTACCATGTATTAAGAGTCCCATTAGGAATTGGATTTTATTGGAGTGGCGTGGAAGTCTCCTAATCATGTTTGTATGCAATGCAAACTCCTTCACAGTGAAGGAGGTGCCGACTTAATCTCCTATATATGTATAAACCTATGTGTGTTGCCGCAAACTATTCTTTTGTTACAAATACTTCTTTCTCAACTTCAAGGTACGAAAATTTCTCTTCATAGCTTTCTCTCTTTAGTTTTTGTATTCTTTCTTTAATAGTAGTTTGTGTATGTTTTTCCTTTAATGGTCTGTGTTTGTGTAATTCTTTCTTTAATAGTAGTTTGTGTATGTTTTTCCTTTAATGGTCTATGTTTGTGTTTGTGTTTGTTTTTCCTTTAATAGCCTGTGTGAATATATTTCTTGGTACTTATACAAAATCTTTAAAGATGCCTTCATATTCTATGTTTCCTTTTCGTTTGCTATTTCTTGGCTTATATTATAGATTGTAATATATATATTCATCAAACAATTTAGTTAATTGGTTTTTGCATCCTTAAACATCGACCCGTTCATGCATGGAGATCCCGTGCAATATACCACTAGGTTATTGTAGAGTGAAATTCTCTCACAACAATTTTGACATTTTTACTTCTTTTTTTTCAATTTTTTTTTATTCAAGGGTTTAGATTGATTAAAGTTACAGAAGCAACTTTCAATCCAAACCTTTCAAATTTTTTTCTATTGATGAGTTATAAAGCTGGTGACTTTATTTCATAAAGTCATTTTTTTTTTTTTTAATTCTTAAGTAGAAAGGACAAGATTAAAAAAATGCAAAACTATTTTATAAGCGTGCCAATTACATGGAAACCTAATTCAACTAAAATAGAAACCTAAATTCAATTAAAATTAGTAGAGATAGAAGTTACCACATAGAATAGAAATCTAATTCTATTGGAATTAGCAGAGATAGCTAAGAACCTTGTATAATATAAAATCTATAATAGTGTTCAGTATTATATGTTAAAATATTTATATTTGGTTTTGAAATTTGCTATTATTGTTTTATAGTGTTCCAGATTCAAAAGATACGCTTTAGCCCTCTATTCCAAATGTTAGTTTTATTACTTTTACAGTTTTACTTAAATTAAGTGATATTTGAATGTCGGTGGAATTTTCATAGTGAGGTTGTGTTTGAAATTGTAACTTTTAAATCAGTATGCTGGATTATGACACTTTTTCGATTACCAATATTGTTTGGCTCCTTAGCATAATAGTTAGAACTTAGAAGCTATATGGGTGTGGTCATAAGAATATGTTTGTTCTATTCTCTGCCCTATACAACACTTCAATATATAACATTGGTTACACATTTTTGGATTGAATATTCACTTTAGAATGTTGATTATAATTAGAAGAATTTTGTGTAACAGGTTGCCTTCTTTGAACTCTACCATTGGGCCCAAATATTGGAAAAAATATTTCTTATAGGACTTTTAATCCTTCCTTAACAATTGTAGTTGCTCTTGCTTGTGCTAAAATTTCCGACTTTTTAAATCAAATTGTTTTCTTCTAAAAGATTGTGTTATTACCCTATCTATTAAATATCATTATCTTTGTTTTCATACTAAAAGTTTGTGTTCTGGTAAATTTATATCTTTGTGGTGGGAAGTTTAATAAAAAAATTTTAAAATCTCATATCCAATAGCTTTCCCGTGCATCGCACGGGTTGGCGACTAGTTATTATATATATAAAACCGAAACTTTTGAAACTCTCACAATTTTCCACATCATCACTATTTTCTTTTTCTTTTTATTTTTTATTCTTTTTATTTTAGGTTTTATATCTTATAATAATAATATTGAAAAACGTATACAAACTTGGAGGCCTATTTAAGGGCTCCATAAAACTTGATGGACAAGAAAATATATTCTAAAATAAGCCCTAATTAATACCTAACCATAATAGGAACCAAATTTGACATAAAAAAACATTAAAAGAGCCTAAAAACAAGGAAATAAATTACCTAGACCTAAAATAACGTTTTTTGCATAAAAAATACTAAAGTCTCTTCTCTCCTTAAAACCCTAGCAATTACCATCTCAAAACCCTAAACTCAACTTCACTTTAAGATTAAAAAAGTAAGAAGGAGAGAGACTCACATAAAAAAAAAAAAAAAAAAAAAAAAAAAAAAAAAAAAACGTAGGTTTTGTCTTTTTTTACTTGCTTTAATATGTGCCTGAATTTTTCATTCTATCTTATTGTTTTATTATGTTTAGAATTGATTTTCTTATAAGTATTTGGGTTAATCTCTATATTTTGATAGTGTTTTTATGGGTTTGATTTTTGGATTGAAATTCTAATAATTATTTTATATTGTATATGGCAGATGAAACATCTCTATTTTTTGGAGAAAAATCAAAACTGCAACTTATGTCTTCCAGCCCAATGTGTGGTAAATTTTTATATGTTCTTACTTTATTGAGAATTTTTATTTGGGTTCATGTGATTTTTTGTTTTTTTATTAAAACTTTGATTTTTGGTTGATTAATTATTTGTTTAGATTAATTTCAATTAATTATTTGTTTGGATTCAACGTAAAAGATAATGGAATTAGGTGTTATAAATTTGATAATGTTTCATGTTTTGAATTGTTTATATTATTTAGACTCTTGGTAGGACTCTCTCTTCTCTCCTTAAAACCTTAGCAATTACCATCTCAAAACCCTAAACTTAACTTCACTTTAAAATTAAAAAAATAAGAAGGAAAGAGACTCAACTAAAAAAAAAAAACGTAGGTTTTGTCTTTTTTATTTGCTTTCATATGTGCCTGAAATTTTCATTCTATCTTATTATTTTTTTATGTTTAGAATTTATTTTCTTCTAAGTATTTGGGTTAATCTTTATATTTTGATAGTGTTTTTGTGGGTTTGGTTTTTGGGTTGAAATTTCTAATAATTATTTTATATTGTATACAGCAGATGAAGCATCTCTATTTTTTGGAGAAAAATCAAAACTGCAACCTATGTCTTCCAACCCAATGTGTGGTAAATTTTTATTTGGTATATTATATATGAAGTTTTTGAATTTGAAGGGTTTTGTTTGGTTTTGAAGTAGAATTTGGGGATTCTATAAAATTTGGAAGGTTTAAGTTTTGGGGTTTTTGGTATTTGCGTCTTAGTAGGTTGATCTTAATTCTTTACCTTATATGTTTTTTCTTTATTGAGAATTTTTATTTTGGGTTCATGTGCTTTTTTGTTTTCTTAATTAAAGTTTTGATTTTTGGTTGATTAATTATTTGTTTGGATTAATTTCAATTAATTATTTGTTTGGATTCAACGTAAAAGATAATTGAATTATGTGTTATAAATTTGATAATGTTCCATGTTTTGAATTGTTTATATTGTTATTAATACGACTAAATAAGATTTGTTTTTATTTTTATAGTTTATATCAGTTTTGAGTGTGTGTATATATATAACTTTTGAGAATTTTGCTTTATTAATTTAAGAATTATAAATTATTTTGTAGGTTTCAGTAACTATGTACCTGCAGTGAAACATTGACAATATAAGCATATATATATGGTATTAACATTTTATAAAAATCTTTCTTACAATCCAATAACATTTTACGTTAGACAACACTTCCAAACTAATGAAAAGCATAGAAGTTAAATATTTATTCCAATTATATTTTATTTAATTATGACAGATCCATTTTTTTTTTTAAATGCTAACTAGTAAAATGTCTATAATATGCATATTATTAACCCAATTTTCTATTTCTAAATTTCTTAGATTTTATTATATCAATATTTTTTTCTTTTAAATTCTTGGTGGGCAAATTAGTCTCTCACTAATTCTTTTACCTTAACGTGATGTTGGTTAATTGTCTTTTTATTTAACTATCCCATGCATCGCACGGGTTAGCGACTAGTATAATATATATTTTAATTCTTTTATTTTATAAGCTTTGAATTTAATTAATATAACTATTCTATTTACAAACAGAAAATTTCAAAAACATGGAATTTCTTAACCAATTAACCTTCTACTCAATTAAACATAATACCTAAATAAATGGATATACTGACTAAATAATAGATGAGACTTTCATTCTTTATTCAAATTTAGAAAGGGGAAGGGTTTAATTAACTAAATAAATAAACTAGACCTAGATTCTTTTATTTAGCTATATATATTTTATGGGCATCCAAACAGAAGAATTAAAAAATAAAAATAAAAATCAAGAAGAGTGGGGGACCTTTTTTTTTTTTTTTTTTTGAGAAGAGTGGGATACCTTGATTTTTAGAGACTGCGCTTGGTTCTTCCATTGAAGAATTTAGGAAAGATGATTTGCTTTTGAGTAAGTAAATGTAGCTTGGGGAAAAGTAAAGTTTAAATACTGAATATACATTAGAGTTTTGGGTTTGAAATTCTTTTTTTTTTTTTTTTACAAGATAAAATTCTACTCTAGTCTAATCTAAGTATATATATGTGTGAAGCTCCCTCCTGAAGACTTGAACCCTAGCCCTTTCCTCCCACACCCCACAAGTACTTATACTTGTGAAGTGATCATCGTACCAAGAGCGTGCGGTGGTTGAAATTTTAAATATAGCTTAACGACGTCTTTTTTTTTTTAGAGATAATTACAATATGCTACTAACCTTGCAGCTCAAGAAATGAGTTTTCAAAGAAGGGTTTTTCAACCTGCCAAATATTTCACAACTTCTTTACTGTTTCAGGTTCAACTTTTTTTTTTATAGGAATGTTGTTTTATAAGTCTTGTGACTTGTCTTGTAAGTATCACATTTGGAACATCTAGCTTGGGTTTTTTTTCTTCCCCCCCCCCCCCCCCCCCCAAAAATGTAAAGTTAAACTATTAAAGTAGTATTTATAGGAATGGCAACTGGCATGGGTTTGGGGTAGGTATCATTATCCTTGCCCTCGCCCCATGACCCAAATCCACCCTGTTAACTAAATAGAGGGGATTCTTTGCCCCCATACCCACCCCTACGGGCTCCCGTGGGCCCAGCCCCGCCCCGCCTCGCCCTGCCCCTAAAGGCCTTGAACTAGGGCCCAATCTAAAAAAAAAATTTCAAATTTCTGTTTTCCTGAAGCCTAAAGGCCCTGAATTAGGGCCCAATTCTAAAATCTAGCCGATACAAAACAAATAAAACATAAACTAAGCAATAAATAATAAATAATAAACATTCATTTTATTAATTATAAAACAAATAAATACTATGTTTCATTCCAGCTCCCAGCCAATGTTTTTCAATAAGCAAATAAATAACAAACCTAACCACTATTTTTCAATCATAAAAGTTCATTTTGATGAAAAAAAAAAAAAAAAAAAAAAACATAAGCTAAGTTCACATGATAAACTTAAAATTAAACTAGTAACTTAGTAGTCCAATGGGTTCTAGTTAGCTCAACTAGTAAAGTCTCCGATGGTTGAATAGAGATTTAGGGTTCAATCCCCACCTACACCAAAAACCAATTACTGTCTTGATCTGATGATAAAGAGTTATCATTAAGAGCAGACGTCATAAGTTGAAACTTTCTAAAAAAAAATGAAACTTAGTGGTCCAGATACAAAACAAATCACATAAGTCCAAGTCTAGGACCATTATAGCAAGTTCAAAAAGCTACTAAATTAATCCAACAAGTCTAGGAAATTATGATAGCCAAAAAGATGTTAGACATCAACATCATCAAAAACAAAAGCTAGAACTTTAAGTCTTCAACATAAAACTAATCCCCCATAGCTGTGACACAACTTCCATAATCTTCATTAGGATCAACATCATCAAGAATTGTTTGTATTGTCAATCTCTTGGAATAGTTGAAGAACCTACAACAAAAATGAATTAAAAAAAAAGGAATAAATTTCATCAAATTATAACTAGAAAATATAAAAATACAATTTTGATTTCATTTATAAATACAATTGCTAACCTTTGCTTTCACTCCATAACCAATTTTGAGCACACATTAATGCCTCTATAGTCTTAGGATGAAGCTGACTTTGGTTTAGATTTAACAATCTCCCACTAATGCTAAAGGCAGAATCTAAAGTAACAACTATGATAGGAATGGCTAAAATATCCCTTGAAATTCTTTGTAAAGTAGGATATTTGAGACCATTACTTTTCCACCATGGCAAAATATCAAAGTTCTTATTCCTTTTCAACACTCCCTCATCAATGTAATGATCAAACTCTATTCTAACACTATCATGTTTTGTTGTGGGCCTTTTTTACAATATTGGGCTGGGCTGCCTCCAGCGGTACTAGGCCCAAGTATTCTAAGTAAGAGAGTTAAGACCGATCCAACTGCAACTTAACTTGGTCCAGCTTATGCGCAAACTATGCCTCATTTGCCAAGAGTATGCTTTCGGCAGGCAGAGCTACTTTAGATGAGTTGCGGCAAGCAGACATAATAATAATAATAATAATAGCAAAAAAGAGTACTTCGGCTACTTAATAAAAAATGACCAAATAATCCCTAGTTAAGAAAGATAATCACAATAATAATAATTATTTTTGTAAAGAAAGCAAGGGGAATAAGTGGGTAGTACACGAATTAATTAAAAGAAAGAAATCAGATCAATCTGATCCACAGGACCAAGACCAGAGAGGGAAGGACGTTTCTTCTCAACTTGAATAACCTCCCGAGGAAATCCTGTCTTGAAAATTAATCACTTTGAGGGAAACGGACCTAATGGTTGGTGCCCAAAAGAATCCTTTTACTTTTGGCAGAGAGCAGGACTTTGAGAGTGAGAGAGAGAATCAACCTATTGGTGCATGTCTGCCGATCTAACTCTTTATTTTTCTTTTCTTCCTTTTAATTTTCCTCTTATTTTTCTTTTTCCTTTCTTTCCTCAATACTTGTTTTCTATTTCCTGGTTTTCCTTAGAGGTTCATGTTACCGTGATCGTTGTTCCCTATGCACGACAAGGGCCTCATTTTATAGTGCCTGTTGTGACCAGGTTTTATTATTTTAGCCATCAACCACCTTTGTCTGGTCTGGGTGTACTTACCGACCACCATTGGTCTGTTGGCTGTGCCACTACCCATCACCAGACAAAGAAGATTGTTTTGTTTATTTGTCTGTCGTGGCACCTTTACTTGCTACGGTGTGGGTGCTCTTTCTCTCTCTACTTACTAGGCATGCACCTATTGGTTCCTGTTAGGTTCTAAGGTCTTAGGATTTTATGTATTTAGAACTCTAATATGTAATGTTGGCAAACCATGATCAAAACAATGTATTTAGTCTTGTTTAAGTTTGCTCAAAGATTGGTTTAATATTGTAAAGTTGGAATCGAGTGACTGCAGAAGCATTGGGGCTTCTCGGCCTGGCTCGATCGATCGAAAGTTAGACTCGATCGATCGAAAGTCGGCCCAGATGCGTTTTTCTGCAGAATTCCAACTCAGCCCTAACTCTTTAAACGTCTAGGTTTTTATGTTTTTGCCCTAGGTATATAAGGCAAACCCTAACCACGTTTTTCAGAGTTGCACAAGTTGTATTGTTGCTCATGTATTGCGGTTTTGTGTAAATCTCTTGTGAGATCTAGAGGAGCTTTCCTTTACACAAAGCTTAGGGTTTTCAAGATTGAGATCACATCAACATCTTGATGATCAACTAGGTTGCAGCCATTAAAGCTTAAAGAGAAAAACAAGTGAGGAGCTTGTACTTGAAGAAGGAGTTCAAAGAAAGAAGTAGTCCGTGGTCTCGGAGCCTGCGCGTGGTCGTGTCAGGAAGTTACTACTGGTGGGTAGCATTAGGAAGTCAAGCGGGGAGCTTGTAAGTCCTTTTGTAACAACTTCAATTCTTTCTTAGTGGATTCCGTTTTGCCTTGAGGATCGGTGGGTAAAATTCTCCCCAGGTTTTTCCGGTGTGGTTTCCTGGGTGATCATATCTTGTGTTCTTTATTTTCCGCTGCTTTACTTATTTTATATGCATGATATGATCTTGTGATTGTTTTAACCTAGAATTACATAATTGACTAAGTAACAACTTGGCTAATTAATCTAGGCTACGCAATCTGGTTATTGTTTAAGGGGTCTAAACCGTTCAAGTGGTATCAGAGCGGGTAGCTCTTCTTGTTAGAGATCTTTATCTCTGAGCTGATCCTTGACCCCCGTTGTCATGGATTCTTGGAAAATCTTTTTGCTTATTAGTCAACTTATCTACTTATTGTCTTTGCCATTTGTTGTTTTTGTTAAATCTTTCCTTAAGTATTTTGGCATAATCACATGTAACAAGAATTATGTTTGTTATACTGCTTTAACCGCCTTAAAGGCACATGATTCTTGTCATTGGTATTTGGATAGTGGTTGTTCCAGGCACATGACAGGAAACAAAGATTTGTTCAAAACACTTTTTGAAGGAAAGATTGGGACAGTCACCTTTGGAGATGGAAGTAAATCTGTGATCAGAGGCATTGGTACTGTGGATATTTCAGGTTTGCCAATATTTGAAGATGTTTGGTATGTTGATGGATTAAAGGCCAATTTACTCAGCATTAGTCAGATTTGCGACAAGGGTTTAAATGTCCTCTTCACCAAGTATGAGTGTGAGATACTTGATGGAGGAGGTGATTGTATGTGTGTTGGTGTGAGGACAGCTGACAACTGCTATGGAATAACACCAAGTGTAAACAACAAGTGTTTTAGTGCAAAGATTGATCAAGTTGATCTGTGGCATCAACGGTTGGGGCATGCCAGTCATAAGCAGTTAGAAAAGATTTCCAAATGTGAGGCAGTTTTAGGTTTACCTAAATTTGAGAAAATAGAGAAGTGCATTTGTGGACCATGTCAGATAGGTAAACAAGTAAAATCCAAGCATCCATCTGTGACTAGTGTTCAAACATCAAGACCTTTAGAGTTACTACACATTGATCTCATGGGTCCTGCAAGAGTTCAGAGTCTGGGTGGAAAGAAGTATATTCTAGTTGTCGTGGATGACTTTACTAGATATACTTGGGTTATACTTTTGAAGGATAAAGCTGAAGCTCCTGAGAAGATGATCCATTTGTGCAAGAAATTGCAAGTTGAGAAAGATACTGTGATAGCCAGAATCAGAAGTGATCATGGAAAAGAATTTGAAAATACCAAGCTGGCTACTTTCTGCAATGAGCAAGGCACTCACCAAGAGTTCTCATCTCCCAAGACTCCTCAACAGAATGGGATTGTGGAAAGGAAAAATAGGGTTGTTCAGGAAATGGCACGAGTCATGCTTCACAACAAAAATTTGCCAAAGTCTTTCTGGGGAGAAGCAGTCAATACTGCTTGCCATACACTCAATCGAGTGTATTTTAGACCTGACTCCAAGAAGACTCCCTATGAACTCTGGAGAGGGAAGAAACCTGTTGTCAAGTACTTCAGGATATTTGGCAGTGACTGTTACATTCTACGTGATAGAGAGAACCTAGAAAAATTTGATGCCAAGAGCGACAAAGGATATTTTCTAGGATACTCCTCCACCAGTAGAGCATATAGAGTGTACAATTTGAGAACTAAAACAGTCATGGAATCCTCAAATGTTGTGATAAATGATGAAGTGTGTTCAGAAGGCACTGTTCCTGCTCAAGATGAGCCCTTAGAAGCAAATAACACTCTTCTTAATGAGGATGTTGTCAAACATAGTGAGGAAGAGTTGCTGGTGTTAAATGATACTGTCTCAGTACCTTCAAGTTCAGAACCGTCCACTCCAGTTCGTGACACTCACCAGGAACAAAGTCAACTCAGTCCCTCATCTGCACAGAAAAGAACATCCACTTCCTTAGTCAAAGGTCCATCCTCTAGAGTGAGACTGAATCATCCCCCCACAAATATATTGGGCAGCCTGAATGATAACATGAGGTTAAGATCAAAAGCATTGAATGTAATCACTCACTCATGTTACCTGTCCCAATTTGAACCGAAGAAGGTGGATGAAGCACTTCAAGATGCTGATTGGGTAAATTCCATGCATGAAGAACTTCATCAATTTGTTCGGAATGATGTGTGGGAACTAGTTCCTAGACCAAAGAATGTAAATGTGATTGGAACTAAGTGGATCTTTAAGAACAAGTCAGATGAACATGGTACTGTGATCAGAAACAAATCAAGACTTGTTGCACAAGGATACACACAGGTGGAAGGAATTGACTTTGATGAGACATTTGCACCAGTAGCAAGGTTAGAATCCATCCGGATATTGTTGGCTATAGCAAGTCATCTAAACTTCAAGCTATATCAGATGGATGTCAAGAGTGCTTTCCTAAATGGAATGATACAAGAAGAAGTGTATGTTGAACAACCTAAAGGCTTTGTAGATCCTCATAGACCGGATGACGTCTACAAATTGAAGAGAGCTCTCTATGGGTTGAAGCAAGCTCCTCGGGCTTGGTATGAAAGATTGATTGCATACCTCACTGAGCATGGATTTAAAAGGGGATCTGCAGATACAACACTCTTCATAAGAAAGGATAAGACTGGTTTTGTTGTAGCTCAAATTTATGTTGATGATATTGTTTTTGGTGCTACTAATGATTCTCTTGCTCACTCTTTTGCAGATGAAATGAAGGCGATGTTTGAAATGAGCATGGTTGGAGAACTAACTTACTTTTTGGGATTACAGGTTAAGCAAACTGAGACAGGAATCTACATCAATCAAGCTAAATATGCAAGGAATTTGGTTAAAAGATTCGGACTTGACAAGGCTTCTCATGCTCGAACGCCGATGGCTGCTAATGCAAAGTTGACAATTGATTCATCAGGTGAGTCTGTTGATGTTACTTTGTATAGAAGCATGATAGGTTGTCTTTTGTACTTGACTGCTAGTCGTCCTGATATATCTTTTAGTGTTGGTGTGTGTTCTAGATTCCAGTCTAATCCTAAGGTTTCTCATTTAAATGCTGTTAAAAGGATTATAAAATATGTGAGTGGAACCTGTGATTATGGTTTGTTTTATAGCAAAGAGTCCAACGTGTCTCTTGCTGGATTTTCTGATTCTGATTGGGCTGGGAATGCTGATGACAGAAAAAGCACCACTGGAGGGTGTTTTTATGTAGGAGCCAATCTTGTGGCTTGGATGAGTAAGAAGCAGAATTCTGTTTCTCTATCCACTGCTGAGGCAGAGTATATTGCTGCTGGGAGTTGTTGTTCACAGCTCCTTTGGATGAAGAAACTTTTGGGTGATTACGGGATTCCTCAAGATACCATGGTTGTCTATTGTGATAACTCTAGTGCTATAGATATATCTAAGAATCCGGTTCAGCATTCTAAGACCAAGCACATTGAACTTAGGTATCATTTCATTAGGGATTTGGTTGAAAAGAAAATAGTTGCTCTTGAATATATCCCTACTGATCGTCAAAACGCTGACATCTTTACCAAACCACTTGATGGAAGTAAGTTTGAGACACTTCGACAAGTGATTGGTGTACTCCGTTGTCCCTAGCTGTTTTTGGTTTCCATGGTCCTTGTGCTTCTTTGCTCTATTCTGTTGTGACCATTTTTTTTTTTGTTGTTGTGTTTTTCTTTTGTTCTAGGACTTGCATTGCATTACATACATGCATTTCATTCTAGGATTTATTTGTTTTCTCTTTTGATAATAATATAAAAAAAAAAAAAAAAAAAAAAGAAAAAAAAGGAGAAAGCAAAATCTGTGCTGAACACAATTTTTCTTGATTTTTGAAAACAAGGTTGGTCTTTCTTTTTACACATGTCATGTCTTGTGTACCTTGTTTAACTTTGATGAGCTTATTTTTTTTGCACTTAACTAGTTGAAACTTTGTAGTGCATGTTGTGTGGGAAAGATGTGTGTGGTTCTTAATCACTTGGCCTTAATCATGAAGTCACATGTTGTTGACTGTCGGACTTGATCCTTTTGAGAAAGGCATAAATAACCATCTCACCACTGTTCACTAGCCAATCATGAACACCTTAGTGCATATCATAAGATTTAGTGCTCGAGAAAGTGTAGCACATGCACAAAAAGAACATAAGGTGTAGCCTCAAATTAAATTAAAACTGGTGTGTACTATTAGGCTTGATGCCAATTCACTTAATTCAAACCGGTGTGTACTATTAGGCTGAATGCCAATTCATATATAAATAAGAGGCAAAAATGAAAGAAACTTACATGATTGCAAGCTTTTGATCTAGGAGATGTGGGAGTTATAGGATGTAACTCTTTAGGTGATAGTCTCTTTTAATTCTATGTGATGAATTGTGTAGACTTTGTGTTTGATTGCCATTCACGTATCACCTCACATGTATCTCAAGTCTTTGCTAGTTTCACACACTACACAAGTTACTCTTTGTTAAACACTGTACATGCTAGTGTGTGTGTTCTTGGTCCGACCAACCAAGTTTGAAAAATATCTTGAGATTTGTGCACAACATATTTGTTGCTTAAGAAAATTAATTTGGAAGACAATTAAAACTTGTGTTTGAGAGAAGTGGGTATAAAAATTTTGGGGTTTTTGAAAATGCATTCCATCTCATACTCATGCATTTTATATTCCTTGTTCAAATGCTTTGAGGAGTTGTTTCAAAAAATTGGGTTTGCAAATTTTCAAAACTATGTTTTTCCCAAAATTCAATGTATTTTTGCCCATTTCGATCGATCGAGGGTGTTTCTCGATTGATCGAAAAAGTGCCTCGGAAAGTGCTAAAACGTCTGTCACTTTCGATCGATCGAATGTAATTCTCGATCGATCGAACATCGTGAATATGCTTTTTAAAAAGGGAAATCTGACTTTTTCAAAGTTCAAATATTTTTTCAAACCTTTCCCTTTTTCTCTCTCCGACGAGGCAAGCCCAAAAGATTCAAGTTTTTGTCGTTTTCTTCCAAACTTTTTGCATAATCTCTCTCTCCTCAAGCCGGTATGTCTCTTATACCCTTGCTTTTGAGTTTATTTACTTGATTTCATGCATTTTTCATGCATTTTAGGAGGAGATTTTCGGAACTTTTCACATTGGGATTTTTGTTGATTCGGACCTATTCATGTGCAATTGATCAATGGGTTTTGTTGGGGACACTATATACTCCTGTTCTTGTATGTTTAATTTGATCAATTTTGGCTTTTGTGAAAAATTGAATTTCTAGGGTTTATGTTTGATCCGAATTGGGGCTTTTTGTGAAATTGGGTTTAATTGTTGAAATTGGCTTGTGTTATTGTTGCAATTGGCTGTTATAAACTGTTTCAAATAGTGTATAATGGTTAATTCATCAATTTGTTGCAAAAATTTTCAAATGGTTATCAAATTTTTTGGGTTTTTGTTGAGAAACTCTATGTTCAAGCCAATTTTATGCAAATTAAACTTACTTTTATCCTAATCACTGCATTAGTTCATGCATCATATCATCATTAATGATTCATGCATCATATAGATTTTGATTCTATATTTTTTCTTGTGCTAACTTGCAGTCTGCCTTGGTTTTATTTTCTCTGCTCTTTTTGGTTTTCTCTTTGTGTCTCTGTCCTATTCCTTAGCACCATGCCTAGGAAGACTAGAGCTCGTAGGACCATTCCCACTCCTACTCCACCCTCACCTACCTTTGATAGTGAGCGGTTCCCCTCTGAGAAAAACCAAGAGACCTTTGAGACTTTAAACCTCAATAGGAAGGTTTGGGCTGAGCGTTCTGTTCGTTTAGATGAGTTAGATCCTGCCATTAGGGCAAACTTTGAGCGTAGGGGTTGGTTACCTTTGTTGACCGTGTCTGATCCTCCACCTCCGGTTCTCTTGATTAGAGAGTTCTTTTCGAACCTCTCTGTCCACGTCTATGATTCCAACACTCTTGTTAGGAGTTGGATACGAGGTGAAGAGTACACCATTACTCCTCAGGTAGTGGCTGATGCTCTAGAGGTACCGTTGGTGAGTGATCCTGTTTACCCCTATGATGAGTCACCTGAGCTGAGTGATGTCATGTCCTACATCACTGGATCTTCTATCCAGTGGGGTTCTGATCCTCGGATCACCACCGCTGAGCTTCCTGAGACTACATATCTATTCTTTAGGATAGCCTGTCATTCACTCTGGCCCATTTCTCATCTGCACACCATTCCTCTTGAGAGGTGTGTCTTCTTGTACGCTCTTGTCACAGATGCTCCTATTAGTTTCCCCCATCTTTTTCTTCGTTCTTTGAACGAAGTTTATAGGAGTTCATCTACTGCCCATGCCCTTGTCCATCCTATTTTCATTCATAGGATTTTACTTTATCTAGGTTTAGAGGACTTCCCTGCTTCTGAGCCTGTTCATGTGATAGCTCCTATAGGTGCGTCTTTCCTTAGACAGAGGGCCGCTCATCTTCGAGCTGGTTCTAAACACCCTAGGTCTGATCCCTCTAGTAGCGCCCCTCCTTCTTCTTCTACAGGTCCTGCTGGTGAGGCTGTTCCAGATTCTGTAGGTGCTGCTGCTGTTCCTCCACCTTCTGCGGCTGACTTCGATGTTCGTCGTACTCTGGAGACTGTCATGACCGTTCAGGCGGCTCATGGTCAGCTTTTGGTGGATCTGTTCGACGAGATTCGTGCTCTGCGGGCGGATTTGGCGCATCTTCGTTCTTCCTCACCACCTCCTTTTGATGATGGCCTATGATCCCTTTGGCATTCCGTCACAAAAAGGGGGAGTAGAGTTTTGTCTTGTAGTAGTGTTTTTGTTGATAGGGGGAGATTTTTTTGTGTTAGGGGGAGAAATTTTTTGTAGCATGGATATTTTTGTGGAGTTTATTTAGATTGTATCTAGGTGCTTCACTTTGTATATCATTTCTGGGATATTCATGTTAGGGGGAGTAACATTGATTGATATATTGATATACATGTTTCTTTTGATTCTTGTTGTCTTTATGATTCACTGCTTATTGATTTATATTTATGAGTTGCTTCATTGATATATTTCTTTATTTTGTGTTGTGTGAATCTTACAAGAATATTATACCTATTTATATACTATTTGCTGCCACACATGCGTTTATGTGTTTGTTGAGTATTTCAGGAATATACAGGTTGATTCGACTAAGCTGCTGTCTACACTTGCAACCGATGGATAGTAGTTAGGTTGAACTTTTCTTTATGAGCATTATTATGTAAAGGGCTATTCTTGTAAACTTTGAGCTTTTATTGTGTGTTTTGTCACGGATTGCCAAAGGGAGAGTTTGTTAGGTTCTAAGGTCTTAGGATTTTATGTATTTAGAACTCTAATATGTAATGTTGGCAAACCATGATCAAAACAATGTATTTAATCTTGTTTAAGTTTGCTCAAAGATTGGTTTAATATTGTAAAGTTGGAATCGAGTGACTGCAGAAGCATTGGGGCTTCTCGGCCTGGCTCGATCGATCGAAAGTTAGACTCGATCGATCGAAAGTCGGCCCAGATGCGTTTTTCTGCAGAATTCCAACTCAGCCCTAACTCTTTAAACGTCTAGGTTTTTATGTTTTTGCCCTAGGTATATAAGGCAAACCCTAGCCACGTTTTTCAGAGTTGCACAAGTTGTATTGTTGCTCATGTATTGCGGTTTTGTGTAAATCTCTTGTGAGATCTAGAGGAGCTTTCCTTTACACAAAGCTTAGGGTTTTCAAGATTGAGATCACATCAACATCTTGATGATCAACTAGGTTGCAGCCATTAAAGCTTAAAGAGAAAAACAAGTGAGGAGCTTGTACTTGAAGAAGGAGTTCAAAGAAAGAAGTAGTCCGTGGTCTCGGAGCCTGCGCGTGGTCGTGTCAGGAAGTTACTACTGGTGGGTAGCATTAGGAAGTCAAGCGGGGAGCTTGTAAGTCCTTTTGTAACAACTTCAATTCTTTCTTAGTGGATTCCGTTTTGCCTTGAGGATCGGTGGGTAAAATCCTCCCCAGGTTTTTCCGGTGTGGTTTCCTGGGTGATCATATCTTGTGTTCTTTATTTTCCGCTGCTTTACTTATTTTATATGCATGATATGATCTTGTGATTGTTTTAACCTAGAATTACATAATTGACTAAGTAACAACTTGGCTAATTAATCTAGGCTACGCAATCTGGTTATTGTTTAAGGGGTCTAAACCGTTCAGTTCCAAATCATTCTTGCTTCTTTTGGGTGGTATGTCACCCCAGCAGGACATTCCTCCCAAAAAAGCCTGAGTAGGAACCTCAGAATAGGTATTCCCCTCTCCCTACTGCTAGACCACACCCTTTTACGTTTGACCCATGACCTCACCGTGTCCTGTATTGGCTGGGTACAAGCTAGTGATGTTTGGGCCTTGTGCGTGCCTCCCTTCCATGTATGTCCAAAATCTGTCTGCTGCTCATGCGTTCGCCGTGGTCTGGAGGCTTGCCTGCATAATCTGCCATCCATCCTTGACTTCTTATGTGAGCTGTTTTCTTATTTCCCGCTCCCCTTAGGGGTTGCGCTTTATTTGATGTTGGGCCTTGCCTTCTTTCAGCCTACTCCGTGACTGCTATTATTTCCCGTCATACCACTCTATCATTCCTACTGCGACGTTTATTTGACCTAGTCTTGTTGAGCCCCTTTGGGCCTGCCGTTTATTCTTTTCCTAGTGGCTCAGTATGACCATTGGTTTTCTATTACATTACTGGCAGGCTCCTGTGTCCCATTTGTTTTCTCTTGGGCATCATTGGCTCATTTGCTTTCCTTGGGCTTTCTTGACCATTTTCCTAACTCTGCATTTCCATGGGTTTTTATTAACTTCATTGGGCTTCCCCGGCCCAATTACCTTATCCTCATCCTTGGGGTTCATTGGCTTGCCATCAACCCCTTACTTTCTTTGCTTGCATTACTTCGGGCCTGCTGTGGCCCATTATCACTTTTCTACATCATATGCTGCCCATAGTGCCTGCCGTGACCGAGGTTTATTATTTTAGTCCTCAATCACCTTTGTATGGTCTGGGTATACTTGCCGACCACCATTGGTCCGTTGGTTGTGCCATTACCCATCACCAGACAAAGAAGATTGTTTTGTTTATTTGTCTGTCGTGGCACCCTTACCTGCTATGGTGTGAGTGCTCTTTCTCTCTCTACTCACCAAGCATGCACCTATTGGTTCCAGCTCATCCTTACTTCTTTTGGGTGGTATGTCACCCCAGCAAGACATTCCCCCCAAAAGAGCCTGAGCAGGAACCTCAGAATAGGTTTTCCCCTCTCCCCACTGCCAGACTATACCCTCTTACCTTTAACCCATGACCTCACTGTGTCCTATATTGGCTGGGTACAGGCTGGTGATGTCTGGGCCTTGTGCGTGCTCCCTTCCATGTATGTCCAAAATTTGTCTGCTGCTCATGGGTTCGCCGTGGTCTGGAGGCTTGCCTGCATAGTCTGCCATCCATCCTTGACTTCTTATGTAAGCTGTTTTCTGATTTCCCGCTCCCTTTAGGGGCTGGGCTTTATTTGATGTTGGGCCTTGTTTTCTTTCATCCTACTCCTTGATTGCTATTATTTCCTGCCATACCACTCTGTCATTCCTGCTACGACGTTTATTTGACCCAGTCCTATTGGGTCCCTTTGGGCCTGCCGTTTATTCTTCCCTTAGTGGCTCAGTATGACCATTGGTTTTCTATTACATTACTTGCGGGCTCCTGTGTCTCATTTGTTTTCTCTTGGGCATCATTGGCCCATTTGCTTTCCTTAGGCTTCCTTGGCCCTTTTCCTAACTCTGCATTCCCATAGGCTTTTATTAACTTCATTGGGTTTCCCCAACCCAATTACCTTATCCTCATCCTTGGGGCTCATTGGCTTACCATCAACCCCTTACTTTCTTTGCGTGCATTACTTCGGGCCTGCTATGGCTCATTCTCACTTTTCTACATCATATGCTGCCAATAGATTTGCTACTTCTCTCTTCCTGGGCTTCTTTAAGCCCGTTTGCTTCCTCAAAGCCCATTTGTTTATTTCATGGGTCTGTGATCCATTATTTCTGCTGCTTGGGCTTAATGGTTTTTCTATCTATTTACCAACTCATTTTTGCCTGTGTTACTGGACTTCTTCTTTCTTGTTGACTTCCAAAATGACCATCAATAGTTTTCTTAAAGTATTGTTGACAAACAAATCAAAAGATGCAAGAGAGTTTTGGAACCTATAGGGGCCACATCATTTAAAGTAGTTGTAGGCATATGAAAACTTCCTTTAATATCTATAGGGGCCACATCTGTTTCTTCATACTCATCAGCAATTCATAACAAATATTCTTAATGTTTTCTATTTTCTATTTTCAAATCATAATTTCTATCATAAATATCAGGAAAGTAAAACTCCAACAACTTTATCTTATATCTTGAATCAAAGATGGCAGCAATACCCATAACAACATTAATTAACATCAATCCAATAAGAATGACATTCTATTTATCATCTCATTTGAGAAAAAGTTTCATTCATTCAATGCTATTTTCAACTCACACACCAAAGTAAAATGCATATTAGCTATAACTAGAGAATAACTAAGTCACACTATAGAACAACTCCAACCTCTCACAAATGTCATTGGCTACATCCTAATCCTTATCAAGTGGCAAACAAGTGTAAGATGCTTCAGGTTTAGCCAAACGAGAGAAAATATCTTTATAATTCAAAGCAGTAGAAAGCATTAAGTAAGTTGAATTCTAACGTGTCTTACAATCTAAGAGCAATTCTTTGGTGCATTGATCACATAATATTTGACATGTATTTTCATCAAATTTCTGCCTCCTTTTTGGTGATTTAGTCCAATAAATCACATTATCACGAATCTTTTCAATACCATCACCAATAAGAGACAACCTATCTTGAACAACCAAATTCAAGATACATGTAGCACATCTCATATGCAACATAGACCAATACAACATAAGAGAACTAATGTCAAGCTTGTTCAAGAGAATTTTTATCATGATATCATTTGTACTACAATTATCAACAGTTACTGCAGATAACTTCCCATCAATGTTCCACCTTAAAAGAAAAATCTACTAGGACATCAGCAAGAACATCTTTTGTGTGTGGAAAAAGAACGTAGACAAACCTTGAAAATTAATAGAAATAATTCTAACATTACTCAATAAACACTATAATCAATGACATATGGTACAATTCATATGGCTTAATAAATCATATATTCATACTACAAAACAAATAGTAACAGAGAATTACCTTAAAACCCGACTTTGCAAGGTCCAAGTTTGATCGATAAAGTAAGTAGTAATAACCATGAACCTCTCTTTTTGTTAATTGAAGTTCACATATCAGTTGTGATTGCTATTCTACTTTCATTCTTGTCCATCATCTCCAAAGTCTTCTCCCTCTCATTATCATAAATGTTAAGAATGTCACTCTTTAAAGTATTTCTTGAAACAATTTTAAACATGGGTTGAAGAGAACCCATAAATTCTCTAAACCCAATGTGCTCAACCACTGAAAGTGAGTATTCATGTAGGATGACCATGCTAGCAAGATTACACTCCTCACTTTAACTTGATCAAAATTGTAAGTATTTAAACTCATCTTTCCATCCATCTTTTTTTGTTATTTAAGTAACACTTATTGTCACATATCCCCTATATCTTTCATTTCAGCCGTGAACATCTCACTAGATGACCATGCAAATGGCTTGTGCCCTGCTTAGGATCACCCAAGTAATACTTGCAACAGTATTGACATTGAACTCTAAGTTTCTCATTAACTTTCTTTCTATGAAAAGGATCACCTTAGCTTTTAGGTTAAGTATTATGAATGAGTTACTTTACTCACTTGGCACCTAAGAAAATTAAAATGAACATTTGGTGTAAATTAGACTATAATTAGAAGCTAATTTAAATTCAGTTTATATTGCGATGGTAATTTGACTTTAATATATTATCATATATGATTTAAGGCTCAAGAAAGAGATAAGAAGGAAAAGATTCAACCTAGCTAGGTGGGATGAATCTTGTCCATCATAATCCACCTCCAACACAAAGGATAACTTTTAGTTGACATCAAAATAAAGTCGATTGATTAGTATCGTTTTATACACTTTAGTGTTGTGCTTTTGGATCGCTAATGCTGGCCAGCAGCCATCCATTTTGTCAATAACATATTATCATTGGAGGCTATTTTCCGGTTTTGGAGGCTGTAAACAAATATTACTATACATTTTATTCTAAATCCGGATCCAAAAGTGGATATACTGGTTGTATGGGGTGCTCTTTTTGTTTTTACGTTTAAGTTTTTTTCCTTTGTTTGTATGCTACTCCATTCAGTTTTGTACTAAACAGAAATGGGCAAAATAATGTAGTCTATAACTAAGGTTAATATAATCCATTAAAAAAAAAAGGTTAAGATAATCGGTTTAAGATCATGTTTTATGAAGCCAAAGTTATTAGCTGGAATCATTCCTATTTTTCCATTTTGTAGCTAAAACTTGATCACTTAAAAAAAATTATTATGTAGTACAAATTTTTTACTAGTCAAACTTTTAACTTGGCACCATTTTATCAACAATAAGGTTTATATAGTATAGGAAATATCATAATATCTTAGAACTGTAGTGAAAATGCATATTCAGCCACAAAAAAAAAAAAAAAAAATATATATATATATATATATACACACACATAGGCGGCTCTACAGCTAACCCAGGGGTTCAAATGAACCCCCTAGCTTGGCCCCCAAAAAAAAATTATATATAAAATTTTAAAAAAAAAATTTTGACCCTTAAAATAAAATTTTGAACACCGTAACCCTAAATTTTGTTTAAACCCAATTCAAATAAACTTGAAATGTGATCATATTAGTGTTATTTTCACAATATTTTTACAATAAATGTTAAGTGACAAGTTGTAATTGGCTTTTTATCTAAACCCATAACTGACTTCACTTTTTTATATACTTCTAACAACTTGCCATCTGCATTTTATTGCGTAAATGTTTTGTTAGTAGCACTACTCTTAAAATTGCTCCATTGTTAAAAAATAAATAAACATTCACTCTGTACTCTGGCTTACTTTACTATTGATGGTAGAATGAAACTCTTTTTTCCTGCACTTTTCTTCTTCATCAACAAAAAATTACACCACTTGTACAATCAACTGATCAGTATTTAAATCTATGATTATTTTCTCATTTTCTCATTCTCTCTTTCTCCCTTCTATATTTTCTTTCTATCTAATCAAGTAGTTTGATAAGTATTCTACAGTTTTTCGAGTCCAAAAAGTCTTTTAGTGCTTACTCCAATTCCAAGAGAATGACCACATGTGTGGTTAAAAATCCATACACTTCAAAAGCAAAATCTTATATAAGTTACTATTTATTTTCTTTAGTTTAACGTTTACTCTCAGACCTACTCTTAGGTGTGTTACTATTCTTCTTTATTATATATTTTTATTTAATTGATATTACATATGATTGTAATAAATTATTATTAATTTGAATAATATGATTAGTTATTTATTTATATTTATTTATTTATATGCATTCTATTATTGTTTTTTTACCGATCTTTAAACTATTAATAATTTTTTTAGACTATTTTACTGTATAGTTGTATTGTATACTATTTAGAATACTATTTTAGATTATTTTATGTAATATGACAATTGTATATACAAAAAAAAAAAATAATAATCATTTTATTTTTTACTCCCCAACAACAAAATCCTATATATATATATATATATATATATATTGTAGTGGAAATATATAATGGGGACAGAAAATCTTCCCTTTCAATTAGAGGGAACCAGTAATTTGTCACTTTAGTGATTATGAATGATGAAGACTAATTGGGAATATTTCCATGAAACTAACGAAAGGAAACTGATAAAAACAATAATGAAGTGTGTGTTTGGCTCTAACTTAAAAAGACAACTTATTTTACTATTTAACTTATTTTTGCTACTATTCATGGCCCTACTGCACTTTTTGGTATTATTCATGGGTCCTACTATACTATTTCAGCTAACTTTTATCTTTATCTACAGTACTTTCAGAAAAAGTTTTCAGTTTTAGCAAAATAAGCGAATCTCAAACAGACCCGAAGATAAACAAATTAAAATGATGTGAATACTACCGTATAAAAGAAAAAATCATAATTTCTAAAAGGTTTTTTTTATAGGATTTACCAGAAATTTTTATTTTTATTTTATTTTTATCACTAGTATTTTGTTTTCTTTCCTTCCTATGATGGAACTATTTATGATTAGTGTAATATCATTTTATATGAGGGTAGACCTCACAAATATGAGACCCATCTCCATATGAAAAGATATGAATCATATAAATGCAGAAAACTCAGTATATATCATGTGGACGGAAAAGTTTTATTTTTTAATCACTATTTTTTTATTTGATGACCGAAAATTATTCGCGTTATTCTGATATTTTAACTTTTTTCATTTCTTTTATAGAGAAAAGTAAATTCAATATATATATACTTATCACTCAATATATTCCAATATTTCGATAAATTTGTCATTTTTTATATATAGCCAGGTGATTCAAATATATCACTCAATATATTCCAAAATCTTCCTTTTGTTTGGATTTTTCATAAATTTTTATTCTATATATTTTTTTTATATGCATTCAATATTTGACTGATACTTTTCAAATATGTCGGTGAAATATTTTTAATAATATTTTAAAATATTCATGGCATTTCTTATTACAAAAGAAAAGATATTGCGAATTCTCTGAATATCTCTGCAAAGATAAACCATGCCAACGGAGAATTTAATTGGGAAACCAAAAAAAAAACAAAGTTTTGATTGAGGAGCTTCAAGATAAAAAGCAGTCCTGACCGTCAAAAAGAAATACAAATACCAGCAGCTCCTATAGGCAATTTAAGGTTGTACAACCCAAACTTTCAACCATCTAACATGATTAGGTACAGGACTTTTACAAGTTTACTAGTTAGGGTGGCACGTGCAAGGTACATGCTACCTCTTAAGTGAGAAAATTAGGGTAAAATTTCTATTTGAAAAAGTATGAAATTATATACATATATAAAAAATGTATGTCATACAAAATTAATTTTATTCGTCTAAGAATTTTGATAGTTAATCACATACAAAGTTATGGTAGCTATTTAACATATGAATATTTATTTTACCATAATAGTTTCTTAGTACTTATTTGCTAAAGGTAATATCCACTCACTAAAACTTCTAAGAATGATAATAAATATCATCATCTTCCAACAATAAGAAACTAATTTTTGCTAAGATATTATAACATATTTAAATTTTTATCATGAATGATGTCATATGCTACAATTAAAGCTCGTCATCAAATACCTTTAACCATACATAATTAAAATTTTGTCATTCTTACTTTCTTCTTTATCATTCTACATGAGTCTAGGTGCAATGTTTAGCTTACTTAGTTTTTAATGAACACCCATTTTAGGCAAGAAAAGGAAAAAAGAAAAAGAAAAAGAAAAAGAAAATAAAAGGCATGTGTCATCGAATTTTCCATTAGATAAATTTGAAGTTTCAAAGAATTAAACCTAGAAAATCAATGTTCTTTAGGTGATAAATAAAACACCTTATATCACAATTCCAACTTTCTAAGCATTATTACCATCTAAAACTCAAAATATGTGAAGAAAATATTTTGGATGTTAAAATTTAGTGGGAGTATTTTAGACATTACACAATAGAATATTTTAAGAATTATAAGTTTTCATTAGGGTTTAACTGAGAGAATAACAAAATGACATATTTGCTATTTTCCAAACTATTAATGGAAAAATTGCTTGATTTTAAAGTTTAAAGAGGAATTGTGAACTACTCCAAATATAAATGATGAAAAGTGTTTTTATCCTAAGTTTTTTATTTTTTGGTGTGTAAAATTGTGTTTTTACTTAAAATTCTACTTAAAGATAAGAATACAAAAAAATCAACCCAAAAAATCTGGATACGAAATTGTGAATTTTGGCTCAACAATGTTGACTAAACCAAAAACAATTTCTAGAAATACAACAAAATGGTACAACATTTTCATAATAATAATATCTTTATAATTTTGTTATATTTTATTTTGACTTGTAAAGAATTGACACTTCAGCAGTTATTAATATATTATGACGACAACAAAATGTCTTAACATTTCCATAAAATATGTACAACATTATATACATTTTGTATATCTATAATGTAATATAATAAGTTTATATTACTAGTACAATATAAACTAAGAATTTTGCGAAGACATGGTTGTAGCTTAAGTTCGTTAATGCAAAAAAAAATAACTTTTAAGTTGCAAGTAATCACTAATAATGTTTTATAATCATATTTCCTTGTGTGATGGAGTATTTCACTCTTTCTTCTTCTTCCCTTTTGTTTGTTTGTTTGTTTCTTTTTTTTTTTTTTTTGTGGTTGAGATTTTTCGTCTACTTTATAGTCTTTATTGGTGCCCAATGATAGAAACATGATGGACACGCATGCAATGTGAGAAAGGGTCAACGACATGAGGATGAAGTAGCTTTTCCTTTCGCCACTTGTAAATTACCGCACATGTCTAGCTTCATTTTTCGGCTGCAACAGAGTTAATTTTAGACACGGATGTTTGAGAATGATTGGCATTAGCTGCAGATTAGAACAAGCTGGCGGCTGAGTTTATACCACACGTAATAAAACTATAAATGACTAATTACCAGAAGGTTCAGTAATATGAAGATGACCCTTTGACCCTACTACATCTTTTCTGAAACAGGAAAGCATTTATACTATATACCAAGTTTAAATTACATGTCCATTTCTTTAAGGTAACCACCAAGTCCATCTCTTTTTAGCTTCATTATTTATTATTTGATTTGTTCTTTTGTTCTCATGGTGATGTCTACTTTAATGCTATTGTACCTTTATCTTCGAAATCTTGAATTCCTGTTTCTGGGTTTTTCTCAATTGTTCATTTGACTCTATGCTTTTTTATTTTTTGTTTCTGGACTGAGAAAAAAGAAGAAAAAATAACTTCTGCAGCCCAAACTGAGCCTAATACTATCACTTGGCTTCCTAGCCATAGGTTTCAATTATTGTTAGATTTCTTCATTGGTTCCTGTTGATAGTTGGTCCTTATATATGGATGCACTTCTTCAAGGTCTTTCTCGTTCAATAAATGAATTTAAGCTTCACCATGCTTCAACTTCAGTAATGTCTAATCAGGATCTTGTAAAAGGGTTTAAAGACAGTCATGAATTTGCTAATCCACCTTTCAATCTTCCAACCAACCTACACCCTCCAAGTGTATCAAGTTCATCTAATTCAGGCTCAAGCTTGGATGGAGATTCATCTGAGAACAGTAGCTTTTCCAATTCTGTTGTTCTCAACTACATAAGTGAGATACTTCTAGAAGAAGACCTGGAGGGTAAGCCTTGCATGTTGCAGGATTGTTTAGCCCTTCAGGCTGCTGAAAAATCCTTCTATGATGCCCTTGGTCAAAACTATCCCTCCTCACCCATGCAACCCCATCCTTGTTTCAATCAAAATGCTGAGAGCCCAGATGATAGTTTTGAACAAAGTAGCAGTATTGTAAGCACTGGTAGCTATACTGCTGTCAAACACTCGTTTGAGTTCAATTTTAACTATGATCAAAGTAACTTAAAATCCTCTGATCATATACCTTCTCCATTTGACACCAGTGAAAACTCCCTTCTAGTACCACATTTGTTTAGTGACATAAAGTCGGTTAAGCAGATCAAGCAAGGGCTTCCAAGTGGTAGTAATCCGTTTTTTGATTGGGAGAGCAACCAACCAGTGCCTCCAGAGCCAAAGGAGACAATTGGGGAGGTAGTACCTAAGGTACCAAAGAACGGGAACACACTCAATGGGTCAAGGGGACAAAAAAATCATCAAGACAGAGATAATGATTATACTGAAGAAGGGAGGAGATACAAGCATCCAGCAGTTTATGTTGAAGAGCCTGAGTCAACAGAGTTGTTTGATAAGGTATTGCTTTGTCAGCCTACTGTTGATTCTGTATCATTTACTCCTCATGAAGCAGCAGCATCACAAAATGAAGGAAATGGGAAGACAAAGAAAAATGGGCGATCAAAAGGATCTACCGGTAAAACAACACATTCAAGGAAACAAGTTAACAAGGGGGAGATAGTAGATTTATTTAATCTGCTAACTCAATGTGCTCAATCTGTAGCAAGCAATGACCAAATAACTACAACTGAGCTACTTAAGCAGATTCGGCAGCACTCTTCTCCCTACGGTGATGGTACCGAAAGGATGGCTTATTACTTTGCTAATGCCCTTGAGGCACGCTTGGCTAACCAGCCTCCATTGTATATGCCCCTTGCAAGTAATGAGTATTCAGCTGCTGAAATCTTGAAAGGTTACCAGGTATATATTTCAGCATCCCCATTTAAGGCAATGTCAAATTTCTATGCTAACAGAACAATACTGAAAGTAGCAGAGAAAGCAAAAAGGGTTCACATTATTGATTTTGGCATTCTCTATGGTTTCCAATGGCCCTGCCTTATCCAACGCCTTTCTGTTAGACCTAGTGGACCTCCTAAGCTTCATATAACAGGAATTGAGTTTCCTCAACCAGGCTTTAGGCCTGCAGAAAGGGTTGAAGAGACAGGCCGTCGCTTAGAAAATTACTGCAAGAGATTTAATGTCCCATTTGAGTACAATGTCATTGCAAAGAAATGGGAAACTATTCGATTGGAGGATCTTAAAATTGACAGGGATGAATTAATTGTTGTAAACTGTATGTTCCGGTTAAAGAACATACCTGATGAAATGGTGGCAATGAACAGTCCTAGAGATATTGTATTGAAATTAATCAAGGGAATCAATCCAGAGATTTTCATTCATGGTATTGTTAATGGGTCATATAATACTCCCTACTTTCTTTCGAGATTCAAGGAGGCACTCTTCCACTTTTCTGCATTGTTTGATATGTTTGACGCCACTGTACCTCGCGAGGACCAACATAGGATGTCTTATGAGAAAGCGGTACTTGCAAGGGATGCTATGAGTGTCATAGCATGTGAGGGCTTAGAGAGGGCTGAAAGGCCAGAGACATACAAGCGGTGGCAAGCTCGGAATCTGAGGGCCGGTTTCAGGCAGCTTCCACTAAATCTAGAGCTCTTGAATGAAGTGAAGAGAAGGGTAAAGTTAGATTACAATAAAAATTTTGTGATTGACAAGGATGGTCAGTGGATGCTTCAGGGATGGAAGGGGAGAATTATCCATGCTCTCTCCTGTTGGAAATCTACTCAGGAGTAAAAATGATGCTGCTTATGAGTTATGACCAGTTAGAAATGGTGGATTTCAGGAGGTCCTATGGGCCTTTTCTTTTTCCTGTCTCATATTTGTATCACATTCATATTGGCATAATCATTGCTTACTTAGCTGATGTAACAAAAAAATTCTGTGTATCGCAGAGTTGCAGTCAATGTCGAAATTCATGCATTCAATTCTGACGTATGTAATACAGATAAATGAGAAGTAGATATGACTATAAGTAGTCTTTTTGGCATTGGGGCTCACCATATATAAGATAACATTACTATGTGAAAACTGAAAAGCATTCAGGGTAGCCAATATCACTAAAACACTTAATGCCTTGCAATTATAAGAGGATGCATAATTGTTGCTACTTCTCTTGGCATCATGATTCAACATGTTCAAAGATAATATTGCACCATGCAAAAGTGAGAATGAAGTTTATGACAGTATATTCTCAGTAGCTTTCTGACAGCTCTTTCTATATTTGAAAGGGTGTAGACAAAGAGTAGTACAAGGAAAGGCTTCTCTCCTCAATAATTGTTTAGATGAAACAAGCCAAGCTCAATTGTGGTAAAGATAAAAGTGATCATAAAACATCATCAAGAAAAACAAAGCTCATGATACAATTATACAAATGTGATGATATGTACGTGAACGCAAATTGGAGTAGGCTCAAAAATTTTCAAGTTACAATGACTAACAATGTATCGGTGCACATACAATTCAATAATTATATTATTCAGGTTATGTACATTTTTATTTTAAAAAATTTTAAGGGAATATCATTTTTAAATTCCTTAATTTTGATAAACAAGCTAAGCTTAATCTTATTTCGAATCTATCGCTTGTTTCAGGGAAAACCTTGTGGCCTCAAGTGCACACACTGTTTAACTGGATTCAAGTCCTCTCTTTTTTTCTTTTTTTTTTTAATTTCATTTTTTCTAGTGTAATGACTGGCATGGTTATACATTGCCCTTAGAGAAAACTACCAAAAGTTTGACTCATAGAAATGAGCAGCTATTGCAGCTCTCAACGTCAAATCTTATTGGCGAATTTTTTTTTTTTACAATTTTTGTCTTTTAAGTTTTAACTACTAATATAAAAATAATGTTATTCGAATAATAACTTTACCGTTTTAATAAATTATTAAAAAGGGTATTGCCCTCTCAACTTACATGGAGAGCAGGAATCGCATTCGACCGAGTTTCCACATGCACAAAGAACATGAAACCTGAAACAAAACTGTACTACTGTCAGAATATTTTAATGAATTATGACATGAAATTAAAGTTTTCCTTTGAGATAGTGATGATAAGGGCCTACATAAAAGTAATTGACATAATGATTCTTACTGGTCGGGCAAGCTGCTTATATAAAATTCCAGAGGGTCTTAAAAGTCAAGTTAGTCCAAGGTAAATATTATAGAAAATAAGAATAAAAAAATTTGTCCAGGTTAAAGATCCATGCTAGAAGGGATGTATCTGAATTATAGGAGACATAAAAATCCAACATTAATTTGACTGTTTGTAAGTGCGGTAGACTGGTCCAGCAGCCACCCACTACACACAAAAGACAACATTTTTTAAGCTTTTTTATCTTTGATTTATATGCTGTTAGCAAATGAATACATCATAATTATTTTGTTTTTTAGCTCCAAGGTGCAGGGTCTATACCAAGAAATAAAGAGAGACTTCAATTGAGACCGTAAAATAATTTGGGATTAATTCAAAGTTTAAGTTATACATGAACTTGGAATTCAATTATGTGGGCATAACTTTGGTCTAAAGTGGTTATGCACAAAGTTTTTCTTTTCTTTCTTGTTCTTGTTGAAATTTTCCTTTGATTTAAATATAATCAGGATGTGGATAATCCCTGTTTGTCTCAACCAATGAATTTCATGATCTGTTTAGTCAAACCCAAAACAAAAAAGAGCGAGTGGATGAGAGACATAAGGCTTGGGCGACAAGCTAAATAGATTGAGAGGGCGCTCCAAGAAATCAAAGGCAAAGTTATTTAAAGGTTGTAGTCAAAGTCGATGTCATTGGAGATTAGTCAAATGATACTAGGTGAAGAACGATGGAGACTTTTTTAACTAGCCGAGGAACAGAAATTAGCTGTTATTACCACCAGATGCGGAGCTCAGATAAGTCCCAACATTGGAACACTAAATCTTTAAAGAATGTGAAATAATAAAGAGTACAAAATTAAAAGATTAAAGGATCTTCAACTGTACTTTTAATGTTTTTGGGAGAGTTTATTGCTCCATATGATATGAGTTACAAGTAAATGTGAAACAGTTTGTATTATCATGCATAAACTTTATTAGTTTCTTTCACAATGATGGGAACTAAAAATTAGAGAAACTAGCAGCAGATCTCATGTGTTGTGCGTGATAATATTTTTAGGGTGGTCTCATTAATTTTATTTTTGCAGTATAGACTATTTTTTAAATAGTAATATATTTCATAATCATATTTTCATTAATTTGTTATAGTGAGGATAAAAAAATGTAATATATAATTTTTGTCATACCAAAATGAAAACAATTTTTTTTTTTCAAAAATTAAAAAGGTTGAAAAAGTATTAATTTTTTAATAAAAATTATTTATAACATTTTGTGTATCATTAAAAAGAAACTAAATTTTGGAAATTTTTTTTTAGTTTTAAAAATAAACTTTTGCAAACCCAATTTTTTTCTACCGTACAATGAAAAACACTAAGAAACGTATCAAAAAAATTTATAAAATTCAACAAAACTACAATTCAAATAAAAAAGAAAGGATAAAATAAAACTCACATCGATGTCAAACTCATTCTCCCAAATATGTAAAACACTTCAAATGTGATGTGATCAAGCCAAATATTATTTTAATACTGTCATAATCTAATCTAACATCTAATTCAATATGCGAAAAATGAATAGATAAATAAATAATTTTAAACTCGAAATTGAATTTGTTTTATTAAAAATCTCAAAAAAATACACTAATGAGATAAGGAAGATGAGCAATAATTTGTAAATGCTTAAAAACAATTACTCACACATCTAAAAATATCAAATAATAAAGATATAACAATTTGGTGCTAATTTGTTAAACAATATATTTACAACCAGTGAAAGGAACCTGCACAAAGACCATCTTCTATAATTGCACTAATTGTTCTTCATCATATTATCCAAACCATCCCACTGTTTTCCAAATCAACTAAAACCTAACAATAACACAAAATATGGACATATTATAATATAATTTTCTCCCAAATTTGGTCAACAACATTAAAAGTATTTAGTGTTGCAAATAAAATGATAAAAAAAATATATATTTGCATTAAGGAACACGAATGAGTTAGTCAATAATAAGACAATGGGCATATAAACTTCATAAAAAATCCAACAAAAAATGAAAAAAAAAAATGAGAGAGAGAGAGAGAGAGAGAGAGAGAGAACCTTTTGTGTGGGAAAATAAAATATGCATAAAATGAGAAATAGTGACAAATTTATAGTAAAATGATGAGAATAAGAAGAGATAAAATAAAGGGAGATAAATGAACAAAATTATATGTAAAGATAAAACTGTCTAAGAGGAATATGTATAGACAATACTTAGTTATAACATTAAAATTAAAGTAGATAAATATATAAAGTTAAAACCATCTAAAATGAATTTATAAAGCCAAAGTATTTATATATTTATTAATGTCAAAAAAATAAAAAATAAAAAATTAATATGAAAAAATAATGATGTAAAAATGACGTAAATGATGATGTGCCTTAATAGGAGTTTAGTAATAATAAATGCTAGGTTTTAGCTTTTAAATATATAGATAGATTAAAAAAAAAAAAAAAAACTGATGTTAACAATTAACTAACAAAACTTATTATTAGATTTGACATAAACAATATTTTATTTAATCGACGTATCATAATTTAAAATGATATATATAACCCAATTACATAAAAGTGAGTCATAATCAGAAGAAAAAAAAAAAAATATATATATATATATATATATATATATAAATTTTCTTCAAAGATTCTAGATAGAATTGATTAGACAAAGAAATTAGTTGTAACTAAACCAGATAATCAAGGTTTATTTATCTACTTCATTACAATCTCCTGTTTTTTTTTTTACTTTGCCGTCTTTAACCAGTGGCCCGTGAATGGGCCACACTCATACATCACTCATTCAGATAAACATATCTAATAAATCCTGCGTTCACATTGGACTTTGGTCAAATGACTTGATAAGAATCAAAACACACCATCTTCATCTGATACGATCAGAATACATTAACATTGTTCCGCTTTGCTCCAACACACAAATAGAAGATTTCTGATAAAAAGGGCTGGCGGCTTGCTTTGTCTCACTTTATGTGTGCTTCCCAGAAGGTTCAGCACCACTACTGTCAAGATCATAGCTCTATATAGTGCCTCATGATCTTCCACCTCTTATCAGATACTCTTAGTTTCACTACACTGATATCTGATATCTCCTAGGGACTCCTCTAGTTTTTGTTTTTTAACTTATATCGTTAACTTCAAGATATTCTTTTCTCTTTTTTTTCTCTTTTTTTTTTTTTTTTTTTGTTTTTTCCCTGAAAGTTCATCTTAATAAGTCTTGCAATTCTGCTACTGCCACAGACTTGAATAGGTGAATCTTCAATCTTTTCTCTTATCTTTCAAGCTTCTTTATACTGTGATATTTCACTTAGATTTCTTTGAAGTCAAATTATTTTATGGATACCCTTCTTCAAGAACTCCAAGGTCCTGAATTCATGAATGTGAATTCATTCAACCATGGATCAGTTACACAACGTTCAAAACAAGATCTTGCAAACAAATTTAAAGTAAACCATGAATTTTTCCAAGAGCCTTTCCTTCCAACTAATCCACTTCAGGATCCTGGTGATGATTCAAGTCCATCTTCAACTGGCACCAGCCTGGAGGGAGATCCAGCAGATAGTGGTGAAATTTCCAATGCCACTCTCAAGTACATAAACGAGATGCTTATGGAAGAAAACTTGGAGGCTAAACCCTGCATGTTGCAGGATTGTCTGGCCCTCCAGGCTGCTGAAAAGTCATTCTATGAAATCCTTGGTCAGAAGTATCCTTCATATCCTTGTTTTGATCAAAAAGTTGGGAGCCCAGATGGTTATTTTGATGGGAGCAGCAGTGTTGATAGCAGCAACAGCTATACTATTATTGGTGCTGACAATCTGGTTGAATCCAATTGGATTTATGATCAGGGTGAATTCAAATCCTTTTCTATGCAATCTTCTGCTATTGACTCTTCAGGATACGCCTCTCTGCTACTGGATTCATTCAGTGAAAGACAGCCAGTTGAGTCCCATCCACATGGAAATCATGAAATCATTGATTTGGAGAGCAGCCCATCAGTGTCTCCAAAGCAAACCACAGATGCTGCGGAAAACGCAGACATGAATAGGAGGCACACCTCACCAAATGGGTCAAGTAGAAGGAAAAATCATCAGCGTGAGGATTCTGACGATCTAGAAGAAGGAAGGAGCAACAAACAATCAGTGAATTATGCAGGCGATTCTGGGTCACTAGAGATGTATGATGAAGTATTGCTTTGTCCCGGTGGAATCCACGATTCGAAATCATGCGCTCTTCATGACTCTTCACGAAACGGAGCAAGCAAAAAGTTGCAGCAGAACGGGGATTCAGGAGGATCTAATGGAAAAACAACACGTTCGAAAAAGCAAGGTAACAAAGGTGGAGAAATAGTAGACTTTTGGAGTCTGCTAACTCAATGTGCACAAGCTGTGTCAAGCAGTGACCAAAGAACCGCAAATGAATTACTCAAGCAAATAAGGCAGCACTCTTCTCAGTTCGGAGATGGAAACCAGAGATTAGCCCATTACTTTGCTGATGCCCTTGAAGCACGCTTGGCTGGCACCAGGGTGTCAATGCATCCCATTGTGAGTAATGGGACATCTACTGCTGATATCTTGAAAGCTTATAAGGTATACATTGCCGCATGCCCTTTCAAAAGGATGTCAAGTTTCTTTGCTAATGGAACAACTAAGAAACTAGCACAGAAAGCACCAAGGCTTCATATTATTGATTTTGGCATTCTCTATGGTTTTCAATGGCCTTGCCTCATCCAACGTCTCTCTGAAAGGCCTGGCGGAGCTCCTAAGCTTCGGATAACGGGAATTGAGCTTCCCCAATCAGGCTTTCGGCCTACAGAAAGGGTCGAGGAGACAGGGCGTCGCTTGGAAAATTACTGCAAGAGATTCAATGTCCCATTTGAGTACAATGTGATAGCACAGAAATGGGAAACTATCAAATTGGAGGATCTCAAAATTGATAGGGATGAACTAACAGTAGTTAACTGTTTATTCCGGTTAAAGAACATTCCTGATGAAACAGTGGCAATGAATAATCCAAGGGACACTGTCCTAAAGCTGATCAAGCAAATCAATCCAGATTTATTCATGCATGGGGTCGTTAATGGAACATACAATGCACCCTTCTTTGTCACGCGATTCAGGGAGGCATTGTACCACTTCTCTTCTTTGTTTGACATGTTTGATGCCAACTTGCCTCTTGAAGATCCTGGGAGGTTGCGGTATGAGAAAGAGATGGTTGGAAGGGAAGCCATGAATGTCGTAGCGTGTGAAGGTTTGGAAAGGATTGAAAGGCCAGAGACCTACAAGCAGTGGCAGGTCCGGAACTTGAGGGCTGGGTTCAAGCAGGTCCCATTAGACCAGGAACTCGTGCAGAAAGTGAAGAAAACAGTGAAGTCAGAATATCATAAGGATTTTGTTGTGGACGTGGATGGTCAGTGGTTGCTACAAGGATGGAAGGGGCGTATTTTATATGCTCTTTCCTGTTGGGAACCTGCTTAAAAGTTCCCATAAAAAAAAAAAAAAAAAAAAAAAAAAAAAAAAAAAAAAAAACTGCTTAGAAGTTTTGTATAGTATTGCAAATCCTATGTTTTTTTTTTTTTTTTTGGTTTTGTCTTTTGGCATGTCACTAATAGCTTTGGATGTACAAGTACTGATGCTTGGTTTGTTGCTATCCCAGACAATATAACAACGAATTATTGTATTGCAATCAATATTTCCTTTTTGTTGACTTCATGAGTTCAATTGTAATATTGTTCATAGTCACAAGGTAACCCCCTTCCTTCATGGATTCAAGCCTCCAAGGCATGCTCAACAATTTGTCCTTTTTTTTTTCTTTTCCGGGTAGCACATGTTCCACTGTTTAAGACTAGAAACAACGGGTGTGATAATCTGAGCAGCAAGCTACATCAAAATGGCATCAGGAATCTTTAAGTCCTTTTCACCTATTAGGTAGGGGTGGGGGACGATGATAGATGAGCAACCCATGTTAATCTATAGTATTGTACTATTGTCATCTAGACTTTTCATTCTTATACGACACAAAATGCTTCAAGTAAATTATTTCTCAATGCAAGGAGTCTTATTATTAAGTAAGATAGACTTATTATTAAGTAGCACTGTCTGATTCTTCCAATGCAAAGAGTCTTATTATTAAGTAGCACCGTCTGATCCTTCCATGGAAGAAAACTTGAGTTTGAATGTCTTTCCCTCAGTTGTTGTAAACAACATGAACAAAATTAAAGCCGCAAGATACTATGCAAAGGGTAGACTGAAAACAGTATTGATGTCATTCATTGATGCAAGAGGAGAGGAGTGGCAAATCTTCCGTAAACTATGAGCATTTACCTCAGGGTTTCTTTAAGGTAAAAGAAAAACAAAAAAGGTGCAGAAGCTTTAAAATGACCTCATTCATAGCAACAAAACAGCAGGCTATTTGAGTACAATACAAAATTTTTTTAGAAAGGAAAACTGACTCGGAGCCATCTCGAAAAGCCATGGACAAGGGTATGAATATGATTCATATTATATGATATGTTACTCTCAGAAAAGAAAAGTTCTATAATAGAAAATTATGAATAACGCAAAACCAGATAGAATGCCCATCAAATATGTTGGAAGTGGTTAGCTGTTCAATACTACATTTGTAACGGAAAAAACTAGTAAAGTTTAATAGTTTATCTATATCTGAATATTCAACTGTAGTCATTGGTGGAGATATTATATTGCCCTAAAGCCTACACACTAAATTCTGAAAGGCTTGAAAGGAGCAAGAGCTAAATTCCACCTTCTAGAACTAATGACTAGTTAAGAAAAATATAATTAATAAAAGAGATATAAATTCAAATTTTGGGAAGTAAATAAAAAAGAAACTAAAACAATTGTGAACTTGGCGGTCTAAGAACACTCCATTCCAGCTTTTCACCTGTTGGATTCTTGAAAGATCCTTTACCATTACTCATTTACTTGATGATGATTGTTGATTGCCTTAGAACATTTTTTGGTGATATATTTGGGTATTATGTTTCAGATACCACTTCATACTTTTTTCTTTTTCTTTTAAGGCCCCATTAGCATCAAAACTCAATTTATCAGTGTTCGAGCACCCTGCTTCATCCATTAATGATCCATTTTCTCTGTAAAATTCGAATAGACGGAAAAAATATCAGATGTGTCAACATTGCAAATAAGAACATTTTGGAATGCATTTTTCACTAGGCATGTATGCAAGCACATAGTCTAAATCTTATTTCAGATCTCTCAATATCTATTTCGCTGCATGGATTTATTCAAATTTTATGTACTATTGACAAATATATGCATATAATAAGTCTGTATGGAAGATAGTCAGCACCAAGATCTCCCTTGAAAGATTCAAAACTAGAATAAACTTTGTAAGAAACTACTTTCTGTAAACTAATTAAAATGGATAATACGAGATGTACACCCTCAAATATCTTCAGACCTGTAAAATGAACTTCATATGAAATTTTACTGAACTCAGAAAAAGTACACAGACTAAATACATTCCAAAGGTATAACCATCCAACCCTTCTGAGGGGGAGAAAATTATATAAAATGATGCAAACTGGGTACAGTAAATTGGCACAATTTTCACTCCAATGAAAACAAGAGCAAGTAATCAATATTAATTCAATTTTTTCAGAACTAAGGGATGTCTGCTAATTTGATCCATTGATTCACTCACTTATTTTATGAAATGACCAAACAATCTGAACTTCACTTAACAAAGCATTATGCCTTCCATCCCATCTAAGGATTATTGTTTTTCAAATTTTTAGTGGCTCTACAGTTTCAATAGTCAAATTATTGGATTGAATCGGCAACATTGATAGCAGCAGAAACGCAGCATGCAATAACAGAGTTTTGAAACAATTTGCTCAACCCAATTGGAGAAAAATATCATCTATGCAAAGTTTCTAAACTTTAGTGACATATTTGTACAAATAACAAAAGTCAATATCATTAAATAATTTGAGAAGTCAACCAACCTCAAAGATATTCCACTTTGACTACCAGAAGAAGTGGCAGACACTGGCTTTGCTGCTGCTTCATTCAGGTTCTACCACCACATGGCATTGCATGAGGAGAACAAAAGCTAAAGGAGAAGCACAGGAGGTGAATAGTCATTGGATATTTGAGGTTACTTGACCTTTGCGTGAGGAGAACAGAAGCCAAAAGAGAAGAACAGGAGGTGAATACTGAATAGTCATAGGATATTTCAGGTATCTTGACCTTTCTACTCGCATCAATAGAAGGATTAAAACTTTGAAATGGCATGCAACCTATAATTGCTCCAGGATGGGGATCACCCTCTGTCATTGGATATTTGAGGTCACTTGACCTTTGAGTGAGGAGAACAGAAGCCAAAAGAGAAGAACAGGAGGTCAATAGTCATAGGATATTTCAGGTATCTTGACCTTTCTACTCGTATCAATAGAAGGATTAAAACTTTGAAATGGCATGTAACCTTTAATTGCACCAGGATGGGGATCACCCTACATAATGACCACACTGTAACTAAACAGATAGCCATTCAAATGGAACAAAGCAAAATATGAACAAAAGCATGTTGCAAAGTAGAAGTAAATAAGCAGCTTCAGTAGGTTGTTGCAGCTGTTCTATTATCCAGTATCCACAGAATCCATTGCTTGTATCTAAGTTTCCCATTATGTGTTGAATATTACAGGACATCAAATATATATATAGGCTGCTCTTACTTTACTAATGGATACTGTAGAAAATTTTGCATGTCACTAACCCTTTTTCTTTTCTGAAATAGTAAACAAATTGCTCCTTTTTTGTAACATTAAAACTCAATAGTCTGCAGTTGTGTGATATATGTCCAAAATGTAATTTCAAAAATATTGTATGAAAGTGAATTTAACCTATATCATTCAAAAGCCTTCAAAACACCAAGAAATTTCATTCTCAGTCATTGCTACACCATCCACAAAGAGCTCAACTGATCAGGTATATATAAAATCTAAATGAAAAGGCTACAACTATTTTAAACGCTGCTAAGAAATCTGTGTCACCAATCACCATCCCCAAAATGGTGGGATGCACAAACAATGGTTATGGTCTACCAATATCTAAGAACTATGACCACAGACATAACACAGGACACAGAAATTCTTTAAAAATTAGGACACAATACAGCAGCGACACATCAATTATTTAATAAATATATACTTTTAGGTATATTTTTAACGCATATTTTACATTTATTTCAGTTTCTAGACATGAGTAATAACCATCAGCATTTTTTAAAAACATATCTAAAATTAATTTAAAGAATAATAGATAACAAAAAGTGCATCAATAACCATTAATGATGTTTAAAGTATAAACCAAGAGTACAAATAACCTACAAACAATTCAACTGAAAATAATAATAATAAATGCAACTATTAGGCCACTAATGCTACAATTACATAGTGATGATAATTTAAAAAATTATAATTAAACTATTAAGCTATTAAATTATTAAACTAACAATTTTTTTTACATTTTCATGTTTACTATTTAAATGGCCTCTCTGAAAAGTTTTTTATTTTTTTTTTAATTTAATAAATTTTCAGTTAAAAAGAAAATGCTTACCGTTAAAAAATTATTCACAATTTGACAGTTAAAAAAAAAAAAAACAAATGTGACTAACGGGTTAGTTGGGTTAACTTGGGTAATTGCATAATGGGTACCAAGGGACCTTGGTTAGGACTCAGAAAAAATAGTTGAGTAATGAAGTTAAAGGAAGAGTATGGATCTAAGGGGGAGCTAGCAGTGAGATGCTGCAGCTTACAGTAATGCCACTGTTGATGTGCTTGTCGAGGATCACCATGGCCTCCTAGAGTTGAACAAAGTAGGAGAAGAGATTGCAGAGGCCCTCAGTGGTGGTGTTTCAGCCAAGCCCATGGATGAAAAGATTCCACTGAAGCATCCGAGTTCGTCAGTGATCACCAAACCAGTATAGGTCTCAGGTGCAGATCCTTTTTTTTTTTTTTTTTTTTTTTGGCAATCAAGTCTTGACCGTGTCCAAAATTTAAAAAATTATTATTATTTTCACTGGACACACAGGCAGCTGTATCTGAGGCATCCATGTTCAAACATGGACAAGCTTTTTTTTGAGTCCATGCTTCCTAGATAAATATATACAAGAGAATTTTTTCAGAAAATAAATAGCGGGGATTGAATAGTGTGTACATGTCCATGTATGAATTTTCCCATTTTTGAACCCATGAGTGATCCCTATCTATCAATTTCGTCTTTTTCCTAGTTGAGAAATGAAGTTTCATCTCATTATACATTGATGGATGCTCAAAATGTAAGAACAAAAGGTGAAAGCAGGTGCTGCTGCCTGACATAAGCAAGAACTGCTAAGAAGATTTCATAGAAAATTAACATTTTCATTGATCCAACTAGGTAGAGAATAACATCCCATGATTGATATCCTTACACAATGGGAGTTTGTCCTAGAAACCTTCAGATAGCAAGATTAGTTATACTTGTAACCTGCATATCCTCATAATGTAGCCCCACAAAAACACTTGTAATGTGCAAGAGTTCTTATTGATATTTCCAGTATGGTTTGAAGCCTGAAGAGAAAAGTTAATTCAGAAGTCAACATGGTCTACAATCTGCATCTCTTTCTCCACCCCCCACCCCCCTTTCAGCTAGAGCTTCTTACATTATGAAACTTACATCTCATACAACCTTCAAGAAAAGTGGTGTAACAGAGGGTTGTCAATTAGCAAACTTGCACCACCTATGCAGCCTATAGATTACAATGAGAAAAAGACAAGCATATTGAAAAAATTGATGCATCTTCTGGTGGTTATTTCTGCTGTTTACATAATCACATTTTGGGCTCATCATGATCACTTTTTACTATATGATGCAACATGCTATTTCAGATGTTTGACTACATAACATATATAGAATCAAGGTAAGCCTCTAAAATAGCGCACAGAAATCATTGCATCTGACATTGTGAATCTTCAATTTACAAAGCTTATGGCCTTTGCACCAACACATAATGTGTTTGGTATACGGCATAAGGGTTCCTAGTCTACAACTTCAAGGGGCTTAGCTTGACATCTAAGAAGTCTTTAATGGCATCATAAGGCCTTTGGTTTTAGGCCTTAAAAGAATCTCAATTACAGCATCTAATACAAGTAGGCTAAGGCCATCTGTTTTGACGAAAGCATAAGGGTCTTCCTCCAAAAAAAAAAACAAAGCAAAAAAGCCACTTCAAAGTGGCAGCTTATGTATGGGACAACAAAACCTGCTAAATTGCAGTTATCAACCATATTACACAATCAACAAATCCTATAATCTTTCAAGATTTCAGAAACCAGATAGGAAAGCAATGCAAAAAACCATTTTCACATGCATGACTACACATCAAGCAAATATTCAAGAAGCAAAACAACAGGGAGCCCTTTATAAAAGAAAGGAATAAAAATGAAGGAAAAGTATCACTTTCCTCTCTCAGAACTTCCATTTACATGAAAAAAAAAAAAAAAAACCAATCAAGTTTATAGTTTTACAGAGATTGAATTTGATAGCAAACATAAAAATTGAAGGAATACCCAGATGAATTAATGCAAAACCCAGTTCAAATCTCAAGTGGGTTTATCTAAATTTCGCAAATAGAAGCTTATACGGAAAATAAGAGAAAGTTTTGAATTTTGTTATACCTCAGAGTGCTGGTAAGCTCCGGGCTAGACCATTTTAGGCTCATGGACAAGTTCTTTTGTTGTTTACTACTTGGAGTTGGAAGTGAGAAGCGCTGGACGCTTCATAAGAAGGGTGGCCGTTACGTTAGACATGGCAAGCGGCAGGTCCGGTCAGAACATGTAGTCTTAAACGGGTTGGAAGCAGGGACTGGTCAATGAGTTTTGGTTACAACTTGCAAGGAAATTCCAATGCTACTGTATTTTATGTAATTCCACTTTTTCACTCCGCCAGCTAAAGGAACCCTTACTTGCTTTATTTGTTTGTTTGTTTGTTTATTTATTATTATTTTTTTTTTGGGAAAAGCATTTGCATTGGCTACTTCTGTTTTACGAAAGAAAGCAAAGAGAAGGGTTGGGTACAAGCTTCCGGGTGTAGGGGACAAGGGCCTGGATAAAATAGGTAACTAATTTTTTTTTTTTTGATTATCTTTTTTTTTTTTTTAACTATCTAGTTAGTAGTTAAGGATTTAAAACTATAATTTTTACTAGCATTTCAAGTTTAAGAGACTCGATTTAGGGTTTATAAATCGAGTTTTTGAAACCCGATTTTCATGAATTGTTCACGTCTGATGTGGCATATAAAGTCTCTAAAACTCGATTTACAAAGCAAAAGGAAAAAAAAATTTAAGTCTCAAGTCTCTCAGTCATTCCCAAAAATACCAAAAAAAAATCCAAGAACAGCACAATCAAATCAGCCAATACAAAACATCAAACCAAATCTACCCAACAACCACCTAAAATCCAGATTAAAAATAAAAAAATAAAAAACCCAAAAACCCATCAGATCAGAGAGAGAAAGACCCAGATCTGCCTGGGTCTGGGCACCGCGGCCTGGGCCAGCGTGGCCTGGATGCGCGCGGCCTATCCCAGCACGGCCTGGGGGCGGCTGGGCAGCGCTGATCTCCATGTCTTCTTCTTTTTCTTCTTCTTCTTCTTCTTCTTCTTCTTCTTCTTCTTCTCTCTCTCTCTCTCTCTCTCTCTCTCCGCGTTTCTGTATTTTGGGTTTTGGGTCTATATTTTGTAATTATTTTTGTTATAAATCGAGTTTTAGAAACTCGATTTCTATGTAGACGCCACGTGGAAAAAATACCACATCAGACGTGAACAATCCATAAAAATCGAGTCCCAAAAACTCGATTTATAGACCTTAAATCAAGTCTCTTAAACTCGAAATGCTAGTAAAAAATATAGTTTCAAAACCTTAACTACTAACTAGATAGTTAGAAAAAAAAATTAGTTACCTATTTTATCCGTCGATGTTTATGTCTTTATAAGAGAGTTTTACACACGCACACGCACATATATATATATATATATATATATATATATATAATAAAAATAAAAAAAGGAAAGCAAAGAATACCACTTTCTTTACCATTAATTATTGTTTAAGATAATCGAGGGAAAAAAATAAACAATTGTGTGTGTGGTTTGTTTCTCAAAAAAGAAAGAGATAATTATCCCACATTATTTAGGGATAAAATTTAATTACAAAATTTGTTATAACTTTTGTAAAGACACAAAAATCAAACAACCCAATCCACAGAAAAACAAGGGAAAGAGAGAAACCAGAACAAGAGTATTGAGAGAAGAAAGTGAACAGTGTATCATTTTGTGTAACAATTGCCTCCTCGGGCAAGCTTGTGATAAGCCTTATATATACATAAACTTTGATTTGTAGTTATTCTCTCCCTATTTTTGTCCTCAAGCTAAACCCCCTCATTTTTTTGTTTAACCCACTCTTTTATAAATAACTATGGATTTGGGCCTAATGGAGTGGCACAATCCTTACTATTCTAAGTGGACTTAAGCTGTTTGATTTTTGTATTCTTACAACCTTAAGTTACAACCTTATTTAATATTTTTTTATTAGAGGTAAATTTTAACAAATCTACCCTTAGATTACATCTTCTTCTTATATCTTCCATGTTTGCAAAATTTCTAGAAAATTAAAAATCAATAGCTATGTCATCAATAAATTGTTTAAATTGCAAGTTTTTAAAGTTTAAAATTATGTATAAAATATAAGCTTATAGATCATATAGTAAATAATATCTGATTGACACAAAATTTAACATGTGAATTAAAAGCGTAAAGAACATGCAATTCAACGGTTAGATTTTCAAAATATATAGTAATATTTATTTTATTGAGTAAAGTTGTACCCTAAAACTACAACCAGTTTTGTAACTAAACTTTGTCCTTATTTAAGAGTGTATTGTGTGTAGTATAGGTTGTCACACCCTTTCTTAAAAAGTTACCATAGAGTTTATAGTGTGCTTATGTGTTAGAATCTCATTTCCTCTTACTTGTGTTTTTAAATATATATATATATATATATATATATATATATATATAAAAATAATAAATAAATAAAAACATTGGTTTAGCTTGCCTCAAGTAGTTTTTCAACTAGACGCTTCAGTTTCTTATTAAAATAAAAAAAGATTATCCATTTAAAAAACTATTTGAGATAAGTGAGACCCAAAGAAGATAATCAATAAAAGTGACAAATTTAAAAGACAGTAGAACCTAAAAAGTATTTACATCCCTCCCAAAACCCTTGACTTTGACTAAAACAATAGATTTTATTTCATTCTTATTCTAAAAAAAAAAATGTGGTTTTAAAAACCATTTTTAGAATATAAACCAATCCTAAGCATTTGATTGACCCAACCAAAAAAGCGATCCAACATAGAACAACCTTCTTCATACAAAGAGAAAAAAAAATAAGTAAGGGAAAATTGGGATGGAAAAAATATGTGTGGTTCCACGACCACGTACAATGGAAGCCATGAGCGAAAAAAGAATGTTTATAAGAGAGCCGTTGTAGAAGAGCTAGACCATTAAAAAATATATATGGTTGCCATTCTTGGCCCTTTTAACCACCACTCTCTACCATCATAATTAAGGGAGGGGGTTGGGTATGGTTTGGGGTATTTTCTACTCGAATAATCTACCCAGTTTAAGAAATCCTCAATCCAATCCATGACAGCTCTAAAAGTCAATGTAACTTTTTTTTTTTTTTTTTTGAGAAGCCCGTCTAGACAATCTTATTAAGCAAATGACAAATCAGAAATTACAAATGGACTAACATCTTGTGGAACATGCTCCATCCATACCAATAAAGGAAAAGAAACAATTGCTCTCTTAGCCAACGCATGAGCTGCACTATTGCCCTATCACCTAGTGTGAGAGAAAGAAAAGGTTCTAAGTGAACCTACCATAGACACTATGTCTGACAATTTCACCAATGCATGAGTGACGCCAATCTGTAGCCTGCAACGCCTTGTACACCACCTCAGAATCACCTTCTAGTATTGAGGAAGATAAGTCCAACTCCACAGCAAATTTTGTTGCTTTTCGTGCAGCTAAAGCCTCCAGCACCTCCACTGAACCCGGGTATAGTATTTTTTCAGCTAAGGCAGCAATCACCTCCACCCTTGCATCTCTAACAATAACTCCAATCCCAGCTTCCCCTGACTCGGTGAAAACTGCCCCATCATAATTCGTTTTATACATGCCTTCCTCTAGAGGTTGCCATTTAACATTGCCTTCCCCTGTTTCTGTGATTCCAAATGAACCATGCCACCACTTCGAACAGCTCCAACCTCTGAACTTGCTGTCCTAGCATATTTATCAACTCTTGCATGTCATGTATTTGGGGATGCTCTGTTCGAACCCAGCTGAAACAGGGGGCCCACACGTGAATGAGCTTCTCGCAATCCTATATAGCGTGGAATGTGGATTCTTGCTCCGATAGGCAGGCGCTGCATTCTGCATCCTCAATGATTTTTCGTTTCTTCAAATTCTCCTTAGTGGGTAATGCATTGGAACAAACATGCCATAGAAAGTTTTTTATTTTATTAGGAACCTGAAGCTTCCAAACCTTTTTCCAAAAAGATTTCTAGTGCGTCGGGTCTAAGCTTGAGGCATTACTAGCATTTGCTTCCTCACATAATTTTTGATAACCTGCTTTGACTGAGTACTCACCATCTGGACTATCAGGCCAAATAATTCGATTGCATTGATCCGTCCAACACAGGGGAATGGCTTTGATCCGATTTGCCTCAAAAATTTGGAAATTCTGGTCAAGCATGTTCTGATCCCAAGAATGTGTAGACGGGTTGATGAGAGCAACAACCTGGGCACCATCCAACTCTGGAAAAATTATAGAGTACTTTAGCGGACCACGTCACTTGTCCATCATTTCACTAAAAAACTTTAATTTGTTTAAAATTACTGAGTCAGTAATTAATTTCTATTTAAAAAAATTTTCTAACTAACAATTTTAAACATGTGAAAATTTTTTAGTGGAATGGTTGACCACATCACTTGTCCACCATGTAGATCTTATAATTTCTCCTAACTCTGACCTTCGTGGAGAAACAATTTTAGCTGATTCGTTCCCTGGCAACCAATTATCCTTATATATGTCTATGCTCCTGCCATTGCCTATTTTCCATCTCATGCCCAAAGATATCACCTTCCTCGATTTGAGGATGCTTTGCCAAGTATAAGACCCCGTGATTGCTGATGCTTCAAAAATTGACCCCCTTGGAAAATACTTTGCTTTAAACACCCTATAAAACAGTGATGATTGATCCTTCAACAACCTCCAAACTTGTTTTGCCAACATAGAATCATTAAACCTCCCCAAGTCTTTGAACTCCATCCCTCCCTCTGTTTAGGCTTGCAAAGAACCTCCCACTTCTTCCAATGGATTTTCCGTTGCTCCCCTTTTTGCCCCCAAAAAATTTTTCGAATTAAAGCCTCAATTTCATCTCAAAGACCAATCCGTAATTTGAAAAAGCCCAAGGCGAATGTAGGAATCACTTGCACCACTGATTTAAGCAAAGTCTCTCTACCCGCTTGAGACAATAACTTCTCTTTCCACCCTTGGAGCTTACTCCGCACTCTTTCTTTTATAAAGTTGAGGCACATCTTCCTATTCCTCCCAACCACAGCCAGCAAGCCAAGATATTTCTCATACTCTTTCACTTCCGGAACTTGTAAGAAATTTGAGATTACGGCCTTCGTCTCTTCATTCCCGCTTTGCTAAAAAAGATGTTTGTCTTCTCCCGGTTGAGCTTTTGGCCTGAGGCTCGTTCATACAAAGACAAAATATCTTGGACAGCTCTTAAATCTAACATAGTATCTCTACAGAATAACAAACTGTTATCTGAAAAAAAATAAATAAATAAATAAATAAATGTGAGATTCTTGGTCCTCTTTTGCACAAAGAAAAGCCCCTTATACTATCATTTGAGGCTGCTTGCTGAAGCATTCTATTCAAACCTTCTGAACACAACAAAAAGAGATAAGGAGACAGTGGGTCTCCTTGCCTTATTCCCCTTGATGGCCTAATATCCCCCCTAGGCTCTCCATTCACCAAAATTAAATAAGACACCGTGCTGATACACTCATAAACAAGAGATACCCACTTTTCACAAAACCTCAATTTCTCCATAATCTTCACCAGATAACTCAATTCCACTCTATCATATGCCTTACTCATGTCTAACTTCATTGCCATAAAACCCAATTTCTTGGATTTCTGATTCTTCATATGATGTAAGGTCTCAAAGGCAATCAAGATGTTATCAGAGATTGCCTTACTAGACTGAAAAACACTTTAAGTTTCTAAAATAATACTGGGTAAAATATTCTTAAGTCTATTTGCAATAACTTTAGAGATAAGCTTGTAAAGAATATTACACAGTGCAATAGGACGATATTCAGAAACTCTTACCAAGCTTTTAACCTTTGGAATGAGAGTGGTGTAGGTTTGATTTATTGAGGAAGGGATGGAGCTCGTGTTGAGACATGCAAAGACCGATCAGCCACTTCATCCCCAATGACCGACTAGAAATTGAATAAGACATCGTGCTGATACACTCATAAACAAAAGATACCCACTTTTCACAAAACCCCAATTTCTCCATAATCTTCACCAGATAACTCCATTCCACCCTATCATATGCCTTACTCATGTCTAACTTCATTGCCATAAACCCAATTTCTTGAATTTCTGATTCTTCATATGATGTAAGGTCTTAAAGGCGATCAAAATGTTATCAGAGATTGCCTTACTAGACTAAAAAGCACTTTAAGTTTCTAAAATAATACTGGGTAAAATATTCTTAAGTCTATTTGCAATAACTTTAGAGATAAGCTTGTAAAGAATATTATACAGTGCAATAGGACGATATTCAGAAACTCTTATCGAGCTTTTAACCTTTGGAATAAGAGTGATGTAGGTTTGATTTATTGAGGAAGGGATGGAGACCGTGTTGAGACATGTAAAGACCGCATTAGCCACTTCATCCCCAATGACCAGCCAAAAATGCTGGAAAAATAATGGAGGCATGCCATCAGGTCCTGGAGATTTGGGGGCTTCCATTTGAGATAGCGCAATATCCACTTCGGCTTTGACAAAAGGAGCAACAAGTTTTTGGTCCATCTCTTCTGTTACCACCTTAGGAGTGGCCTTAAAAGCTATCTCAATCCGATTTGGGGAGGACGAAGCAAATAAGTTTTGATAGAAATCCACCAAGATATTTGCTATACCATTCTCATCCACACACTTCTCACCCATAGAATTTTCCAATGCCTCAATTATATTGCGCCGATAGCTGTGAGTAGCTCTACAATGGAAGTATCGTGTATTTCTGTCTCTTTCATGCAACCACAACGCTCTAGATCTTTGTTTCCACATTTTTTTCTTCTTTTGATAACAGATCATTTATCTCTCTTTTCAGCCTAGTCACCTGGTTTATGGACCTTCCTGCAATTGCCTACTCTTCTGCCTTACATAAAGCAGCTTTCTTTTCCTTCAAAAGATTGGTGATATTCCCAATTGCCATCCTACTCCACCACTTGAGTTTTGTTTGACAATGACTGATCTTACCTTCCACCCGAGTCATAGCTTGGCCAGGAGCATTGAAAAGCCAAGCTGATTCTACCGTATCTTTACAACCCTCCTCCTCCAACCATATATGCTCAAATCTCCAAGGCTTATTCCTGCTTCTTGGAATACCGTTGAGGCAAATAAGAATTGGTTTGTGATCAGACGATCCACACTCAAAATGAATTACTTTAGTAGTAGGAAATTTGTCAAACCACTCCATAGTAGCAACCGCTCTATCCAACCTCTCCCATCTTGTAAAACCATCTAGGTGCCCATTACACCATGTAAATTTCCCCCCTTCAAAACCAAGGCCCCGAAATCCACACTCATCCAATACCTCTCTAAACTCCTCCATTTGTCTAACTGGTCTTAGCCTACCTCCTAACTTCTCATGGCTCCGAGTAATTTCATTAAAATCCCCTGCACAAAGCCAAGGAATTTTATTTCTACTTTTTAGTCTTCGAAGGCAGGACCAAGACAGGTGGTGATTTCTTGTGTCTGGCTCCCCATAAAATCCTGTGAACCTCCACTCATCTTCCTTTCCCTTATTCAGAATGCCATCTATGTGATTTGGAGAGAAGGTGCCAAAAGAAAAATCCACATCCTTCTTCCAAAAAATTACAATCCCCCCTCCTCTCATATCTCTACACACTTTAATCATGCCCCTAAAATTCAACTTGACTTTAATATCTTTTAGCCTAGCTTTATCCAGCCATGTTTCGGCTAAGAACACAACTGAGGGATCTTTTACCCGAATTAAGTCCCCAAGCTCTTGCTTTGTCGATAGGTTCCTAAGCCCTTGACAGTTCCAACATAGGAGATTCATTACTCTTGGCGAGGCTGCCCTGCAGCCTCCACCATTGAATGAGCTTCCTTACTGTTGTGAGCAACCAATATTCTTTTGTTTGGTACATCACCAATGTCAACCTCCATGAAAGAATGTTTAGAGAGAGATACCTCATCAACCTTTGTCTGATTACCACCATTCTGAACCCCACGAACTACTTGTGTCCAAGTTTTCTTCCTTAACTGACCTTTGTTACCCTTACTGCTAGTCTTCCCTCCTTGTGAATCGGTTTTGGAGACTTGTTTTTTATCAGATGCCATAGGGTTTAAGTTATCCACGTGACTAAAGCCTTAGTATCTGTTTCGATACACGTTGCCTTTCCTGTGTTTTCCCTTCTTCTTTTTTTTTTTTTTTTTTTTTCTTCCTTTCTTCTTCTATTGCAGCACCGTTTCAGGGGGACAAACGACTACTGTTCATGAACAGTAGCCGTATATTTCTGACTTTTTAGCCACTTTTCATTAGTTTGTGGGTCCCGTGCACTGTTCACAGGACCTACAAATTTCACTTTTCAGCAATTTTTTATTAAAAATGGGTCTCACGGCACTATTCACACATTTAAAAATTATTTTGCTATAATGTTTTCAGTTTTCAATTTCAGTAAAATAAGTTCTATGTAAATGAATACTTAGAGCCCGTTTGGTTGGCCTGTTTCCATGACTCAATTCTCAAAATTGGTGGGACCCATAGCAAATACTTGTTTCGCTGCATTATTTTTTGTTTCCATAACTCTGTTTTCATTTCTCAATTCTCAACTTTTTGAGTTATGAATTGTGGAAACTGAAAACAACTTTTAGTTGTTTTCAGTTTTCAATTTTCTGTTCTCAATGGCAATCTTGTAAATATAATGCAAAACCTGGTCCCACCGTCTGACTTTTGCTCCCTTTTATCTTCTTTTCTCTTTTTTTATTTTCTTTTCCTTTTCTTTTTCACGGGTCTGGGACACTGCTCCTCTTCTTCTTCTTCTTCTTCTTCTTCTTCTTTTCACTTTCTGAGTTTAGTTCTTTTTTTTTTTTTTCTTCTTTTCTTTTCTATTCTCCTTGTCTTTTTTTCTTCTTTTCTTCTCTTTTCACTTTCTGGGTTTGGTTCTTTTTTTTTTTTTCTTCTTTTCTTTTCTATTCTCCTTTCTTTTCCTTTTTCTTTTCTTTTCTTTTCACGTTAGTTTTTGGGTTTGGTTTCTGGGCTTGGGTTCTTCTTTTTTTTTTTTTTTCTTTTTTTCTTCTTTTCTTTCCTTTTCACTGGGTTTCCATTCTTTTTTTTTTTTTTTTCTTCTTCTTCTTTCACTGGGTTCAGTCTTCAGTTCTTCCTTTTTTTTTTCCTTCTTCTTTCACTGGGTTAGGGTTTCTGGGTTTCTTTCTTTTCTTTTTTTTTGGTTCTTCATCACAAAATTTTTTGGTCTGAAGCTGCACTCCATGACCGAGTAAGGATGGAAACTGAAATTTGGATTTGGGTTTCAAAATACCCACATGAATGGGTTTCAAAAAAACTGAGGAATCCAATCCGCGAATCCAATCTGCGAACCCAATCAAGGTTCTCAACCAGCGAACCCAATCCGCAACTCCAAGATGGCGACCTCGACTGTCGCCGTATCAATTCTGTATCGGCTTGTCGTTGTCATCGTCCCGTCGCCGCCGGCTGAGGTGGAGGTGGAATTAGCCGTCTGATTGGCCACATTTTGTTGTTGTTGTTGTTGTTGTTGTTGTTGTTGTTGTTGTTGCTAGGTTCGGTTTGTGTTTTGGGAGAGTAACAGGGGTGAAGGAGGGGAAATGAGAATAGAAAAAATGGTGGGCCCACAAAACAGTTTTTTTCTGACCAAATGACAGGTATGGGACCTACAAATAGTGTGAAAAATATTGAGTGATGGTGCCAAACGGGTGTGGTATTTAGAGTGATGGGTGATGGGTGATGGGTGATGGGTAATGAGTGATGAGTGATGAGTGATGATAATTGAGTGAGCAAAAAAAGTCATCCAAACAGGCTCTTAATGTCTGCATTTAGGTTAGAAATCTCCATGTGTACCTGATTGTGATTGGCTGCCGCACCCCTTGCATTATTTTCAGAGATATCAAAGCAATTTAATTCCCTATCAATCTCTCTTATATGGTCTTCAAACGGATCTCCCTTATTTCCATTAATAAATCCGTTGTTTCCATTATTCACTGCATTCAAAACTTCAGCCTTTTTTGGAACAGAAATAATGGGTGCATTAATTACTTCCGAGATTTCCTCCTCAGGATTCGCCGTTTCCTTCCTTGACTCTTCTGTTGACTGAGCACCTGCATCCCTGACCTCACACCGCGCCTGAGCTTCTTTCTCAGTCACCGAACTCGTGGACTGTGAGCCTCCCTTCTTCCTAGACTCATAAAATCCAGGCACTACCACCACTGGTTTTCGTCTCGCTTGAGATGGCGAAGCTCTTATCCAAGGACCATACTCCCTCTCACTACTAACTAACGTTCCATCGCTTTCAATCCACTTCTCACAATCCTTATCGGAATGGTCCAAACATCCACACCAGTAGCATATATTAGGAAGACGTTCATGCTTGAACGTCACCCAACAATCTTCGTCTTCCTCAATGGATAGTATACGGCCCCTGCACAGAGGTACAAAAATATCAATGCGCACCCGAACTCTGAAGAAACTGCCTCTATCTACCTCATTGTCATTCGACTCATGATCCACTACACCAATTACTTCACACAGTTCCTCCGCCACATTTCTGTTCAGATGAGTAACAGGGATATTGTGCACCTAGACCCATATTGCCACTAAATTAAGACTCAATTCATGCACTAGTGTGGCGTTGTCCAACCTTTGAAGCATGACTAGATGTCGGTCAAAGCTCCACAGTTCACTTGTCAAAATTTTATTCACCTCTTCTACATTATCAAACTCAAACAACATCATATGCTCACCTGCATCCCAGACTTTAAATCCCTTCTTGGCTTTCCACAATGGACTGAAAGTCCTTACAATGGCTTCCGTATTCAAAATTCTCTAAGTTAGAAATTTTGCCACAAGAGTGGCCTCTTGATTATCCCTGTTTTTCTTCACTGAAAGTTTGCCTCCCTCCCTCTCATTGAGTGACAAATTTCGCCAGTGTTTCGTTAAACTCTCCATACTTCCTAACAGTGTTTCCCCACCCCCAACGAAAGAAAACCCACAAGCCCTATTGATAAGACTGTGGGTCTGTTTGGATAGAATTTATTTTGTTAAAACTGAAAACTAAAAACACTATAGCAAAATAATTTTTATATGTGTAAATAGTGCCGTGAGACCCATTTTTAATGAAAAAGTTGCTGGAAAGTGAAGTTTATGGATCCCGTGAATAGTACACAAGACCCACTGATGGACTGAAAAAGGCTGAAAAGTCAAAATTTTTTGTTACTGTTCATGCACAGTGCATGAACAGTAGCAAAACGCAGATGCAAGTTTAAGTGGAATCCAAACACATGCTATATTACCTTAGGAGACCCAGCAACCTTAGAGCATTAGTATTGAAAAATTTCAATGTTACTCTATTTTACAATTTTAAAAAATCACTTTATCATTATACCATACCATTTTATAATACCTCCACATCCCAAACTTCTATTTCCCTTTTTTACTCATTAAAATAATATATTTACATAATAAAATAATATATCTCAAAATTATATCTGTGGGGCCCTATCGCGCTCACCACGCTGGCCCACTACACGCGGCCCAAGGCCCGCGCCGAGGATAGTGTTCAGGCCACGAACAATGGGAAAGAACCCAGAACGTCCGAAGCCCGCGCCGAGGATGATCTGTCCTCGGCGCACCGACTTCATTAAAGGGAAAATATCCCACCAACATTCTGGCCGTCTTAATGAAGACATGACCAGCGGACCCAGTCGCCTCGATTACCTCAACTAATAGAAAGTCTGTAAAGGCGGCTGAGAACTAACATAAAGCCTGTAAACTACAGTTGATGTGACAAACTCCTGTACACGACGATCAAATAACTGACAAGTGGATGATCAAGATCAACAAAAAGAAGACTATATAACGAGCAAGATTCTAAACATAAAGGAGGGGGATCCTCGGCTAGAACCGAGGATCGATCAGCCTCACAAACACTGGGCCAAAATGGCAACGGAGGTGATCTGAAAGATTTAGCCAAAGTAAGGATCTTCCCTACCAAAACTTCTAAGTCCAGTTCGTTTAAAGTGATCCGCCCCAAAAACTCATTGTTTGCCTGCTATATGCCTAGTCCTTCCTACCCATTCTCTACAAATTTCATTGTCTAGGGTCCATTACATTTTGAGGCCCTATAATTGGTGCCGTCTGTGGGAAGGACTTGTGCGTTAGCGGCACAACGTAAAGAAAACAAAACGACAAATCAATCGGGAAAAGATGCAAATCCATACAGTTCTTAGCAACAATATTCATTCGGCAATTTACAACAACAAGAAACAAAAAAAAAAAAAAAAAAAAAAAAAAAAAAAAAAGAGAGTGTATACAATACATGAAATAAGTATACTTCTTTTATTGATATATGAAAAAAGATTACATCTCTTACAAGTAATGCCCAGGGGGCTTGTTCTAAAGCTAACTACAAAGGCAGACACATGACGAAGCCGACAGAGGAACAAAGGGTGGAGAGCAATAATGGCAGAAGAACAGAAGATAGAAAAGGAGAGTAGAGGAAGAGATGAAGAAAAGAAGAGATGAAGAACAAATATTAAAAAAGAAGTGAAGGAAGAGAGAAGGAAAAGAAAGAAAGAAAGTTGGCAGAGGAACAAAAGAGGAACAGAAGATAGAAAAGAAGGCTCGTTGAGGAGCAAAAAGAGAAGAGAGAAGACGGATTTGAGGGAAGAAGAGCTACAGAGGAGGTGGAAGGGGTCGCGGCACAGGGCGGCCCCACTTCTGGGTTCCGCCTGATTTCCCTCCCACCCCCGCTGTAGCCTGCTTGGGGGGTCAAAGACCCGTGCCCAAGAGAGGGAGGTTACGTTCTGTCCGGATCCTCCTCCAGGTGGTAAGGAGGGCTGTGTCCCCGGTTAGGTTGAAAAGAGGAAGAATCTTCGGATCTCCCCTACCTCCACACCAGCGTGGCGGCCAGAGTTGGAATGCCATCCTCGGCTCCTGATGGGGGCTGTGCATTCTCTGGAGCGCCGTTTTCCAGGGCCAGTTCATGCGAAGGGGCTCGAATGATTGCGCCTTGAAGAATTTTTGGTGATGTGTTTTTGGGGAGTTTCAGAACGAGTGTTTGTCAAGTGTGAAGGGGAGGTTCGCCCTAGGAACGCCTTTTATAGTGGGAGGAACATTGATGAGGGCCAAATCCACAATGAATCCCAAGGAGAGATTTCCGGAGGCAATAATGCCACCCCAATTTCCAAGGGGCTTGCCAACCGTTAGATCCTCATCAATCCATGGTCAGTATTAGTGAGGGGACGCCTCATTAAACAGGAAGACACTGAAGCGTCAGAACGCCTCACCCGGACAGCCCAAAAGACGCCTCGTTATCTGAAGAATCCCACCAAACGAAGAGGCAAAACACGGCAAGGTCTTATCCTCTACCAACTTCAGCATTTATTGTTATTATTATTCTGCTTGAAAATTGTAATTATTTAATGCTTAGTGTAAAACGCGGCAAGAATTAAAACGGCTACGGATACATAGATAAAATCGATGATTAAAATGGAAAACTAGGTACTGGACAGAACCAAGGCACTGCATGGTCCTCGGACCCAGGCCTCATGGGGAAACCAGATACTTCAGATGATTAAAATGGAAAACTAGGTACTGGACAGAACCAAGGCACTGCATGGTCCTCGGACCCAGGCCTCATGGGGAAACCAGATACTTCAGATGATTAAAATGGAAAACTAGGTACTGGACAGAACCAAGGCACTGCATGGTCCTCGGACCCAGGCCTCATGGGGAAACCAGATACTTCAGATGATTAAAATGGAAAACTAGGTACTGGACAGAATCAAGGCACTGCATGGTCCTCGGACCCAGGCCTCATGGGGAAACCAGATACTTCAGATGATTAAAATGGAAAACTAGGTACTGGACAGAACCAAGGCACTGCATGGTCCTCGGACCCAGACCTCATGGGGAAACCAGATACTTCAGATGATTAAAATGGAAAACTAGGTACTGGACAGAACCAAGGCACTGCATGGTCCTCGGACCCAGGCCTCATGGGAAAACCAGATACTTCAGATGATTAAAATGGAAAACTAGGTACTGGACAGAACCAAGGCACTGCATGGTCCTCGGACCCAGGCCTCATGGGGAAACCAGATACTTCAGATGATTAAAATGGAAAACTAGGTACTGGACAGAACCAAGGCACTGCATGGTCCTCGGACCCAGGCCTCATGGGGAAACCAGATACTTCAGATAGCTAAACGAGACCAAGAAACTCGATACTTCCAGCAAGAAAAACATGTCATCATGAAAGCTAAACGATAAGCAAACCAAGGCGTTGCATGGTCCTCGGACCCAAGCCCCAGGGAAAAACCAAGCATAAAATGAGAAAACCGAGCACAAAGTAAAGCTTAAACGCATTGCATGGTCAAAGACCTCAGGTCAGCGGGAAGAAAATCTCCCCGTAAAAAATAAACGCTAAGGAAAAGCGAGGTCTTGTACAAATTTCAGACCTAAACCTCTATGGGAATCAGTCATTATGAAGCCGTGCAAACATTGATTGAAACCGGGGCTCATGAGCTAAAAACTAAGGCAAAGCCAACTCCCTTTCGGGCGCCAAATAAATGAGTCCCATCAGGGACGAAAACCATGAGAAATTAAGTACTATGGCATAAACGACCCAAGCCTAACCATCCTCGAGCGACACTTCGCACAAAAAGAAAGCTGCAAAAAACAGCCGAAATAGCAATAATACTATTGGTATAACAAAACCCAAACAGGCCGAGAAAAGGCGCCGAGGAAATCAAAATCCTCCTCCCCGCCCAGGGGGACGTGCAGCAGAATTTTGAGGGGCTATTGTGGGGCCCTATCGCGCTCACCACGCTGGCCCACTACACGCGGCCCAAGGCCCGCGCCGAGGACAGTGTTCAGGCCACGGACAATGGGAAAGAACCCAGAACGTCCGAAGCCCGCGCCGAGGATGATCTGTCCTCGGCGCACCGACTTCATTAAAGGGAAAATATCCCACCAACATTCTGGCCGTCTTAATGAAGACATGACCAGCGGACCCAGTCGCCTCGATTACCTCAACTAATAGAAAGTCTGTAAAGGCGGCTGAGAACTAACATAAAGCCTGTAAACTACAGTTGATGTGACAAACTCCTGTACACGACGATCAAATAACTGACAAGTGGATGATCAAGATCAACAAAAAGAAGACTATATAACGAGCAAGATTCTAAACATAAAGGAGGGGGATCCTCGGCTAGAACCGAGGATCGATCAGCCTCACAAACACTGGGCCAAAATGGCAACGGAGGTGATCTGAAAGATTTAGCCAAAGTGAGGATCTTCCCTACCAAAACTTCTAAGTCCAGTTCGTTTAAAGTGATCCGCCCCAAAAATTCATTGTTTGCCTGCTATATGCCTAGTCCTTCCTACCCATTCTCTACAAATTTCATTGTCTAGGGTCCATTACATTTTGAGGCCCTACAATATCTTCTCTTCTATCTCTCTCCTCTCTCTCATTTTCAGCTTTCTTCCAAATAAAATATATTTTTTTTTTACAATACTTGCTACAGTGCAATTCTATGTTTAGAATTGCACTGTAGCAGTATTGCAAAAAAATTTGCAATACTGCTGTTTAGCATTCCCAATGTAGATAGTTTTGGGGTTTAAAATTCCAAATTTCCCTTAGATTTGACATTAGCATTCCCCAATGCTAATGCTCTTACAAGAAGGGACAATATCTTCTACAGCCTAGGAAACAAGAGTCCAAGACCCCTCCCTAGAGACAGACAAACTCTCAATGAAGCATTTAGTAGCAAAAAGTAGGTCTAGTCAGTAAATATGTTAGTGTTTGGGTCATTTTTTAGAATAGCCAATAAATAAGGCTCATTAACCTGGGTTCAAAATAATAGGAAGTTAAGCCCACAACTCACTCTAATATCACATAGAGGCTTGTGGTCCGTAGCAAGAAAGATCATGCAAGGACTTAAGCTCACAATAAAGACAAAATGAATTTCTATTAAGTATTGAACAATGATACAAATAAGGCTGAAATTTAAAACTCCGCTCTATGTTTTATCAAAATTTATTTCAGTCCTCTAAATTTCAAGTTTATTCAATTAAGGTTTCTCTATCAAATTTTTAAGTGAAAAAATTTGAAGAAAAAAATTAAAATTTTGGACAATAATGATTGAAAAAAATTTAATTTTTTTTTCTTCAAAAATTTTCAATTAAAAATTCCAATTAATGATTGAAAAATATTTTCCATAATTTAAAAAAAAAATTAATGGAAGTTGATGGAGAAGCTTTAATTGAAAAAAAAATTGAAACTTAAAAAATTGAAAATACACAAAAACAAAATTAGACGATTGAAATGAATTCATTGAAATGAATTCTAGTGAAACTTAGAAGGTGTGTGAGTTTTGCATTTTAACCTACAAATAATTATCTTCAATTATACATAACAAAGTGGTGAGATTGAGGGAGTTGATGACGGAGAGAGGAATGAAACTATTTGCGCTACCACTCACACAAAACACCATTTCTTTGAACTGCTGGATTTAACCCAAGTTAGAGTAGTGAATATGGATGTTGAATGGTTGTTGAAAGTTGGTTTATTTTTGCTTCATTCTTTGGGATTTTTAATGGATTAAGAAAGCTCTTTTTATCCTTCTCTTCCTAAGAACTAAGGCTTTTGATTGTTGGATTTTAGGAAAAATGGCAACCTTGAGTGTTGTTCTTGATTGGAAAATAGGATTAGCTGCTTTAATGATTATTTTGAGAAAATCTTTGATCAATCTCACGTTCTTGGCTTTGCCGGGTTGAAAAAACCACTTAGGAACCTATTGAATTTGTGGAATGTGGTCAGAATGCCTTAGAATCAGCTAGCCTATTTATTTTAGCTTATAGCAAATATTTTAGCTTTAATTAGTGTTTATTTTTGAGTTTGTGGCTAGTACATGGTTCTACTCATGAGCCTTTAGCTTCTACAATTGTTCCAAGTTCACTTTATGAAGCCTCGGTTAAGGTTCATGAATAAACCTAAATAGGTTCATTCTTTATCCTCCAAACTCACTCTTTCAGTTTCCCATTAAAAATACATGACCTTGGGTCATGTATAAAATAAAAAGGATATAAGTAGAAAAAATTTAGGCTTGGCATTGTGGGGGGTTTGTAGTGACCATAAACAATTGGTTAGGTTCTAAAGAAAAAAATTTATCTAATTAAATTCAAACGCACGACTGGGTTGAATATACTTCTTCTTGGGAAAATTAATAGTGTTGGGGTTTTATGGCTAATATCTATATGTTTTAATTTAATTGAGGACCTAATGCATCGTACCAAAGCAATCCTATCTAAGATTTTTTTTCCTTAAAAAATTTTTATATACATATTATAAAGGGATTTTCGTCCATAATTATAATTAGTTTAATGTTTTAAGGTGAATAAGTATAAACAACCAGCAAGTCCCACATGATTGCCAAGCGGATGCAGTCATATTTAAGTCCCACGCCCGGAATCATGGACTTAAATAAAAATGAATGTGAAAAAATAAACAATACAGTATAATAATATAAAAAAAGAATTCCTAAAAAAATATATATAAACAAAGAATCTACATAGATGAGAGAAATCAATTGTTTACTACACCAAATAGAGGAGGCATAATTTTATGGGAGAGGCTTGTGTCCAGTGGCCAATTCCACTGGACACGCAAAGATACAGACACGTAATCAAAACTGGACATCTATCCACATCTCAACATGTCCAGTGGAACTATCCACTGGACACAAGCTCAACCCTTATTTTATCTACTCTACCAATCACGGTGATGGACACTGTTCAATAATATATCATGATATAATCTTGGCTATGAAAAGGACCGGTATTCCCACTTCCCAGAATGATCAGTACCATGAAGATGACTGTTTAACTTCATTTAATAGGAGTTCATGATCCTTTACCATCTTAAGCCTTCCGCATATTCTTTGTTCAGCTACGTTGGTGTCTCCTAGGCTCTCTTCTATAGATTTGTTTATTTCTCCCATTAGCTTCAAGATATTCTTTTCTGTTTTCCTCATCTTTCAGACTCCATGAAAATTTCATCTCAATAGGTCATGCATTTCTGCTTCTATCAAATGCTACGTAAATCTTCTATCTTTTCTTCATCTTTGTAGCCAAAAACAACTAATCCTACAAGCTTCATAGCCACAGTTTTAAGTACTACATATTTCACTTATAGATTTCTTGAAAGTCAAATATTGTGAGATCTGGTTCCTATCACTTATAGATCTCTTTATGGATAATCTTCCTGAAGACAATCATGAATTTGTCCCGGATCCTTTCCTTCCAAACAATACACAGCATCCTATAGATTCAAGTCCATCTATGGGCACAAGCCCGGGGGGAGAGCCCTCATACACGAGCGATCCAAGTGTTCTTCTCAAGTACATAAATGAGATACTTATGGAAGAAGACTTGGAGGCTAGGCCCCGCATGTTACAGGACAGTCTAGCCCTCAAGGCTGCTGAAAAATCATTCTATGAAGTCCTTGGTCAGGAGGATCATCCATTAACTAATCAAAACAACGAGTGCCCCGATGCACTTGTTGCTGGGAACAGCAGAACTCATATCAGTAATAGCTATTCCGTTGCTGACAATTTAATCAAGTCTAGTTGGAGTCATGATCAAGGGGAATCCAATTCCTTTTGTATTCAAACTTCTCTTATTGACTCTCAAAGTGAAAACCTTTTGCTACCTAATTCATGTAGTGAGATGCATTCATTTGCACAAGTCAAGGGAGGGATGGGCATAGCACTTAAGTCCATTCGACATGGCAAATATGAAGTCTTTGATTTGGAAAGCGTCCCACCGGTGCCTCCAAAGTACACCCAGGGTATGGTGGGCAAGCAAGAGAAGAGCTACACCTCATCAAGTGGATCAAGAGGAAATAAAAATCATCAGCGTGAGGATGCTGACAATCTTGAAGAAGGGAGGAGCAACAAACATTCATTGGTTGATGCTGAAGAAGTTGATTCTGAGCTGCTAGAGAAGTTTGACAAGATATTGCATTGTCCTGGTGGAGACAGCGAGTCTGCATCAAGTGCTCTTCATAAATCTGGAGGAAACGGAGGAAGAAAAAAGTTGCAGCACAACAGTCATTCAAAACGATCTCATGGTAAAACAACACTTTCCAAGAATGAAGGTAAAAAGGGGGTGATAGTAGATTTTTGGGGTCTGCTAACTCAATGTGCACAATATGTGGCAATTAGTGACCGGAAAACTGCAAATGAACTACTCAAGCAGATTAGGCAACACTCCTCTCCCCTCGGAGATGGGAACCAGAGATTAGCCCATTACTTTGCTAATGCCCTTGAAGCACGCTTGGCTGGCACCAGAATTCCAGTTTATACACCCTTTGAGAGTAATGGGACATCAGTTGCTGATTACTTAAAAGCTTTCCAACTATACATAACAGTATGCCCTTTCAAAAGGATGTCAAATTTCTTTGCTAATCTAACAATTGGAAAACTAGCAGAAGCACGGAAGGCAACAACAGTACATATTATTGATTTTGGCATTCTCTATGGTCTCCAATGGCCCTGCCTCATCCAACGTCTCTCTATAATACCTGGTGGACCTCTCAAGATTCGTATAACAGGAATTGAACTTCCCCAACCAGGCTTTCGGCCTGCAGAAAGGATTGAGGAGACAGGGCGTCGATTGGAAAATTACTGCAAGAGAATTAATGTCCCATTTGAGTACAATGCCATTGCACAGAAGTGGGAGACAATTAGATTGGAGGATCTCAAAATTGACAGGGATGAACTAACCGTTGTTAATTGTATGCGTCGGTTAAAGAACATTCCTGATGAAACAGTGGCAATGAACTGTCCAAGGGACATTGTCCTAAACCTCATCAAAAGAATCAATCCAGATTTGTTCGTGCATGGGGTTGTTAATGGAGCATATAATGCACCCTTCTTCCTCACACGATTTCGGGAGGCACTCTTCTTCTACTCTGCATTGTTTGATATGTTTGATGCCACTATGCCTTGCGAAGATCGCCAAAGGTTGCAGTTTGAGAAAGAGAGAATTGGGAGGGATGCTATGAATGTCATAGCGTGTGAAGGTTTGGAAAGGGTTGAAAGACCAGAGACTTTCGATAAATGGGAGGTCAGGACTTTGAGGGCTGGGTTCAGGCAACTACCAATAGATGAAGAAGCAGTGCTGGTAGCGAAGAAGGCAGTGAAGTCAGAGTATCATAAGGATTTTGTCATATACAAGGATGGCCAATGGATGTTACAAGGATGGAAGGGGCGTATTCTCAATGCTATTTCTTGTTGGAAACCAGCATAGGAGTTCTAAATGGTAATGCTCATCCAAGGTTAAGGTGTTTTGCTTTTGGCTTTGTAACTAGTACTGAACTACTGATGCTTGATTTGCATTCAGCGAATGTAACGACTATGTTTATCGCATTGCAATAAATATTTCCTTTCTTTCCTCTTCTTTTTTTCGATAATCCTTTCTTCTATAAATCAAAACTGTATATATTGTTAGAGAAAAGTTAACATATATTACATCTTCTAAACTTTTATTTTAGCTAATTCACTCCATAAACTTCACGCATTTGCCAAATTAATGCATTTGTTACGTGAGTGTTACATTCATACTTAAAAACAAAACAAGAATCAATTTCACTAGTTTGAGAGAGAGAAACTGCTTTTCATTTTTTTCTAGAGAGAGAAATCAATGAGAAAAAGAGAGAGAGGATCTCCCTCAATGAAACTGCCATGGATCTCGTAGTCCATGGTACTAACAGCACCGTTTGTGGTCCGACCTCTCCCTGCAACAATAACAACTACCTTGATGCCTAAACTAATAAGCCATAGCAATTAAGTTTAACAGAGATAACAAAGACCAAAGCCTTCCAGTTTAAAAATTATCCAATCGAGACACAATTTCACGGCAATCAAAATGGTCACACACGGATTTTAATTCCTACAGTATTATTATTATTATATATGCAACGAGTGCAAAAGGAAAAATAGAAGAAGAACCAAAGCTTAGGTGATGCACAAATTGCAGTCAGATCTATGTTTTTTTATTTATTTATTCAAGTTGTAACTAAAATCTCACACAGCTCACACACAAAACCAGTAAGCTTTCAAATCTGAAATCTAAGCCTGTAGAACTGATGCATAGGTGGACGTTGTAGCGTTAAGACTACTAACGACAAGAAGTTTAATGGCCATTGCCTCAACATTTAGAGAGTGCCAGAGCATTTTTTTTCTTTTTTTTTTCATTTATTTATGGAAAAAGAAAAAAATTATTGATTTTTTTAACAATTTTTTTATATTTTCTATAAAAGATTATATTAAAATTTATTGTCGTGAAAAAGAAATCGCATAGATTTTCTCCTAGATTTAAGGTATATAAGACAACTTTTATTTATTTCTTTCCAGGCAAGCGTGACATAAACATCAATTTTAAGGTTACAATTAATTATTATTAAAGATATGCTATATATAACATTTTTATAATATTTTTACAACAAATTATAGGAGATTAGTTGCTGTAGGAACTCAAAATGTAGTGGACCCTGGACAATAAAATTTGTAGAGTGCGGGCGTAAGAACTAGCTCCAGTCAATAGAAAAGGACGTCAATCTACCGCGGCAAAAGGAACTTCTTCTGTGTCAAGGGACGGATGTTCTCTCTTTCTTTTCTCTTAGTCCTGCTTTCAGCCTCCTTTCTTTTTTCCTTTTTTTCACCCAAAAGTCCTTTTCAAGTATTTCAATTTCTTCTTATATACTGCTTTCCCGGTGCGTCTTCACCGTAAACGTGTAAGTTCCCTTTTGGGACCATCTTTCTGTCCCATCCAGCACGTCCCGGATCCTCCGCTTGGTGGTTGTAAGACTGCTTGACTGTTGCTCAGGTATCACCTCCACATTAATGCGGCCAGAGAGTTAGGTGGGATGCATTTAATGTGGAGGTAGCAGCTTTTTAGGAGATATTTGTTACCTTTTCCATTTCCTCCTTTAATCAATATTCATTTAATTCAGCTTACATGTAATTCCGTGGAATTCCCTGGCAACTGAGATAGTTACACCTACTCCCAAAGTTGGTTTACGGAATGAACTCTATCCTCGGACGAATGATTGTCCTCGGACGAAGGAGCCTCCTCGGACGGATGGGTATCCTAGGTTTGGGCCTTTGGGCCGCAAGCCCACTCTTACGGACCCTGTTAGTTTTTCGGGCAACTGGCCCCACAATAGCCCCTCAAAATCTCACTTTTCGTCATCTCAGAAAAAGGGGGATTTTGACATTACCCCCTTAACTCCTGTGTTGGGCTCTCCTAAATTCCAGACTGTCTTTTCACCTGCCCAAGACACATCCCTGACGTTTCGGCTTCAAGAGCACGCCATCATTAAATGATGGCGGTTTCTCAATCCTCCACGTTTCAGTAGGATGCGGATCTAACGGTGAGGGGTTTCCGAAATTTATGAGCGGGACTTTTCCCGCTTACGATTTCTGTGCCCTTATTAAGAGCTTTTCAAATCAAATTTCTTTTCAGTTATACAAAAGATCTCTCGATCTTAACGAGCATTCGCTGATCTTATCCCTCCTTCCTTCTTCTTAACGCTCTTATATATACCTAGAGTTTGTCCGAGGAGTCTATTTTTCACAACTGTAAGTTTCTTTGACCCTCCTCAGTTTTCCATTATTCTCTCTAATTTCTTTTCACAATCTTTATGAAATGGGTCGGTTTAAGAGTCTAGTCGAATCCGAGGAGAAAATAGAGACGTTTAGGGCTAAGTATAAAATTCCTCCGACGGTGGGCATGAGGTATGCTTCCGTGGAGGAATGGTACGATAAAAGAAAAACGGGGGAAGTAGTCATCCCAATGATCGCTTTCATAGAGGGGGGAATGACTATTCCGATGGGCCATCTTACTAGTAGTTACCTTAGGTTCTTTAGATTGTCCCCCACACAATGTGCCCCCAACATGTTCAGGGTGCTAGGAAGCATAGAAGCCCTTAACACGAGATTAAACCTGGGCCTTACCCATCACGATGTGAACTGGGTATATAATCTCCAAAAATTACAGGACGCGGGGTATTACCTTAGGTCCAGGTTCCCCGAGATAAGGTTAATCCAGTGTCTCCCTTCGTCGAACAAGGGTTTGAAGGATGATTTTCTTATTTTTTCTGGTGCATGGCACGACGGTTTACCCTGTCCGACTCAGGAGGGCACACCAGGTGGGGATTCTTAGGCCGGATACCTTTACATTTCAGTTTGTGTTTTTCAGTTCCGGCCAGCTTTGTTCTTGACGGGAATTTCCTTGCTGTTTTGCTGATCTTTGCAGATAAGCGCGCCACCAAGCCTCAACCCAGGCTTATTAATAGGGAGAGTTTGGATAAGATTCTAAGGTCTGAGATATACATAAATCCATCCGACGGCCAACTAAGGGCGGCGCACGTTATCCTCCGATACAAACCGATTTCCACTTCCTTTGCTCAGCCCAAGTGCGTAATAAAAGCTAAAGATCCTCGGCTGCGCCGGATAAGCGTAGCCTACGAAAAGAGCAAGTTCATCGTTCCTGAGGGCGTTCCCATCCCCGAGGGCATCCCATTTTCTCAGCCTTTATCTGAAGCGGCTACTTCCGTCGGGGCTTCCTTGTCACGTTTTGCTATTCGGGAAGTGGAGGAGGAACAAGACAAAGAGGAAGAAGAAGAAGAAGGAGAAGAAGAAGAAGAAGAAGAAGAAGAAGAAGAAGAAGCTGACGAGGTCTCGGGTTCTGCGGACGGGTTCGAGGTGTTCAACCAATCCTATTCTCCCGAGGTGATTATTGGTGACATGGGCATCCAGAGAAAGAGCCAAAGAAGCTTGCTTGACGTCATTAAAGGTTCACCGGGGAAAGGAACTCAAGGGAGGTCATCCCAGACTAATCTCCCTCCCCCTCCTCCTCCTAAATCTCCTCAACCCCAAGGGGTTGAATCTGCTGATCCTAAGAGAAAGAGAGAGGAGAAGGGTAAGGAAGTGACAGGCACGGGGAGGTCTCCTCCGACCAAGGAGAGTGAGGACCAGCAACCCCTAAAGCAGAGAAAAACAACTCGTGGGTCTGTAAGAGCGGGTGCGAAGCAAACTGTTCAGCCTTCTGAGCCCGAAGCCTGGCTTCCTGCCCCCATGCTCGGTGGTGAACCTCTGAGGGCAGACGCATCCCTCAGGGATTATAACGGTGGGATTGGATGCCACGTAGCCTCGGCCCTAGAGGAAACCCTCCTCCTTCCTCAGGATATGGCCGAACTTAAGCAGATGAAGAAAAATGAGCTCTTTATGAACATAAAGAGGCATCTGGGCATGGTATAGAATCCTTGCCATTTCACACTTTTCCTTCTGGTTTGCTTCGTTTTTTACTATCCCATTTTGTGCATGCAGGTCATTCAAAACACTTTCCGGCTAGAGGAGGTGCTCAATAGCCTTCATCTCCAGTGGATCAAAGAGAGGGAGCTTAGAGGTGAAGCTTCTAAGGCGCTCGCCAACAATGAGCAAAGCATAGAGGCGCTGAAGAAAAGGTTGGCGGACAAAGAGTCCGCTCGAAAGGTAGCTGATCTAGCCGTGTCCAGCTTTCAAAAGCAAGCTGAGGATCAAGGAAAGAAGCTTAAAGAAGCCATTGATCAACTGAAGGCGTCTAAGGAAAGCGCATCGCTGCTGATGAAGCAACTGGAAGAAGCTCAAAGTCTTAGGGCTCGAGCTGAGAAAGAGAGGGACGAAGCTGAACAGCGGGGGTACGACGAAGGCGTGGCCGAGACCGAGGAGAGGTTCGGAAAAGAGGTCCCAATTGTGTGCCGATCATACTGTGCTCAGACTTGGGAAGAAGCTCTCAACCGCGCTGGGGTCGAGCCTTCATCAGTATTGAGAAGTCCTGGGAACATCTTTTTTCCCTCGGCCATACGAGCCTCAAGTGCTCTTTCTCAGCAACAAGACGTTTCCCCCACTGTGGTTGACTCAGCTAAAGAGGCTCAGAGCCAGAATCCTCTCCCAACCAGTCAGCAGAAACAACCCGAAGCGTCTGATGTGGAAAAACGGACCTCCCCAACCAAAGTCGCGGAAGCCCCTAAAGGTGGGCAGGCTTCTCAAACCTTCAAGAAGGACTTAGCTTCCACTGTCTTACCTGCTGGGGAAGTTCCAAGGGAGAAGGAGAAGGATAAGGGTGCTCATCCTCAGGAAGCAGTCAACGTTCCCTCTCCCAAGATGCAGATAAAATTAAATAAATAGTTGATGTATTCAGGACAAAGTTCCCTTTTTTTGAATTGTATAAGATATTATGGGTCTATATTTTTCTCGTATAGTTCCTTGCATATTTATACTCTCGCTTACATTGTCTTGAGCAATAGAAGGGCAAAGTTCAATACTACGAGAGAAAATTTGGTCTTATTTCTGCCAATTGAGAGTCAGGCGAAAATGGAGATCGTGTCTCGAATAGTTTGACCTTAATTGAGTGTCCTAGAGTGCTTTGAGACGACGCTAATGGAACTTGCCTTGGCATATAAGGATGATCGCACTGATATTCCTTAAGAAGTGCTAACACTTATGGCGTGTCTTATCTTCCTCCAAGTCGTGGAATGAGGACTTTTTGCGCCTTAATTTCTGTTTGATAATTTGTTTCACCATCCGAAGTATCTAGTTTTCTTATTTTAAGTGGTTAGTTTCCCCAAAGTCTGGTGTCCGAGGACCATACAATGCCTTGGTTCTGTCTAACACTTCATTTTTTCATCTGAAGTATCTAGTTTCCCCGGAGGCTTGGGTCCGAGGACCATGCAATGCCTTGGTTCTGTCCAGTACCTAGTTTTCTTATTTACAGTGGTTAATTTCCCCATAGGCTGGTGTCCGAGGACCATGCAATGCCTTGGTTCTGTCTAACACTTCACTTTTTCATCTGAAGTATCTGGTTTCCCCGGAGGCTTGGGTCCGAGGACCATGCAATGCCTTGGTTCTGTCCAGTACCTAGTTTTCTTATTTTAAGTGGTTAGTTTCCCCAAAATCTAGTGTCCGAGGACCATACAATGCCTTGGTTCTGTCTAACACTTCATTTTTTCATCTGAAGTATCTGGTTTCCCCGGAGGCTTGGGTCCGAGGACCATGCAATGCCTTGGTTCTGTCCAGTACCTAGTTTTCTTATTTTAAGTGGTTAGTTTCCCCAAAGTCTGGTGTCCGAGGACCATACAATGCCTTGGTTCTGTCTAACACTTCATTTTTTCATCTGAAGTATCTGGTTTCCCCGGAGGCTTGGGTCTGAGGACCATGCAATGCCTTGGTTCTGTCCAGTACCTAGTTTTCTTATTTTAAGTGGTTAGTTTTCCCAAAGTCTGGTGTCCGAGGACCATACAATGCCTTGGTTCTGTCTAACACTTCATTTTTTCATCTGAAGTATCTGGTTTCCCCGGAGGCTTGGGTCCGAGGACCATGCAATGCCTTGGTTCTGTCCAGTACCTAGTTTTCTTATTTTAAGTGGTTAGTTTCCCCAAAGTCTGGTGTCCGAGGACCATACAATGTCTTGGTTCTGTCTAACACTTCATTTTTTCATCTGAAGTATCTGGTTTCCCCGGAGGCTTGGGTCCGAGGACCATGCAATGCCTTGGTTCTGTCCAGTACCTAGTTTTCTTATTTACAGTGGTTAGTTTCCCCATAGGCTGGTGTCCGAGGACCATACAATGCCTTGGTTCTGTCTAACACTTCACGTTTATTTAAGGAATACAAGTAATAGAACTCTAAGTATACCAGGAAAGAAACGTATGGTAGAACTGTTCGTGTTAATAGTAATACCTTCTTAGGTTGCTTACATTCCAAGGGTGGAGTACCCTTTTTTCATCAAGATCTTCCAAATAGTAGGCCCCTACTCCTGCCACTGATGTGATGCGGTATGGTCCTTCCCAATTGGGCCCTAGCTTTCCCCACGCTGGGTTTTTGGTATTCCCCACGACCTTTCTCAGCACTAGGTCCCCTGGAGCTAACGGCCTCAGTCTTACATTCGCATCATAGCCTTGTTTCAGCTTATGTTGGTAGTAGGCTAGCTGGACCATCGCTCTATCTCGTCGTTCGTCTATCAGATCTAGACTCTTTCCCAAAAGCTCGTCATTGCCCTCTGGGGTGAAAGTGCTGGTCCTTAGCGTGGGAAAACCCATTTCTATCGGAATCACGGCCTCAGCCCCGTACGTCATTGAGAATGGGGTTTCTCCCGTTGACCGTCGGGGTGTTGTTCGGTACGTCCACAGAACGTGCGGCAGCTCCTCTACCCATTTCCCTTTGGCCTCGTCTAATCTCTTCTTGAGCCCACTCACAATGACCTTATTAACGGCCTCGGCTTGTCCGTTTCCCTGTGGATAGGCTGGGGTGGAGTACCTGTTCTTAATTCCCAGGTCGGAATAGTACTCTCTGAAGGCCTTGCTGTCAAACTGGAGGCCATTATCCGAGATAAGGGCCTGGGGGATCCCAAATCGGGTGACGATGTTCTTCCAAACAAACCTCTTGACGTCCACGTCTCTGATATTGGCCAGGGGCTCAGCTTCCACCCACTTCGTGAAATAGTCCGTCCCCACGAGCAGAAATTTTTTGTTCCCGATTGCCTTAGGGAAAGGGCCAACAATGTCTAAGCCCCATTGCGCGAAAGGCCAGGGACTAGAAAGGGGGTTAAGGACTCCCCCGGGCTGATGGATATTTGGAGCGAACCTCTGGCACTGATCGCATTTTCTAACGTACTCCTGCGCTTCCTTCTGCATGCCTGGCCACCAATACCCTTGGCTGATTGCTCGGTGAGACAGAGACCTCCCTCCAGTATGACTCCCACAAATCCCCTCATGCAGCTCTTCTAAGAGGGCTTCTGATGCTTCGGGGTGCACGCAGAGTAAATAAGGTCCGGAGAAAGAGCGCTTGTACAGCTTCTTGTCCCCAGACAACCAAAACCGTGGAGCTTTCCTTCTTATCTTGTCAGCTTCCAGCTTGTCCTCGGGCAGTATGTCCTTTTCAAGGTATACCGTTATGGGATCCATCCAACTTGGTGCTGAAATGATCAGGTTGATCTGGACGGGGCCCTCCACTGCTGGAGTGGGTGAGACTAAATCTTCAACCACGATTATTCGAGGTAGGCCCTGCGCCGAGGATGTGGCAAGTGTAGCCAGAGAGTCTGCATGCGCATTCTCGTTCCTAGGGACATGGGATAGTTCAAAAGACTCAAAGTCTTTTTGCATACGCCTAACCCGGCTCAGGTAGCCTTGCATCCTGACGTCTCGAGCTTCCAGCTCTCCTCTAACTTGGCCTACGATTAAGCTCGAATCCGAGAACACCTCTACTGCTTTTCCTCCGAGCTTCGTGACAGTCGCCATTCCTACTATCAAGGCCTCATACTCCGCTTCATTGTTGGTGGCCGAGAACCCCAACCTCAAAGACTTCTCCACCACGGCCATCTCGGGAGATATTAGGACTAGCCCCACTCCCGACCCCCTTTGGTTTGCTGCTCCATCCACATACACCCTCCAGGAATGCGGACGTTGCGTGGATATGAGGCCCACCGATTTTTCCTCTATGCCGTGTGGGCCTGCGCTTATTTCCTCCGAGCCCTCAGCAAATTCAGCCACCAGGTCGGCGAGCACCTGGCCCTTTACAGAGGTGCGGGGCATATACTTTATGTCGAAAGCCCCAAGTATCGTGCCCCATTTAGCAACCCTGCCAGTGTAGTCTGCACTCCGAAGTACGGCTTTGAGTGGGTATTGAGTCAAGATAACCACAGTGTGCGCCTGAAAGTAGTGGGGAAGCTTCCTCGTAGCGTGCACTACTGCCAAAATGGCCTTCTCCAAGGGCAAATACCGCACCCCGGCCTCATGAAGGGACTTGCTCACGTAGTATACTGGCCGCTATACGCCATTATCCACTCGTATCATCACAAAACTAATAGCATGAGTGGCTATTGCCAAGTAAGCGAAAAGAACTTCGTCTACTTCGGGGCTGGACAGGATAGGTGGCCGAGAAAGATACTCCTTGAGTTGCTGAAATGCTAAAGCGCACTCCTCGGTCCACTCGAACCCCTTCCACTTGTGAAGTAAGAGGAAGAAGGGTCTGCACCTGTCGGCTGATCTTGATATGAATCTGTTTAGCGCAGCGGTCATCCCAGTCAGTCTCTGGACTTCCTTAGGATTCCGAGGTGGCTGCAAGCTGTTTATGGCCTTAATCTGGTCCGGGTTCACCTCAATTCCCCGGTGGGTCACCATATAGCCCAAAAATCTCCCAGAGCTAACCCCGAAGGAACACTTGGAGGCGTTCAGCCGCAATTTATGCTTTCTCAAAACTTCAAAGGTGCCAATGAGGTCCGTCGTATGTACCGACGCCTCTTTGCTCTTTACCACCATGTCATCTATATAAATCTCTATGCTCTTGCCCAACTGTGGTTCGAACATCTTTGTCATCATCCGTTGGTACGTCGACCCTGCGTTCTTCAAGCCGAAAGGTATTACCTTGTAGTGGTAATTTCCGTTGGGAGTAAGGAACGCTGTCTTCTCTTGGTTACCTAATGCCAATGGGATTTGATGGTAGCCCTGGAAAGCATCTAGGAAGCTCATCCGAGGATGGCCTACTGTTGCGTCAACCAGCCGATCTATGCGGGGCATAGGGAAAGGATCCTTAGGACAGGCTCTATTGAGGTCTGTGAAATCGACGCATACCCGCCATTTTCCGCTCTTCTTCTTCACCACTACGGTGTTCACTAACCACTGAGGGTAAAACACCTCTTTGATAGCCCCTGCCTGCTTGAGCTTGTCCACCTCGTCTTTAATAGCCTCGGCATGTAATTTCGACGGACGCCGAGGTGGCTGCTGCTTTGGAATCGCTGATGGATTGACATTCAAATGATGACAGATGAAGTCTGGATCAACCCCTGGCGCTTCATATGCGTTCCATGCAAACACGTCTATGTTCTTTCTAAGGACCTCAACCAGCTGCTCTTTCTCTGGCGAGGGTAATAGCGCCCCGACCTGAAAGTACCTTTCCGGGTCATTGCCGACGGTCACCCTCTCCAACTCCTCACACTCGGCTTCCCCTGCGGTATTGCTGGAGGAGGTTCCTCGGTCCCTTAATTGCTATAAACCATCCTCGACCGTGGCCGACGAACCTATCTCAGGCTTGTGCTGAATAGCCGCTACCATGCACTGCCTTGCCATGGCCTGGTTTCCCAATATTTCTGACACTTGACCACCCGACGGGTACTTCACCTTCTGGTGAAGGGTGGAGGATACAGCCCCTAGAGTATGCAACCAAGGTCTTCCCAAAATAGCTGTGTAGGGGGAAAAAACGTCAACCACGATGAAATCCACCTCCACCACATCAGAACCTGCCTGCACAGGTAACCTAATCATACCCAACGGGATGACCGATCTGCCCTCGAAGCTTATCAATGGGGAGCTGTAGGCCGTCAGATCTCGGGGCGTCAAACCCAACCCCTTGTATAGGTCGGGATACATCACCTCAGCTGCGCTCCCTTCATCGACCATCACCCTCTTTACGTCGTACCCCCCGATTCTCAGCGTAACCACCAAAGCATCGTCATGCGGCTGTATAGTTCCTCTCTTGTCCTCCTCTGAAAAGCCTAGTACCAGTGAAGCGTTCAGCTTTGCTTTCTTTGGCGCTGCATTCGAGCTCCCCTCCGTGCAATGAGACACGGACAGTATTCTTGAGGGACAAGACCCTGTCCTTCCTGGGGCCGCAAATATGACGTTTATGGTTCCCAAGGGGGCTCCCGAAGAGGCATTTCCTCTAAACGTCTGCCCTGCCTGGCTTCCTCGGGTACTGGTGTGGTGCAGAAGGTTGGTCAACCTCCCTTCTCGGACTAGCTCTTCCAAGTGGTCCCACAAGTTTCTGCAGTCCTCAGTTGTATGTCCATGGTCCTGGTGGTACTGGCAATAGAGGTTTTGGTTGCGCTTCGCAGGATCCCCTGCCATCCTGTTGGGCGCTCTGAAGAAAGGCTCGTTTTGTATTTTTTCTAGAACCCGCTGGACTGGTTCTCGGAACACGACGTTGACTGCCTGGGGATTTGCAGATCCTGACTGCCCCACAAAATCTCTCCGAGGTCGATTGTTATTATACCGATCCGACCTAAATTCCCTCCTCTCCTGGGGGATTGCCTTGGTCTTTCCTCTACCCCGTATCTGGTCTTCCTCTATTCTTCTAAACCTGTCAATCCTGTCCATGAGCTCTCGCATACTGGCAACAGGCTCACCAGTTAGGGAGCGCCTCAGCTCATGTTCGATTTGAAGACCCTCCTTGAAGGTGTTAATAGCCACCTTGTCGTTTGTTCCCTCTACCTCGTTATACATCTCCCAGTATCTGTCAGAGTATGCTTTTAGGGTTTCTCCCTCTCGCTGAGACATGGATAATAACGACCCCAAGGGCTGGACAACCCTTCTGCAAGTGATAAAGCGAGCCCCAAAAGCTTGGATGAGCCTCTCAAAGGAATCAATAGTGTCCTCCTCCAGGCCGTTGAACCACCTCATCGCCGCCGGGCCTAGGCTTGAAGGGAAAACCTTACACATCAGAGCCTCGTCTCTAGAGTGAATGGCCATCCTTTGATTGTAATGGCTAACATGCTCCACCGGGTCCGTCTGACCATTATAAATGGTGAATGTAGGTTGATGGAACCTCCGAGGAAGGCTTGCGTCCTCTATACGTCGTGTGAACGGTGACCTGGAGACTTGACTTAGCGCCTTGTTCAAAGCCTCGTTCCCTAAGCCCCGTTGAGGTGGACTTTTGTGCATCCGTCGACCGTAACGCTCTTTACCGAGGGACAAAAGTTCACTGGGCGGGGTTCTGGACCTTCGCCTGTAACTTGTATCGTCTGACTCATCGGAGGCCGGCGTCGCTTCCTTATTCGTTTACTTCCGTCGTTCGTACCGCAATTCCCTTTTTAACGCGTCGATCTCACACTGCATGTCCTTGCCGTCCTTCGCATGGGATACATGGCTCTTCCCTCGAGTCCGGCTCTTCTCTGTATGGGTTGTTCGCACACTTCCCTCGCGATCTGCCCTTCGTTCGCGGTTCATCAATGGTGTGCCATGCTGGGGTCCCCTAGACTCTACCTGGTGTGGACTAATGTCCATCTGCGGTGGTGGTCCTTCTGCCATCAGCTGTTGCACTTGTCTTTTTCTACGGTCGGATCAAGCTCTTCCCACAGACGGCGCCAATTGTAGGGACTCAAAATGTAGTGGACCCTGGACAATAAAATTTGTAGAGTGCGGGCGTAAGAACTAGCTCCAGTCAATAGAAAAGGACGTCAATCTACCGCGGCAAAAGGAACTTCTTCTGTGTCAAGGGACGGATGTTCTCTCTTTCTTTTCTCTTAGTCCTACTTTCAGCCTCCTTTCTTTTTTCCTTTTTTTCACCCAAAAGTCCTTTTCAAGTATTTCAATTTCTTCTTATATACTGCTTTCCCGGTGCGTCTTCACCGTACACGTGTAAGTTCCCTTTTGGGACCATCTTTCTGTCCCATCCAGCACGTCCCGGATCCTCCGCTTGGTGGTTGTAAGACTGCTTGACTGTTGCTCAGGTATCACCTCCACATTAATGCGGCCAGAGAGTTAGGTGGGATGCATTTAATGTGGAGGTAGCAGCTTTTTAGGAGATATTTGTTACCTTTTCCATTTCCTCCTTTAATCAATATTCATTTAATTCAGCTTACATGTAATTCCGTGGAATTCCCTGGCAACTGAGATAGTTACACCTACTCCCAAAGTTGGTTTACGGAATGAACTCTATCCTCGGACGAATGATTGTCCTCGGACGAAGGAGCCTCCTCGGACGGATGGGTATCCTAGGTTTGGGCCTTTGGGCCGCAAGCCCACTCTTACGGACCCTGTTAGTTTTTCGGGCAACTGGCCCCACAATTGTTATTTGTTCAAATTTGAACCTAACACTAAAAAATTAATATTGACTGCACACTTGAGGCAAGAACCAAAGAATTTCATTTTTGTCAAATCTAAGCTTTATTTAGAATTAAAGTATTTTTTATGTGAGTATTTTTTATTTAAATATTCAAAGAGTTTTAATGATACATATAAAGAAAAGTTTAGATTTATATTATCAGTAAACTCATCGTTGGGTATGTGCAGATTTTTCTATGCTCAATAATTTAATCTTTTTCTATACCTTTGTGCGTTAAGATAGAAGCCGCAAAATTTTCTTTAAGGGGTTAGGTTTCTGCACATATTTTCTTTGAGGAACAGTGCCCGAAGTATGGGACTTGATGAAAACCAAAAGCTTATTGCGCATAATAATAATAATAATAATAATGGTTGTTTTTCCGTAAGGCCATGTGCTTAACTTAAAACATCTCCAACGGTGTAGCTAAATTCAAAATTCTCTCTATAATAGAGAATGAAACCATAATTTGTTACTCCAACCGTCTCTCTATATCTTAAAAACTTTTTTGCTCATGAGCAGTAACTTATCAAATCTGATAAGTTATTGTAGATTAGAAAAAAAATTTATCACATTAAAAAATTCAAGAGCTAACTTTTTTGTGCCACTTGAATAAAGGAAGAATAAAAAAAAGAATAAAAAAATATTAAAGAAACAATGAAGAAATAATATTTCAATGGAATAGAGAAAATATAAAAAATTTGTTGAAAAGTGTATTTTATAAAATGGATAGATAAAAGATAAAAATTACTATTTATTTACCAGATAGTACAAAAATTTAAAGAAACTATTTGAGATACTACTCTTCTCTACTTAAGGGTGGCAACTGACAAGTAACGGTGGCAGGTGGCGGAGAATAAAAAAAGAAAAAAGTGTTAAAGCAATAGTGTCAAGGTGTTTTTGTTTTTCTTCTAGTATGATATAGTCCGAAGAGTTTTAGCCTTATCCCTAAGGCATTAATGGTGACAGAAAAATAAAGAATATATATAAATGGTATGTTTGTGATTCGCTTATTTTGTTAAAATTAAAAATTTTTTACTAAAAGTACTGTAAATAAAAGTATAAGTTAATTGAAATAATATAGTGAGACTCAAGAATAGTACCAAAAAGTGCAGTGGGACCCATAAATAGTAATAAAAATAAACTTAATAATAAAATAAGTTCGCAAAATTAACCCTGTCAAATAGACACTAAGAATATGAGAATTTTTGGGTATGAGATATTAGTGGAACATTATTGGATATTTTTAGTAATTTCTCTTTTGGCTGGGTACCGTTATAAGTTTTTCTTAATTATTTGATTATTGAGTAAATGGTGCCTGGAAATTATTTAAGTGATATCTAAAGATTTTAGAGGAAGTGTTAGAGAGAAGTTCTTTTGTGGTGAGTTAGTTGAGGTAAGTAACTTTATCCTAATTGATTTTATTTTGCTTATACTATTATATTTTAACTACTGAAATTTGTTTATAATTGTTACAATTTTATTTAATTGTTTTAGCTACATTGATTTAAAGTAAAGAATAAACAACTATCACAAATATATTTGATTACTGAATATATAATTTTTTTTATATATTTATGTATTTGAATGAGATATATTATTGTTTGAACTGTGATTTGATATATATGATTTTAGACAATCTGACTATGTTTGACTCTGATGCCAGCCAATGGGGGAGGTTATTCATTGGTACTCTGATACCCAACTAATGAGGGTTATGCATTAGTACTGAAACTAGTTCTATCTAGGGTATCACGAGCCTATCGTGTTTCTAAACCCAGCCAACGGGGGATGTATATTAGCACGAAACTAGTTTCATCTAAATCTAATGCCCAGGGGATATAGCGTGACCATAGTCATAAAAATTGTTAAAAATATGAATTATGTTTGACTATTTGAAGTGTTTTAAATCCTTGAAATTGCTTATGTGTTTTTGAATCCTATTGTAAATTATAGTTTTGATATATGGAAAACTAATTATTTTTTAATCCATCTATGATATATTTATAAGATTAAAATATTCGATCTATGTACAACTTATTATTTTACAGATCTATTTGCTTAGTAGAACTTATTAGGACTTTAATTACTTATTGAGTTGTCAACTCACTCCCTTTTTCCTCTTTCAAATTCTGATAAGGAAGAGTAGCATGTGTTTGGACTTCTATTGAGATGTGCGTATGAGTGAAGTTTAGGAATCATTGAAATAAGATTTGGACTCTTATGTTTAATATTGTCTTTTGTTCAGACTATAGTCTCAAAAGATTTAGTTTATTTTTCTTTGTGATGTTCGAAGATTATTATTTTGGAGATCTTTTAAGAATTGCATTATTGAAGACATTTTTGGATTTATTGATGAAATTTTCTTTGAGGATAAATTTTTAGTAATTAAGAAGGTCTTTCACACTTACAAAGTTCAAACCTCATTAGTGTGTGGCTATTGTCACGTGCCTAGCTCTTACTTGGATTCAAGGCGTGACAATAAAGTTGCAACATATTAATCAAAGTTACTAATATTATATTCGTTTCTCATTTTGTTGATACCTTGGTATCCATACAGGAGTGGGATATATTATATTCTAAAGATAGTCTTTCTCTTTACCCTGGCTGATAACTATCAAAATATGACAATTATTAGATAAGCAAGCTTCATGCCCTCATCGAAAATCATGCCTTCATTGAAATTGCATCAGGAACCATACCTCATTTCTTTTTTATTCGGTGGGGGTGTTGGGGATGGTGATATATGAGCAAACCGTAGTAAAGAGTAATGCTAGGTCTTAGGTTTCAGCTTAGAATACAATTTTTTATAATCCTTTTTGCAATTAGTATCTTGACAAGTTATAATTTGAGTAATATCATTTTCATAGATTTCATAAAAAAACCATCACTTTCATATTATTAACATTCTTTTATTAACACCAATGACTATGCAATAGAGAATAAATTTGAATCTCTAAATTTAATATACTGGTATGTAAAACTCATTTTCTTACATTGGATTATTTCTCAATGCAAGATATGTCATGTGCAATAGAAATACATACCTAAGAGCATTCACATCTAGCTCGTCAAATGCAATATTTAGCATTAGGTTTACTTAATCCACCAAAAAACACCTTGCATCAGACACAACAAAGTAACACAATTTTAGAAATGAACAATACCTCAATATTGTTACTGAGCATTGTTCATATCCAATGTTAAAATAAAATGTTTATTTTTTTTTAATTTGTTCTCTTTGACCCCTCTCTCACCACCACTTTCTCTCTCTTATTGCCATTGACAACCAAAACCCACCTCTCAATCTCGTCATTTGGCTGCCTCAACCACCACCTTGAATCAGCGAGATATTTGTCATCCTTAGGCCATTTGGCTGTTTGGCTGATCTTGCCATTTGGCCTCTACAACCACCATCTTTAACGGTTGCTGTTGATTTTGGTTGTTTGTGAAGGAATTAATTTGAGTTGAGAGAGAGAATTAGTGGGTAGAGTCGATCTGTGTTGAGGAAGGGAGACAGAGGAAGAAGAAAAATCAATGGTAGGGTTGATCTAGGTTGAGAGGAAGAGAGATGAAGAAAAAAATCACAGGGTAGAGAGAGAGAAAAAAAATAGTAACAAATAATGAATAAAAGAAAATTTTAAAAATACAATATTGAATTTGACGTAGGAGTATCTACTATCTACAAATGAGCTAGTAAATATAGTTTTTTTTTTTACCAAATTTGACTAAAATCGTACTGAGGTTGATGCCAAATGCTCTAAACGCTATATATAATGCAATGGGTAGCCATTAGAATAAAAACATCATTGATGTCATTCAGTGGTGTATGAGGAGAGAAGTGGCGGAAGTGGCAAAGTCTGTAGACCTTGAACACATCAGAGTTTATTTTAGATTAAAAAAAAAAAAAAAAAGCGTAGAAAGCTTTACACTGACCTCAATCATTGCCACCAAACAGCAGCCTATTTGAGAATCACCTTAAGTTTTTTACTTGCTTGTCTCTCAACATTCGAGGGAGCTATATATATCCAGCTACCTTCATTTGGGTTTCAAAATCCAAAGCAGGAAAACTGCCTCCAAACCATCTTAATGAGCTATGCAGAAGATTAAGACATTCTAAAACAAAGTTCAATACTAGAAAATTATGGATAATGCAAAACCAGATGGATTAAGTTGACCATCAAATATGTTGTTCAAGTGAAAAATACGTTGGTGTTGAGCACTAGAGATGTAATGGAACAAAATAGTACAGTTCATCTGGATTTGAAAAGTTGACAGTAGCCATTGGTGGAAATATTCTATGACGCCCTAAAAAATTACACACCAAATTCCAAAAGGCTTGAAAGGAGCCTAAAAAGCTTTCTAAAATTAATGACTGGCTAAGAAAAATATCATTAACAAGAGAAGAGACTACAGATTCAAATTTTGGGACATCAAAGCAAGTCAGAAAGAAGTTCACACCATTGTAAATGTGAACGTTAAATATGCTCACCCTCGTTTTTTATGAGACTTTGATGGTCTAAGAACACTCCAGTCCAGCTTTTCACCCTTTGCCTTTGGTTTCTTGAAGGAGCCTTTACTACTACTACTCGGTGATGATTGTTCATTACCTTGAACATTTTTTGGTGTTTTTTTTGGGTACTGTGTTTCAGATACTACTTCAGACTGTTTTCTTTTAAGGTCCTCGGCCTCGGAACTTAATTTATCAGTGTCTGAGCTCACTGCTCTATCCGTTGATGATCCATTTTCTCTGTATGATCCAAATAGAAGGAAAAATATCAGTAGTGTCATCAGTGCATATAAGAATCACTTGTAAATGCAGTTTTCTTTAGGTATCATGTATGGAAGCCAAAGCACATAGTCATAAATTTTATCTACGGATCCTTCATTATGTATTTGTCTGCATGGATTACTGTTTGAAACGGAACCCAAATCTTGATTTCCCCCCTTTATTTCATCCCAAATCCTACAATTCTTTTTTGCCATTAGGAACACTAAGTTCCTTACTATTTTCCAGTCTTTTTCCACCAAACCCCAACCCAAATTATTCAAAAATCTCAAATGTCCAGATCTGCAAGATCTGATTTGGCTTTGTTCCTCTTTGTCCTCCATCAACATCTCTCCTCTTCAAAATGAGAAATGTTATTATCTTTGTAAGAAACTACCTTTTGTAAACCAACTAAAATGGGTAACATGAGACGTATATCCACAAATAAATTCAGACCCAAAAACTACATACGCAATCTTACCAAAACTGGAAAAGTACTTAGACTAAATATGTTCCTGAAATATATTATTATCCAACCTTTCACATAGGGGAGAAACTGTCGTATACATTCAGAAAGGTATATAAAATCAAGCAAACTGGGACAGTAATCAGTACAATTTCAACTCCAATGCAAACAAGATTATTCAACATTAATTAAAATTTTCAGAATTAAGGGATGTTTGCTACTTTGATTCATTATGCAAACTGGGTACAGTAATTGGCACAATTTTTAACTCCAATGCAAACAAGAACAGTTATTTAATATTAATTAAAATTTTCAGAACTAAGGGACGGTTGGTGCTTTGATTCATTGATTTATTCACATGTTTTATGAAATGACCAAACAATCCCAACTTCACTCAACAATGCTTTATGCCTTCCATGCCAAATAAGGATTCTTCTTTTCAATTTTTATTGGCTCTACAGTTTCTATTAATTACAGCCCTAACATAATATAAAAAATTGCAATATTCAGATTATTGGATAGAAAAAATAAATTACTGCAATATTCAGATTATTGGATCGGTTAGACAACCTCAATAGTAGCAGAAACGCAGCATGCATTGACAGAATGTTGCAACGCTTTGCTCAACTTAGTTTAGAGCAACTTAAATATTTTTTATGACAATAATCTCAAAGTTTCACATTGAGTTGTTCAACAGCAAGGCAATATATTTTTCACGATATATTTGTAGGAATAACAAAAACATAAGATAATTTGAGAAGTGAACCCACCTCAAAGATATTCCTCCACTTTGACTTCCAGAAGAAGTGGCAGACACAGGGTTAGATGCTGCTTCATTCAGTTTCTATCATGACAAGGCTTTGCATGAGGAGAACAGAAGCCAAAATAGAATCACAGGAGGGGAATAGTCATTGGAAATTTCAGGTCACATGACCTTTATACTCACATCAATAGAAGGATTAAAGCTTTGAAATGACATGCGGCCATTAATTGCTCCAGGATGGGGATCACCTTCCATTATCACCAAACTGCAAGTATACAGACAGCCATCCAAACAAAACAAGTCAAAAAAAAACGAGCAAAAGCATGTTGGGAAATAGAAGTCAATGAGATGGTCCCGTGGGTAGTTGCAGCTGTTTTATTTTCCATAGAAAATTAGCAATCCATTGCTTATATATAAGTTTACAATTCTTTTTGAATATTAGAGGAGATCAAACTGATGTTTGCAGAATATGAAGCCTTTAAACACAGGATGTTCTTACTTTACAAAGGTCTACTGTACAATGTCTTGCATGTCAACCCTTTTTTTTCTTCAAATAAATAAGAACATTTATATTAATAAAAAAATCACAATACAATGACTGAAGCAAACTTTATTCTCTCAACAGAAAGCTCTTGTCCCTAAAATGTTATGCTTCTTTCCTTCCAAATGTTCCACACTAGACAGGATGGAACTACTTTCCAAGCCCTTTTTTGTTTCCTTTTCTTTCAATTTTGTTTATGGGTGATAAAGACTTCTCGTAAAGAATGAACAAAAGTACAAGGGAGTAATCTAAGAAATATACAGGTTGTATATCCAATCCTTTTTTTAAATTTATTTTGATAGGTATTGCCAATGTGCTACAGCATATTTCATAGTTGTATATCCAATCCTTATAAAAATACTAAAATAGTAATCTAGTTGCTCCTTTTTTATAACATTAAAAGCTAAATTGGATATCACACGGCATACAAAGTCTGCAGAGCTGTGATTCGTGTCCAAATTGACTTCAAGAATATTATTACCAAAGTGACTTTAACCTGTATCATTCAAAAGTCTTTTATTAACCCAACATCAAGCAATTTTATTCTTAATAGTCACTCTACCATCCACAAAGAGGGTCACCGATATGGTATATAGAAGCTGCACCTCAGAAGGCTACAACTGTTTCAAATGCTAATAAGAAATTTGTGTTACCATCCCTAGATGGTGGGGTGTATGCATCTCAAAAAATAGTAGTCTAAAGATGTATACCGGATAATTTTTTATCAGCGACTAAATAGTGGAGATTTATTTATTTTTAACAATTAATACTGGGAATTGAAAATTCTGAACATGCTTTTGTATGAATTTTCCCATTAAGAACCCATGAAGAATGAACCCCATCTATCAACTTTCTCATTTACTAGTTGAGAACAGAAGTGACATATCATTAAAATTTTAAACATTATGGATGCTCATAATGTTACAACAAAAGGTGAAAGCAGGTGCTGCTGTCCTGACATAAGATAGAACTGCTAAGAATATTTAACAGAAAACTAATATTCTCATCGATCCCTCTAGGTAAAGAATACTATCCCATGATCTATATCGCTTACACAATGAGAGTTTTTGCTAGCAGCTTTCAATGCCAAGATTTAATTATGCTTGAACGCAGATATCCACATAATCTAGCTCCACAGAAACACTTGTAACATACAACATCTCTTATTGAGACTGCCAAAATGATTTGAAGTCTGAATACAGAAGTAGATTAAGAAGAATGCAAAAGTTGATTCAGAAGTAAAAATGGTCTATAAATGATGCAGAACGTATTGGGAAAAAATAGGAAATACGAAGCAGAATAGAAAATTGAAAAATCAATGCTTCATCACCGAGAGGGGATCATTATTGACAGTGGAAGCTGCATTAATTCCGTTTCTTCAAGTCTTGTAACCTGCCTAAGATTGAAACCTGTTCCCCACCCTAGTCCTTACAAGGTGCCATGGGTTGACATCTCATCCATAGCCCTCAAGGAGAGAGGTGTCTCATCCCCATTAAATTCATGTCCTACAAGGAAGAATTATGGTCAGATGTCATTCCAATGGATGTGGACACATCATTCTAGGCAGGTATTGGCTCTACAAACTAGATGTCACAATTTATGGTCGATCATATTCTTGCTCCTTTACACTTACCCCTTCCAACCCAAGTCTACCACAAAAGGAAAGAAGCAAGAAGAAGGGTAAGAATCTTGGCTACCAAGGAAAACATTACAGACTCCCTGTTTTCCAATCTCCCAAATTCCTTTGGATTTATGATGTGTAAGCCATTCCCTTTCCCTTTAAAGGTAAAGAAACAAGAAATGTTTTTAATAGATACAATAGAATTTCAAGCCATGACATCTGCTCCATGATTATTGCTCTTATCATCAGGCCAAGACACCAATTGACTTTTGGTGTAGGCAAGATTCAAACCCCAAATCTCTTATTTGAAGATAAGACTTTACCAATTTACCAATTGATCGATTGATTGTTACATCTAGGTCATAGGGCCAAAGCCTGCTTAGAATGATGTGTCCCACAACACATCACACCATATTTCATCCTTTCAAGGAATAATTTGAATGGGGCCAAGGCACCTCTCCTTGATGGCTATGGATGAGGTGACTACCCATGATACCTAATAGGGACTAGGGTGGGGACATGTTTCAATCCTAGGCAGGTGACAAGACTTGAAGAAGTGACATTAATGCAGCTTGCAGTATCAAAGATGTCGCAGAACGTAAATCCTAAGCTTCATTGATTGAGGGGGCTTGGAATGACACCAAGCTAAGGGAATTTTTCATCAGAAAATTATCATTAAAAATGTAATGTCTCAAACCATTATTAAAGACTCTTAAAAGCTTCAAGGATTACATGAGGGCACAATTCCATTCCAAAAATCCTCCCTCATAATAAAATCCAAATTCAGAGTTCAAAATGTCAACTGATATCTAAATGAGAATATCTGAAAGAATAAAACTCTGAAATAAATGGTGTCCCAACATGGAAAATACGAAATAATCCCTAAGTAGGAAAGAAAGTTTCCAGAGTCTGCACCAATAATTTATATCTCATTTTCTTCAACTTGTTTTCCAACTATAATTGAACTTAAATGCCTCACACAACCTTCAAGAAAAATAGTGTGAGATATGGTTTACAACTAGCAAACTCGTACCACCTATGCAGCCTATAGATCATAATGAGAATGAAACAAGGATATATGACCCATCATGCTATTTCAGATGTTTGCCAATATGTATGGTAAGATTGCCTACCAATCACCTCTCCCAAACCCTGTAGAATCGGGAGCTCTGCACACTGGTTACAACCTATTTATGGCATAAGGGTCCCTAGTCTACAACATCAAGGGGCTTAGCTTGCCATATATATGTCTTTATTGGTGAGATAAAGACCTCTAGTTATAGGCCTTAAAAATGTTAATTACAGTATCAAATACAAGCACGCTAAAAGCATCTGTTTTCAAGCAAGCATAAGGCTCCTTAAGAGAGCAAATTATGCGAAAACACCACTCCAAAGTAACAGCTTACACGTGGGTGATGGGGCACCAAAAAAACCAGCTAAATTGCAATTATCAACCAGATCCAGTGCATAATACACAACCAGAAAATCCTATAATGATTCAAGATTTCAGAAAGGAAAAATACAATTTGTACTTTAATGTTAAAGCAAGCAAAGTTTTACGCACATACGAACTGGAATATATCCACATATACACATCACACAAAAAAAAGAAGAGAAAAATCAAGAAGCACAAAACAATAGAGAGTTCTTTATAAATTATAGCAAAGAACAAAAAAAGAAAGAAGACTACCACTTTCTATTCACGATACTAGGGGAACTGAAATTCCCAACAAGTTTGACCTCTTCTTCTTTCTTGGTATTTTCTTCTCTCTGAGCTGCCCTTTGCATGAACTATCGAAATAAAGAAAAGAACACCCCCAATATAAGATCCTATGTTTACAAGGCTTGAAATTTATAACCAACAAAAAATATTAGAGAATGCCCAGATAAATTTAAGTAAAACCCAGTTCAAATCTCAAGTGAGATTATCTAAATTTTGCATATAAAAGCTAGTATGGAATGTCTCTACAGGGAATAAGAGCAAAGTTTGTAACTTTTTGTTTTACCTTCAAGTTCCTCAGAGTGCTGGAAATCTCACGCTTGGCCATTTTTTAGCTCCTTGGATGTCACCAGAAAAGCTCAACTTTAACTCTCTCTCTCTCTCTCTCTCACACTGAAATTCTCTCCTCTCCGTGGAAGAGAGAAGGTTTCTGCTCTCTTGCTTTGCAATAGGGACAACAACAATGATTTTATTGCTGTTGTTACAGTGTTACAGTGGGTTTAGTATTGGGCTTATATGGGCCTAGCATTGGCCACTATTAACCTAACTCTCTTTCTTTTTTTTTTAATTATTTTTAAAAAAAATAAACTCTGAATTTCATGATTGTTGTCTTGTTAATCTCTTATGGGCCCAAGCTAAACCAAACCTGGCTCAACCGCAAAATCAAACACCAACGTTGACTTCAGCCTATACTTCTAATTTCTGCGCCTAATAATACATAGCACTAGAATCCTAGGCCAACTTGGGTTTAGGTTGGTCCACTCCCGCGACCTTATAGTAGAGGTACCCGTATATAAAGTTGAAATTGTTTATTCTAATTTCAGTTAGTCTAATTGATAAAATTTCTAATAGTTGAATAAAATATATAGGGTTTAATTCTCGACTACATCAAAAATTAATTGGTATCTTGGTTTAATGATAAAGAACTATCAACTATCATCAAGAGCGAACGTTATTAGTTAAAACTCTCTAAATAAAAAAAAAAATTTTGTTATTAAATAAAGAGGTTCAAAATTCAAATCACGCTTACACCAAAAAGCAAGTAGTATCTTGTCCTGATTATAAAGAGCAACCAGTTCAAATAGTGAGACTGATTTCAGGTTAATTTTATTTTGAACATAAGTCTATATTTGAATTTATTACTAAATTAAATTATATATCTAGGATTTATTTTCACAAGTTACTTAATTAACTTTCATAAAAAAATAAAAAATAAAGTTACTTAATTAACTTATTCTCATTATTTAAGTTAGATATATTGATTTTTATTTATGAACATTTAGAAATTAGATTACCAACCTTATATCATTAGAAATTGTATTATTGTTTTTACCATGAAACATACTATTTGTCTGATTAAAATAATTGAAACATATTATTTGATTATCAATAAAGTTTAAATAATATTTAAAAATATTATGAATTTATTTCCAAATTTAGATGATACAATTTAAAGTCTATAAAAATATGACTAAATTGCAAACTACACTCTTAAAGTTTGGAAGTGTTTAGATTTTACACCTTAAAATTTTAAAATTTAGATTTTATCCCCTGAAATTCTATTATGTTTACATCAGCAGCCCCCCATCCATATTTTCTATAAAGTGCCACATAAAATAATTAAAAAGTATATGACATAATAAAAATGACATGACATCATTTTTATTGGATGAACTAAACATGTGTGACAAGCTTATGTGACACTAAATAGAAAATATGGATGGAGGGGCTGCTAATGTAAGTAAATTAGCATTTTATGGAGTAAAATCTAAATTCTAAAACTTGAAAATGTAAAATCCAAACACCCCAAACTTTAGGGTTGTAATTTGCAAGTTAGCCTAAAAATATATTTTAGAATTATGTGATACATATACATAAACAAACACTTTCAAAGCAAGCTCCAAACTCAAAAGGTTTTTCATGGCTTTTGAGTGGAGTTTATTGTGTGTTTTTGTGTTAGAATTCATTTCTCTCCCTTGTGTGTGTTTGCTTCTAAAAAAAAAAAAAAAAAAAATTTACTATATGAAGGTGAGGTTTAAGGTTCAAAATTGAATTTGATAGAAGAGTGAGAGTCGAGTTTGTGGTGTGTTTTTGTATTCGAATTCATTTCTCTCTCCCTTGTGTATGTGTGTGTTTGTTTCTCATAAATAAATTTAAAAAAAAAAAAAAAATCTTATATATGAAGGTGAGGTTCAAGGTTCAAAATTGTATTTGGGAGGAGAGTGAGAGTCGAGAACCCATGACACTGAAGATTGGGTATCCATTTGGATACCGATTATCACGCGTCTACGTCTGCGTTTTTTTTTTTTTTTTAAGCGCGTTTTGTGGCTGTGGTGCTTTTCCAGTTGGTCCGGTGCACTGTTCACGAGACCCACAAACTTCTTTTTTCTCCAAAAATTTCATTAAAAATAAGTCACACGGCACTATTCACATATTTAAAAATTATTTTACTACAGTGTTTTCAGTTTTCAGTAAAATAAACGGTATCCAGACACACCTTGGATATGGAGTGCCACCAGGCCAGAAGCAAGTGAGCCGAGGTTCAAGTTACTGGTTAATATTTATAAAGATAAAACATTTATGGGAATTTTATTTTTTATTTTTTAACTAATTAATCAATCGTAAAGTAAAATATAATTTCCAGCCGTGCTTGTCAGGAGAGATTGTCTTTATTGGTTTATTATTGGGTTTTTTTAAAAAAAAGCTTGAGAAAAGTACAATTATTCCTAAAGGGAAATCTTCAGGCACTCTCCACACCAATAAAAGTAAACAATCTAATATAAAATATATATAAACTCAAATGTCAAATGAAAAAAGTTAAGTTCTATTTTAGGTAGTTGTTTTCGTTGGTATGGAATTCTATGTGGATATGCTCCAAAAGAACCCAATTACTAGTAAGTACGAAAGTACTACAAAATATAATATTCTCTTCTTATTAAATATCAAATTTTATAATTATAATAGTTATTAATAAGTATTTATTAAGATTAATTATCTATTTTGGAAATTTTAAAAAATATGATATAGTAAATTTCTTATAAAATATTGTATTGGTCGAAAACAAAAAAGAATGTGTAAATATAGAGGGTTTTATATATAGAATTTAAATCTAATTGCTAAATATAAGCAAAAAATATTGATAGATACCAAAAAAAAAAAAAAATCATTATTTAAAGAAATAAAAAAAAAATAATCAAAATCTATTTATAGATATTATAGATTATTCGTTCCTAAAAAAAGTTTAAATCTAAAATAAATAAATTGTAAATTTTTTTTAAAAAAAAGAAAAAAGAAAAAAGAAGTCCCAAACAAAGCATCAGGCTCAAGCCCACCCCAAAAGTCAAAAGACCTCTTAGGTCCATCCATAGTTAATGTTTTGAAAACAAATGAAACCACTGTGGCCTTTCCACAAGTGCATTGTATTCTATTGTTGAGAGGTATCTACTACCGACTTTACCGAGGTATACTGTATACATACATGTTGACACTCTCTCTCTCTCTTAACCTATAAAAAGCCACAGCAATCATCACTATCAAAACCTTTTCACTTCACTGTTCTTCTTCTACGTTTACAATTCTGCAACCTTCTAATACCAAGGTTCAAATTTTTTATTTTTAATTCTGATCTATAAGCCTCTACTTCTTCTTTTACATTGATCACTTATCTGGGTTTTTTCTTTTACCTTTATTTTCAATGTTTTTTGGGGGCATTCAAATAAATTATGTTTCTTTTTGTTTTTTGAGTATTGGGTTGGTAAGGGAATGCTATATGTTTGATGGGATCTTCATCGTGAACTCAACTTTTTATGCCTTATGATCAATTTTTGTTCAGATTCAGATTGACCATTGTTGTGAATTGGTTTTGTGTTTGACAATTGTTTGGTTATTTGTTTGTTTGGATTTTTGACAGACTATAAGCAATCTTATAGTGGCGTGAGAACCTCTCAGACCAGTGATCATGGTATGTTAATAACTTTGTATTCTTTGTGGTTTGTGTTTGCTAAATTGTTATCCTAAAAAAACGAAGAAAAAAAAAAGTGGGAACCATATTGGATTAGGAAAGTGGTTTGTAGTTTATTGATTTTGAACTTGGTTTGCATGTCTCGTGGAACAAGTAAGATTTCAGCTTTGGGATGCTTTATTTCTGTGACAGCAACATTTGGTCTCATTTGTTGAGCTTATATGTTTTTAGTTTTCAAATTTATCTGTTGCTTCTTGATACGGTTTTGATCAGAGATCTTATTGTTTGTTTTGATTGTTGAAGGCTTACGAAAACCGCCGCTTTTCAACCTTTGAGCACAGTTATCGTTGTTACCCTGTCTCTTTCATTGATAAGGTTTGAGAATTACCTCTGCTGAATTTAATTTGCTTTATTATAAGAAATTCCATTTTTAAATGAAATTGGTGGAATCAGTTCTGTTGCACTCTACTAATTGTGATGAGAAGAGTCTCTTTAAATGGGTTATTTGATTTGTAAGCTTACCAAATTGCATAATTGACCTTGTCAATGTCCATAATTTATGAAATTGTTTCAATATTATGGACATTACACATTAGTTGGCCTTGTACCTACTCTTTGGTTAGGCTCTTGATTTTTTCTTGGTTTCGGATTCCAAATTAATTATTTCTCTGAATCTTTGCAGCCACATCTGGAAAAGGGTGATAAAAGTACGTTTACTGCTTGACAAATTCTGCGATACTATCCTTAATCTCTATTTATTTCTCTTAATTCTCGATAGTTCTTGAGGCTTAAAAATTACTTATGAGTTTTCTTTTCGCTTCCAGTTATTATGCCTCCCTCAGCTCTTGATCGCCTTGGTAAGTCAACAATTTAACACCTCCTTCATTCTGTTCCCTTCTGCTGATGCAAGTAGGTTTGCTTTTAAGCAAATCTCCTTTTATTTATGAAAACACCAACTAAGACATGGGTTTTTTTTTGCACTCCAGCATCTTTACAAATAGAATACCCTATGCTATTTGAACTTAACAATCCTGCTGCTGGACGGGTTACTCATTGTGGAGTCCTAGAATTCATAGCTGATGAGGGACTAATATATTTACCATACTGGGTATGCTTTTTGTCTGTTTTATCTTTTGAATCTTCTGTGGTTCTTCAGAAGTTTTTCTTCTTATTTAGTGCTTCTTTTTTATATTGTTAGATGATGGAAAACATGCTCCTACAAGAGGGAGACGTAGTGCAACTGAAGAATGCCAGCCTAGCAAAGGGAACATATGTTAAGCTGCAGCCACACACCAAGGATTTCTTAGATGTCTCCAACCCCAAAGCTATGTTAGTCAATGACTTTGCCATTTACATATTTGCCTTAAATCAGCCTTGGTCTTTTTGTACATATAATTATGCTCTTTATTTATCTTTTCCATATATTCATTTGCAGCTTGGAAACTTCATTGAGGAGCTACTCTTGTTTAACAACTGGTGATACTATCATGGTTGCTTATAACAATAAGAAGTATTACATTAATATAGTTGAAACAAAACCCTCCTCTGCAGTCAGTATCATTGAAACAGACTGTGAGGTTGACTTCGCCCCTCCTCTTGATTATAAAGAACCTGAAAAACCAGCAAAATCAGCACTGTTGAACAGGAAACGATCAGAAGGTTTGTTACATCATTTGTCTTCCCCTCATTTTGACACTTGTTCACCAGGTTTAATTATTAACCTCTTCAAATTTATTTTGGCATTTCAGCTGAAGATGAGCCAGCCAAAAAGATAGCCAAGTTTAGCCCATTCACTGGTTTTGGGAGACGTTTGGATGGAAGACCCTCAACAGAATCAGTTGCGCCAGATTCTTCTCCTATTCTTAAGCAGCACCAATCAGAAGCTCAGAATGGAACCAAGGATTCCAAGTCATCAAATCCTGCTTCACGTCAACCGTCTGGAAAGCTTGTGTTTGGTTCAAATGTAAATCAACCCGAAAATGAAAAATCAAAAGTATGTCTTGCTTTCTTGTGATATAAGCTGCCCTCAATTTTTCTTATACATCTATTGGCCTACTTATTGTGCAGTTGGGGCTAAAACTGATCTCTTGCATATTGGCTTTTGTAATGTTAGGTTGCCTCAACAAACAGCAGTCAAGAGCCACCTCAGAAGGAAGAAGAGCCAAAGTTTCAAGCATTTACAGGGAAGAAGTATTCATTGAAAGGCTAATTATATTTAAGCTTAGTATTCATTGAAAGGCTAATTATATTTAAGCTTCTCTTACCGCATTGCTTTGCTAGATAGGAGGTAGAACCAATCATTTGGTCAATGGAAGATCCTAAATTCCTAACCCTACAGATGTTCTGCGCTAGATTTGTTTCCCCATTATATATTTATGTTCATATGAACCCAAATCAATGCTATAGAAGTCTATGATTCAAACATTATATTTCCATACTCATTGGAGTATATAAAATTTATTTTACATCAATGTGTGTACTGATTGCAAAGTAACAGTTCTTTAAGATGGTGAGGGTTTCATTATTTATATTACACAAACCAGAACTACTTATAGTGCACAAAGATCTTGACATGCAATGACTCACAAACAGTTTCCTCCAGAAGGCTGTTTCTTCATTGCTAGTTGGTAGTATAAACATCCACAAAAACCGAATCAGTGAAGGACTGGAGGCCTGCCAATGCAATTTACAACCCTGAATTTGCTTAAAAACTATTTCCCATCTGAATAGTAGCAAGGCGCAATTTACAATTACAAGTACATAGGGAAAAATCATGGCTGCCTGATTAACCTGTCTATAGGTCTAATAAAGCATAAGATATTTTATTACCATAGGCTTTAACTACAATATGATCAGCATCACGAGCTTAATTCAAATTTTACTCAATTGGCTTTGATTAACCAGTGAATTAGGGAGCTCTGAATGAAAGGATTTAGGGCCTAATATGACTTTGGTGGACCTTTTATGGAAGATTGGCAAAATATCATTAATTCAAACTTTCATACTTCTCATGCCTCCTTAGAGCATTCTCATCAAAGAATGCAAAAATGCTAAAACTTAAATTTTAGCATCTAAAACCCAAAAAACCCACTCCATCAAAGCTTGCATATGCTAAAAGATTTGCCATCTTGCTACAGTGCACTCTCATTTTTGAAAGCGCACTGTAGCAAGATGTTATAATATTTTATTGATTTCTAATTCTCTCTCTCCTCAGACACGGCTCACTCTCTCAGACTCTTTCTTTTCTTTCTCTGGTTCTCCCTTACAACCCAGGCATCATCTCCCTTCCCTTTTCATCACGATGCCTCCATTTTGAAACCCATTTGCTCTCCGTTAAGCTTCAAGGGTTTGTGGTTGGCGATTGTGGTCATGAGGCACGGTGGTGGTTCAGCAATTGTGGTCATGATTTAGTGGGTTTTGTGGGTCTGATTTGGTGGGTATCGGTGGTGCCTCGACAACGGTTTTGACGGGGTTGAGGTCGGGGTGGTGGGTTTTGGTTGGGGTTGAGATCAGGGTGGGTGGGTGGTAGGTTTTGTGGTGGGTATTGTGGCTGTTGGTATTGGGGTGAGGCTGGGCTATGGTGGTGGGGTTCAGATTTGCAGGTTGTGGGTGGCATTAATGGTGGTTCGGATTTGCATCTAGGTTGTTTTTGTTTTTGTTTTTCTGGTTGATGGAGGTATGAGGATGTGGATTTGGGTGGTGATAAGGTTGTGAGTTTGGGTTTGTGATTTTGGTGGTTGGGGATTGTGGTGGCTGTCGGTTGGTGGTATTTTTATTATTATTATTATTATTATTATTATTTATGGTGGTGGTGGCTGGCAGTGGCTAGTTGTGGGTGCGGCTGTGACTGGGGTTGCTTGGACTAAGAAGAAAGTGGTGGGTTTCATCAGAGAAAGAGAGAGACACAGTGGTAAAATAAAAATAATATTATTTAAATGAAGTGTAAATAAAATAGAATGTTTGATGTTGGGTGTGTTGTAAAATGATATGTTAAAATTGATAAAAATAGGATTTTGAGATGTTAAATGCTAAAATATTTGCATTCTTTGATAAGAATGCTCTAATGGATCTCAGATATAATTTTAAGACCCTTGACTAAGGCTTCGCTTGGGAGGAGAGAATGGAATGGAATAGAAAGGAATGAAAAGAATCATTTTAGAATATTCTTCCATTCCCTTGTTTGGGAGTTTTAATGGAGAGAATGGAAAGTTCATTCCCTTATTTGTGAGTTTAAGTGAGAGGGAATGGAATGGGTAGAACGAAACACTCATTCCTCTCTATTCCCTTAAAACCTCAAATTTTCATTCCCCTCGAAATTAAGAGGAATGGGAGGGAATGAAATTAGATTTAAAGATTTTTTTACTAAAACTCCCAAAATACCCCTATATATTCAACTCTTTATTTTAAAATAGGGGTCTAATAGTAATATTGTCATAAAATGATTCCATTACATTCCCTTCATGTTGCTCACAAATAAGATTACTTCATTCCATTCATTTTCATTCTTTTCCATTCCTTTATTTTAAAACATCCAATCAAGGTTACTTAATTCCATTCTTTTCCATTCCTTTCTCTTACTTAAATACGTTCCATTCCTTTCAATTCCATTTTTTTCCATTCCCTTATGATCATTCCATTCCATTCTATTCCCTTCCCTTATGAACTCTCAAGCGGAGCCTTAAATGACTTTGGGTTTCTTCTTACTAGTATTCCATATCTTTGTCCAGATCTATGTGATGATAATTACAATTTTACAGGACAATCCACCAATTTTATCTATTTGACCTTAAAATTGAGTTGTACAAGCACAACGATTCAGCATTTATAGGTCTCAAAGTAAATATAAGGCCCATAATGTTTTTTCTTATTTTTATATCATGTAACTTTTGAGAATTTATATGTAAGGACGAACGTCTTAAAATTATGTTATTTTACGGTTTTATTATTATTATTATTATTATTATTATTATTATTATTATTATTATTATTATTTATTTTTTTATGTAAGGTCAGTTGGAATTTTATAAGTGAAAAAGAAACAAATTATCATGTCTACTACTATTCTACTAGTAAGGTGAAACGTTACAAATATTCTATCATCAGTTTATCCCCAATATTCCAATTTTATCTTCTTTCACAACAAACTTCTTAAATAATACATTCTCAAAGAAAAAAAAAAAAAATCTTAAATAGCCAAGAGTCTTGTAATTTAACTAGAACCTCCTCATATATAAAGTGCTTGGGGATTTAGGGGGAAAAGGTTTGAGATTTAGGGTTAGCAGTATATTGTAATTGTAGGGGCCCGTTTTCGGGCGGCCCCCGTACAATAAATTTGTAGAGAGTGGATAGAAGGACTAGGTACTAGCAAGGAAGACAACAGTCGACGTAAGATTCATAAGAACAGTAATCAAGAATTTGGTTAAGGGTTTGTGAGGATAATAACAGTGATTTTAACTCAGTGTTCTTGAGGAAAGTTCGTCATCAGCCCAGTCCGAGGAGCTCTTTCCTTAGAACCGATGAATACAAGGGTCGTCCTTGGACACCCTGAAAAACCCTTTTTACTTTTTCCCTCAAGGATCCAACCTCCCCACCAACCTCCTTTACTTTGGGGGTTCTATCTATTATATAGTCTTGTTCAGTTGATCTCTGCCGTCCACTTGTCGGCCATCTGAACTTGTGTCTGAAGGCTCATCCCATCAATCGCCTTTGCAGGCCTTCTGTTAGTTGAAATAACCAAGACATCACTGTTTGCTAATCAATTCATCATTAATGCGGTCAGAATGTTGGTGGCACACATTTAATGAGGGAGTGACAGCTTCCTTCTTTCAATGTCGGTTTGCCGAGGACATGGCATTCTCGGCGAGGTCCCTTGATGAATTGGATCGCTCCCTCTTATCCTCAGACTCTGCATTCTCTTCGGCATGGGCCTTGGGCCCGATATGGAGTGGGCCGGGGTTGCCAAATATTTGAACCCCACAATAGCCCTTCAAAATTCTGCTGCCAGACCTCTCAGACGGGGAGGAGAATTTTGATGTTCTCGGGCCTATGTCCTGACCTGTCGAGCCCTGCCTTTCTGTCAGTGTCACAATCCTTTCAACTACCCAGGGGACGTTCCTGGCGTTTCAGTATTTGAAGCGTGCATTCATTAAATTTCGGCGGCTTCGTGTCCTCTACATTCAACGGTGTGATGATGAATTGACGGTGGGGATGCTCCTGGTTCATTGGGCGGGAAAGTCCGTGCAGTTACTTTTAATTGGGGGTATATATACCCAGTTAAACTGATTCGTTCTTTCGCTTTTGCATTCAAGAGATCTTGCGCACATACTCCGAATTCGGTCATATCTCCAACTGTACTGGCAACTTCTCTTAGCACAAAAAACCTGTCTGAGGAGCTTTCCCTCATTTCTGTAAGTCTTCTTCTCTCTCTAGTTTGTACTGTTCACTTGAGTTCCTTGTTAGTTCTTAAGGATTGGTAAGCTTAAGAAGTTAGTGGAGTTTGAGGAATCAATGGACAAATTCGTCGCTGATTATAGAATCCCCGATACAGTGGGTTTGAGGTACTGCGGAGAGGGAGAATGGAGTTCGAAGAGGAAAGAAGGTGAGGTGGCGATTCCTATAATCACCTTTCTGGAGGGTGGAATGAGGATCCCCATGGGACTGGTCATGAGGGACTATCTTAGGCACTTCAATCTATTTCCCACTCAGTGTGCCACTAACGTATTTAGGATCTTAGGCTGTGTGGATGCCTTGAATGAGAAGATGGGGATAAGGCTAACCCATCATGATGTGAACTGGTGTTACAAACTCCAGCGCCTGAAGGAGAAGTCCTATTATATGAGGACGAGGGGCAATAGGGTCCAACTCATCCAGTGCCTTCCTGAATCCGGCAAGGGTCTGAACAAAGACTTTCTCATTGTGTCTGTGGGATGGCATGAAGGTCTTCCTTGCCCAACAGTGGAGGGTACATCAGGTGGGGTATCCAAACTAGAAGAGTGTTTAGTTCTTTGTGCCTTAGTGTCCTGCTTTGCTTGGTTTTTTAATAGGAACCTACTTTCTTTAGTGCAGATTCGCAAGCCTTTGATCGTCACTTTAGCCAAGTTAATAAGGAAGACTTGGAGAAGATGCTGAGGTCAGAGATTTTTGTGAATAAAGAAGACAACTAAGTTAGAGCCGCCCATGTGGTCCTAAGATACGACCCGATCCAAAAATCATTCTCGGCTCCAAAGCAGGCGATCCGAGCTGGAGACCCTCGGCTGCTTAGCATCACCGTAGTCGAGCACAGATTCCTGATCCCCAAAGGGTCTCCCATTCCTGAGGGTGTATTGTTGGTAGGTACTTCTTCTTCGGCTCAAGTTGCCGAGGCTGAAGGAGGAGAGGAGGTTGCTGACTCAGGTCCATCCGGGGATGAGTTTGGCGCGTTCGACCAGCCCCATTCGCCCGAGGACCCTTCCGGTGATCTGGGTGACCCTAGTTTAACTGAAGCGGACTTTCTGCCCGAAGAAGCCACTCCTCGGTCAAAGATGAGCTTCACGAAGCGACCTCAGAAAAGCTTGCCGGCACTGATCAGAGGCAGCCGGGGAGGGACGCGCCAAGGAAGTCCCCTCCCGAGCTTCCTCCTTCCGAGCTTCCTTCGTCCGAGCTTACCCCGTCCAAGCTTCCTCCTCCCCCACCCCAACAGGGTTTGACGTCTAGGCCTAAGCCCACTAGTCCTCCGCAAAAGAAGGACAAAGGCAAGAGACCTAGGGGGGGCGAAGAGTCTGATTCTCCCCGAGGCAGTGGCGATGCTCGGCCACCATCTAAACAGCTGAGGATAGGGCACCAAGGCCAAGAGAAGCAGGCCTCTACCCAGGCCGGGGCCCAGGCTTGGCTTCTTAGCCCCATGCTCCATGGGAAGCCTCTGACAGATGATGCCTCCCTTAGGAACCCTCAAAGGGGTGAGGGTGCGCTCGTGACTAATGCATTGGGGAGGTCCTTATTACTCCCTGCAGACATGGCCCAGCTGGAGGCTTTGAGGAGCAAGGAGGTCTTCCTCGGCCTTAAGCAATACTTAGGCATGGTAAGCTTTCTGGTTGCTTATGATTTTCTTGACTTTCTGTTCTTTGGCTCCTTATCTGCTGCATATTGATTTCAATTGGCGGGCTATCCAAGCTACCTTCAAGCTGGAGGATATGGCCAGTAGCTAGAGCAAGGTTGCTGGCTCAGAGCATTCCAAGCTGTTGGAAACCGTGCGGACCCTCAACGCTTCCAAGGATGATCTTAAAAAGGCAATGGATCAGTTGAAGGAGATAAAGGTGGCTCGGGACAAGGTTGAGTCGGCCCTCACTGCCGCCGAAAAATTGGCTCTGGATCAGACCGACAACCTGCGCCAGGCAGAGGATCAGCTGAGGATAGCCAGAGAGGAGGTCGCGACCCTGAGGGAGAGGGTGCTTGAGGCAGATAAGGCTAGAGGCACTACGGAGTCTGCCAGGGACGAGGCTTTGAAAGCCAAGGAGGAGGCTGAATCCGCCAGGGCTGAGGCAAAGGCCTCCAAAGACAAGGCTATGCAAGATGCCTATGAGGAAAGGGTGACCGACACAGAGGACAGCCTTAAAGCCCAAGTGCCAGGGGGTGCAGATTTTACTACTCCTAGGTTTGGAACGAGACCCTTAAACAAGCTGGGGTTAAAGCCTCGTCCGACTTGTGGAGGGTGGAGAACGTATTCTATCCTTTTGCCATTCGTGAGACTGCCCCTCCAAGTTCTGAGACCGAGGTGGCTACCAAGGGCGCTGGGGTTGTTTCCGAGGAAGGTGTCCCCACTGCCGTCACTCCGAGCGAGCCAGCCAAGGAAGTTGATCCTCCTGAGGCTATTGAGGCAAGCAAAGGTCCCATCGCTGATGTGCCTGGGGAGACTGTAGGCCCTTTAGCTGTCGTCCAAGCATCTCTTGTAGAGGAGGTATCCCACCCAGCTGACCCTTCCCAGGCTGCGGCCCCAGGCAAGGGCCACAAGGATTCTGAGACCTCCTCTGCCCAGCCCCCTAAGGGGGGAGTTGAGATGGAGTCGTAAGAATGATCCTCTGCGCGCGCCTTTGCTTTGTTTTTTCCCTTTTTTTTTTTTTTTAGCATTGTAATGGCACATTTGCTTCGTACAACTTTTCTCTAAAGATTTTGCGAAGTATGTGTTTTCTCTTTTCTTATTTGTTTTGCTTGTGTTATATTATGCATATATGTATATCTTTTTTACTTGCATGATTCTGGCTTCAATTGCGCCTTTGCTGACTACATTGGTCATCATCCCCTGTAATGCTCATTACTAGTACCAAAGTGGTCAACCTCACCGTAGGTTTAGGCTCGCGGTCAGTACAAGACCTTGGTTCTGTCCAGTACTTAGATCCTCCTAAAGTGACTAGTTTCCCTATAGGTTTGAGTCCTTGGACCATGCAAGACCTTGGTTCTGTCTAGTACTTGGATTCCCTTAAAGCAACTAGTTTCCCCATAAGTTTGACGCCGAGGAACCTACAAGACCTTGGCTCTGCCTAACACTTGGTATTTCATTGGGGGGGGGGGGGGAATGGTTTTTCCATTTGCTTGAGTCCAAGGACTATGCAAGGCCTTGGCTCTGTCTGGTACTTGACTCTTCTTTGGTAATTAGTTTCCCCGTAGGATTGAGTCCGAGGACTATGCAAGGCCTAGATTCTGTCTAACACTTGGTCCTTCTTAAGTAGTTAATTTCCCCAGAGGCTTAAGTCCGAGGACAATGCAAGGCCTAGGTTCTGTCTAACACTTAGTTCTTCTTTTAGTAACTGGTTTCCCCATAGGCTTGAGTCCTTGGACTATGCAAGGCCTTGGTTCTGTCCAGCACTTGGTTCTGAAGTAGCTAGTTTCCCCATAGATTTGAGTCCGAGGACTATGCAAGACCTTAGTTCTGTCTAGTACCTAGTTCTTCTTAAGTAGTTAGTTTCCCCAGAGGCTTGAGTCCGAGGACCATACAAGGCCTAAGTTCTGTCTAACACTTAGTTCTTCTTTTAGTAACTGGTTTCCCCATAGGCTTGAGTCCGAGGATCATGCAAGGCGTTGGTTCTGTCTAGCACTTGGTTCTGAAGTAGCTAGTTTCCCCATAGGTTTGAGTCCGAGGACTATACAAGACCTTGGTTCTGTCTAGTACCTAATTCTTCTTAAGTAGTTAGTTTCCCCAGAGGCTTGAGTCCGAAGACCATGCAAGGCCTAGGTTCTGTCTAACACTTAATTTTTCTTTTAGTAACTGGTTTCCCCATAGGCTTGAGTCCGAGGACCATGCAAGGCCTTGATTCTGTCCAACACTTGGTTCTGAAGTAGCTAATTTCCCCATAGGTTTGAGTCTGAGGACTATGCAAGACCTTGGTTCTATCTAGTACCTAGTTCTTCTTAAGTAGTTAGTTTCCCCAGAGGCTTGAGTCCGAGGACCATGCAAGGCCTAGGTTCTGTCTAACACTTAGTTTTTCTTTTAGTAACTGTTTCCCCATAGGCTTAAGTCCGAGGACCATGCAAGGTCTTGGTTCTGTCCAGCACTTGGTTCTGAAGTAGCTAGTTTCCCCATAGGTTTGAGTCCGAGGACTATGCAAGACCTTGGTTCTGTCTAGTACCTAGTTCTTCTTAAGTAGTTAGTTTCCCCAAAGGCTTGAGTTCGAGGAGCATGCAAGGCCTAGATTCTGTCTAACACTTAGTTTTTCTTCTAGTAACTGGTTTCCCCATATGCTTGAGTCTGAGGACCATGCAAGGCCTTGGTTCTGTCAAGTACCTAGTTCTTCTTAAGTAGTTAGTTTCCCCAGAGGCTTGAGTCCGAGGACCATGCAAGGCCTAGTTTCTGTCTAACACTTAGTTTTTCTTTTAGTAACTGGTTTCCCCATAGGCTTGAGTCCTTGGACCATGCAAGACCTTGGTTCTGTCCAGCACTTGGTTCTTCTTCTAGTAACTGGTTTCCCCATAGGCTTGAATCTGAGGACCATGCAAGGCCTTAGTTCTGTCCAGCACACGGTTCTTCTTAAGTAGTTAGTTTCCCTAGAGGCTTGAGTCTGAGGACCATGCAAGGCCTAGGTTCTGTCTAACACTTAGTTCTTCTTCTAGACTGCTTGGAGTTAAGGGGCTCATTCTCAGCGTTGGGGAGTGCGCCTTTGTAGTGACAGCGGCTTAGAGTCTGTTTCGCCAAAGGAGGATTCTTCTTCGGTCTAGCCCCTTCATTCAGCGCGCCACTTCTGATAACGAGGCGTCTTTTGGGATATTCGAGTAACGCGCTTGGCGCTTCGGTGCGCGAGGTGCCTCCTCATTATTGTCCTTGTGGATTTACGAGGAACCAGCGGTTGATAAGCCTCTTGAAAATTGGGTGGAGTTAATTCCTCCAGTAATTCCTCCTTAGGATTCTGTGCAGGCTGGCTCTCTCCAATTTTTGCCTTCTATATAAGGCATTTTGGGGTGATCCTTCATTCAAACTTGACAAATACTCGAGTTCAAATCTTACAAACACACCACCCTCTGGGCATCTCAAAGGTTTTGCCAGAAGCGTAGTTTGTGCCCCATAAGATGAAGTGGCCCTGAGAAAGGGCGGCGACAGGGAAGCTGAGCCCCTTTCAGAAGTCGAGAATGCCACTCCGATCCTGGACAACACGATGGAGGCGGAGTAGGCAGAGGCCGAAGATCTCCCTTCTTTTCAACCTAGCCAGATATGGGACTCCCTTTGCAGTTCGGAGGGGGATCTGAAAGGAACGTAACGTCTCTCCTCCGGATTTGGATCTGTCAGCCCTCCAGGTTGATAGTGATTTGCCGGCTTCTAGTTGTTGTGGGATTGGGAGGGAAACCAGGTGGAATCATAAGGTGGAACCGTCAGGCATCGCGGCCTCTTCTTCCTTCTCCTTCCTTCCGCCGCAAGTGGTGGTTGGAGAGCTGTTGACAGCCTTAACATAGGTCTGTCTCCACTTCTTCCTCCACCACTGGGCCTGGCCTTAAAACATGCTTGCCTAGGCCTCTCACCCTTTCCTTTTCTTTTAGCTTCAGCATAAGCCTGTTTAGGCTTTTTTCTTTGTAATTAGCTTTAGAACAAGCCTGCATGAGCATCTGATGTAAAGTGTAACTTCTCTTCGAAATTAATAAAGAAGTAGCCTCGTTTTATCTCTTTTACTTCTTGCATCTTTTCAATTTTTTGTGATGGTTGCTTTCTGAATGAATATGTTGCCCTTGGTTGTGTGTATTTTTTTTTTTTTTAAAGAAGTGTTGCTCTTGATCTTTTTCACACCAACCGTCGCACTTGCTAATGCACAAGTCTTTCCCACAAACGGCGCTAATTGTAGGGACTCGTTTTCGGGTAGCCCCCGTACAATAAATTTGTAGATAGTGGATAGAAGGACTAGGCACTAGCAAATTATCAAGAATTTGGCTAAGGGTTTGTGAGGATAATAACAGTGATTTGAACTCAGTGTTTTTGAGGAAAGTTCGTCCTCGGCCCAGTTCGAGGAGCTCTTTCCTTAGAACCGATGAATACAAGGGTCGTCCTTGGACACCCTAAAAAACCCCTTTTACTTTTTCCCTCAAGGATCCAACCTCCCCACCAACCTCCTTTACTTTGGGTGTTCTATCTATTATATATTCTTATTCAGTTGATCTCTGCCATCTACTTGTCGGCCATCTGAATTTGTGTCTGAGGGCTCGTCCCATCAGCCGCCTTTGCAGGCCTTCTGTTAGTTGAAATAACCAAGACATCACTGTTTGCTGGTCAATTCATCATTAATGCTGCCAGAGTGTTGGTGGCGCACATTTAGTGGGGGAGTGACAGCTTCCTTCTTTCAATGTCGGTTTGCCGAGGACATGGCATTCTCGGCGAGGTCCCTTGATGAATTGGACCTCTCCCTCTTATCCTTGGACTCTGCATTCTCTTCGGCATGGGCCTTGGGCCCAATATAGAGTGGGCCGGGGTTGCCAAATATTTGGGCCCCACAGTAATAATCTCAAAAAAAAAAAAAAAAAACTGAAATAAATTCTTCTAAAAATACTTTCTTAAATAAGTTGCCCAAAGTTTTGTAACTGAATTGGTTGGTAACTCATGGTGTTTTCAACTTCCAAGACATCTAGATACAAATCCTGCCTTATTTTTAAGTGAATTTTCGCATTGAAATTCTATCTTTCCTTATATTTCAATTTATCTATTTGAATATTTTTATTTTGGTTACACTCGTTTTATGAATATGTTACTTATTAACAATCCAACAATCAATACCGCAAAGTATAGTTAGTCATATAACAGCCTTATAATAGTCTTATAAAATTTTCTTTTTAACTTAATAGGTATTTTACGATCACACAATACTCATAATGAGCTTTTTGACTTCATCCATCTTACTCTTACCCTAGAATTTACATCCTCTTCAATCTCTCAATATTTATGAATTATTGATCAAAGATATAAAAAAATAAATAAAAAAAGGAAAATTGCACTTTACCCACCTGTAATTTGGCCCGTTTTAACAATGCCCACCCGTGGTTTGAAATTTGTCACTTAACCCACCTGAGGTGGCCTCCATTAGACTCCCGTTACCCACCTCTGCCCTTTCCGTTAGAAAATCTCATTTACTATATAAGCCAAAATTAGAACACAATTAGAACCCAAAGGACCGAGCTCTCTCCCTCTCTCTACCTTCGAACCCTCAAAAATCTCATTAACCTTAATCCCTTTCTCTCTTTACGTTGATTGCCAAAGTGAAATTTGAACATGTCTTCTTCAAGCTATTACTCGGGTTCCAATCACCATTCATGCTCTGCTGACCATTGTCGGCTACGAACTACTCTGACCTTAAACAATTTTGGGAGAAGGTTTTATGGGTGCAGCTACTATGATGTGGTGAGTAATAGTTGGGTTTCATATTTTTTTCCTTTTTTATTTTTATTTTTTTTATTTCTGGTTTTGTTGGTTTTCTAGTTTTGTTGGCTTTATGAATAACCTTAATTTGATTTTGTTTGTAGGATGATGAACCTACTTGTAAATACTTTAGGTGGTTGGATGGCAAAACATGTAAGTGTGGATCTGAAGTTGCACCCATTGTCCTTGCAAGATTCAGTATGTACAAAAATCAAGCAAGAGTTGTAGAGGAAAAGGAAAAGAAGGCTAATGATAGAGAAACAACAGTTATTAAGAGGGAAAACTAAGCCAAGCGAAGGGAAGAAAAAGCTAGGGTGAGAGAGAGGATAGCTAAAGAGAAGTTACAGAAGTACAAATTTGCACTTGTTGTGTCATGGGAGTTTTTTGCTATTTTTTATGTGTTTTCTGGTAGGATGGGAGAATTTGGAACAAAGCTATTGTGTCTAACTTGAAGGCAAGTTGTTGTAGTTATTATATAATTTTGGGTACTACCACTTTTGACAAGTGTATTCCATGTATTTGGCACTATGTAATGTTGTTGTTTATTTGAATAGAATATACAATTTGTTCTTTATGTGATGTGTTCTTCTTTATGTAATTTGTTCTTGTTTATATAATGCTACCTTGTTTATGTAATGTGATCTTGTAATTTGAATAGAGCATGCTACCTTGTTTATGTAATGTATAATGCCGCCTTGTAATGTGTTCTTTATGTAATGCGATTCTTGTAATTTGAATAAGGTATGCAATCTGTTCTTCTTTATAAAGATTGTGTATGTTGTACATCAATTGGGTAGGCAAGGACATGCACCCCACAAGATTCTGTTTACATCAATTGAAGAAGCATAAAGAAGTATGTTTTAAAGTAAGACCATTCCATACATATATAATAAGCATTGTTCAAAACAAGTCGACTCCACCTAACATTAATGGCTAAATGCTGCCAAATTTCATCTAAGCAAGAGTACCATTCCATACACATATAATAAACATTGTTCAAAACAAGTGGACTCCACTTAACATTAATGGCTAAATACTACCAAATTTCATCTAAGCAAGAGTACCATTCCATACATATATAGTAAGCATTGTTCAAAACAAGTGGACTCCACCAAATATTAATGGCTAAACACTGCCAAATTTCATTTACATAATAGGTGGTTCTGTCCCCACTAAGACAACAATAAAATAACTTTATAGTATAAAGTTCTGCACAATAACAAAAAAAGAAAAAAGTGGTGACATGCCACTATCAGACATGCACAATAATAAAAAAAAGTAAAGTAAAGTTTCTGCTTGCACATTCTCCAATCTTCATTTCCCAAAGACCTTGCCCTTGTCCTTGCCTTTGCCCCTGCCTGTTGAGAACATTGCACCAGATGTCTCAGTTCTTAATCCAACTCTTCTCCCATATAAGAACAGATAATTGCTCCCAACAACCCTTGGTGGTACCAACCCCCTTCAAGGCTGCAAAATACATAGAAACTCTATATCAAGATCTAATTATGTAACTATAAAGGGTGGTGTTTATGTTTGTGTTTGTGTATATACCTGAGATAGAGGTTTTCTTATGTCCTATGTTTCCTTATGAGTATAAGAGATGGGCTGGTTGCATGAGAACCATTGAGTAGTGGGTGCTTTACTTGGTAGTGGTCTGCTTGAATCTGCTGTAGATGATAGTGGTCTACTTGAAGCTGAAGCAGATGTTTGGACTGGCTATGCGTAGGGTTTGCCTATTGGCTGCCTTAGTGGTTTCTTTTGTGGCTGGTTGACTAGTTGACTTGCTTGATGGGTGGTTGGCTTTCTTGTTGAATGGCTAGCTACCCCACTTGTTGGTTGACTGGTTGTCTGCTGCTTCGGTTGACTGATTGGCCTTGGCCTTCTTGTTTGCTAATCTTGTTGACTGCCTTACTTGCTCGTTGACTTCATTGCTTGCTCGTTGATTGCCTGGTTAGCTGCCTGGCTGGCTGGCTGCCTTGTAAACCTCCTTGGTGGTTGCCTAGGTGGCTAGCTGGTTGGCTACTTGCCTGCCTTCCTGCCTAATTGGCTACCTGGTTGGCAAACCAGGGTGGCTGCCTTGCAAACCTCCTTGGTGGTTGCCTAGGTGGCTGGCTGGCTGGCTGGCTGGCTGGCTGCTTGTTCCTTGTCCCTCTTGTCCCTACAAAAAGAAATGTCTTGCATCGAAAATAAATTTGTAATATAATTGTCATAGTGAACACATTTTTGCTTTACTTACAAATTTTTTTTGCCTCTCAAGTCTTTGCCTCCTTTGCCATGGTGTCTCACCAGTTATTCCAACCTTACACCTCCTTCAATTATGTCCCTCCTGATGGCAAAACCCACATTTTATAGGTCTATATGACCTAGAGACTTTGTATGGGTTGTTTGGCTCATCTGCATCTTTCTTCCTTTTCATTGGTGGCCTGCCTAGAGGCTTGTACACAATTGGAGCAACAGGGGCAGGTTGGTTGGTTTCAACCCATTCATCTTGGCCAGGCAGTGGGGTAATCATCTCCTTATATGCAGCCACATAGGCATCCTTTCTAAAGCATGCATGCACATAATCCTCAAGCCTCTCCAGGTTCTTATAGATTGCTACAACACCATGTTTACATGGGATTCCTGTCAAATCCCAAAGCTACTAGTACAACATTTTCTTGTAAGGTTAACCACATGTCTCTCATACTCATTATCAACCTCATATATATAGCAACCTGATGGAATAGCAGAAAATGACTTAGAATCAACTTTCAACTGCTCAAGCTTCTGCATTATGTTTGGACATATGTCACTAGTGAATTTTTCAATTCCAGTCCTCTTACTGTACATTCTAGTCATCAACATAACTCTAATCCACTCTAGCATGGCAATGATAGGCTTATCCCTAGCTTCTAGTATCATAGAATTAAATGACTCACTAAGATTATTTACATAACAATCAGAGATGACCCTTAGAGTGAAATGTGACTTGGTCCATTGGGTTGGTTAGATACATACTCCCATGCTTCTTTGTCCAATTCCTTCATATCTTGCATTCTCTTCTCAAACTCCCTAACTGTTGTTGCTGCAGCACACCTCCATAATGCAACCTTCAATTCTAAACCCTTGAAGTTTAACTTAAAGTTGTTGTAAATGTGCTTCACACAAAATCTATGTTCCACTGTTGGGAACATCTCCATGGTAGGTATCAATCCCTGGTTATCATAAATACAATAAAAAATGAACACCATCTGCCTAAGAATAAAAACAAAACAAGTATAAAGCAGAAATGTAATGATTAAGAACAAACAGCAGTCTCAAAAAGCAAGTGAATTGTATTACCTTCTGCCTATCTGAAATAAACACCAGATTCAGCTTATCTGACCTCCCAATATTATTTGTAAATGTTTGTAAAAACCACACCTAAGAATCCTTGTTTTCTTGTTCAACTACACCTAATGCAACAGGGAAAATATTGTCATTCCCATCCCTTGCAGTTGTTGATAATATATGTCCACCAAACTTGCCCTTCAAGTGCCAACCATCTAATCCTACAAGTGGCCTGCACCCCCCCAAGAATCCAACTTTCTGTGAATTGTATCTCACATACATCTTCTTGAACTTGGGTTGTGTGTTAGGCTCAGTAATCTCAGTTTGCAAAATCACCTTACTCCCCACATCAGTTACTCTTATCATCTTTTCATAGTCCCTAAGCTTCCCATACTGTAACCTCTCATCGCTTAGTATGAACTCTCTAGCTTTCCTTTTAGCTCTATACACTTGATTTATGCTCAAGTCCACATTTACATCTTGCATGACTCGATGCTTCACACTAGAAACTGCTCAATCAGGGTTTTTGTTGAAATCATCCAAGTATTTCCTAGCCACATATGTAGAAATGACCTGGCTATGCTTTAATGTCCTCCCACATGTACAAGTTGGAACCATGGTCTTCATCTGGAAGATTAACTCCCCTGCAATCTATGATGCATATACCCTCAAACCATATTCATACTTGCAGTGGACAGAAACTTTGGTCTTCTCATTAAGCTTGAACTTAATGTCCAGAGGCTTTCTCACTGCATATTCCCTCAAGGCAGCTCTAAACACCTTAACATTTGGGAACTTCATGCCCTTGCATAACTGAGGGTCACTCATGCCAGTGCTCTCATTAAACTCTGGACATCTCACCCTTTCATCCTTATCCTTTGAACTGTCTATGCTCCTAGTGTTATCATCATCATCAAGAGCTTTTTTAGCCTAATCATTATTATCACCAGCTTGATCATTGGCAGCAACTTCTGGTCTCTTCCCATTATCTGTAACTTGCTCTCTCGTACCATCTCCCTCATTTACATTTTTAGTATCTCTTTGATGCTCTCTCATATTGGGTACCTCATTGTTCTCAGCACCAAATATGTCATCAGGATAATCTGGTCCTTCATACGCTTCCTCTAGCCAATCAAGTTCATCCACATGAACATCTTCACTACCAACAATTTGTCCATGGTTAGCATGGTCATCCACATGCACAGCTCCACCAACACTGCCATCCCTTAAACCCTCAACAGGTTCTTCACTAACATCATTTTGGTCAACTACAGATAATCTAATAGTATTGGTCACCTCCTCATAATCAAGATCATCATCAATATCATCATCTTCATCATTCATTTCCCATGACTGGTCTATAGCAATTGGTTGATTTAGTTCAACTATAGGTTCTTCAATAGCAATTGGTTCAACTTCAGGTTCTACATAAATTGTGATTTCATTTGTTGACCATTCAGCATGTAGTTCACACATGTAAGTCACATCATCATCTGAAATAATTAACCTTAACCCTTACTCTAAGTCACCACCAGGTATTAAATAATAAATCCTACTGTTAATAGGTCCCCCAGCCTCAGCACAAATGTTTTTTATCTTAAAATGACTTAGTAGATCTGGATCAACATTAGCCATTGTAGATACCTCACCAACTACATACTCTAAACCAAGGTTCCACTCAAAATCCCCACTATGGTGAATAGTAAAATCAAAACGAATTTCAGCAGCCATCTGCAGGAGTTAAAACACATGCACAAACAACAGTAATTAAATACTTAACCAACACATGCATAGAGAGCACCAATGAAAAAAGCAAAATAATTTCAGTTGCACACCAAATACCAAGTAACGTGGGGCCAGAGACAAGAAACACAACCAACTAAACAATTTGTCTCCATGGAACCACAGACAACCTAAAGATGCATGTAACCAAAATATTCCTAGGGACCGCAGTCATCAATGTCAACTATAAAAGAACAAACACATCAATGGTAAACCCAACAATGGTAAACCACTAATTTTATGATAGAAAAACTTTAATCCGAATCACCTTCTTCAATTGTTACACATTGAAAAAGAATAAACACAACAATGGTAAACCCTAGAAAGTCATTTCATACCTGATACAGAGAAAAACCCAAGCTTCAGCACTCACACCTCCTCCTTGCTTGCAAGTGTTCGGGGAGGGATTTCACTTAGGCAATCATCGTAAAGAGAGAAAGGGATTAAGGTTAATGGGATTTTTGAGGGTTCGAAGGTAGAGAGAGGGAGAGAGTTTGGTCCTTTAGGGTTCTAATTGTGTTCTAATTGGGTTCTAATTTTGGCTTATATAGTAAATGAGATTTTTTTAACGGAAAAGGCAGAGGTGGGTAACGGGGGTCTAACGGAGGCCACTTCAGGTCGGTTAAGTGACAAATTTCAAACCACGGGTGGGCATTGTTAAAACGGGTCAAACCATAGGTGGGTAAAGTGCAATTTCCCAAAAAAAAAATTATTGCTCTTTGGTATCTTTTGACCATAAAGTCTTACATTCCCGTCATCTTTGTTTCTAGGGCAAATTACAACTTACCCACCTATGACTTAGCTGAAATTTAAGTCGTCTACATGTGGTTTAAAATTTGATACTTTATCCACTTGAGATTTGACCAAAATTTAAGTTGCCTATCTTTGATTTCAAATTCCATGATACAAGTGTTCCAATGAATAGTTTTTTTATCTTGTATTTTTATGTTTTTTGTGTATTTGGAGGAGAGAGACATAAAGTGAAGTAAAATTACATATTTAGCTATGTTTTTAACTAGGGGTGTCCAAGCAGACCCAGAACTCGACCAACCTGCCCAACCCGACTGACCTTGCCAGAAAACCGACCGACCTAACGCCGACGACGGTCGGCAGCGGGTCTCCACCCAGAAAACCCAAGACTGGCGGGTCGGTTGACAGATTTGAGCATGAAAACCCGATTTTCAACCGACCCGACTGGAAAACACATCTGACAATGGTTACATCTGTTCTCTGTCGATTTTACACTGAGATCTCACCGGATCTCTTAAAGATTCGGCCTGATCTGGCTGAGATCTCGCTGGATCTCTTCGAGATCCGACTTGATCTTGCTGAGATATACCAATATCTCTTCGAGATCTGGCCTGATCTCGTTGATCTCACCGGATCTCTTCGAGATCCGACCTGATCTCGTTGAGATCTACCAAGATCTCTTCGAGATCCGGTCAGATCTAGCAAAAACCAAAGATTTCGGCGAACTCCGGTGACGATTTCTACAAAATCCGGTGACACTTTACATAGTCCGAAACCGACCGATAGCCGACCGGCGAACCGCTGACATTCGACCACCCGAACCGCTACCGTCGACGGGTCGGCAGCGAGTCCAGGTTTGGGAGACCTGATCTGGTCGGGTTGGTTTCGGGTTGGGCACAAACCCGACCCGGACCGACCCGTGGACAGGCCTATTTTTAACAGAGATGAGTTGTAGAAATTTAACTGACCTAACCTTAAGTAGGTAAAGTGTCTAATTTTAAATCACAGGTAGACAACTTAAATTTCAACTAAACCACAAGTGGGTAAATTGTAATTTGCCCATGTTTCTACTTTTACTAAACTTATATTCTATGTTCTTTATTTTAGTTTTACTTAACTGAAGGCCTTTAAATTCTAAAGGGTCTCACCAAGTTTGGAACTTAACATTAACTAAACGTCTAGTTTCTATAGTATCCAATATATTTTTTCTTGAAATATAGAGCATCCTTAAATAAATAAAAACTCATGCTAATGATAATGGATCCCATACCCTCCATTGTAATGAGACAAAGTATTACTATGTTATAAGACACTTCCCCAATTCACATCTTGTCTACCAACCGTTATAAATTACAATTTTTTTTTTTTTTTTGGATGTAGCCAACTGTAGGTCTATGGTGACAAGAATGCATCAATGCAAAGACCTATTTTGGACAAATTGTTTAATAATAGGATTGGTAAGAGTTCAGCATACGATCAACACAGTAGATTAAGCTGCACATTTATCCCATCAATAGAAGTTATATTCTCCTTTCATACAAAAAAAAAAAAGAAAAAAAAAGAAAAAGAAATATTCTCTTTGCTTGCAGTTGCGTTAAGCCACTGGGCGGAATCATGAACCACAATTGGAATTTTATTATTATTATTATGAATGAGTTTTTTGTTAACTTGTTTTCATGTTGTAAAAAGCAAGTGAATCTATCCTGGAAGCTTCAATATAATGACTCTTAACTGGAATAAGCAAAAACAAATTTGATAATTGAATCCAAGCAAATCAACGACTATTGCTTTACCTCTTAGCTCAGAAGTTTTATTTTATTTTTTTTGTATCTACTTTATTATTCAGCGGAAAACCTCCTTCACCTCTCCCCTCACCTTCTCATCCTTCCTCTCTATGACATTAGGCTCGATAGAATATTCTGGCCCCCCCAATAGTCCAGAACTGAAACAAAGTGGCAGACTTGCTTGGAAGGTATTGTAAAGCTGAAGGAAACAAATTTAAAATATGATCTTCCCTGATACAGTTTTTTAACACTAAGTGCGTTTGAAACTTTGAATTAGCCTTTTGTTATAAATTGGCCAAAACACAAAATTACAATTTTACCAAGAAAAGTGAGTTTTAAGATATATAAAAAAAGAAGAAGAAAGAAAGCAGGCAGTGGAACTGGAAAGAAAATAATGTTAGAAATAGAGGTGCATCATCATCCACCCCGCATATAATATAATGGATATAGTTTAGGAAGTTCTATTACAAGAAACATGGATTTGGTAACTAACAAGTCACATGACACAAATAAATTATAAAGACTTCAATTATATTAGTGATAGGAGATCTAATCTATCTAGAATAAATACAATTATGCATCTAGGAGTGGTAAAAATTTTATTTTCTTTCACACCACAGCTAAGCCTTCACACATGTCTCAATTGCAACCTTTCCTGAATACGCAATGTTTTCAGACTTCTCTTCAGCTTCCCAGAGCTCTGGCAGTGCTTCCCTGATATTATGTATGCTCTCCAGTGCATGATCCACGCCTTCAGTGCGGTGAGAACTGCCCACCTACGGCAATGCATATATAGTTAAATTAGTTCAATAAGCACTATTACAGTAATCAAAATGCAGGAATTTTATTCATCATTTGAAATCAATAGCTTACCATCACAGTGTGAAGGTCCAAACGCTTCGCAGTCTGTAAATTATGAATACTATCATCAAAGAACACCTGCAAATTAGCAAGAAATTACAATGTTAATAAAAGATTAGTGGGTGGCTGACAAAAGATTCAAGATATGGAAAATATGCAGAAGACTAATAGAGCATGGTGAGAAAGTAAATGGCCCTAACAGTCAGTATCAGGGAGGCTTCACATGGAAGAAAGATGCAAAACAAAAGCAAATCCCACAAACTGGATTCAACCTGTTCACACTGCAGAGCTAAAAATTCTCCAGGAAAATGAATAAATATTCTTACTGTTCTTTGAGGGTTGATATTGGCTATCTTGAAAACTTCTTCAAATGACTCTTCAAATGGTTTGCAAATAACTGGGGTCCTGGGAAGTACCGAACTATCATTAGGTTGACTCATATGCTCATTTGTCCCTGAAATAGTACTTGATCTTGGGACCCCCAATTCTGTGTCATCCTCTTCCACAGGAACATTCTCTTTGTTGGTTGGATTCAGAGTTTCAAAGCATATAATCCTTTCAAAGCAGTCCTCCAATCCAAGCCTGCTAAGCACTCTAGCAGTATGGGCCTTATCTGAATTTGTAAAGACCTAAACAAGAAGACCATACATCAGCATAAGAAGAAAGTTACATGGCAAGCTACTACCCAAGATACCCAACCCCAAGACCCCAACCCTTAAGAGCACTTTGAATGTATAGATTGGGAGAAAGAAACTCACAACTTTCCGAATAGGCAGGCTAAGCAAAAGACCCCTCAGTACAGGGTCAGGTTTTAGCAAATTGTAGGGCAATCTTCCATGAACAAAACTGTTAAAGAGGAAAGTAAGAGATGACAAAAGTTGTAATTTTTGCGTTTTGAAGACAATGGGAGAGAGAGAGAGATTGGTACCCATGGAAGTCATCATAATCAAAGTTATATCCAACAGCCTGAAAAATAAAAAGAGAAATTCATTATCAACCTACTCTACATTACACATATTTTCAGAAACAATTTTTGAAAAAGAATACAAAGACCATAGCATACCCTGAGACCAGCCATCGTTGTACCATAATCCTTGTACAACGAATAACATAATTCAGGAACCTTTTTCTCCTCTATGCCAAGTTTTAGAAGCATATATTCTGCAGTAAGGAATTCAGAGAAGGGTTAAGAACTTCAGATTTTCCTTTATTTGCAGAAGAATTAAACATTTCAACTACAATGCATGCATTACCTTGAATATTCTTGGTGACTTGTAGCGACAAACCAGAACTAAGAGGGTAAAGGGTGTCATCCAGATCTGGAAATTAGATATACATATCTGGTTAATATGCTCCTCATGGCAAGAAAATTGAAAATGAAAAGGAACTTGTACAAAATGCTTACCGAATAGAAGACACTCAAATTTTGGCTTAGAAGCATGGAGGTACTGATCCTCATTTTCCATTTTGAACTAGAATGCTACAAATTAGAAAGACTGTATAAAGATAATATTTCAAATATGGCTAAAGCATGAACTTTGTATCTTAACTAATGTTTGGCATCATCTCACTAAAATAATACTATTCATAGTCAGAAATGTACAGAAATAAATTATAACCAAAGAAAGCTATTTCTTGAAAAAGAACCACAACAGAAATAGAAAATGCAGATTATAATTTTCTAGACATAAAAAAGTGGATCTGGATAAAAAAGAAATCGTGCAATAAAAAAATGGTGACTTTATTTAAACTGCCACAACGTGGAACATCAAAATGTTTTTTTTTTTTTTAGTAATTTTTTAAAAAGCCCTCATAGACCTTTTTTTTTTTTTGGGTTAAGGGGTTAAATGCATTAAAACTAACTAGCCATGAAAGGCATAGTACTGGCAGAAGGCCTAAATAAGTACAGACCAGCAGCATCCGAACAAACAAAAGATTCAAAATCAGGGGAAGGGGGTGAAAACAAAACTACAAAAGCCCTCATAGACTTAAAAATTGACTGAAGCAACTAAGATTGACCGCAAATTAGTATATCAACAAATATTCAAACTTCATTAACCGTAGTTTTGAATTTTGACACTTCAAATTCCCGAGAAACCAAACACTTTGCTCCCAAATCAAAATCTAAAATTCCTCAAAACTCCAATCAACCCAGATCGCAAAACTGAAACCAAAGGCAACAGGCATTGCAAGATTTGGAAGAACAAAACCCCAAGCATTTGTCAAATCTTAACAGAACGCATCACATACACACACACAAAAAAGTAAAAAAATCAAACAAACAAATAACTAAATGAATAAGAAAAACCCAGAAACTGCAACAATGATTTACATTTACAAGATATTTTGGCAGCAAGTAATCAACTTTAACACATAAAACTCAAAAAGAAGACCAACCCAGTTCAGCATTTAACTGACATAACTTGAAATACAAGACCACAACAACAAAAAAGAAGAAGCAGATAAATATCTTACCTAGAAGTCTGTAACCCAAATCAAGCAACAAAGAAAAAGAGAGACAGAGACAAAGAGCGAGAGAGAAAATGGGAGAGGGTGTGGTTTTAAATAGAGAACCGTTGAAGGCGTTGAATAAAAGCAACCAGAAAAGTAAGTAAAGCACACTACACAGTGAAAATAGAAGAGAATTTTCTTTTTCTTTTTTTTTTGAAAAGAGAGAAAGTATTCTTTTTTGTTTGCTTTGTTGGAAAGAAAAGAAACTTCTTTTTTTTTCTTTTGTGAGAAGCTTGTATTACGTGGTCGTATAGAAGTTTGACACGTTCTATGTTCTCCTAAGGTTTTGTGCCGCGTCCCAATGACACGTACCCATCAATGAGTACAGATTTTTTGTTTTTTAAATTTTAGATTTTTTTTATTATTTTTAAATTTTTATTTTCTTCTTTTGGAAAAACAAATTTAGCAGCATATTACCATATTGGTTTCTCTATAAATTCTTGGTTTGTATTACGTACACTTGTTTTGGACATCACAGAAATAGTTTTTTTTTTTTAGTAAAAATAAAAAGAGTTAAATACTTTACTCACCCACATTAAAAAAAAAAAAAAAATTGTGGGGGGTAATGTATAAACTATAAAGTAAACCACGTCTATGAGTCTACCAGTTACTAATTTACTATTAAAAAAAAAAAAAAAAAAGACTATTACTGTATTACACCCTATAAAAAAAAATTGGCTATTGCTGTGACACACGTACGCGGTACGCGGTCAGCCAAGCTTGTAATTTACTTCAAGTTCAAGTTATTCAACAATCACAGGCGTTTGGGTTTGAAACTTTGAATATGACCAATTCATTTGTCCTAACTTTGGTCATGATTATGGGCCCAATAACTTAAAAAGGGAAGATAAAAAAAAATAAAAGACCACGAGGACATGAATCGATTAAAAAACTGTCTTCCAGAATTCAGTTATTATCACCAGGATTTTTTTTTTTTTAATTGATCATAACCATGATGTTTTGGATGTGTTTCCCATTTAACCCTATTACATCATTAATTCGTACAACAATTCTTATAGGTATGGCGTCGGGGAGTGTGGTTGGAAAAATTTCAATGCCATGTCAACCCACCAATTTCTAAACCCAGTAAATTGGTTGAACTTTTTAGTGTTTTCAACTCAGCGGGCTAACAAATTCAATGAACTAAATAAAATATTTCAAATAAATTGAATCATTTTTTCTCCCTCAAACAAAAAATGAGAGAAAAAAATTAAAATTTTTATTAATTTAATTACAAATATTAGATTATTTTTTTTATAAGAATGACTGCATTTTTATCACACTAACAAGAAAAAAAATTCAAAATCTAAAATTAGATCTAAACATAGAGTAAAATTAATAACAAACTTAGAGAGAACAACTAGAGTTTATTAGGGAAGAGAAATGTGAAAATAAAAATAAATAAATAAAAGGGAAGTGAAAGAGATGAGAGAAATAAAGTGGGTGTGTAATTGAGGCCAAGTTTGCAACATGACAAAGTGTGTGTATATATATATATATATGATGCACGAAAATCAATAGGCTAGAATGCTTTGAGCTATGGTAATAGATTTTTGGTCCTGAAAAGAAAAGAAAGAACCGTCAAGGGTGACTAATGTAACCCGGCCAAGGACTTTCCGACGATTAAGTCAGTTTTCTTTTTAGAACACAAGAATGGGAAACAGTGAATAGTAGAACTTACCTTAGGTGAATGTGATTTGATCTTTTTATAGAGAGTTGAAAGTGGGTCTATTTGCTCGAATCCACTACCATCGTCGAAGATGTGTGGAGCTAATGGAGAAAAAGTGGAGCAGGTTTCGAGGAGTTCTTTCCACACTCCATAATGACAGATCATGGATTGAATGTGTAAAGTTTATAGAGAATTACTCTGAAATTTACCAAGTGTTGTATAGTCGTCCTCTTGCGAGCCCTGGACGATTACTTTTGATCGTCCATAACCTTGTGGGTCATGGACAATCATCCTAACTTGGACGATTGCTATATCTTATGTATGTGTCGTCACTAGGTTTAGCGTGCTTCTATTGAGCTTCCTTTCTTGTAAAACCTAATGGACGTGTTCTGGTCATGGACGATCACCATAGACGAACTAAACTTGGTTTGGACCCTATCAGTTGCACCCTTGTCCTTGTGTCATCCATGTCACTATCTTTTTTACACACGGCAATTCCTTATTGGTTGGAAGATTGTCTAGTGGCGTGTCAAGGTGTTTCAAGATCAGCTATTTAAATGTTGACATATGGCTTAATCTAGAGGCCCACTAGCTGCGTTGTTTCACTTTTCTAGAAGACCTGCCACATGGCGTGTTCTGGCTAGATCACGCCGTTTCAATGTCCAGGTCTGTCGCCTATAAATAGTCTATTACCTCTCTTACCCTCTCACTTTCTCATATTTTCCATTTTGACATCAGTTGTCCATCGCGCCTCGTCTAGAAGTTTTCCTCCCGTCTTTAGTCCTCTTCGTCTTGTATCAGGTATCCTTCTTCTTCCATCTATAGGATTTTTTTAGTATTCTTTACTCATGGCTTCGATTGTAGTGTCTTCGTTTAGTGATAGAGACGAGAGGGAAATAGATGACTACCATGATGAAAGTAATACTAATGATAGTGGTAGTAGTTGTAGTAGTAGTGGGGGGAATACCACAGACAAAAATACTCGCCTAGAGTCCCTGGGGTCCCCTTCGAAGTCCTTCAGGAAGAGATGAGGACGAGGGTGGCTTTTGGGTCATCTGCTGGCCTGTCCACCAGTGCCCCCTAGTCCAACTCCTCAAGTGAAGAGGAAACTTTGTATTGCTGTGCTGTGGGTATTCCTTCAAGGATGGATGAGAAGAAACTTGACTCTCTTAGGAGTTGGTACTAGATCCCGGAAGATCTTAACCCTCGCCTGACCATCCGTGGTGAATGGTGTTGTACTCCTCACTTTGGAGTAGGTATATATGAGGCCTATCTACTAGGGTGTCTTAGGTTGCCTCTTAATGCCTTTACTAGGGAGATCCTCCATAGGTTAGATTTAGGCATAAACTAGCTCAACCCCAATGCATGGATGCTTATTATATCTGTGCAAACATTGTGGAGGGAAGTTTTTCAAGGGAACCGTCCTCTTATTGTGGACGAGTTCTTATATTGCTACAAACCCTTAAAAATAAGTCAATCCCTAAGCTTTTATCAATTTTCTGCTAATGGTTTTAGTTGTAAGTTGGTCAAGTCCCTCCCCATGTCTAATAGAAGATGGAAGACGAAGTTTTTCTTCGTCTCAGGGTTTTGGGCTAGAAGCCATGTTGAGATAGGCAAGGACCCATTTCCTCCCTACACTGGTGAGATGGGTAATCTTCGTCCAGAGGGTATGTTACTTTTCATTGCTTGTCTTACTTCCTTTGTTATATTTATCTAATTTTTTTTTTCGTTTTTTCTTTTTTTCTTTTTTTGCAGCTATAAGACGACCCTCCTTAAGAAAATTTTATCTTGATCACGTCCAACAAGCACGCTCTTTTGCAGATAGGACTTTTCATTCCTTAGTCACTCTTCGTCGTCTAGCGACTTGGGGGCTTGGACTTAAGCCAACTAAGGAAGCACTTGCCCACGAACTCACCACTCATAAACATAAGTTATTTATTTCATTGCATCTTGAACTGTTAATTCGTCTAGACTCTTACAAGTTTTCTTCTTGTAGGGATGGCAACCATGAAAGAGAACAAAGGGAAGGGTTTGGCAGATGAGGAAACCGTCGAGGAGGCAGAGGAAGTTCACTCCCAACCTTGTCCATCTGGTGTGGAGAAAAGAAAGACTATATCCAAGACAATAGATATAGAGTCTCTTCCTAGTTGTCGAGGCCATAAAAAGGCTAGACATGGGTCGTCTAAATCTGGGGATGTCAAGGTTGGTTCTTTTGTCCCTCCTGCTTCTGCCAAATAGCCATCCACAGTGCAAATCCTTGATGTGGACCCGTCTAATCCCCCTGAAGTCTCCCCGTCCATACCTCTAAGTGGTAGCCCCATGACCCTTTTATGGAGTGAAGGCCTTGCATGGGAGAGGTTTCAGCAGGCCGTGTCTGACGAGGATGTTGCCATTTGCTATGACATGTCCGTGAAGGAGTTTGAATGATCTACAGTTCATGACCTTTTCAAGGTACTTTTTCTCGTCCTTAACCATTTACAAATTAAATTATTCTCGTCCATTTATCTTACGTCCACATCTCTTCATATAAACTATGACTAAGTTTATGGCAGCGTCCAGACAAGCTTATGAATTGGACAAGCAGAGGGTTAGGCTTGAGGTGAAGTTTCGCGACATGGAGAAGGAATCTAGCCGTAGAGCTGAGGTAAGGGCTAAGTTGGAGGACAAGGTGAAGGAACTGAAGAACCTGATCGAAAAGCTAAAAATAAATGTCGTCAAGAAGGATACTCGTCTTGACCATCTTCAAAAGAGAAGCGACGAGCTTTGCACTCTTCTGGGTGAGACTAGAAAAGCAACCATCAGGGAGCTCAAAGCGTCTAGCGAGTTCAATGACCTTTTGGACAAAAACTACACTACTAGTTTTGAGGAGTTCCGCATGGATGCCTTTGAACACTTCCCTAGGGTGGATTTCAGTCCAATCAAACTCCATGTTGCTGCTGAGAGTTCTCTACTCCAGACGAGCTCTGAAGACGTGAACATTAAAGACGACACTTCCACTTAGCTTGAGAAGGACGACCTAAAGTCTGGGGGTATTGCCCCCAGTGGTTTATCTCCAAAATGAAATCTTTACTTTTACTTGTTTCTTTGTTTTCCCTTTTTTTTAAGGGGTCCGTTGTTTTGTACCATTTTAAGTTTCTCTAAGTATATTAACGCGTCCATGTTTAAGGACGAGTGTTTATACAATTGCCTTTTTTGAGCTTGATACATTAAAGGGGTTTTGGACGATGGTCGTCTACCCTTCTTATTTATGAACATATTTTCATCCATGTTTGAATACTCATTCTTATTTTTATTGCCAATTTTAATTCCAAGTGTCCTTCATCCATAGTTAGGACTTTATTTTGGAATAGATGAATATTTTCCTCGTCCTTAAACTTATTCTTGGAATTTTGCTTGGCTATTTTTCTTTTCGTCCATAGCTTGGATTGCCTAGTGGATTGGAGATGTCGTCCATATAAAGTGTATTGCATGCATGTCTTTCTTTGTCCTTTTTTTTTTGGACAAGTGTACTGGGAGGTGTTTGTTCATTCCCTTTGTACTTAACGTTATTGCCTTAAGTTTTATGGCAATTTTCCTTTTCCTCGTCTAAGGATGGCTCATGACGATACATCTTCGCTTCCAGAGATTTTAAATGTCTTTAATTTCATATGGATGTTAATTTCACAGAATCATCAATACTTAAATTAGAGAATTCAGGTTGCTTTATATACAATAACTATACATAACATCATCCATAAACATTAGAGAACTTAGTATGTAGCATCGTCCAAAGACATCATTCATGCTAGTACTTAGTCCTTCTTTTAGGGAATTTAAATTACTTTATATACAAAAGAACTTTGTTCATGACATCATCCATAGCACACGCTAGTAGCTACTGCTTTTTAGGAAATTCAAATGCTAAAAAACATAAAATACTACTGAAAAACATAAGTGCTGAAAGATAACATAAATAAACTACTAGTGATCACTAGTAATCTTTAGTCTCGTCCATGCTAACCTTCCTGATGAGTCTTCATCACTAGTAGTATTTCCTCATGTGCTCCACATTCCACTAGTGTTCCAGCTTTCGTCCATCCAAGGCTTCCAAGTAGTATGAACCTCGCCTTTTGAAATTAAAAATTCTATATGGCCCTTCCTAGTTAGGTCCCAACTTTCCATAAGCGGGGTCCTTAGTAGCCAGGGACACCCTTTTTAGGACGAGATCTCCAATGTTGAATTGCCTTGGCTTCACCAATGCATCATGGTGCTTAGTCATCAGGTTCTTGTAACGCCCACCCTCTGTTCTGCATCCATCCTTACCTTGTCAATAAGGTCAAGGCTTAAACGAAGCTGTTTCTCATTCTCCCCATTGTTATAGCAGGCCACCCTATAGCTAGTTAGACCAACCTCCACAGGTATCACTGCATCACTTCCATATGCTAACTTAAATAGAGTCTCTCTAGTTTGAGTCCGTATTGTCGTCCTATACGCCTAAAGGACGCTATGTAATTCATCCGGCCATATCGCTTTTGCCCCCTCAAGCCGAGTCTTGATAATCTTCAGTAAGGATTGGTTTGGTAATCTTTACCAATGGCTTTGCTTCCACACATTTGGTAAAATAATCAATCCCTACCACCAAGAACTTCATTTGCCTTGCCCCCATGGGAAAGGGACCAAGGATATCAGGTCCCCATTAGGCAAAGAGCAAAGGGGCTACCATTAGAGTAAGGTATTTTTATGGTCATTTAGGCACATTACTGTAGCGTTGACACTTGTCGCATGTTTTGACTTAGGCTTTGGCATCTGCTTGCATGGATGGCCAGTAGTATCCAGCGCGGACTATCTTATGAACAAAGGACCTGGCCCCCGAGTGGTTTCCAAAGGCTCATTCGTGGACATCTCTCAGGACGTAATAAAACTCGTCCAGAGTTAAACACCTTAAATAGGATTGAGAAAAACCCCTCTTGTACAACCTCTCTTCACTCGTTTCTTGGTCCAATCTTCATGGCTTTAATACTTGACTTGAACTCTTATTTCTTGAAGTACTAAACCCATTCTAGATCTACCCAATTACAAATAAAGTGCATTTTGTCAAAGGATTAGCCAATTACATAAAATATGTCCTTAACAATCTCCCCCTTTGGCAATCCATGACAAAACCACAACAAAACAAATAATCATGAGAGAAGTCTTAAATTACTAAACTCATAATCACTTGTTGTATTACAAAATAAATCTATCCTTACTACAAACTCTTGAAAAACTTTGGAAGAAAAGAGTTCAAGGCATGATAGACTTTCACGACCTATCTTTCTGAAACACTTAAACAAAACTCATCAAGGCATCATGTGTGAAACAAAAATAAAGATTGCGTACATAAAGAAACATGTGTATAAAGAGGAAAAAAAAAAAAACAACACATGTAGAGGTAGGTGAAGAAGACATACATCATCATATATATATATATATATATATATATTTCAAAGATAAGCACAAAGTATGTAAAAATGGTCACAAGACCGGTGTACAAGAAGCTAAAAGAAGCTCCTAAAACAACAAGGAGGTAAACACTCCCCTTAACAAGATGAAACATAACTCCCCCTTACAAAGGCATGTATTTCTCCCCCTAACATATAGAATCTTAAAAAGAAACCACATTTTCTCCCCTTATTTGTCATGATTGACAAAGGCTACAAGAAGCTATAAAGTTTCACTCGAAAAACATAAAGATGATTTAAGATGATCAAGGGGGCACAAGGAATCCAAATAAATGCATAAATGTAATGCAACAAGATGCTATGGATGACAAGATAACAGAAAGATGCAAAACATGTGAAAAACAATGCATGCAAGAGGGTCTCGACAGATCGAGAAGCTGCCGAGATGCTATCGAGCTGGCAGAGAGCACATAATATTACCTTGATAGATCGAGATATGTGTCAAGAATCTATCGAGAAGCTACCCAGAAATCTCGATGGATCAAGAATTTGTCGAGAATGTATCGAGCAGACAGAGAGCACAGAAATTTAGCTCGATGGATCAACCTTGTTAGGACATATGTGTTTCACATATTAGGAACATATGTCACTATTTTATGTAATTGGCTAATCCTTTGACAAAACGCACTTTACTTGCAATTTGGTAAATCTAGGACGTGTTTAATATTTCAAGAAACCTTGTTTCAAGTTCAAGTATTAAAGTCATGCAAGTCTGTCCAAGAGAGCTATCGAGGTTTATGAAGTTCAATTTTTCAGGACTGTTTTTCATCCAATTCGTGAGTATGTGTTTAGGCTTTCTTTTCTCATAACCCTAAACATATATAAGGATTATTTTAAGGGCCGTAAAAGGTTGCGAAGTTGCACAAGAGCACAATTTCATAAGACTGAAGAAGAGTGTGACCGGAAACCTAGTTTTCCTTAGTTCTTCAAGAAGTTGCTGTGTTTGTACACCGTAGGGTTTTGTGACCAAGCAACTTCATGATCTTCATCGTCTGGATGAACCAAAGAACTTTGCAGCCAACATCCTTCTCAAGTTGGTGATCAAGTCGCATGCTAGAATCCACATAATTGGTTAGTCACGTATTGGGAGCCGTGCATTAAAAATGAGAGATTGTCACTACAAAATTAGTCCAATTGGGTATTGGGGTAAGGGTTCAATTGTAGGTTAGTATAAGGTACTGGAATTCCTTTACTTGTAACCACTTATTGTGATAATAGTGGATTTTTAGGAGTGGTGACCTTAAAATCACCCAATGGGGTTTTTGTCGTGTAGGTTTTCTCCATTCGTAAACAAATTACTGAGTCAATTTATTTTTTCGCTGCATACTTAGTTTAATTAGTGATTTGTTTGTGCTATCATGCTTTGCATGTTAATTTGATTAATTAATAAACTTGGTTAATTAATCGATTAATTCATCACAAGGGGTCAAAACGTTTTTGGCCTATCAAACCTAGCTGTCGAGAAGCTATCAAGGTCAAATCCAAAAATCTCGATAGAAGAAACTTGTGTCGAGTTGCTGTCAAGATGATGTTGAAAAGGTATCGAGTAATTGTCGAGAAAACAAAAGCAAGGTTTTTCAAGGGAGGAAAAACACACAAGATGAATGCAACAAGATAGCTACTCAAACAAGCATCCAAGCAGCATATTAAGCACTCAAACACAACTCAAATCTAGATGTAAAGCATTTCTAGATCAAAAGACACACATACATACTAAACAAGTCTAACCATTTTTTTTTTCAAAAACAAGTTAAGACAGTTTAGCAAGCATATATTAACACATGTATCCTTTGTGATGACTAAATCACATTGTACCTGCACATGTATCAAGAGTAGCAAAGAATTTGCGTGTTGTGTGTGAACCAAATCAAGAGTGCATAAGTGTCTCATATTATGAAGATTTGAGACATGAGAAAATCAAATACACTTACACACAATAATAACTGTTTGATGGGGACTATCACCTTCGAGGTACATCTTATAACTCCCACATTTCTAAGAAACACGCTTGCAACCATATTAAAAGCATTTTGATTCTTTTTGCTTTTATTTTTCTTTTAAGCATAGCATGCATGGGCATATAAGAGAAAAAAAAATACCCAATTATGTAAGCCAAAACATCACAATTTTTCTATGCCAAAGCACACAAATGTTATAATGATTGGTGGGCTTTAATGGTGAGATGGTTATTTATGCCTTTCTCTAGGGATTTTCTAGTCATTCCCGTCAAAAAGAGTGATATGAGTATTAAGTATAAAAGATTACTTAATTGTACTCATCACCAACACGAGCCATAAAGCTCACTTGCTTAGTTGTGCATTAAAATACTCATCTAAGCTACAAGAGATACAAAATTTAGAAACTTTGTTTCAATGGCCATCAAAGGTACACAAGTACCAACATACACAAACACACATTATTTTTGTATTTTTTATTATTATTTTCTTTTGAAAAAAAAAAAACCAAACGAAAACAGTCAAACAACATGAACATATGAAGATAGATGCAGATGCATAAAAGCATGATTCCAAAAACAGATAAGAAATCAAGCAAGAAAGTCCTACTTTCGATAGAAAGAATTAAAGCAGAGGATAGATAGAAAAGACAATTAAGTCTTAGGCTCCTTTCTACCCACACAACACGAGTCTTTGGCCATGAAGATGAAAAGGCACATATCCCAGTATGTCTACTAAAGGACATAGAAGAATTAGAATTCTCCTGAAATTGAGTTAAAAAGTTCAAAACTTTTAATAACTCTCCAAACAAAGATGTAGTTCCTTGAGAGGGAACCTGTGACCATTTGGACACTTGTTTTTTAGGATACAAATTAAAGCAATTAGGACGAATGTGTCTAGAAACACCACAATGGTGACAAATATGAGTAGTTTTTGAACGACTAGACTTCCTAGAGTGAGGTCTAATAAAGGATTTAGAATTAACCAAATCAGTTTTAGATTTCATACCTTTATCACCTTTCTCAGATTGGGGCACAAAGATAGTCTTTGATCTAGAAGCTGTGGAAGAGAAGGGGCCAAAGGAAACAGCATATCCTAAGCCAATCTTATCGGAATTAGGCTTTTGAGCACTCAATACCTCATCAAGCTTTACACTAGACATCCTCTCTATTTGAGTTCTAGCTTGACAACTTTGAGATTCTTGACCTTCTCTTTTAACGAGGTGTTCTCCACAACAAGAGTCTCAACTAACCTTGTAGTCCCACCTAGTTTGACTGACAGTTCAGCCTTTTCATTTTTTACCTCATTAAGCTCTTTTCTACAAAGATGAGAAGTCTTTTCAGATTTTATAAATTCAGTGCATAGATTATCATAAGCTTCTTGAAGGGTCAACTTCTTGAGTACTTCATCATTAGAAGAATCCTTACTATCACTAGCACTCTTCACAATTACCTTGTCGATTGTGGTAGCAAAAGCCATAAAGTGACCACATTCATCCACATACTCATCAGAAGAATCATTCTCAGTATCACTCAAGGTAGCAACCAACCCTTTACCTTTTGAATTCTTGGTCTTTTCATTTATAAAATAGTTTGGACATTCTATCCTCATATGACCAAAAACTTTGCACTCATGGCATTGGATGAGAGGTTTCTCATTCTTGCCCTTCCTAGAGGATTTAGATTTCCTAGGAGGTTTGTACTTATCATTTTCCTATATTGAAAAAGTTTGATAATCTCATTAGCTATGAAGGTTAGATCCTTATCCTCATCATCACCTTCATCTTTAGAATCATCAATCTTTTCTTTTATACCCTTAAGAGCCAAATATCTACTTTTTCCACCTTTTTCCATTAAATCTAATCCCATTTCATATGTTTGAAGGTTCCCTACCAGCTCAGTCAAAGGAATTTGATCAATGTCCTTCACTTCTTTAATGACAATGATCTTGGCACTTAATCTTTCAGGTAGGGACCTAAAGATTTTCCTAACAATTTTGGGTTCCGCAATAGATTCTCCAAGATTGAACGCAGAATTCACAATATCCTTAAGTTTAGCACAGAACTCATCAAAGGTCTCATTCTTCTTCATCTTTATTTCTTCAAAACTACTAGTGAGTCTTTGAAACTTCACAGTCTTTATTGTTTTGGTACCTTCATAGGTGGTCTCAAGAATGGTCCATGCTTCCTTAGTAACTTCCGTGTATGACATTTTCTTGAATTCCTCATTGGTCACCCCACAAAACAAAGCATTCAAGGCCCTACTGTTGAAATTTGCCGCTTTGATTGTTGCTTTATCCCAATCCACCGGTGCTTCCTTTGGCTTAATCCAGTTAACTTCAACAGCTTACCCTACTTTTTCACCTAGAGCCTGCAAAAAAACTTTCATACGAACTTTCAAACAAATTTTCTAGTACGCATAATTAGTGCCATCAAATAAAGGAGGAATCAAAAGAGATTGTCCACGATCCATGACAACAGGGGTCAAGGATCACACTCAGGAAATTAATCCAATCAGAGTGTACCCACTCTGATACCACTTGTTGGAAAATTTAGACACAGATTGATAGAATTAACAAGTTTTAAAATCAAGTTGTTAATTAGATTTATTATGAAAAAAAACTTGTTAAAACAAACAAACATCAATATCATGCACAGTGGAAAAGTAAATAAGATAAGATATGATGACTTAGGAAAACCAATGAAACAAACTCGTTTCACAGTAAAAAACCTGGGGGGAAATCTTCCTAAAAAGCAATCCACTATAATAAAGAGAAGTTTTAGATCTAGTACAAAACTTTTGTCCCTAGACTCTACAATCTCATTAGATGAACTTACAACAGAAACCTTCTACTGTTTCAGAACTTCTAAACTCTCTAGTATATGAACGCCACCAATGATGCACGAATTCCAGTACGTGACTAACTCTAGCAACTTGAAGAAGATGTTGTTGGCTGCAAAGTTCTTCACTTCATCAATAATGAAGATTAAGAAGCACTTGGTTACAAAACCCTAAGGCGCAAAGACATAGTAACTTCTTTCAAAGAGAATAAGGCACTAGGTCACTTTTGCATGTGTTCTCCATGTATAACGGCCTTTAGAATAAACCTTATATATGTCTAGAGTTTTGAGAAAAGAAGCCCTACACATACATGTCAGCTAGGGCCAAAAATCATATCTGGAAATTCTGATTTCGTAGATCTTGACAGATTCAGCTTTTGTCGAGCTTCGTTCTTAAATCTCGATAGATACTGTTTCTATCGAGGTATCTGTCGAGCTTTAATGAACAGCTTTTCTTCACTTGTTTTTTGGTCCAATATTCATGACTTTAATACTTGACTTGAACTCTTGTTTCTTGAAGTACTAAACCCATCCTAGATCTACCCAATTACAAGTAAAATGCATTTTATCAATAGATTAGACAATTACATAAAATATGTCCTTAACATCCACACACATCCTCCATTTGCCATTAGCTTTTTTTACCATCACTACCTTTGCTAGCCAATTAGGGTAGTAGACTTCACGGACGAACTTTCCAATGACAAACTTATGAACTTCTTCCTTGATGGCATTATCTCATTTTGGGGCAAACACTCTTCTTCTGACAGACGGACTTGTAAGATGGGGACACATTTAAACGATGCATAATTACACTTGGGTCAATCCCAGGCATGTCTTCATGGCTCCAAGCAAAAATATCCGTGCTCTTTTTGAGGAATCCAATGAGATCCTGCTTCGTCTTCTCCCCTATACTCGTCCCAATCATGGTAAACTTCTCTGGGTTGGACTCATCCAATGGTACATTTTCCAATACTTCAATTGGCTCAACCAATGGTCTTCTTTCTTCAATGTTCATTGTCTGCATCTATTCATCAATGGCTAACATCGCCAAGTAAAACTCTCTAGCAGCTAGTTGATCTCCTTGTACTAGGTGGACGTTGTAGCCCTCCAGTTGTTCAAAGTTATTCGTCGAATGATGGCATTGTATGAGGACGAACAGTCCATAACAAGGAAATTCACTTCCTTATTGATTTGTTGTGGGTAAAAGCCAACCACGACTAGCAAGGAGATAGTGCTTATTGGTAGAACCTTCATTCCTCCAAATCTGATTAATGGCACATTCACTGGACAAAGTAATTCCTTGTTAATCCTCATTTACTTGAAAGTTGGATAGTAGAGGATGTTTACTGAACTCCCATTGTCTATTAACACCATTCAAGTTGTATAATTCGCAATTGCCAAAGTGATGACAATTGCATCATCATGTGGATGGTGTTGTTGTCTTAGGTAGGCCTTCTTGGCTTTGGACGAGTTTCCAGTTGATGTGCCCCCTACAATGATCCTTATTTCTCCAAGTGGTTGACACACTGGTTCTTCTGCCTTGCCTTTCATTGGCTGCCTTTCGTCCTTGTGGTATCGTTTGAGGAAATTTTTTATCTTTCCTACTTAATGAGAACTTCAATCTGCTACTTCAAGTCATAATACTCATCAATATCATGTCATGGTCTTAGTGGAAACGACTGTACTTGCTTTTATTCCGCTTGCTAGGATCTCCTTTCATCCTCTTGGGCCACTTCAAGGATAGGTTGTCTTTATTCTGCATCAACACTTAGTCAAGTGGAGTATTTAGGGGAGTGTAGTTGGAGTATCGTCCCGTGGACGACCCTACCTTCTTGCCGTCAAGATCCATTTTCTTCCCTACTTTGGCTTTTTTTGGACGAGAACCCTACTCTGGATGGTGTATATAACCATTTTCCAGTCATTCACGTTTCTTCTTTTTCTTGGCAATAGTCACGTCTTTTGCGTTCATGAACTTTGGGCTAAATGTATCAACTCAGCCATCATCTGCGGCTCTTGGTCGTACAGCTTATGGATGAATAAGTTTGAATTGACTCCATTGTAGAAGGCTACTGAAAGGATCTTGTCATCCATCTCGTCCACCAATAGGGCTTCCCTATTAAAACGGCTAATGAAAGTATGCAGACTTTCGTTTTCTCCTTGTTCTATGTTTAACAAGCTGGACGAGGAACGCTTCTGCCTTTGTGCCCCTACAAAGTTGTTGATGAATAATTTACTTAACTTCTGGAACGAGGTTATGATGTTTGGTGGTAGCTTACTAAACCATACTCTAGCTAGACCTTTCAACGTGGCAGGAAAGGCTCTGCACATGATTTTGTTTGAAACACCTTGGAGATGCATAGTTGTCTTAAATGTGACAATGTGATGACAATGATCCTGTGTTCTATCATACGAGTCCAAGGTAGGCATTTTGAACTTGAAGGGTAGGGGTTGACTTGTGATGGACGTGATGAAGGGAGAATCAGTTTTATGGACAAGGTCATCCATGTGATTTGCCCTCCTCATGGTGCCCTTCATCTCTTCCATAGCTCTTTTCATTTGATCCATCTCTCTCTCCAAGTGTTGTACTCTACGAGTGGCAGTTCCTCTAGAAAGATCTCCTTCCTCAGCGTCGTTTGCAACCCCTTCATTCTCTGAATTTTTCCTGTGCTCCTCTCCACGACACTATCGATGGTGTTTGTTAACTTCTCTTGTTAACTCTTGGTTTTATTGCGTCAAGTCTACCATTGCAACAATTATGGACTGCAACTGTTGCTGGACGGTCAGTGGTAGTGGTGGAGTTGGTGCACGGTTTGGGTGACTTAAGGCATTTTCACTCTCCTGGTGTTCTGGACAAATGGCCATTGACCTAGTTCGAACCACGTAGCCTTTTTGTCTTGGAAAATTGAGAGGTTAACACTTAGAAACTTTACTTACTAAACGCTCCCCACAGACGCGCCAACTAATGATGTACGAAAATTAGTAGGCTGGAATGCTTCGAGCTATGGTGATGGCTTTTTGGTCTTGAAAAGAAAATAAAAAACTGTCAAGGGTGACCAGTGTAACCCGGCCAAGGACCTTCTAACAGTTAAGTCAGTTTTCTCTCTAGAACATAAGGGTGGGAAACTGTGAATAGTAAAACTTACCTTGGGTGAATGTGATTTAATCTTTTTAGAGAGAGTTGGAAGTGGGTCTACTTGCTCAGATTCACTACCATCATGGAAGATGTGTGGAGTTAATGGAGAAAATGTGGTATGGGTTTCGAGGAGTTCTTTCCACGTTCTAGAATGACAGATCATGGATTGAATGTGTGAAGTTTATAGAGAATGCTTCTAAAATTTACCAAGTATTGTATAGTCATCCATACTCTTGCGAGCCCTGGATGATTACTTTTAATCGTCCATAACCTTGTGGGTTAGGGACAATCACCTAACTTGGATGATTGCTATATCTTATGTATGTGTTATCACCAGGTTTGAGGTGCTTCTATTGAGCTTCCTTTCTTGTAAAACCTTATGGACGTGTTCTGGTCATGGACGATCACCACGGACGAACTAAACTTGGTTTGGACCCTATCAATATATATATATATATATATATATATATAGAGAGAGAGAGAGAGAGAGAGAGAGAGAGAGAGAGAGGCAAGGTTGCTGTGGCAGGTTCGAAATATCTCTATTCAAGTTGACCCGCTAATTTAGTTGTTTAACCAACCCACCTCACTTAATGGACTCGTATGGATTAGGTTGGGTAAGGCGGGTTAGCGGGTTATGTGGTTTTTTTTGCACAACCATACTTGTAGGGACACATACTTTGTAACAATTTGTAGATTTATCAACTTGCGGTTAGTTATTCAAAGTGTTTATATAAACAAAAAGGAATCATTGTCAATCCTAAGGGTGTGCGTGAGTTGGATTGGGCGGGTGGAAAACAATATTTTTAACCAACCCACCAATGGCGGGTTAAGAAAATTCCAATCCACCGCCAACCCACGAATCTATAAATCTAGCAAATCGGTTGAAAATCTTAACGATTCAACTTACCAAATTGAGTAAGGTGGGCAGGTTGACAAATGCAATTAGTTAAATGAAATTATTTCAATTAAATTAGATAATAGTTTCCTCCCTCAAATAAAAAAAGGAAAGAAAAAAAATTAAAATTTTTATTAAAAATAATCACAAACACTACATTATTTTTATTAGAATGACTGAAATTTTATCACACTAAACAATTTTTACTAAAAATAATCACAAATACTACATTATTTTTATTATAATGACTAAAATTTTATCACACTAAAAATAAAAATATCTCACAATCTTAAATTAGACATGTACATAGGGTAAGAATAATAATAAAATCTTAGAGATCACGATTGGAGTATATTAAGGAAGAGAAATGTGAAAATGAAAAAATAAAAAGAAAGAGAAAGACATGAGAGAAATAAGGTGGGTGTGTATGTGAGGTAGAATTTGGCTATATATATATATATATAGGTGGGCGGATGAGTTAGGTCGTGGCGAGTTAGAAATATCTCAACAAGATATTCAACTTGACCTGCTAAATTATCTATCTAATCTACCAAACATTGGCCGTCTCACTTAATAGACCCGCATGGATTGGATTGGGACAGTTTGGGTTGGGCAGGTTGGCAGGTTAGGCGGTTTTTTTTTACACAGCGCTAGTCAATCCAAACTTTTTTTTCATCCCTTCCAAACAAGTTGTACAAAAGGTGTTCAACAATACCAACACAAAAGATCCAGCTAAAGTGAGATTGGTTGTAGAATATTTCAAAAACATAAGATTAAGATAAAAATACTAACCAGATATCATGTTCAACCATTGATTTATAGAGTAATTATTTGGTACTTTTTTTTTATTATTTTTTTATTTTTTATACAAGATAGAATTTCTACTCTACCCTAATCTAAGTGTATATGTGTGTGAAGTTCCCTCTTAGAGACTTGAACCCCGGCCCTTACCCCCCACACCCCACAAGCATTTATACTTGTGGAGTGACCATCACACTAAAGGTGCGCGGTGGTGGTACTCTCAGAATATGGTGACATGGTGCTCCTTCATCTCACATTTATTGTGAGTTCCACTAATTAAATTCATAGTAGGGTTTACCATGAATGTAGGGTCTACCACAAATACAGGGTCTATCATGTTCAACCATTGATTTATAGAGTAATTATTTAGTACTCTTAGAATATGGTGACATGGTGCTCATTCATATCACATTTATTGTGAGTTCCACTAATTAAATTCATAGAGTTAAGGCAGCTTCTGCTGGAGCTGCTGTTGGTACTTTTTTGGCTAAATTTCCTCTTTTGGAAAATTATATGTTTAGTCCATGGTTTTATTACAATATAATTTTGGTAAGTAATAAACTCATTGGTTGATATTTGATGAAGTTTTAGAGATGTAATTCTGGTCTCTTTGTGTTGTGACCAAATCTTGGAGAGCAAGGAGGGCATTTAATGCTAGATGAGATATTAAATAAATTTCTTATATTTAGAGATAGCCAATAAGGTTTTAGGCATGTGTTTGGGATTGATGAAAAAAAATAATAATATAATTTATATGAAATAATATAATTATATTATATGATAAATAATTAAGTTTTAGGTAAAGAGTAATGTGAAGTCTTATCATTTTAAGTGTTATGTAATATGATAAGCTTACTAGATATTACCTATTGCACACTGACCCGTTAGAGTTCAGGGAATTGGGGAAGACATGCCAAGCAACATGTTTCTTTATCAACTTTGAACCGTTGGAGCTTACTAAATATACTTCTTGTCTCTCCAAACCACAACTCCCAAAATTCCCCCAATGAGACTCATGAGCTGAAAATAAGTTGATGTGCCATGAGATTTAACCATGGGTTTTGGACCATGGGCCGTGGCGCCATTTAGTGTAAATATGGGCTCTTTTGGGATTTAAAAGAGATTTTTCCAAAATCCACGATAATATTGATGTGGTGTGGGTTGTCAATAAAATAAAGCCATGTAGCATGAAAATTTTGTCCTTAACCACTATTATACAACAATTTCAAATATGAAAAACTCATAAAAGGAAAATTTAAAACTTTATGTATTTGGGATTTTTTTTTTATGTCAATATATTCAAGTTTAATTTTTATTAATTTTTGTTTAATTTAAGTTTCTTAATGACCACCTTGAATAAAATTCATAGAGCCGCCACTATGCCATGATGGCTATTTTTATGGAACTCAAGTTACATGTAAAACTCGAGTTTCACAAACTCGAGTCCAAAAGAGTGGTACTTTCCTATATATTTTTAAAACAATGGTAGATTGCTAAAAATTTCAGCCACTGGTGGTATTTAGCCATTTTAGCCTGAAAGTACCTAATAATTTTAAAATCAAAGCAATTAGTGCATTTTCACACCCACCAGAACAAATTCTAATGAAAGAAAAATACACCAATATATGGAATCATAGTGAAAGGAACTATTAATTAAAAGGTTAGGAGAGCAAGAACATGATGGAAAGGCATAACATTAATTATATGATCCTTTTCATTCTAAATGCAGTAAACAGCCTTACATAAAGTTGTACATTCAGTTGTGTTTCTCTAGCTAATTTGCATGACAACAAACAGGCTATTTTGGATTGTAGGTTTCCTTTCTCAAGAAAGGGTGAGTAGATAAAAGCCCTCGAATGATATCACTCTCCCCTTACATTTATACCCAAAAAAAAAAATTTGTAAAAACAGAGAAGTTATTTGTGAGACTCAGCAAAGAGTTTAAAGAAAATATCAATGTGCCTGCAAAACAGTGAATCAGTGTGATTCATCGCTTCACTGCATCCTCAAAACTATGGAAGATGCTTGTCCAAGAGATCATTGGTGCTGCTACCATTGTTACACCCTGCTACAATATTATCATAAAACATGCATAACTTCCAGAAGTCTGAACCAGAAACCCCAGACATCAAAAGCTCATCCATGTAATTAAAGCTTGATGAAAAGTTTTGTGCGCAATCCTCTTTGGATTTTGATTCATTTACAACATTATCATTCACAAAGCATACTTCCTTAGAGGGTTCTTCAAGAGCATTACTACCAAAAGTTTCAAGTTCGTGCGACTGTGAGGTTTCAAAGATCTTTTTACACTTCACTGCGTTGGTCTTAGCCCCATTGGATACACTAGTGGTTGAGGATGTGATCTCATTGGAAGGTAGAATTGTGTTTTGCATATGTTGTTTCCCATTGATCAGTTTCCTTCTTAGGACAGTGTTCCAATAGTTCTTGATTTCATTGTCTGTTCGGCCCGGCAACCTCCCAGCTATAAGAGACCATCTATATATAGAAATATGAAAGCAATACAATCAATACAAAAGCATTAATACTATCAAACTATTGCTCTCTTCAATAGAAAAAAAAATTACAAAAGTAAAAGCTGATCGAGAAAGAACAAGTGGAAAGACCTATTGCCCAAGAGCCTGTGAAGCCTAATAATGAGGTCCTCTTCAGCAGGTGATATGTTACCCCTCTTGATATCAGGCCTCAGATAATTCAGCCACCGAAGCCTGCAGCTATTTCCACACCTCTTAAGACCTGTATCCAACAAAATAGTATAAACTTTACCACATTTCATATATAAATACCTCCACACACACACACACAACTTTCATTGAATAATTAATCCAAAATCCCAAGAGGGTATTTCATTTTTATGATGATTTTTCTCTCACCTGCTTTCCTTGCAACATTGCACCATTTTCTTTCTCCATGGATTTTGATGTAATCTGTGAGCATTTTGTCCTCTTCAGCGGTCCAAGGTCCATTATTCATTTCCTCCTTAGTGCAGCGAGGACGCCTACCCATTTTGACTCTGAAACCTCTCTCTCTAGTCTCAAACACTCACAGCCACAGGCACACTAGAAGGGAAAGTTAGATGGATCCTATATATGGTGTTGGTAAAGGGATTGATAATTTATAAAGCTTCATTTAAGAATAAAATAGTAAAACAATAGGTGCACCAAGCTGGTACATATAAGGAAAATAGCAAGTGGCACATAGTATCATGTGATGTGAGTATGTGACTGGTTGGGGGCTGTGGAATTCTGGTCTATTTTGAGGACCGGCTTCTATTTTCAAAAACCTTGTACATGTGCGCTTATGGTTTTTATATATTAATCACTAAATTATTGGACAAAATTGTCTCAACATGTCTCATTGGTTAGGGAGGAAGGGACTTGACTTTCTGTTCGACTCAGAGATCTATATGTTAAATCGTACTTTCTCCCTTGTACATTTTAAAAAAAAAAAAACACACACACAATCCACGATAACGCGCATGGAAGGTAAAAGATCGATGTTCCTGATAGAAGAGCTTTCTCCTTAACCAAGTGGTTTTGTCTGCCAAAAATTGAATGATAATGTAGGATTGTCACTCTAGCTAGATCATGATGAAATGAAAGTAACAAAATCTTAGTGATAAATCTATGAAGTTCATGAAAATGAAGATAACATACACAGGATGATAATTCTATAGGATCTAGCAAGATCCATCATATCTGTGGTTTTACAATAGATTAAAAGAGTATTAGAAAATCATGGGAACATTAATAAATTTATCATTAATTTATAGCCAAAAGGTAAAAAATTTGATGCAAAAAAAAAAAAAAAAAAGGTCACAGCAGTTGAATTTGTATCATATAATTTGATATGTAGTAAAATATTAATTATTGTTAAAATCTAAAGAATAAAAATAGTGGTGATTATTGTATGTTAGGAAAGAGCGAAAGCAAGAGAAAAAAAAAGAGATATCATGGTTCGGTCTATAATAGCTTGGATCTAAAGCAAAAGGCCTAGACAACTACTTTTTTACTATAAGAAATTTGGTTTACAATGAATCCTAAATAGGGTATATATCTAGATTAATCCTGATTGGTCCCCTTGGTGACAATACATCGATAGTACAATAATAAAATAATGATAGTACGCTAAGAGAACCCCTCAAGTTCAAGATGGGGGTGAGAGACCAACTTGAGTTTGGAATGTAATTAAACTTGTGAAGATGCATTGAAGATGACCATGGATGATCGGATAAGATGTCGAATGGATTAGGGCAGTTGACAACAATAACGCATTAATGTCTGAAGATGGCCACAAAGGCCTAAGAGTGGCGGCACCAATGACCAATGAGTAATTTCTATGACCAGAGGAGGGCTAATCTAGTGGCTTGAGGAAGATTGGGACAGGATGACATTGTGATGAACACGTGAGTGAGTTAGCAAATTTGCATAGATTAAATCCAAAAATAATGAGTGATGTGCTAGGTTGAATGACTTGGGAGCCTTAAATAGGAAAACACACCTTTAAATATGTTAAAACTGAAAACCAAAGATCACGGCAATATAAGGTACAACAGGGTGTTGCAATTGGAAAGAGTAATGAAGAGACTAGTGTAGCTGCTAGAACAAGGAAGTGTAGTGAACAAGTGGACACTGCAGAATTAGTCTTGGCAAGTGCAGAGTTGTTAGAAACAATTGAGACAGGGCCATTTCATGAGGATTTTATGCATTAACTTGCAGCAGTGTAGCCAGATTATATGAAAGTTATAAATCAGTTATGCTTTAAGTCCACATGTAATATTAGAGTAGGATTAGCTTCGTAACTTCTTTTCCCTCCAAAACAAGGAGTTAGTTATGCACAGTTTTAGCTTGCTTACATCATGTATATATAGGAGTAGTGGTGATGTATAATTCATTCTTTTGTACTCTCTTTTTACATTGATTTTCAGTAAGAATCATAGTTTTATTTAGAGAGAGAGAGTCTTCTAGAATTTTATATGGTATCAGAGCTTTGAAGCTTCTTCAATGGCGTCCACTGAGTCAACCAATCCATCTGATCCACTTCAAGCTCAGCCTTCACAATCAGGTTTGAACCTTAGCAATGATTCCACTACTCCTAATCCTCCCAATCCCTATTTTCTCAGTTTGAGTGAAAATCCAGGCAATATTTTGGTTACTCAACCATTTCTTGGAATGAAGAATTATCACTCATGGTCCAGAGCAATGGTTCTTCCTCTTACTGCGAAGAAGAAGATTGGCTTTGTGAATGGAAAGATTCCAATGCTAGATTTGGATTCACCTTTGTATGAAGATTGGCAGAGCTGTAACACCATGGTGCTTTCGTGGATGATCAATTCTATGCATATAGATGCGTCTAGCAGCATCATGTATTGTGAAATAGCAAAGGAAATATGGATTGAATAACAGAATCTCTTTTCACAAGGGAATGGTCCCAAGATTTACAATTTACAAAGGGAAATTTCTCATATTTCTCAAAACTAGATGTCAATGACAGAATATTACACCAAATTCAAGAGGCTTTGGGATCAATTGCTTAATTACAAGCCATTTCTAGAGTGTTCTTGTGGAGCTATGAAGGTGTTGAGTGCTTCACATGACAAAGCTTATGTCATGGGGTTTCTGATGGGGTTGAATGAGAATTTTGAGACTCTTAGAAGTCAAATTCTCATGTCTGATACATTTCCTTCTATGAGCAAGGTTTATGCATTGGTTCTTCAAGAGGAATCACACAAAAGCATTGGACATGGAGGTTCTGGCACACCTGAATCCTAATGCAGCAGCAATGTATGCTAATTAAAGAGGCAATTCTAGAAATACCAATTGGAACAAGGGGAATAACAAGAAGGAGAAGCCTTTTTGTACTCACTGCAACATGACTGGTCACACAGTTGAAAAATGCTACAATTTACTTGGCTATCCACCTGGATACAAGCCAAAAGGGAAATCAAATGCTAATGCAAATCAGCTCTCCTCTAAACCAGTTGATAATGTAGAGAATTTCCCTGTTGTAGTGAATCAGTGTCCTATATCTAAGGCACAATGTGAGTAGTTATTGGCATTTCTCAATACTGGGGGTAATCTTGGTGATGGAAATCATGTAGCCATTGTGAGCACAGTTACTGCAAGTACTGGTGTTGAAGGAACTTCTGGTGTAGTTTCTAATGTGGCCTCTACTTCTTCTCAACCTTAGTTCAACCTCATGTTAGTTATTCAATCTAATTTCACTCCCAATTTAGAACATTCAATCCTTTCTGCAAAAACTGTCAATAGGGAAGCATTTAGTGAGTCTGATTGGGTAATAGACACTGGAGCAACAGATCATATGATCCATTCCATTTCCTATTACACATCTATTACTGCTACCCTAAATATTCATGTTAATCTTCCAAATAGTGAAACTGCTTTAGTTACACACATAGGGATTGTCCAAATTTCAGAAAAGCTTGTTTTGTATAATGTTTTTTGTGTTCCTTCATTCAGTTTTAACCTCATTTCAATTAGCCAGATAGCAAAATCCACTCTCTGTTGCCTTATTTTCTTTGGAAATCTTTGATTTATCCAAGCCCTTGCTCCCTGGAGCACAATTGGTGATCTTTACTTGCTGGAAGAGAGCTATTCAACTTCAATTGGTGTTTTTGCTGCAGTTTCTGTTAATAAAATCCAGCCACATGTATGGTATTCTAGACTACGACACCTGTCAAATGACAAGTTGGCTTTGTTGAATGATAATCATGTACCTCTTTTTCATCCTACTGAGAAGTTTCATTGTGATGTATGTCATTTAGCCAAACAAAAGAGGTTACCTTTTAATAAAAGTACTCATATTTCTAGTAATTGTTTTGATTTAATTCATTATGACTTGTGGGGTCCTTTTTCTATTTCTACTATGAATGGTTGTAAGTTTTTCTTAACTATTGTGGATGATTGTTCAAGGTGTACTTGAGTATACTTACTGCAACATAAGTCTCAAACTCAAGCCACTTTGGAGCAATTTTGTACAATGGTTGAAACTCAATTTTCAAGAAAAGTAAAAACCATTAGAACTGATAATGGTATAGAATTCATAATGAAAGAATTTTTTGCCCAAAGAGGTATTTTACATCAACTTAGTTGTGTTGAAACTCCTTAACAAAATGTTGTTGTGGAAAGGAAGCATCAACACATCTTGAATGTAGCAAGAGCCCTCAAATTTCAATCTAATTTACCTTTGCATCTTTAGGGCTATTGCATCCTTACTGATGTATACTTAATCAATAGAGTACCAACATCCATTTTATCTCACAAAACACCTTTTGAAGTACTTTTTGGTCATGTTCCAACTTACTCACATTTGAAGGTTTTTGGATGCCTGTGTTATGCTTCAACTCTCTCTCACAACAAGTCCAAGTTTGCTCCAAGGGTAAGGAAATGTGTGTTTTTGGGTTATCCTTTTGGAATTAAAGGCTATAAACTTCTTGATTTATCCACTAATGTAGCCTTTGTTTCCAGGGATATGGTTTTTCATGAACACATATTCCCTTTTGCATCTAATATGTGTGATTTTTGTGATCCTTTTACTCTTATTTCAGAAGTTGAAGCTCATTCTTCTGGTAAAGATAGTACAGATACTTTTGTTACTCCCATTGCCATTTTAGAGGTTCCAAATCAATTCTAGTACTTTTGATCCATCTTTTCATGTCCCAGATAATCAACTTTCAAATCTTCCTACATCTCCTTCTTCCACTTCAAAATCTGCAAGTCTTGATTCTTTCCACCTTGATTCAGCTTCTTTCATTACTCCTAGCCCTACTACACTTGTAGCAGCACCACCACCTATCAGAAAATCCACCAAGGTTCACAAGACACTTGTTTACTTGCAAGACTATGCTTGCAACATAGTTGCTACTGCTCATCCTCCAAGTTTACCCTGTGATATTGCAGACTCCTTGACTTACTCACATTTGGATCCTCCTTACCAATCCTACCTTATGATCATCAGTGCTTGTCACTAAGAGCCCGCTAGTTTTTCTCAGGCAGTTCAGGATCTAGCTTGGAGAGTAGCTATGGATAAAGAGATTGAAGCACTTGAGAAGACTCACACTTGGGTTCTTATCCCACTGCCTCCTGGTAAAAGTCCTATTGGCTGTAAATGGGTGTATAGGATGAAGCTTAATCCTAATGGGACTGTGGAAAGGTACAAGGCACGTTTGGTGGCCAAAGGTTTTACACAAAGGGAAGGCCTTGATTTTCTAGAAACATTCTCTCTCGTAGCAAAAACTTTTTCAATTAGAGTTTTACTTGCTCTTGCCTCTACCAAGGGATGGCTTTTGCATCAACTAGACATTAATAATGCATTTCTTCATGGAGATCTTGAAGAAGAGGTATATATGATCTTACCACTTGGTTATTACAGTAAGGGGGAGTCCTTATCTTCCAATCCGTCCACTTCATTGGTCTCCAAGCTAGTCAAGTCCCTTTATGGCTTGAAGCAGGCTTCTAGATAGTGGAATGTCAAGCTTTCAACCACCATTTTGCAGTTTGGTTTTCAATAATCACAAGCTGATCACTCACTTTTCATTCATGCAAAAGGTCTTTTGTTTACTTCCTTGCTTGTCTATGTAGATGACATGATCATCACAGGCAATGATCCAAGTTGTGTTGCAGCCCTAAAGTCATTATTGGACCAAAAATTTGGAATTAAAGACCTTGGCTCAAGTTTTTCTTAGAATTGGAAATTGCAAGAAGTGAGAAAGGAATTAGTTTGAATCAAAGGAAGTATGCCCTTGAGATCCTTAAAGAGGCAGGAATGATAGGATGCAAACATGCAAAATCACCTACGGAACAACAATTGAAGTTATCTAAAGGTGATGGAGAATTGATTAAAGATGCTGGACAGTAAAGGAGACTAATTGGGAAGCTGATGTACTTAACTCTAAGTAGGCCAAATATCACCTATGCAGAACATAGGCGTAGTCAGTTTCTATCCCAACCTAGGGTACCACATATAAGGGCAGCAACATGGATTCTGCAGTATATTAAAGGCACACCAGGGCAGGGTGTATTCTATCCTGCATAGTCAGATTTACAACTTAACGCCTACTATGATGCAGATTGGGCAGGGCGCCCTGATACTAGGAAGTCTCTTACTGGTTTCTGTGTGTTCTTAGGCAATGCTTTAGTATCTTGGAGGTCTAAGAAGCAGAATGTGGTGTCCAGATCATCTGCAAAAGCAGAATACAGGTCTATGGCCACTACTACTTGTGAATTAACTTGGATATTATACTTGTTGAGGGACTTGCACATCACACATGAAAAGTCAGCATTGATATATTATGATAACTAGGTAGCATTGCATATCTTTACCAATCCTGTATTCCATGAAAGGTCTAAACACATTGAGGCAAATTGCCATATAGTTAGAAATAAAATTCTGGATGGGACAATTAAAACATTTTATGTGTCATCTAAGAATCAACTAGCTAACATTTTTACTAAGGTACTTGGGGTAGATAATTACCTAAGATTGCTGAGAAGGTTAGGCTCAATCAATATCTTTGCTCATTGTATTCAATATCCTAAACAGACAGTGGAGAATCAAGAAGCAAGAGTTTTGCTCTTGAGGGGGAGTGTTAAAAATGAGAAGCAAAGACCACAGCAATATAAGGTACAACAGGGTGTTGCAATTGGAAAGAGTAATGAAGAGACTAGTGTAGCTGCTAGAACAAGGAAGTGTAGTGAACAAGTGGACACTGCAGAATTAGTCTTGGCAAGTGCAGAGTTGTTAGAAACAATTGAGACAGGGCCATTTCATGAGGATTTTATGCATTAACTTGCAGCAGTGTAGCTAGATTATATGAAAGTTATAAATCAGTTATGCTTTAAATCCACATGTAATATTAGAGTAGGATTAGCTTCATAACTGCTTTTCCTTCCAAAACGAGGAGTTAGTTATACACGGTTTTAGCTTGCTTACATCATGTATATATAGGAGTAGTGGTTATGTATAATTCATTCTTTTGTACTCTCTTTTTACATTGATTTTCAATAAGAATCACAGTTTTATTTAGAGAGAGTCATCTAGAATTTTATAAAATGAGAATTTATGCCAAAAAAAAAAAAAAGGTGAAAAGTTCCATTTATATTTTATGGAGAAAAACAATGTGCAAAAGTAGTTGGACAATGGTGGTCGACGGCAATCAACAATTGAGTCAAGCATGGTTGGTTTTGAGTTGTTTAAAATCTAGTGAAAAAGTAGCATTATAGTGATACCATGTTAAAATCTAAAGAATAAAATAGAGTAAGAAAAAAAAACACGAATTAATATGGTGTGGTCTAATGGCCGACATCCAAAACAAAAAGTTATAACATCACAAACACTGGATTAAAATGCAACCTTAGCAAGATAAAATTTAAGCTACAACTAAACATTGACCTTCTTTTCCAAAATATGTTATGTTTCTTTGATGACGACCCCGATAAGTAGTTTCTTGATCAGGTGGTTCCCAACTAGTATCTTTAATGCATTTTGTACCTCTTTTTACTATTTGGTGGTTGTTTCTTGAGATTTTCAGTTGTATTTGCTTTTGTGTATGTTTACCTCGTTGTAAGTTTTCATGGCTACCAAACAGAGTGGTGAATCTTAATATGAGATTTTTTTTTTTTTTATTATTATTATTATTTTTTTAAAACTAGTGTTGGTCAGAATGAACAATTTTTTAACTGTTGTCGTGGACAATTATATGTTTATATTCACTGTTCCTGTGAAGTGTACACAATTGTACACAATGGCAGAGAAGAGTTAGGATTTTAGTCTAGAGGAGGCAAAATTAAAAGACGATATTAAAAGTGAAATTAATCTAAAAAATATTAATCAACAATAATAACAAAATAAATAAAAAATTGTAAGCAAATATGAATATATTTCATATTATTAAAATAAAAAAACAAAAATAACCAATTCATAGCTACTAAAAAATTTACAAACTAATGGAGTAAAAATGTGATTAGTGTTAATTACTTAAAAAATATAATGAATAAATGTTTGAAATTATTTTTTGTGATTGGTGACATGCCAATTTGTAAAACATAAGTAGTAAAATTTGTAGCATCTCTAGCATCATTCAATGATAAAATGCTGTGAAAAGTATCATAAATAGTAAAAATGGTATAAATAATGATATAAAATAAAAAATAAAAAATAATGAAACAGGTGCAACACGTAGGAAAAGACAAAAGCTACTTATAAGTATAGTGAAATTGGTGAAAGCTTACATGGTTTGTTTGAGAACTTTTTTTCCTTTTTTTTTTCCTATGTCAGAGTCACTTTCAACCAAGTAGAAGTCTTTTTTTTCTTTCTTTTTCCTCCATGTGAGTAAGTAATTACTTTAAACTACTAATGCTAGAAAATTTTAGGAGGAGTCAGGGGGCAAGTGCCCCCCTCACCCCCCCTCTAGCTCCGCCAGTGATTGTACATGTTTGTTTAGTTGATAATGTAAAATATACATGAACAACAAATGTAAAAACATTATTTTACATGTGTCTTAATATTTGAAAATTTAAATTCAATTACATTACACGTCATTAATTATATTTAGTAATTATATATTACATATCACTAAAATGAATTTTAAAAAATGTAAATTTTTGGTCAAATATTATCATTTGGCCTTGCCTCTTTATACATACTTGCAAAATATTAAGATCATAAGAGATCAATAACTTTAGTTTGTAAAAACATTTGATCAAATAGTGAATAACATCTAATTAACACGAAATTTGGCATATATATTAAGAATAATGAAAATGTGTAATGTGATTTTGAATATATTAAAGTAATAAAAAAAAATATTGAACGGTATAACATTAACAAACAATTACACATGTACTTGTTCATGTATATATATAAAAAAGCAAAAACCTTAGTGGTCTAAGGTACTAGTAATTATACTTGTTAATATCATATGATACACGATACATATTGTATCATGTGTAAAAAGTTATGCATCGTAAGAACGTCATAGAAACCACATGTCAACCCTACATGCTCATCCATGAGAACCAGCACATATATTCATATCCATTGGAACCGCGTACTTCACTGTGATCTAGCACCATTGGCAACACTCCTTTGTTGGGCTTTTATCTAGGATCTTTTATGTGGGCCCTTTAGGATTGCTCTATTCCTGTTGGAGGGTAGGACGACCCTAAACACCTTGCCACCTTTGCTGCACACCACCTATGCTCTGACATAATTTGTTGCGGAAATAAACACCTTAAGGAGACTCGTTGAGTAGTTAATATAACATATAGAGACACACTTAACCCAAAAAACCTAAGCTTAATGGTTATGAGCTCAATTATATTATATTAATCACTCATTCTTCTCATCATTATTCAATGTTAGACTTCACTCACACGTGTATATCCAACATGAAGTAATCATGAATCATACGATATAATATTGTGTATCGTATAAATGGTATCGTTTATCATATGATGTATAGACATATGCTTTAAAATGAGTTTTTTTGTTAAAATTTATGCTTTTATTTGAATCCAACAAGATTTTTTTTTTTTTTTTTTTTTTTTTTAAGGAAAGAATCCAACAAATTATTATACTTGGTTTTAACACAAAATTATTAGGTTACTTAATTTAGCCCAATAAAATAACATGTTCATAAGTCCCCCCCCCCCCCTCCCCCCCACCTTTTTCCTACAAAATTTGGACTACACACTCACACTTCATTTTCATATTTACAAAATTTTTTTAATACTATGAAAAATGTATTAGCTGACAATATAATAATTATTTTTTATAATTTTTGTCATTATTGTTATAAGTCTAAGAATCTAGAATGCCAAGAAGAAATATATATATATATATATATATATATATATATATATTTAAAAAATTAAAATAAAAGAACAAGAAGAGATAGTACAATTGTTGATGATAATGAAGAAATTTCAATGAACAAATATTTGCAAAATGATGAATACGATGATAACATTGACTTAGATAGAATTTATTAGGCAAGATGGTGAATAAGATTAAAAGAAATTATTATTTTGGGTCATTTGTCATATATTATCACTTTTAAATTTAATCAATTTGAATGAGTATGTTATAAACGCATGTTATTTTGATTTATTTAGTTAACTTGTTAAATATTATTACATAAGCGATGATTAAATTAGTCATTAGTAGAATATATTCCAAATTTATAATGAATATACCTTCTATTTATGTATATCTACAATTTATTATCATTTTTATTAAAGGTCTGTGTCTTACAATACACTATATGATAAAATACACGATACAGAAAAATTAAAAATCGATTTACAATACAATTCACAATTTGACAACAATGGGTTCTACCAAGTGGCATATTTCCCTGTAATTCATTTTATAAAAAATGCTAAAATTACTATAAATTTTACTACATAAATTGATATGATAATAATGAATATAATTGGTGTGCTTAAACTACCTAATAAATGAAATTTGAATTGTTTTTTATGATTGATGACACATCATTTTATAAGTTCTAAGTAGATTTGACAAATAAATTGATGTAACATTGTTTCTCTAATATATATATATATATATATATATATATGACAATTTGATTGACTATGGTGCCATACGTACCCTTAAAAAAAACAACAAAAAACTCTACAGATGCATTTAGATTATCATTTATCACAAACCATTTCCAATTTACTTTCACAAAGCTTACAACAAGATTTCATTCAAAGAAAGAGGGGTGCTAAGTAGATTTCATATTGCAAAGTACAGATTAAGAAAGAGACAGAGATGATTACAAATAGAGATACAAGTCCACTAGGACCATTGTACCAAAAATGAAAGTGACATAGATTGGACCACAAAAATATCTAAATTAATATACTTTATTCTTAGGCATGCATTAATCAAACTAAAACAACGAACAGTCTTGGATAGACTTGTAAATTATGTATTTTCTCATGTATCAGTTACATATATGCAGCATTTTTCTCATATTGTCTGAATTTCAGAAAAATACTGTATATATCTAATACATAAGATACTATTTTGTAACAAACACTCCAGCTTCTGGCATAAATTGTAAAGGATGCCTCTACCAGCTTCTGCCATACTAATCAAGCACTACTTCTAGGCTTCCACTGATGTCTCAATTGCAATCTTTCTTGGAGAGCTGACCTTTTCTAACTTATTATTGGCTTCCCATAGCATAGGCAATGCTTCTCTGATATTGTGGATACTCTCTAAAGCGTAATCAGCACCATTTGTACGATGATTTTTCCCCACCTACACCCACGATATCCACAATAGTGTCAGCCAAAATTGACAACCAATAATTCTTTCTGCTAATATCTCAATTTGTCACTCAAGTGTCCTGACTTACCAGCACAGTGTCAAGTCCCATACGCTTCGCAGTCTGTATATTTCGGGCACTGTCATCGAAGAACAGCTGGAAAAGGCAAGAAATACAATATTACAACGGAGCCTAGATATCTAATTTACTACAGAGAGTTTGATTATCTTACTGTTTTTTCAGGATTGATGTTGGCTATCTTGAATGCTTGTTCAAATGCATTTTCTAATGGTTTGCAAATGATTGGAATCTTTGGAAGCCCCGAGTTGCCATTGGGTTGACAGGTAAGCTCAAAATTAATGTTGTCATCATCTACATTATTCTTGTTGGTCGGGTTCAGAGTCTCAAAGCATATAATCATTTCGAAGCAATCCTCCAATCCAAGCTTGCTAAGAACTTTTGTAACATGGGCCTCATCCGAATTTGAGAAAATCTAATTTTTAAGGGGGAAAAAATGTCATAAGAAAGCTCGATTCTAGTTAATTTCTATGTCCTTATTTTAGTGAGAAAAAGATAGCGACTTACAACTTTCCGAATAGACAAGCTAAGCAAGAGATTCATCAGAACATGATCCCGTTTTAGTATGTCATAAGGTAGTCTCCCATGAACAAAGCTGTAATATATATGGACAGAGTGAGATCGTATATTTTTTTAAGGCCAAAATACATTAATTGTCCGTTCTTGGAGTTTTATAAGGTGAATGAAATTTCAAATGAGTATTATTAGTCTTTGAAGTTTTATAAATGAGCGTTATTGATCATTATGATAATTGTCATTGCTCATTAGTCTCTTTATTTATATGGTTAGCAGAATAAAAACATAACTTTTTTAGATGATGAGACACCATTTTTAATCTTAAAAATTTATAAATCCTCCTTTAGACATTAGATTACACTACACCGGTTTATTGTTTGGGGACTACTAGAACTCGTTTGAAATTTTGGTGACTAAAAGTGCCAACTTGGTAAATTTTGGCGGACAGTGTATTATAGCATTTTCTTTAATAAATAAAAAAAATCCCCTCCCACAAAAAATGTTTCACTTTATGCTTGTGTCCAAATTTTTTTCTTTAAATTTTAGTCAATTTAGAAAGAAATGTACTTCTGAAAAAAGATAAAACAGGTGATGCGGTAGACTTTGATTAGCGAGCACCCACAATGGATGAGGGTTTTTTTTTTTTTTTTAAGGAACAGGTGTAAGGGTTCTTATATGCACGAAGTAAACGGAAAATTGGTACCTATGATAATCATCATTGTCAAAGTCGTAACCAATTGCCTGGATAAGAAAAGAAATCATATTAAAAAAAAAAATCATATTTGTGCATTATGTAACTTTATGATATCTTCATTTAACAAGATAAAATCATACCTTGAGACCGGCCATTGTTGTTCCATAAGTCTTGTATAATACAGGACTGATCTCTTGGACTTTCTTTTCATCTATTCCAAGTTTTTGAACCATATATTCTGCAGAGCGCAACCCAAAAAGACGATATAATATAACTAATAAAGTAGAGTAAGCAGATTATACAGTTAGAAAATACATCAGGAAATAGAGAATCATGAATACAAAACCTTCAATATTCTTGGTGCATATGGTAAAGAAACCAGTACTTAAGGAATAAAGGGTATCGTCAAGATCTGTATACGACACATTTTTGTACGTTAAATTACATCAAAGATTGCACACTGAGGATTTAAATTGGGTCTAATCAGGAAGGCTTACCAAAGAGAAGACACTCGTAGGTTGGCATTAGAGCCTGCTGGTACCGGTCCTTGTAATCCATGTTAATCTATAAAGAACATTATGGTGTTAGTAGTGAGTGTAAGGGACCGAACATGATGAGAATACATGAACTACAATCAATTTGTTTTGAAGAAAAGAGATTGTATGATACCACAGAGAGAGAGAGAGAGAGAACTAGCTGCAAAGATTGAATGAGGAGGAGATGGGGCAAAGAAAATGGTTGAGATGTTGGGTTTAAATAAGGAAGCCATTAAGCATTTTAAAATCTTAAAAAAGAAAAAGAAAACCAAAAATGCCCAAAAACAAAACAGATATAAGTGGACTACGCAAGAAGATCATTTATTGAAATAAGAACAAGATGTGCATGGAATACAAGTGTAAAATAAGCTACGTTTCATGTTAACAAATCATTTTAAGAATGTTTTGACGTCACTTTTATGGGAAATAGAAAAAGTTATTAAAATATTATTTTTTTTTTCTTTTCTCATAATTTTTTTTTTAAAATGGTTCATTAATAAATGTTTTTAAGGTATCCGTTAGCATTTCTCTTATAAAAACTATAAAATATGGTCTCTCAATCTCAAATTGACTTTCTCTAAAATGTAAAAACTATAAAATATGGACACCCAATCTCAAGTTGACTATCTTTGAAAACAATAAAGTATGGCCCTCAATCTCAATCTTGATTTTTTATTTTATTTTTTTAGATATATATATATATATATATATAGAAAAAAAAAAAAAAAAAAAAAAAAAAGGTTTGCATGTGTAATCATCGTCCCAAGCTCTATGGTACATTGTCACTTAGACTTTTTGGTAAGCTCATGATCACTACGAGCGCACAGCTAGACGTGTCACTGCTCAACCCTATTACCATGATTTCTGCATATTAAAAAAATATGTGTCACTACTCAACCCTATTACCTGAAGTATGGATCAATACGTACTAACTAGCACTCAAACCCACGACCCCTTAGCACTTGGTTCAAAGTGATGGGTCGTTTCGAGTGAGATCTTGAGTAGAGCGGTAGTTTCCTCTTTTTTTTTTCTTGTCAATAGTCATAATTTACATGTGACATTCTAAATAAATGAACCATTATTTTAGCCAAATGGCATTTTTGCAAGATGGACGCACGCATGGCTTACATATGGATGTAAGTCATTTCTTTTTAAGCCATATGTATGGGCAAGATCAACGCAAGAGAGCAAGCTAGCTACAAAAAGATTGCATGAGAAAGGAGATGGGGCAAAGAAAAAGGTTAAAATGTTGGCTATAAATGTGGAAGCCGTTACTCATTACAACAGGGGAAAAAAAACCAAAAAACAAAAGTAGGAAAACGTTAATAAGGTGGAAATTGAGAGGCACAGAATGTGCATGGAATACAAGTGTGTACCTCGGTGAGCAGTGAGCACCAGCTTTTATTGTAAACTTATCTGTACAAACAGATAAGGTTTATATAGAAGGGAGGAACTCTTCAATTACGCGGAACTGGACAAGTGCCTTCGTCAGCTTAGAGGAAGCAGTGAAATATATTTAGGGTCCGTTTGGATATAGCTGAAAACTGAAAACTGAAAACTGAAAACACTGTAGTAAAATAATTTTTAAATGTGTAAATAGTGTTGTGGGACCCATTTTTAATGAAAAAGTTGATAAAAAGTAAAATTCGTGGGTCCGTGAACAGTGCAAAAATGCACTGTTCACGGTTGACTAGTCAACTTTTACGGCTGAAAGAAAAAAAAAAAAAAAAAAGTGCTGAAACGCGTCTAGGTGCAAAACGCAGACGCAAAACGCAGTACCCAAACGGCCACTTAAGTTTCTTTACTCAGACTTATAGTGATGAAATTTAACAAAACTGAGGACAAGTACTAACTTCTACAGCCACAATTTAGATATCATGTATCTTATCTATGCAACATTCTGCAATGTTAAATATTAGCATTGATACATTATATTGAATATGCTAGTATGGATGCGGAAACGAAAGCATAAAGTATAGAACATAATAACACACAAGGGTTACGTGGTTCAGCCTAATGGCTTACATCCATGGAGAAAACCCTAAAGGGCTACATCAATAATATATTATAGTGTAGTACAAATGCTATGTTACAATGAATCGATCATAACATGTGTATATATAATAGACTAAACCCTAGACTAATAGACTTCTAGTATAAGTAGGAGACTTGGCTTACACACAAAGTAAAATTAGGCTTGGGCCTATGCTAATGGGCTAATATATCTCTAACACCCCCTCTCAAACTCAAGATGGAAGTTTAATGAAATCTTGAGATTTGATAAGGTTGAGAAGATCCCTTGAATGAAGTTTGGCTCTGTTACGGTAGTTTGAGGAAGGCAATGGTCTTGTAGTGTTGATGCGACTTCTAACGATAGCATGACTATACTAGAGAGTTTTGACGGCAGCAGTAGGAAGCCAAAGAAGATAAATGCAACGAAAAAATACCGAGGAAAACAAAGATTGCTCTTAAATATACCGCAAGGACAGAAAACCATGACCACAAGAAGGTGGCTCTGATACCATGTTAAATATTAGCATTGATACACCATATTGAATATGCTAGTATGGATGCGGAAGCAAAAGCATAAAGTATAGAACATAATAACACACGAGAGTTACGTGGTTCAGCCTAACGGCCTACATCCACGGAAGAAACCCTAAAGGACTACATCAATAATATATTATAGTGTAGTACAAATCCTGTGTTACAATGAATCATAAAATGTGTATATATAGTAAACTAAACCTTAGACTAATAGACTTCTAGTACAAGTAGGAGACTTGGCTTACACACAAAGTAAAATTAGGTTTGGGCCTATGCTAATGGGCTAATATATCTCTAACATGCAATATCTCTATGTCATGATGGAAATGCCTTGTAGTAAATGATATATATATAGTTGGTAGAAGAAATATTAAAAATTAAAGGAGAAAATGTGGCATCTCCTACAGCATTGTGTGGGCATCCCTACACGTGGGCCAAAAACAAGGGTGTCTTAAACCCCGAGCTTAGGCCAGCCCACACCATCTATTAGTGAGACTCGAACCCAAGCGTTTATGGTGAGGAATCCGAGCTTATAGCACCCCACTGATGAGCTTTAATGGTAATGACATATATAATTGGAACTATAGAGAATCACTTTTGTGTCTAAATGTTTAATTTTATGTTGAGAATTAGCAGCATTAGTGCAAATAATGTGACAAAAATAATCATTTAAGCATTTGGGATGTTTCATATGAATCAATAAAATCATGCCTTATTTTTTTTATATGAGAGAGAGAGAGAGAGAGAGAGAGAGAGAGAGAGCAAAAAGGGCTAATAATAAAAATCTCATGCATCAACATATGCATTATGTGCATTAATTCTTACACACTCCTTACTATACATTATATGTACACATTACTCATTTCACGTTTTAAATGTAGACATCATGCATGAAATGATGGATATTATGTGTGCAAAGTGTACATCAAGGAGTATAAGAGAACAATTGTTGATTCATTATTTCTCTTTGTAAAGTTGTAGTTTACAACTATGTTTTGTTGGCTTTTATTCCGTGCCAAATTTGATTGTAATCATGTTCAATCGTTTGAAACCCTGTATTTGTTGGTGGACTTTCTTAGGGAGAAATCAGAGGCATGTGACAAGCTGAAGAAATTGTGCAAGAGGCTGATTAATGAAAAAGGAGTACCTATTGTCAAGATCAGGAGTGACCACGGGAAGGAGTTTGAAAATGCGAAGTTTGATGAATTTTGCAATGACCAAGGCATCAAGAAAGAGTTCTCAGCCCCAAGGACTCCACAACAAAATGGAGTAGTAGAAAGGAAGAACCGAGTGATTCAAGAAATGGCTCGAGTAATGTTACTCAACAAAAACCTTCCACAGAAATTTTGGGCCGAAGCGGTGAATACATCATGTCACATTGGAAATAGGATCTACTTCCGAGCTGGAACGAAGAAGACATCCTATGAAATCTGGAGAGAAAAGAAACCGAAGGTAAAATACTTTCGTGTCTTTGGAAACAAATGCTATATTCTTAATGACAGAGAGAACCTTGGAAAATTCGATGCCAAGAGTGATGAAGGGATCTTTCTAGGCTACTCATTAAACAGCCGAGCGTATAGAGTGTTCAACAAACGCACCAAGACTGTGATGGAGTCAATAAATGTGGTTATCGATGACACCATAACTGAAAGAAATGTTGATGAGGGTGAAGGATCTGACCATAAGAAGGGGGATGGTGAGGACGACATGTCACAAGCTGATGATATTGAGAAAGGATCACCGGAAAAAGAGACCACACCCACCATACCAAGAAGGGAGACTAGATTAGCACAAGGGTCTCCTAGTCCTCTTACCCCTCCGGAAGTTCAACCTCCAATATCTCGAGATGAAGAACCTTCTACCTCCAAGAGACCGTCGTCAAGGGTAATTCTCAATCATCCATCCAGCAACATCATTGGTGATGTCAATGAAGGACTTCGGTTGAGAAAAGGACCAAAATACAGTGCAAATCATGTGACATACAATTGCTACCTTGCTCAATTCGAACCTAAGAAGGTAGAGGAAGCTCTTAATGATGAGAACTGGATAGAGTCTATGCATCAAGAGCTACATCAGTTTGTTAGAAATGATGTATGGGAATTGGTTCCAAGGCCCAAAGATACTCATGTGATCGGCACCAAGTGGATCTTCAAGAACAAAACTGATGAAGACGGTGAGGTTGTTCGAAACAAGTCCAGGCTGGTAGCTCAAGGGTATACCCAAGTGGAAGGCATAGATTTTGATGATTCGTTTGCACCAGTAGCAAGACTAGAGTCGATTCGAATTCTATTGTCCATAGCTTGTGTTATGGATTTCAAACTTTACCAAATGGATGTGAAAAGTGCATTTCTGAATGGGTTTTTAACTGAAGAAGTATTCGTTGAACAACCAAAGGGATTTCAAGATCCTCATTTTCCAGATCATGTACTGAGGTTGAAAAAGGCACTGTATGGGTTAAAGCAAGCACCAAGAGCATGGTATGAACGTCTCACAACATACTTGTTGGATCGTGGATTCATAAGAGGTCAAGCTGATCGAACGTTGTTTGTAAAGAGAGATGAGAAGTCGCTCCTGGTTGCTCAGGTATATGTGGACGACATTGTGTTTGGATCTACAGTTGATCATTTGGCTCTTGAATTCTCCGAAGAAATGAAAAAGGAGTTTGAAATGAGTATGGTGGGGGAACTGACCTATTTCCTAGGACTTCAAGTGAAGCAACAGAAAGATGGGATATTCATATCTCAAGAAAAGTACGCCAAAAATCTCGTTAAAAGATTTGGTCTAGACTCCAAGAAGCACACCTCCACCCCAATGAGCTCCTCGTCAAAGCTAAGTAGGGATGCTGCAAGTGTAGAAGTGGATCCAACACTCTATCGGAGCATGATAGGAAGTCTCTTATATCTCACTGCCAGCAGACCAGACATTGCCTTCAGTGTAGGCGTATGTGCGCGATTCCAGGCAGCCCCCAAAGAGACACATTTAACAGCAGTCAAAAGAATCATCCGATACATAAATAGGACATCTGATTATGGAATTTGGTACTCAAGAGATTCAAATGAATGCCTAGCCGGATATTCTGATGTTGATTGGGCCGGTTGTGTTGATGATAGGAAGAGCACCTCCGGTGGGTGTTTCTATCTTGGGAACAACTTGGTGTCATGGATGAGCAAAAAGCAAAATTCAGTCTCTCTATCGACAGCCGAAGCTGAATACATTGCTGCTGCAAGTGCTTGTGCTCAATTACTGTGGATGAAGAAGCTCCTTCATGATTATGGAATCACTCAAGACACGATGTGTGTATATTGTGATAACACAAGTGCCATAAACTTGTCAAAAAATCCAGTTCAACACTCCAAATCAAAGCATATCGAAATCCGGTATCATTTTATTCGAGACTTGGTGGATGAAAAGATTGTGTACTTGGAGTTTGTCAACACCGACAATCAGAAGGCAGACATATTCACAAAACCTCTCGATGGCCCGAAGTTTGAATCTTTGCGTAAGACCATCGGCGTCGGTATCATTCCTTGAACTCTATCTCTTGTGTGAACCTACACTGCTCTTGGTTGCATATTTGTTATTAAGGTTTCACATATTCTGTTTTAGATGTTTCTATTTCCTATTTTGGTCCACATTTATCTGTTGGTCTTATTTTTTTCTTGTTCTGTTTTGGGTGTGTTTCAAAAATTCAAAAACCCATAAAAATTGAAAAATCTCTAAAAAGTTTAATCACTTGTTTTGTGCATATCTCATGTGAGTTTGGCCTAGTACCTTCGTACTTATGGCATAGTGCATTTACGATCTTCGCTTGCTCCGTATGCACTCTTTTCTATGTGGAAGAAATCTTGAAAACTTTGTGTGACTGTTGTAAATAGATCTTCAAGCTTGTCATGAATGATTGGTCAATAGTCTTGTTGGTCTTGATACTTGCATAGACTTGTGTCTATATCTCTTCCCACTTTATTTTTATGTTTATGTAAAAAGAGCTCACCAATTGTAAATCTCCAAATGAAAAGAGATATTGAGCTGCAAAAGCCTGTCACACATACTAGTATTTAACTAGGAAAAAGGGAAAGCGACTCGTTTAATGTAATCTTTTTGGTGCTCAAAAAGCCAAAGACTTATCATCAATGTTGAAATATCATAAATTTCAAGCACCTATCTCAAAATGAAATGTTCTGTCCATACAAAATAAAATGGACCAATTGTTATGCTTTATATAGAAGCCAAATGAAAAGCTTCTAAGTTATTTTTTCAATGTGTGGGAGGTCATATATACTCATTTCTATAATGGAGATAGTCCACTTGATTTCGTATCAGCTGTGTATGACTCGTGTGAATTGATCATTGAAGCTTCACTCTGGTCTAAAGACTATTTCACATGTGATACTCACACACAACACACAAGTCTTTGTATCAATCAATGCTTATCTCATTTGTGTGATTGTATACGTCCAAATGTGATGTGTATGCCCATGAACTTGTTGATCAAATCCAAAAAGATTTTTGTGAGTTTTATTTGTTTTTGAAAGTGATTTTAGAACTTCTTGTGTTTCTTTTTGGTCAAAATGCATTTTGTGTGTTTTTCATCAAAAACTGGTTCAGGGGTTGTTTCGCGAGAAGCTCGCGACTAAGAAGCTTCCCGCGAAAAAGATTGAGGGAAATATTTTTTCTTTCTTGTCACTCAGAGAATTTTGCGACTGTCTCGCGACTATATCGCGACCAACAGCTTCTCGCGAAATGCTGTTGGGCAAAAACTGGATTTTTCTCAAAATCAGACAGAGAATTTCGCGACTACCTCGCGATTGTTTCGCGACTTAAAGCTTCTCGCGAAAAGTTTGTGCTTCAGTGGCCCCTTTCGCGGCTGTCTCGCGACTGTGTCGCTACTCCCTAACCCGCGAAAATCGCGTGTTTTCAGTTTTTATATAACTAATGTGACAGTTTTTCAAAACTCAAAAACTTCCCTCACTCAACCTCCCTTATAACCATTTTCGACCAAATACATTATTCCATCAAAATCCTTTCAAATCTAGCATATTTCCTGCATTTTCTCTCACAAGGTATGTTATCTATACCATTGTTCTCATATTTTCGCTTAGATTTTGCAGATTTTTGGTTTAGGGTTCTGAAAAATTGGAAGTTTCACATATTTGGGTTGGGTTTCAAAATTGGGTGAAATTTTGTCAAATATTTTGATTGGGCTTTGTTCCATTTGCTGTCTGTGACTTTGTGTTGGCCCCTTGTGGCGTTTTAAAGTGTATTTAGGCCTGGTTTCACCATGTTCTTGCATTTTTTATGTCATATTTGAATTTGTGCATGTTTAGTGTTCGATAAAATGTCCGAGTGACATTTTTGTGCCTATTTGAAATCAAGTGATTTCAATCTGTGGATTCTCACTTCTTTGACCAATTTTCACTCCATTTGGTCATTGAGAGTATGTTTCTTACACTTTACTCATGTTGAATGCCCAATTACTTAGCTTTATGCACTGTGTGTATGGTTATTCTCATACACGGCACTACCTTTGCTTTAAACTAACTTGAATCTAATCAAGCTCTGTGCTATGTTTTGTGTGCTATGCATGTGTTTCCTGGTGTTTTTGGGTATTCTTTTGAACAGATGTCTCCGTTCAAGACTTCAGCTGTGAAAGGTGGCAGCAACAAAGGGAAAGAACCAATCATCGATGTTGATGAAGATTCCCCGAGACCAAAGAGAGCTCGTGCTTCAACTGGAATCTTTGATCCTAGTTTGTTTCACTCTCATGCTGCTTTTGAATCCTATAAAAATCTCTTCCGAGATGCTCCTTTGTTGGTTGAAAGAGCTGTTGATCAGTCATCTCTTTTGGACACACAAATTCCCACTTGGTTCGCCACAAAAGACTGGAATTTTCTTCTCTCAGATCTTGACAATGCATATGAGAACATGGTGAAAGAGTTCTATGCAAATGCTGTTGTTGAAGGAGAAATGATCAAGTGCTGGGTTAGAGGAAAGCGGTTCTCGATTACTCCGGTTTATCTTTCTGAAATTCTTCACATCAACCGACCCATACTTCCGATCCCACCTGTATATGATGAGTTGGTTCCATTTGAGGGCACGCTTCGAAAAGCATTAGGAGCTAATTTGGAATTCTCTTCCAGCAGATCATCAATCAATGTGGCCTCACTTTCTCCAGAATTAAGGCTTTTGTCAATGATCATGTGCAACAATCTTTATCCGTTGTCAAGCACAGGTTATATTAACCTTGGACGAGCATTATTTCTTCATGATCTGGTATCTGATGAGGAAATTGATGTATGCTCCCACATCTTCCACATCTTGGCTAAAACGGTGAACCGCACTGCCTCAAGGAACTGCATTCCCTTTGGTCGTCTTATTTCTCGGATTTTAAAACTCAAAGGTGTGCGTCCCTCTGCTGATGAGCGCCCTTTTCCTAGGCCAAGTCCAATTAATGGTCGTACTCTTCAAGCAAGTATGAGCCATACCAAGAAGAATGTCAAGCAGGAACATCATGCTCCTGCAGGAAGCTCGAGTTCTACCTCTCATTCCTATAATGAAAAGTTTGACACCATCATGGTTGCCCTTCAAGATCTTAGCACCAAACTTTCAGGACTTACTCAGATCATGTACTGCCAACACTCCCGTCTTGATAAACAATTAACCTCTCTTGAAACTCAGATGGATGAAATTCAGAGGAAGCTAGAAGAGAATGACAACTAGCTATTCCATGACAAAAAGGGGGAGATAATGTTAGTGATAGGGGGAGTAGTGATAGGGGGAGAAGCAGCAGCAAGAAGTCTATGTTTATGTTTATTTACTACTTTCATCTGGTCTTTTGGTTTCAAACTTTGATACTATCTGTCTAAATCAAATTATACTTAGTAGTATTTTCAGAATTCTGTGTTTTCTTTCTATGCTTTGTGGCATATGTGCTATGTGGCATTTTGTTCTTGTACCCATGTTGCTTTTGTAAGCTTTTAGGGTTTATTTCATGCATATTTTGTAGGTCTTTGTGGTTTGTGCCATGCATTTGCTATACCATGCTTATGCAACCTTGATGCATGTTTGCTTGTAGTTCAATGTCATGCATTGTTTCTTCAAGTACATCACTCTTGTGCCCTTGTAGGATTGTTCCTAGATGCATATACGTTCTATGCATTGGTTGAGTGATGAACACTCTTGTGCCCTAGTAGGATTGTTCCTAGATGCAAATACTTCGTGTATTTCGCATTGGTTGAGTGTTGGAGTTGCAAATGATTCTCTTTAAATGAGCTTATCATCTTGCATCTCCGGATGTTCATTTCATGTGTGAATGAGCATAGTAATTACTTGCGTATAGTGATTACCTGTTTGATCTTGCCATGATCTAGTGTTTCTATTTCATTTAACTTGATCATGTTATTATTGCTCCATATGCATTTCAAGTTTTCTACATACAATGATATTATTGTGTTGTTGTGTTTCAGGAGATACTTGTTCATATGTTCAAGAGCTTATCAGAATCTAGAATTAGGTGTGAGTGAGTTTTGCCTTTGTTCCCAAACTCACGTTTAAGTCTAGAGTCTGTTTTAGGGTTTTGTCACGGAATAGCCAAAGGGGGAGATTGTAAAGTTATAGTTTACAACTATGTTTTGTTGGCTTTTATTCCGTGCCAAATTTGATTGTAATCATGTTCAATCGTTTGAAACCCTGTATTTGTTGTGGGACTTGATGTAAGGGTTGTGTGGTAGAAAGAGTGTTGAAGACTCAAGCATTTGAAGAAACGAAGAATTCTCGCGGGTATCTCGCGACCAAGCATCCTGCGAAGTGAACCATGTGCCAGGCATATGCTGGAATGCGAAGAGTCATGCCAGGTGGAGACAACTGTGTCTCGCGAGTATCTCGCGGGTAAGGCCTTCCCGCGAGACACCCGCGAGGCAAGCTGTTCTGCCAGCCTGTACTTTTTGAGTCACACCTTTTGCACCTCTCCTACATATACCATCATTACCCACAATTGTTGAGGAATGCTTCAGAGAGAAAACCCTAGCCAAACACATTGGGAATTAGAGATTGTCTTCCCCATCTTTCTCTATACAAGTGTTTGTGGTATCTCCTCAACCCTTCCCTCTCCATTATCCATATCTTTGAGAGGTTGATAGCCAAAACACTTACCACACCTTTGAGAGTGCTGAGTGACGTTTTTGTGCTGCTGGGAAGCATTGGAAGAAGCCTTAAATGGCAGATGCAACATGGAGCTTGTTGCAGGATCCGGATAACTAAGACAAGACACGGTTCCGAGAAGCCTTGTTGGAGTAGGAGCTTGGAGGGCTTAGGTACATCGGGTAGACTAGGCTTGGAGGGTCTTTTGCTAATCCATGTATCCCAACTGATTGTCTAGTGGATCGATTTCCGCTTGGAGGGCGGCGGAGAGGTTTTTCGCCGAGTTCTTCGGTTTCCTCTTCGATAACACGTCTCGGTGTTATTTGTGTTTGCATCCTTCTTCCCTACTCTTGTTCATTTCATTTTTACTGCTGAGTTGTTTTAAAATATGGATTAGAGTAGTTGTTTTGCTCATACGCTTGTGTTTACACTATTCCGCACTTATCATTAAGTTAGTGTAAAATCAACCAAGCCGTAATTTTAATTTGGGGGTCTAAACCGCTCGTGTGTTTTTAACACATTTTCGAGCTTTCACTCTTCCATTATATGAACCCCATACATGCAGCTGTGGGGCTCACATGTAGAGATGGGCCAAAAAATTTGGTTTAGGGGGACCGATTATGATATTATCACAAGTCTAGAGAAATTAGAAAAACATGTATGCACATCTTTATACACACACATATATATGTAAATATTTCTTAAGAGAACTTATCATATTTATAAACTTTAATGAGTACACATAAAATGCCCAATTTATTTATAAACTTTATATATATTACTATATTTGTTTTTCAAATCTCTCTTATTCTTTCAAGTATTATCTTTGGCAAGTTAAATCTCCTCAAACCTTTTCATTGAACATTTTGAGTCTTAACAAACATTGCCAAACAATTGGAAAGTTCACAGCAACACTACCATCAATAACAACAAAAGACTTAGGGTACTTTTGGTTTGGTACACTGAATGGAGATTACAACAGGAATTGTAATTTTTATTACTAGGAATAAAATTTGTTGTAATGTAATAACTAAAAATATTCATAAGTTTGGTTGTGAGTTATAACATTAGAATAAAATTTAAGATTTATTTTAGGAAATATCTTACTCATACAATTACATCTTTTTAAAAATTGTTATTTTTTAAATTTAAAAGAGATATGTGTTATTTTTTATGATTTTTTATTTTTATAATTGTTAGTATATATGGAAAGTTTGTTTATTTGAAAATATATTAAGTTTTGAAATTATTACACTTACTAAGAAATAGCTAATACAACCCATTTAAAGGAGAAATTATTATTTTCACCGAGGGTACTGATATGGTCCTCCCTGACCAACGAGATAATGTCATTTATGTAAATGTATGTGTGAGCTTCCTAATCAGTACAAAGAATAAAAAATAAAAATTACCAGATGATGTCACATTTGCATAAATAACAATATTTTATTGGTTGGGGTCAGGGAGAACCAAGTGAGCAATCCTCCTAGTGGACCTAATAATTTCTTCATTTAAAGAGGAATAGTTATTCCTTATTTTGAAGAATAGCTATTATAAGGAATGATTATTCCTTATAATAAAAACATAATCAAACCAAAGAATAGCTAAACCATAGAAATAATTATTACATTATAATGCCTATTACAGCCTACCAAACACCCACTTAATTCTAGATAAAATGGGGAAAGTGTTAAGGAATTAGACATTATTCTAAATAGATATAGATTTTAAATCTATAAGGGGTTTCTAGAATCCACAATAAAGAACTCTAGAATGCACCAAAAAGAAAAGGGGAAAAATCTCTCTTTTTTTCCCATTCTACATATTGCAAGTGTATTTAAGTCTCTAAAAGATTTATTTTACATATACAAATTATCCTAAACATATAATTTTGATACAATACTAGGGGTGGCAATTCATGCTTGTGTGTCAGGTTGATGTCATGGCAACTTATGAATATTTGACTATATGAATCAACATTAACCCGACATGCTTATTAACGAGTCAAGATTCCTCAACTTTAACATGACCTATTTAAAACGGGAAAAGTGTTAAGGAATTAGACATTATTCTAAAGATATAGATTTTAAATCTATAAGGGGTCTCTAGAATCCACAATAAAGAACTCTAGAATGAACCAAAAAGAAAAGGGGAAAAATCTCTCTTTTTTTCCCATTTTACATATTGCAAGTGTATTTAAAAGCTCTAAAAGATTTACTTTACATATACAAATTATCCTAAACATATAATTTTGATGCAATACTAGGGGTGGCAATCCATGCTTGCATGTCAGGTTGATGTCATAGCAACTCATGAATATTTGACTGTATGAGTCAACATTAACCCAACATGTTTATTAACAGGTCAAGATTTCTCAACCTTAACATGACCTGTTTAAAAGGTTTTTTACCTAAACTTTATAACAATAAATACACTTATAATAGCTAACAGCCTTGTAACTCAACTGATTGACAGCTCTTGATGTTTTCAAGACATTTAGTGTTCAAATTCTCCATCATGCGTTGTAACTATCAGATTATTAACAAACAAAAAAAAAAAATACACTTAACAACCGTATGTCTTTCAATACATTGTTTGTCACATGGAATTTGTCAATTCTAAAACCTAACAAAATTGATTATTCTCTTTTAAAATGATTCGTAGTTGTTTGTGCCTACCATTGGAATTAAAAATAGCAGCTTCAACCATTACAAAAATTATAATGAAATTTACAGGTTTTTTTCCTTGATTCTGAAGAGCTATAGAACATTAGGGTTAGGTGGTCGTTTTTCAAGTTATAAGCTGATTAGCTATAGCCAAGGAGCATAACAATAGAAGACAAACGTAATCAAGTGGTAGAACCGTCTCATTAATCAAAAGAATAGGGAAAATGTACAAGCACCCTTGAATGATTAGCCGACACTACAAAAAATGCGAGCTATAGCCACTTTTTTTTTTTAGCTGCATTTACAAAAACGCAGCTACAGCTGACTATAGATGCGTTTTCAAAATGCGGCTATAAGTCCAGCCGAGTAATTTTTTTTAAAGGGAGACCTATAGCTGCGTTTTTAAAAAACGCGGCTATAGGTAACATATAGTTGCGTTTTAACGCAACTATATGTAACACCAAAAAAAAAAAAAAAAAAACTTTTTCTTTCTTTTCCCACGTGCCCCCCACTTTCCCACCTACATCCCCACTCTCATCTTTTCTTTCTTTTCTATTTCTTTTTTTTTTTTTTTTTCTTCACTCACTCTAGCACAACTCTAGCGTAAGTCTTCTTCTTTTCTTTTCTTTTTTTCTTTATTTCTTTGGTGCTGCTTCATCTTTCTTCTTTCTTTCTTTCTTTCTTTTTTCTTCTCTTTTTGCTCCTTTCTTCTGCAAGTCACGCTAGGTTCTTCTTTTTTTTTCTTCCTTCTTCACTCCAACACAACTCTTTTTTTTTTCTTTGTTTCTTTGCAGCTACTTCTTCTTCTTCTTCTTTTTTTCTTCATCTCAAGCACACTGATTTGTCTATAGATCTAGTTTTTTTTTTTTTTGTTATTTTATGTTTAGGTAGTACGAAAATGGAGGAAATGCTGAAAATTTTGAATGAAGTGGATATTCTAGCAATATTTGTGTCTATGTCTTGATTTGGATTTGAGTTTTGATTTTAAATTTGTTGGATTTGTGCTTATTGTGTTGCAGATATTGTGCTTATGTTTAAATGGGTTTATGTTCTTGAGCTTGTTCTTTTGTGTTTCTAAGCTTGTGCTTTTGTGTTCCTTGAATGGATTTAGTGTTAGATTTGGTTGGTTTTGTTGAATGAGAGGAGATTCATGGGTTTGTGTTCTTATATTTTGGAGCATGTTGTACTTGATTTTGAATTTTCTGTGTTTGTGTTTGATTTTGAATTTTTTGGGATTGTGTTTGATTTTGAATTTTTTTTAGTTTGAATTTCGAATTTTTGGGGGGAAAAAAAACCCAGAAAATTTTTTTTTTTTTGGGTTTTTAAAAAAACCTATAGCTGCATTTCAAAAACGCAACTATAGGAGGCTTTAGCTGCGTTTTTAAAACGCAGCCAAAATTGTACCTATAGCCGCGTTTTAAATGCAGCCCAAAGTGGGTTTATAGCTGCGTTTTTTACAAAATGCAATTATAAGTCTCAGCCTATAGGGGGTGGAAAAACGCAGCTATAGGTCCCTGCAAGGGGCTATTGTCGCACAGGATAGGCCGCGTTTGGAAACGCGGCTATGGCCCTCATTTTTTGTAGTGCGACCGAGAATAATCAATGAGAGGACCAAGTGAGATCAGTCCTAATTGTTGGATATTTATTAACAAGCATGTTTTCCAGGTGTTATGCAAGTTTAGGATGCCTTCTAATGACCACCGCGCACCCTTGACGCAATGATCGCTCCACAAGTATAAATGCTTGTGGGATGTGAGGGCAAGGGCCGGAGTTTAAGTATTCAGGATGGAGTTTCACACACATATACACTTAAATTAAACTAGAGTATTTCTCAAAAAAAAAAAAATTAAACTAGAGTAAAATTTCTATCTTGTATAAAAAAAAAATAATAATAATAAAATAAATAAATAAATAAAAGACGATGCCTTCTAATGAGTATGGATGTACATTTGTAGTTAGGATTTTGCCAAAATTGGTAGACTAATTGGCTTCTAATTTATGCTTACAAAAGTGTAATTAAGAAATTTATTATTATGTGGTTGATGTATCACCAATCAAATTTATTGTTATGTTGGTCTGTGAAGGTGAACAAGAATTCAATGAGATATGCCTTGTCGCATTAAGATTTAAAATTTGTCGTCTAATTTCAGAAAAATCTAGAAATATTCAAAACAAAGAATTTACAATAATTCAAACCCATATTTTTCTTAAGATTGAGGAACTAGAAGAGAATGTTTTGTAATTTGTTGTAAAATTTGTAATAGTGTTAGCATTTTTCTTCAGCTAAAGTATGGTATCGCATCGCCAAAGGCCTTGTAGCTGAATTGGCCCCATGCTCAAAGTACTTGGAAGTCTAGGGAGGAAAGGATTCAAGTTGCGGAGTTAACAGCATGTTGTAATGATTTTTCAAAAAAAAAAAAAAAGGTATGGTATCGCATCACTAACATTTATGCTTGTAATGAAAAAATATAAATAAATAAGTGTTGTAAAAACACCATATCACATCATTTATTATTTTTCTTTGAGTCTAAGCTGAAAGCACCATGTTAAAATGAGTTTACCTGGCAAAAAAAAAAAATTGCTTCTATGTCTGCTTTGTTTTAAAAGTAACAGAATCTTCCAAAAGTCTTTAGCATTCTACTAACTCCCTATATCTCCAATTCAGTACAACAACTTACAAAACAGAAACTACAAACTCCTACTCGGGAATCTGGCAATGCATAGACAGCAAAGCGCAGAGCAGATACAACAAACCTAAATAGAGAGGCAATCTCAACAGAACAAATAACAAGAAAGAAATACAACAAATTTAAGATAGATTTTTAGACATTGCATTGAGAGATAAGCCCCAGTTCACTTGCAGAGTGCTCTGTTCTGATATGAGTAAGTAATTATTGTCCAGCATATAATATATACCATATGATGACTACTGAGAATTAGTAGAATCTTTTGAGTGCCTAAATTAATGACCAAATAGTTTTCTACGTATGTCGCATAATATGTACATGAAACATATTTAGATTGGTCATGGTTCTATCAATATTTTTATAGTTTTATCAATATTTAAATAAACATTGATTATCAGTATTTTGTCATTCATTCAAGATATTAATGACAAAGTCAAAACAATCCAATATAATCAAGGCCTTCACAAGGCAAAATCAAGCTGCCATGCAATTCTACCCATAAAATGGATTATCTAATGTAGCATGCACAGCTTTAACAAATCAAAATTCACATAAATTTATATCTATTTTGTGGGAAAACTATAATTAGCCAAAGATTTCGCTTTTTATTTTCTTATTCTTTTACTCTTTTTTTTTATACCAAAACTGGCTTTAAAGTTCTTAGGTACAACACAGAACACCAGCTGCTCAACATGGTTAACTGTTGCAGTGACAAACAAAACTATTCATAAAAATCATAATTGTAAGTGGTCCAAGAATGTTTCTAATTGTAATAATGCAAAGCTTCAAAATTCAAACGACAGGGAACATAAAAAAAGAGAATTTTGGTATAGCATTAGCAGCTGACAAATTACAAGAAATATCTATTCCGAAGTCACCTTTTGAAGAAAAGATGACACTATAATCAATTATACATATTTTGTCCACATTAAGAAAATGAAAAACAATTCATTTACAATTACAAACGAACGTCCCTAGCAATCAAGTGGGAACGACTTGAGGCTCTAGGGGTGAAGACCCATCCTCCTCCTCAGACGCACTAGCAGGGGTCTCTACAGTCTTCTGATCTTCCTCTTGAAAACCTAGCTTAAATCTATCATAGTTTGTAATCTCACTTGATTTGAAAGGTCGTTCACCCAAAACTCGAAGCAAGTCCTCTGGGTGAAGAACTTCCTTTTCAAGCAATAGCTCAGCAATTTCAGCCACTTGTTCTTTGTGTTCCTCTATGAGTTGGATTGTGCGTTTATATGCCTTGCCCACCCAATCTCGCACTTCATTGTCAATAATTGCTGCAGTCTTGCTGCTGTAGGGCTTGGTCATCTCAAATGCATCATCCCTTGGAGGAAAAGAGAGGAGGCCCACCTTGTCACTAAAACCATACACTGCTACTTGAGCATAGGTCATCTTCGTCACCTTTTCCAAGTCATTTTGGGCTCCTGTTGAGATCTTCCCCAACAGCACCTGCATTCAAAAGAATAAATCCACTTAACTACCATCATAGTTGAATTTAAAATAAAAAATAAAATAAAATAACAGGGAGGGAATATTTGACCCGTGGATCTAAACACTAGGCCCCATATCATCACTGGTTTCTATTTCATCTTTTCCAAATTTCTTTTTGTTTGGGGAAGGTAGGCCAGTATGTGCAAGATGAGATATGAGGTGAATTATGAACGTCATTGCATTATGGTTGAAAATGACACAACCACAAGAGTAAGGAAACTACATCGTTACCTGTTCAGCAGCCCGACCACCAAGGGTCATGCATGTCATATCGAAAAGCTGCTCCTTAGTCATGAGAAGGTTTTCATTAGGAACGTATTGGGCAAATCCAAGAGCTGCTGTACCACGAGGAACAATTGTGACTTTCAACAAGGGTTCTGCATGTTCTAAGAACCAGCCAGAAACAGCATGACCTGATTCATGGTAGGCAACAGTGCGTCGCTCCAGCTTGCTTATCACCTGCTTGACAAACAGGGATGTCAGAAATACTGATGCTGATCAATAGGAAGAAAAGGTCAGATTGAAACTCTAAAAATTATCAAGTTTTCCTATGGATCAAGAATCCTTTCCAGTGCTCTGGAAGTATTAAAACATGTGGAACTTCCCAAAGGAAGCTGCTCCCAGAAAGAACATGCACACAAAAGTTAAAATTTGAGAAGTTACTACATCATATAACATGACAAGTGGCTGGAAATGAGTTACCTTGTTCTTCTTCTCCAGACCACCAATGATCCTATCTATAGCTGCCTCAAAATGTTTCATTGTGACCTGTGTTCCCTCACCCCTAGCAGCAATTAGAGCAGCTTCGTTACAGACATTTGCAATATCTGCTCCAGCAAATCCAGGAGTCAGAGCTGCAAGCCTTTGAGAGAAATATGATGGCTCATGATCAAGTTTAATCCTTTTCAAGTAGATCTTAAATATCTGGTCACGACCTTTAATGTCAGGTTTATCAATGGAAATTTGACGATCAAATCGGCCAGGCCTCAACAGAGCTTTGTCTAAAATATCAGGTCTATTAGTGCCAGCAAGCACAACAACACCAGAAGTGGTTCCAAAGCCATCCATTTCTACCAGCAGCTGATTTAGAGTACTTTCACGCTCATCATTAGAACCTGAGAAGCCCCCACGCCCCCTTGCTCGACCAATTGCATCAATCTCATCAATAAAAACTATACTGGGAGCACACTGCCTTGCTTCTTGAAACAAGTTTCTCACCCTGGACGGTCCAACACCGACAAACATCTCCATGAAATCTGAACCAGAAATGGAGAGAAAAGGCACACCAGATTCCCCTGCAGTCGCTTTTGCTAGAAGAGTCTTTCCTGTACCTGGGGGACCTACCAAGAGAGCACCTTTTGGAATTTTTGCTCCCAAATCCTCATATTTCTTTGGGTTCTTTAGGAAGTGCACAAATTCCATGATCTCTTGCTTCGCCTCATCACAGCCAGCAACATCTTTAAAATAGACCTGGACCAACACAGCCAAAAAAAAAAGACGGACTCTTGAGTACCTTTCTTGCAACATAGTGAATAAAAACAGTGTTATAGTTATTACTAAGGGTGGGTAAAATAATATGAAAAATTGGATGCAACAAAAAAAATCCACTTATGGAAAGAGAAAGCTAACCTTATTCTTGGCATTTTTATCTACTTTTGTAACATGGGCTTTTCCTATGTTGAAAATTCCACGAGCACCCTTTCCACCACCACCACCAACACCGAGCCCACCTTGCATTCTCCGCCCCATATACAGTAGGGATCCCAAAATCAAGAGAGTTGGTGCAAATCTCATTAATTCTTGGTACCAAACCATTTCGGAGACATATGTTACAGGAACAAAATCATGAGAATCTATCTCTAATGCTTCCTGGGCTTCCTCTAGCTTCTCCTCAAAAGATTCAACACTTCCAATGTTAAAATAGTATTTATACTGGCCCCCATTTCCTTTTGCAGGGGAGCCACTAACAGGTCCCTGCACAACATCATCACTTGTTTGATTTTGTGGCGAGCTTCTCACATAAACCTTCGCAACTGATTTATTAGTAATAACTATATGGTCCACCAAACCGGGTTCCAGAAGCTTGTTTTTGAACTCTTGAAAACTAATCTGCAAAAATACGGAATTGAAGAATGTGCATAAGAAAACTTACAAAAACAAAACATTTTCCAATTGAAAACAAATGGGTTGGGAAAATGTAGCAGTTTTAAAGTAATAACATTCACCACTTACGACCATTATGGGATCATCCAAACACGACATTACAGGTTGAAATGCCTCAAAACAGGCAATCACCCAGAGAGATGCAAACTAGATAGCAAAAATTGTAACCCATACACTTCAAGACATGTCCGCAAAAATATGTTATTCAAGCAAATATAACCACTAACAATGGAAGTCACCCAATCAAAAGCAAGAAGAGTGTTGTTAAAAGCAAATTTCAAAGCTTTGAGGTTTCAACACTGCTTGGTCAAGCAAAGCTCATTTAATGAAACACGCCTTATGCATGCTTTTTTGGCATTTTTTTTTAAAGGAGCACACCTAGGGGCCTTTTGTTTTGTTTTTTTTTTTTTTGGCTAAACAATATATATCATTAAAATTAATTGCTAGATGTTGAAGGAACTGACATGGAACATTAATTTATTATAAAAACACTATTTTGAAAGCGTTGCATCACACTGAAAAAAATGTCTACATACCAGAGGACAAGAACAAGTTATTTGCTATAAAAATAAAATTAAAAATTAAAAATTAAAAAAAAAAAAAAAAAGAACACTATTCTTAAGGTGTTGCATATTCTTGTGCTTTTTGGTTTTTACTTTTTGCCTTTCGGATATATTTTGAACCATATACTTCATTGATCATAACTATCACAATCATATATTTTTATAAGCACAAGGGATTTTATAAAATGTTTAAATTTTCTGACTAGATTATTATCATTTTTTCCATTGATAATTGTTTAGCGGTTTACTATATAAAATTTCTAAGGAGTTGAAATAAGTAACTTAAGTAAATTTTGAACTTACAAATTGAGTGCACTTGCACTATTTATTTAGTTAATAGGCTAAATGGACTACAACATGGGGGAAAATCATAATCTCGTCAAGTATGGTTATACCCTAGTAGGATGGTGTTGTATGTGTAGATGTCGTGTGGAGATGATGGATCATCTATTATTACATTGCACTGCTGCGTTCGATTCATGGAGTTTTACCTTTAGATCTTTGAGGATTCAGTGGGTGTTACCTGAAGGTGATTGACCACTTCTTTGGATGAAGGAATTGGATCAGTAAACATTCTTCAAACATTTGAAACTTAGGTCCGTTATGTTTGACATAGACAATTGGCAGGAATGAACTCACCATACATATGAGGATGCAGAAAGTACATGGACTCAATTGTTAGCTATGTTTAACGGTTTATTTGATTGAACTCAAGCATAGGGCATCACTAATAGCATCTCCACTCTAGAATTCACAAAGTTGTTGTGTCTCTCTATACATAATTTTGTTCTTTTGTAATTCTTTATACTTCTCTGTGTCCCTTGTACATGGAGTAGTCTCTTTGCCATAAAATATATATATATATATATTAAAGAGTAATATTATTTTTAATTATTAACTTTTTGATTATATGCTATGAAGCTTTTTTTAGAGGTCATTTTATTTGAAAAATGTGCACTTTACATCAATCAAGTGTGCACTTGTGCTTTGCACCTAGGCTTTCAGAGGTCTGTGCACTTAAGTGCATTTGACGCTTTTACCAACACTAGGCAAGAAAGCACTTAATATGATGGAGCATCAGCCAATGGTAAGAAGGAATCTAGGTCAAGAGAACATTTTCTCCAAATCAGAAAAAAAAACCTTAATTTGTTTTATTGGGTTAAAATTTGTTTTATTAAAAAAAACCTTAATTTGTCTAAACATTTTTTTTATACATTAATAATTGAGGGTGGGGGTCTGGATGTCTCCATGGTAAACACTAGGTGGTGCAAATTCAGCTACAAGGCTCCTGACAAATAATTTGTCAAAATATAATAGATAAGCAAACAACTTTACAATATGTTCTTCATTGCAAATATATAGATTCACCAAATCAGAAAATCCAAGGCTACACTTCAATTGATTATATTTCCAGGGGAAAATTCCAGGAAATTAATTTATTTTTTTGATAAATACAAATTAAAGAAAATTATAAATTTCTACTTTGCACTTTGCAGGGACTAATCATCTGAGGTGACTGAAAACTAACCATTATTTATTTAAGCTTTATGATAAACTTGGGCTTAATGAGGAACAATGTCTCAAGGAATCAACGTAGACTGAGCCTTATTCTCGTAAATAATTTATATGACCAGTTCTCAGCCAAAAGGCAAAACAATTTTTTTTTTTTTTTTCTTGGAGATAATGGACCAAATTAAAGAGAGAGACAGATTGCGTACCAAGTAAGGTAAAGAGATTAATATAAAAAAAGAAGAGGTTATGATGCAAAATTTCATTTCTAAAATTGTTACTTTTGTTCCTCTATGTGACAAAATAAAGAAAACAGGCTATAGTTGGACCTTATGCATTGTTTATGATGATTAAAAATGTAATAAAAAAATTATATAAAGAAAATTAATACTGAAAAGACAAGAAGCTTATGGCATTCCACTGAAGTTATTAAAGGATTTACCTGTTGCTGTTCACGAGGACCAAATGAAAAGGAAGAAAGAACTAGCCCAATCACTAGTAAAGGAGTGATAAAATTCTGAAATTGCTTCATGAAAGTTTCTTGAAAACTCCCATGATCATCGGTGTTTGAGTCATCTGAAGTTAGAAGAATAATCAAGTTATTAGAATTGTTAAAGATCTATATCTCATACTCAACATGGAATGCAACAGAAAGCAGAAACATGAACAATGGAGACCTAGAGAGAATAAAGTTTAATATTTTCAAGAAGAGTATAGGCCAGTAGGAAAGTTCGTGCTGGAAATACCATGTTGATTGTTTCGCAACAAAGTTTTTAATGAATTTATGGGAGAGGGAGGGAGTGTAAATTTGGGAATGGAAGATACGTATCACTTAGCTACCCCATCTCCTACATGTTTGCAGTAAGATAGCTTCATTTCTCCACTTCAAGTATTTAATTGCGCTATGCATAAAACTTGAAAAGTGATGAGTTTTTTCCACAGATTCCTCATGTTTTTTTCTCTCTTTTTTTTGTGTGTGGGAGAGAGAGAAAGAGAGGGGGGGGGGGGGGGGGGTAACAAAAATTACAAGCCCAGTGCACCCCAACCAAACCTTGTTCCCCATAGCAGCTTAAAGTACAGAACAAGCTAACCATTTCCTAGATTCAAAAACAGGACCTGCCCTACCAGTGGTACTTCCTGCCATCTAAACTAGAGGCGTCTATTTTCCAAAGGTAAGATGAGAGATTATTGAAAGTACCTAAAGAATCGCAGCATCCACCATAAAATGTAAATGCTCCCTAAAAGCAAACCAATGAAACCACCAATGACATCTAAGGCTCCACTATACTGCTGCAAACCACAATTGACACATTACCTTCAGCATTCACTTTCTCCCTTTTTTTGATAAGTAGCATTCACATTCTCCCTTACAGCACCACAATGCTTAACAACACACACACACACACACACATACGAGAATGATTACAGCCTTGGAAAATTTCTTACTGGTCAGCACCCCAAAACACAGAGAAACACTAAAAAAAAAAAGCATCTTAACAATTAAAAAATTGACATCCTACTTGGTTTCCCATTACTAAAACCATCATTTCTTTCCAAACAATCAGCAATGGCAATCTCAAAATTCCCAAAACCAATGATGACATTCAAAATTTGCATAAATAACAACCATTATTACAACTGAAAAGAGTAAAAAGTGTTCACCTTTGGACTCTGATTTCCGCCCGTTTCCTTTTGGAATTTCCTTCTTTTCCTTGGGATAAAAGTTCTCATAATCTGCAAAATGAAAGACCCAACACAAAACTCAATCTTCTTCACACCCACAACCCAATCCAACCCAATCCAATCACCATTTTTCCATTTCCAAAATTACTTCTAGAAACAAATATTGCTCATTAAATTTAGGCTCTTTTTTACTAATAATAAAAACCCATTAAAGCCAAAGAGAAACCCAGCAAAAAATATATATATATATATTAAAAAGTAGTTACTCTTTTTCTTTGGGGCTTCACTGGAGAAAAACCGACGTAATCTAGGGTTAGCAAGAACATGGTTCAAATCAGACAAATAAGCCTTGGAAACGAAGCGTTTGTGAGCTCCGAGTGTAGCTAAGTACCGCCTCAAAAACCCTAACCCCAAATCCACCGGGTCATTGACACGTGGCACTCCCAAAAGCGCTTCGTTCACGATCGCCGATCTCCCTCCATTACCACCACACAACAAATTCTAGCTCCACCAAAAATTTTTAAAAAATAAATAAACAAAATTAAATAAACAAAATAAACAAACCAAACAAAAAGCAAGAGAGAGAGAGAGAGAGAGAAAAAAAAAGCATACTCTGGAGCGAGAAGATCGTGACAAGGAACGACCAAGTCTAGAGAAGCTCATAGTTTTGGAAGAAGTGAACTCAAAATTGGAACAGATCTAAGCAACAACAAACAATCTTAGTATTATAACGTTGTAAAACAACAACATAAAACAACTGTAGGACGAGGGTTTAATTGTGGGAGAGATAGAAGGAAGTCATGGTAATAAAAGGAAGAGCAGTGTCTATGGGTTTGGAATTGATTATAGTATATGTGGTGGTGCGTTTGTGTTTGTGTTTGGATGCGAGACATTGGGGTCGCGTTTTTACTTTGAGTCTGGGGCATATAAACGTTGTACTTTTTGTTTTGTGCGTTGGGGTCAGCAGCCACGATTTTTTTCTTTTTTCTTTTTTTCTTTTTTGGGGTAGGTTGATAACTTGGCAAACAAGACACACAATATACGCCCACAGATTGATTCATTCAACCTTTCTGCCTTCCAGGTGGATATTTACATTTTGTATTTATAACCCAAACAACTAATTAAAAGAAAAGAATTCAATGCTTTGAAAATGAGGATTTTTGCAATTTAATCTACCTTTTTTAAACTTGGAATGCACATGCTTCATTCATTTTAAAATTATTATTATTATTATTATTATTATATGAAGATGCATATATATTAAAATGTAGTGGATTAGCATCAATTTTGTCATCATCATATACCTGGCCTCCAAATGGGTCTCGTGACAATTGTTTTTCTATTTTGAGAAGAATGATTTTTTTTTTCCCAATTGAATTGTTACAATTATTGAAAATAAAGGGTTTGAACTACTAATCTATAAGGCACTTGGCCTAGACACAATATTTTTGTTTTTTGGAACGCAACACCTTGAACTAGGTTTAGTTTTATGAGAGACAGAATATTTTAAACATAAGAGTAGCAGCCCAACAATCATAAGACGAATAGCCCAAGACTCTAACTTAAGCTAAAAACCTTAAGTCTAGGTTGGACTGGAACTAAAAGTTTATGATAAGCAAAACTTAAGCTAATTAAGCATGGTATATAGACTAATTAATTTTACAATCCAACAAAACTCAAGAAAATTTGACAACCTATTCCCACCATTTTAGCCTTATAACACGTAAGACATTAATAATGTGATAAATGAGGCTCACCTATTGACTCTAATAGTCTAAGATCACTATATCTTAAGCTTCAGCCTATAGCACAAACGGCCAATTTCTATTATTTTTCTTCTAACAAAGAAGAATTAAGAGAGTTTGATAACATACCAAACCCTTTTTTTGGATGAGTTTTGTAGCGGCCCTTATAGGGTCCTACAATGACACTTGAAGGGGGGAAAGGGATTTGTTTATATGGATTTCTTTCTTCCTACTTCGAAGCTATGAGAATCCCCTTTATGCATTGGTAGGACAACGTAGAGGAGTTCAAAATAATATCAAATATACAAAGTTAACAAATTTAAGGTGGTGTGGTGGGTAAAAATTTGGGGCAACATAATGGAATCGCTATAAGGACTTCTACTCCGACCAAACTGTGATAAACCTTCTGATTGACCCAACCACTTGCTAAAGAAGAAAACATTAGACCAACCAAGACCACCCATAGTGTCCAGGGAGAAAATGAAAGATGTAAGAGTTACAATGTATAGAGATTGTTAAGCATACCTTGTTTTGTTGAGTGAAGGGTGTGAGAGTGCTTTTTTCTTTTCAGCACTGTGGCCCAAAGTTCTTGGGCCAAATAAGTATTCTTGGTGGACTGGGCTCAGTTCACCGCAGCTAAAAGGCTGTTTAAGAACCGAGTGGTGCACAAAACAAGCTCCCTACAATACAAATAACTGACAAACAAAAATATCTGTATTGAATGACATTTTAACAGCAAGAGAATGCGCAGCAAATAATATATAATATAAGACAAAGTCAAGGATCCTCGAATCAGTGAGGTGCATCTTATTAATTTTCCTTAGTTATGATTACAGTGCTCACTAAGACGTGATACAATGTTCAACTAAGTTCAAAAATTACAGACTTTGATAGCTATTCAAGCTTCCAAGACTTGCAAAGTTTGAATTTGTTGAATCCAAGTACGTGCTATAGTGGCTGTCTCTGGGATACCGAGAGCAGTTCCCCTGTTTTCTTTTGATTTTACAGAGCTCTTCCTATAGTTCTATATTCACACGATACAAGGTTCAACTAAGCTCAAAAATTACAGACTTTGATAGCTATTCAAGCTTCCAAGACTTACAAAATTTGACTTTGTTGAATCCAAGTACGTGCTATAGTGGCTGTCTCTGGGATACCGGGAGCGGTTCCTCTGTTTTTCTTGAGTTTTACAGAGTTATCTTAACGATTCTCTTCTGTGATTTTCTATTGCTGCATAATGCCCCTTCAATGTTCGCCGCTTCCCCCTTTTTATAGTGTCATTTTAGGGTTTGGATACCATTGATTCTTCCCCCCTTGGCTCCCTAGGTACCGAGCCCCTGTTATGCCAGCTATTTCTGGCCGTTGATTCTTTCTCTGTTTCTCATAGTTTTCATCTTTTAGTTCTGTTTTCCTAAAAGCCACTTACTGACTTTCTATGTTGGATAGCTGACGTTTACCCTCTGTTCTTTTAAGTCCTTTTACCTCTTGGACTTAGCTTTTTGGCTGTCCTCCTTGTTGTCATTTTTCTCAAGTGAGCAGAACCCTTTTCTGCTGGGTTGAAGGTTTTCCAGCCACTTCCCTTTATAATTCTTCATTTTGGGTTCCCCGGGGTACCAGCCTTTCGTTCATGAATTGTTACTCTTCAAGCTTTCTGATTCTTTGCTACACCACTGGGTGCTTGAGAGGGACATATTTGTTCTTCATTTCTTGTATTTCGTGGTACTCCTTTTGAGCTGTCTCAATCCCACTTTAGCTGTGCTGCACGTCCCGAGGATCCCGAGCCTCTGGTAACCTCTAGAGATCCCGGCCCAGTTCTTTCGCTGGAATTTGCTGGACTTTTTAATGGCCTTTTTTTGCTGGAAATCTGAACATACATAGGGCCTTGATGTCGATTCTTCTTGCTGCATGAATTGGGCCTTCTTTTGTTAAAGCCCATGGTCTTTCCTTGCTTTTCATAGAATGGGCTTTAATGTTGAAATTTTGGCCTTCAACGTTGAAATTTTGGCCTTCAACAAAGGGTATTGACTATTGATTGAGCATATAGAGAAGTTTTTTGTAGGAAATTGAATTAGGATATAGCAGTAGACATGCTGGCTAATTGTCCACTCAAGCCAACTAAAGAGATGTGTGTTAGGATAATAGCCCTAATGGCATTAAATATGATAGTCAAAGTTCCGCCATGACCCTTGAACATTTTGTATTCATTTTGGGTTGTAGGAGTAACCTCCACGGGTGGTTATGTAAGAAACATGAATAATTTGAGGGTTATTATTATTATTATTAAGTTTTAACAAAGTTTATAGGTAAAGATTGAATTTGAATTTTTTTTTTTCCTTCTTTTGTGGGGATATTGGGGGGAGGGGGGGTTAGTCCTCGCACTTGGTTCTATACTGGCTTTTAGAGTTGGTTTTTATCGGATAGGATATAAGAGCATTATTATTGGTGGTGCTAAAAAGCTATATTGCTATTTTTAACACCACCAACTACAAAATTGAGGCTTCATTGGCACCAATGGAACCCCAATTTTGTAGTTGGTGGTGTTAAAAATAGAAATATAGTTTGTCAACTATAGTGCATAGCCAAAGATGGCTTTGCACTGTAGCTCAAAGGTTTTAAAAAAATCATTATTATTATCTCTCTCTTACTTTTCCCTCTTTCTCTTTCTTCTCGCACTTTTTCTTTTTTCTCTCTCTCTAGTTATCTTTCTCTCTTTATTTTTTCTTTCTTTCTTTCTCTAGTTCATCCCTTTGCTCTTTTCTTTTTCTTTCTTCACTAGTTCTTTCTTTTTCTTTTCTTTTTTTCTTTTTTTTCTCTCACTTCTCTTTCCTATTTTCTCTATCTCTTCATCTCTGTGGGTTTGGTGGATCTTGGCTATGGTGGTGATTGATTTTGGGTGTGAGTTTCTTGGATTTTGGAGGTGGGTTTCTTGGATTTTGTGGTGGTGGGTTTGGGTGTGGGTTTGGTGGTGGTGATTGATTTTGGGTGTGGGTTTCTTGGATTTGGGTGGTGGGTTTCTTGGATTTGGTGGTGGTTGATGGTGGCAGATCTGGGTTTTGTGGTTAGGTTGTGGTGGCTGGTGGCTGGCAAGAGATGTGTATGGCTAGTTGGTGTGGTGTTGGCAGAGGGTGTGTTGGTGTGGTGGTGGCAGGGGCTTTGTATCTAAGAAGAGAGAGTGAGACGAAGAGGAAGAGAGAGAAAGAGACCAAGAAGAATAAAAAAAAAATTTAAATGAAGTAGCTAAAAAAATAGAACCATTGACGTTGGGTGTGTTATGAAATGGTAAGTTAAAATAGATAAAGTGGCTTTTGTGGTGTCAAAAAGCTAAAAATTTGGCTCCACCAATCTAGACGCTCTAAGTTAGTTGTAACTTGTAGGTTTGCGTTAGTTGTGGGTTTTGAGTGTTCCAGTAGTGTATATGAGTTTTGACTAGGTTGTATATGAACTGAGTTGTTTATGAACAACTCAAGTTTAGCTTGAGAAAGAACTTGATTATGTTTGTTTATTTAGCGAACTAGTTAAACTCAAGCTAATGTTTAGACTTGATTATTAAACAAGTGAAGAAAAAAAATATATAATAATGTGTTTGCAAACAAACTCATGAATTTGAGGCTAAATAATATATATACTTTTGTTGATACTCATTTTCACAACACATTTTCTACAAGCCCGATTCAACTAAGCCCAACTTCCTTGTGAGCCTAATTCATATATTAAATTATATTTTATTCTTTTAAGCATGACCTAAACCCATGTGACATATTGGGGGAAATTAAGAAAGTGTGGTTTGGAGGGTATAGGTTGCTTTCTGTCAAACCTTTTGCATGAGCCCAACCCATGCATGCTACTAAGTGGGCAAGGGACACTAGTACTACCCCAGGCTCATGGAAGAGGTTTTGTACCTAAAAGTTTCATCCCAAAAGAGCTTTTATGCATTGGCTGACTATGGCTTAAAGTTTCTTCCTAAACCCATTTTTTTCCTTTAAAAATAGTTGGCTCTCATTGGCCAACTTTAGCTACTAGCCCTCACTTAGGTGAGCCTCACAAGAGCCTGAAACAACTAAAAATGAGGAGCCAATGGGGGCTTAGTCAAATCTTTCCCAAATTATGCATAAAGTAAGCTAATTGTTTTGCCCAACTAAAGCAAATATGAACCAAACATCAACTTAGCACCTTGGAGGTCCATAGCCTCATCTTTTAGCCTAAAAAACTAGTCATTAAGGACACCTAAAGGATGCTATAAAACTCTCCCTCCAGCTCAAGACAAAGCGAACCACATTTTCCCACAAAGCTGAAACTTTAGAACAAAAGCTTATTAAGCCAACTAACATCCTCACAATTCCAAAGCTTGGGAGTGGAAGTATGGGTACAGGGGAACATTTCCTCTCTTCCTCACTACTTTTCTCGTTGATTGTGAGTTGAAGTTTCGGACCTGTGTTGTGTTTCTATGCATTTTTTAGCATTTTTGTATTGACATTTTGATTTCTCTCTTGTTAAAGCACCATTAGCCTTTATTCACTAAATTTTGGAATTTTGAGCTTGACACTCCACAAATAATAATTTCTAAAGAACTCAAAGGGAGATTTGGGCCATTCTTGCATTTTTTGGCCCATGTCGCAAAACTTCTCCGACAATTTTATATTGGATTGTGTAAGTTTATAAATAAGTTTCAAAGATATCAAATTGATATTTGTAATTTCTTGATAATAAAATTAGTATATTTCGAAGAAAAGTTAAATATAATTTGTCTAACAATACAAGATTGGTAAATCTAATTTTTTACAAGTTCACAAACAAAAATAATTCTAAGTAACTCAAATAATATTATTTCAACTATAACATATTTATTAATTATTAGCACATATTTTTTAATGATTAAAAAATTTTACTCATTGTGTTTACAGATAAAAGAAAATAAGGTCATCAATAACATTAAAATGAACTAAACTTGAGCAATATATAGTCAAAAAGGATTTTAGTACTAATAACAGCTAAAATTCAAGGAGCCATTACTTGCCTCTCTAGATGGTCAAGACTTGCACAACACTAGATTCCAAGAACCATTGTACCTAGGGTGTGCAACCAATCAGCCAAAACCGACCCGATCCAACCTAACTCGCTAGGTTAGGTTGGTTTTTAGGGGTTGATGGGTTAGGTTGGGTTGTGAAATTTTTTTATAGTGGGTTGGTTTGGGTTCAGGTCATAAGATTCACAAATCCACCTAACCCGACCCGACCCGACCCACTTATATTTTAAATATATTTAAATATTAAAATATATATTTAAAAATATATTATACAATTTTGTTATTTACTTTTTTGCCCCTTCTTCTTAAATAAAACTCAAACCCTAAAGTTCTCCTCATTTTAATATCCTTCTTATCTCATTTTACTCTTTCTCTGCTGCCACTCCCACTCCTATTCTAAGCTCTAAATAAAATCCAAACCCTAAGTTCTCCTCACATAGTTTGTTTTGGTTTGATATTACGCTTAGGATTATTTGATTATAAATTTTCTCTTATTTGTGGTGGTGTTATTCTATTGCTCAATTTCATAGTAATAATAATAATAATAATAATAATAAGTAAAAAAAAATTGTTCAACCCATAGGTTCAACCCAATCCATGTGGGTTGGGTTGGATTTTTTTAACCCACCATAATGGGTTGGGTTGAAGAAACTCCTCAACCAGACTCATGCACATTCTTAATTGTACCTAATTTTGCAATGCAAATGTTATCAATAGGCATTTAACATTTGTAATAAACCATCACCTCCCACGGTTTATAAAAGGAGTGTTGATCTTTATCAGAAATGAGAGAAGGAAAATAAGGTAATGGTTTTGATGGTGAATGGAGAGCCAAAGGGTGATATCAGGCTAGCCCTTATTCGTGGTCCAAAACCAAAGCCAACCCCTATTCACTAGCCAAAGGGTTGATCTTGTTTTGTATGTGTTTTATTGTTTTGGGAGAAGAGACATAAAAGGACAACAAAAATACCTATTTATCCTTGTTTTTAACAAAAGTGGGTTACAAAAAACAAACGGAGCTTATCTCAAGTGAGTAAAATGACTTTTTTTAAATTACGAGTAAACAAAGTGATTTTAGACTAAACCACAAATGGGTTTACTATAATTACCCATTTTGATAATGTGGGGATTAAATTGACATAAATTAACCCTTATAAACTAATGTGGGGCCCAAATATTTGGCTACCCCGGCCCACTCCATATTAAGCCCAAGATCCATGCCAAGGAGAATACCAAGTTCGAAGATAAGTGAGAGAGGCCCAAGTTATCAAAGGACCTCGCCGAGGATGCCCACTTCCTCAGCAAGCCAACATTGAAAGTAGGAAGCTGTCACCCACCCATTAAATGCACGCCACCAATACTCTGGCCGCGTTAATGGCGAATTGACCAGCAAACAGTGATACCTTGGTTACTGCAACTGACAGAAAAGCTTGCAAAGGCGGCTGATGGGACGAGCCCTCAGACACAAGTTTAGATGGTCGACAGGTGGACGGCAGAGATCAACTGAACAAGACTATATAATAGATAGAACCCCCAAAGTAAAAGAGGTTGGACCCTGGGGTGAAAAAGTAAAAGGGGTTTTTCAGGGTGTCCAGGGACAACCCTTGTATTCATCTGTTCTAAGGAAAGAGCTCCTCGAACTGGGCCGAGGATGAACTTTCCTCAAGAATACTTAGTTAAAATCCTGTCATTATTCTTGCAAACCCTTAGTCAAATTCTTGTTGTTATTCTTATGAATCTCGTGCTGACTGTTGTCTTCCTTGCTAGTGCCTAATCCTTCTATCAACTCTCTACAAATTTATTGTACAGGGGCCGCCCCAAAACGGGCCCCTACAATTGGCGCATTCTGTGGGAAGGACTTGTACATTAGCAAGTGCGACAGTTGGTGTGAAAGGATCAAGAGCAACACTTCTTTAAAAAATATATATATACACACAGCCAAGGGTAACATATTCATTTAAAAGACAACTATCACAAAGAATCGAAAAGATGCAAGAAATAAAAGAAACAAAAAGGTGCTACTTCTTTATTAATATTGAAGAAAAATTACATTTTACAACAGGTGCTCATGCAGGCTTATTCTAAAACTAACTACAAAGACAGACGCCCATGCAGGCTTATTCTAAAGCTAACTACAAAGAAAAAAGCCTAAACAGGCTTGTGCTGAAGCTAAAAGAAAAGGAAAGGGTGAGAGGCCTAGGCAAGCTTGTTTTAAAGCCAAGCCCAGTGGTGGAGGGAGAGGTGGAGACAGACCTATGTTAAGGCCGTCCACAGCTCCCCAACCACCACTTACAGCAGAAGGAAGGAGAAGGAAGAAGAGGCCGTGGCGCATGACGGTACCACCTCACGGGTTCGCCTGGTTTCCCTCCCAAGCCCACAACAACTGTGAGCCGGCAAATCACTACCAGCTTGGAGGGCTGATAGATCCAAATCTTGAGGAAAGACGTTACATTTCTTTTGAATCCCCCTCCAAACAGCAAGGGGAGCCCCATCTCAGGCTAGGTTGAAAAGAAGGAAGATCTTCGGCCTCTGCTCACTCCGCCTCCATCGTGTTGTCCAGGATCGGAGCGGCATCCTCGGCTCCTAAAAGGGGCTCGGCTTCTCTGTCGCCACCCTTTCCCAAGGCCACTTCATCTTGTAGGGCACAAACTACTCTTCTGGCAAAACCCTTGAGATGCCCAGAGGGTGGTGTGTTTGTGAGATTTGAACTCGAGTATTTGTTAAGTTTGAAGGAGGGATCACCCCAAAATGCCTTATATAGAAGGCAAAAATTGGAGAAAGCCAGCCGGCACAGAATCCCAAGGAGGAATTACCGGAGGAATTAACTCCACCAAATTTCCAATAGGATAATCAGCCGCTGGATCCTCGTAAATCCGCAAGGACATTAATGAGAAGGCGCCTCGCAAACCGAAGCGTCAGACGCGTTACTCGAATAACCCAAGAGACGCCTCGTAATCAGAAGAGGCATGCCAAACGAAAGGGCTAGGCTGAGGAAGAATCCTCCCTCGGCGGAACAGACTCGAGGCCTCTGTCACTACGAAGGCGGACTCCCCAACGCTGAGGATGAGCCCCCTAACCCTAAGCAGTCCAAAAGTGTTAGACAGAACGTAGGCCTTGCATGGTCCTCAGACTCAAGCCTCTGGGGAAACTAATTACTATTTCAAGAACTAGGTACTAGACAGAACCAAGGTCTTGCATGGTCCTTGGACCCAAACCTATGGGGAAACTAGCTACTTCAGAACTAAGTGCTGGACAGAACCAAGGCCTTGCATGGTTCTCGGACTCAAGCCTATGTGGAAACCAATCACCAAAAGAAGGACTAAGTGTTAGACAGAACCTAGGCCTTGCATGGTCCTCGGACTCAAGCCTTTGGGGAAACTAACTACTATTTCAAGAACTAGGTACTAGACAGAACCAAGGTCTTGCATGGTCCTCGGACCCAAACCTATGGGGAAACTAGCTACTTCAGAACTAAGTGCTAGACAGATGCAAGGCCTTGCATGGTCCTCGAACTCAAGCCTATGGAGAAACCAGTCACCAAAAGAAGGACTAAGTGTTAGACAGAACATAGGCCTTGCATGGTCCTCAGATTCAAGCCTCTGGGGAAACTAACTACTATTTCAAGAACTAGGTACTAGACAGAACCAAGGTCTTGCATGGTCCTCGGACCCAAACCTATGGGGAAACTAGCTACTTCAGAACTAAGTGTTGGATGGAACCAAGGCCTTGCATGGTCTTCGGACTCAAGCCTATGGGGAAACCAGTCACCAAAAGAAGGACTAAGTGTTAGACAGAACCTAGACCTTGCATGGTTTTCGGACTCAAGCCTCTGGGGAAACTAACTACTATTTCAAGAACTAGGTACTAGACAGAACCAAGGTCTTGCATGGTCTTCGGACCCAAACCTATGGGGAAACTAGCTACTTCAGAACTAAGTGCTGGACAGAACTAAGGCCTTGCATGGTCCTCGGACTCAAGCCTATGAGGAAACCAGTCACCAAAAGAAGGACTAAGTGTTAGACAGAACCTAGGCCTTGCATGGTCCTCGGACTCAAGCCTTTGGGGAAACTAACTACTATTTCAAGAACTAGGTGCCAGACAGAACCAAGGCCTTGCATGGTCCTCAGACTCAAGCCTCTGAGGAAACTGGCTACTTCAGAGTAAAGTGTTAGACAGAACCTAGGCCTTGCATGGTCCTCGGACTCAAGCCTCTGGGGAAACTAACTACTTAAGAAGAACCAAGTGCTGGACAAAACCAAGGCCTTGTATGGTCCTCTGACTCAAGCCTATGGAGAAACCAATTATTAGAAGAAGAATCAAGTACCAGATAGAACCAGGGCCTTGCATAGTCCCTGGACTCAAGCCAATGGAGAAACCATCCCCCCATGAAATACCAAGTGTTAGGCAGAGCTAAGGTCTTGCACGTTCCTCGGCGTTAAAATTATGGGGAAACTAGTTGCTTCAAGGGAATCCAAGTACTAGACAGAACCAAAGTCTTGCATGGTCCAAAGACTCAAACATATGGGAAAACTAGTTACTTAAAAAGGATCTAAGCACTGGACAAAACCAAAGTCTTGTACTGACCGCGGGCCCAAACCTATGGCGAGGCTGACCACTTTGGTAATAGTAGTGAGCACTACAGGGGATGATGACCAATGTAGTCGGCAAAGGCGCAATTGAAGCCAGAATCATGCAAGCAAAGAAGATATATATATATATATGTGTGTGCACAATATAACACAAGCAAAACAAATAAGAAAAGAGAAAACATATACTTCGCTGAATCTTTAGAGAAAAGTTGTACGAGGCAAATGTGCCATTACAATGCTAAAAAGAAAAAAGGGGAAAAATGAAGTAAAGGCGCACGCGAAGAATCATTCTTGTGGCTCCATCTCAACTCCCCCTTCAGAGGGCTAGGCAAAGGAGGTCTTAGAATCCTTGTGGCCCTCTCTTGGGGCTGTAGCTTGGGAAGGGTCAGTTGGGTGGGATACCTTCTCAACAAGAAGAGCTTGGACACCAGCTGAAAGATCTGCGGTCTCCCCAGGCGCATCAGTGAAGAGACCCTTGCTTGCGTCAACGTCCCTAGGAGGATTAGCTTTCCTCGGTGGGCTCGCCCGAAGTGAGGGTAGCTGGGACACCTTCCTCAGAAACAACCCCAGCGCCCTCGGCAGCCACCTCGGCCTTGGAATTTGAAGGGGCGACCTCACGGATGGCATGAGGATAGAACACATTCTCCGCCTTCCACAGATCGGACAAGGCCTCAACCCTAGCCTGTGTAAGGGCCTTATTCGAAACTTGGGAGCAGTAAAGTCTGTACACCCCTAGCACTTGGGCTCTAAGGCTATCCTCCGTTTCAGCCACCCCTGCCTCATAAGCATCCTGCGCTGCCCTGTCCTTGAAGGTCTCGGCCTCAGCCTTGGCAGACTCAGCCTCTTCCTTGGCTTTCAGAGCCTCGTCCTTGGCAGACTCCGCAGCCCCTCTAGCTTTATCTGCCTCAAGCACCCTCTCTTTCAGGGTTGCGATCTCCTCTCTGGCTATCCCCAGCTAATCCTCTACCTTGAGCAAGCTGTTTGTTTGGTCTAGAGCCAGTTTTTCGGCGGCAGTAAGAGCTGACTCAGCATTGTCTCGAGTCGCCTTCGTCTCCGCCAACTAATCCATCGCCTTTTTGAGATCGGCCTTGGAAGCGTTGAGAGTCCGCACGGCTTCCGATAGCTTGGTGCGCTCTGAGCCTACAACCTTGCTCTGGCTACTGGCTATGTCCTCCAGCCTGAAGGTGGCTTGGATAGCTTGCCAATTGCAACCAATATGCAGCAGATGAAGAACCAAAGAATGGAAAGTCAAGAAAATCACAAGCAATCAGAAAGCTTACCATGCCCAGATACTGATTAAGGCCGAGGAAGACCTTCTTGCTCCTCAAAGCCTCCAGCTGGGCCATGTCCGCAGGGAGTAACAAGGACTTCCCCAGCGCGTCAGCAACGAGCGCACCTTCACCTCCTTGGGGATTTCTGAGGGAGGCATCCTCCGACAAAGGCTTCCCATGAAGCATGGGGGCAGGAAGCCAAGCCTGGGCCCCGGCCTAGATAGAGGCCTGCTTCTCTTGGCCTTGACATCCTATCCTCAGTTGTTTTGATGGCGGCTGAGTGTCGCCACCACCCCGGGGAGAATCAGACTCTTCTTCTCCCCTAGGTCTTTTGCCTTTGTCCTTCTTCTGCGGAAGACTGATAGGCTTAAACCCAGACGTCGAACTCTGCTGGGGTAGGGGAGGAGGAAGCTTGGCAGGCAAAGGCTCAGAAGGAAGAAGCTCGGGAGTAGACCTCCCTGGCGCGTCCCTCTCTAGTTGCCCCCCGATCAGTGCCAGTAGGCTCTTCTGAGGCCGCTTCTTGAAGCTCATCTTCGACTGAGAAGTGGCTTCTTCGGACAGAAAATCTGCCTCAGTCAAACTGGGGTCACCCAAATCACCAGAAGGGTCCTCGGGCGAATGAGGTTGATCGAATACGCCAAAGTCGCCCTCGGAGGGACCAGAATCGACAGCTTCCTCTTCCTCTAGCCCTTCCCCTTCAGCCTCGGCAACTTGAGCCGATGAAGAAGTACCTACCAATAGTACGCCTTCGGGAATGGGAGACCCTTCAGGGATCAGAAATCCGTGCTCGACTACGGTGATGCTACGCAGCTAAGGATCTCCAACTCGGATCACGTTCTTTAGAGCCGAGAATGATTTTTGGATCGGGGAGTATCCTAAGACCACGTGGGCAGCTCTAACTTGGTCGTCGTTTTTATATACAAAGATCTCCGACGTCAGCACCTTCTCTAAGTCTTCCTTATTAACCTGGCTGAAGTGATGCTCAAAAGCTCGCAGATCTGCATAGAAGAAAGCAAGTCCCTGTCAAAAACCAAGCGAAGCAAGACACAAAAGCACAAAGAGCTAAATGCTCTCCTAGTCTGGGTGCCCCACCTGGTGTACCCTCCACTGTTGGGCAGGGAAGACCCTCGTGCCACTCCTCGGACACAATGAGGAAGTCTTTGTTCAGACCCTTGCTGGACTCAGGGAGGCACTGGATGAGGTGGACCCTATCGTCCCTCGTCCTCATATAATAAGACTTCTCCTTCAGGCGCTGGAGTTTGTAGCACCAATTTACATCATGATGGGTTAGCCTCAGCCCCATCTTCTCATTCAAGGCATCCACATAACCTAAGATCCTAAATACATTAGTGGCACATTGAGTGGGAGATAAGTTGAAGTGCCTAAGATAGTCCCTCATCACCAGCCCCATGGGGATCCTTACTCCACCCTCCAGAAAGGCGATTATAGGAATCGCCACCTCACCCTCTTTCCTCTTCAAACTCCATTCCCCCTCTCCGCAATACCTCAGGCCCACTGTATCGGGAATCCTATAATCAGCGATGAATTTGTCCATTAACTCCTCAAATTCGACTAATTTCTTAAGCCTACCCATCCTAAAGAACTAACAAGGGGCTCAAGTGAACAGTATGAACTAGAAAGAGAGAAGAAGACTTACAGAAATGAGGGAAAGCTCCTCGGGCAGGCTTTTTGTGTTAAGGGGAGTTGCAAGTACAGTTGGAGATGTGACCGAATTCGGAGTACGTGCACAAGATCTCTTGGATGCAAAAGTGAAAGGACGAATCAGTTCAACTGGGTATTTATACCCCCTATTAAAAATAACCGCACAGGCTTTCCCGCCCAAAGAGCCAGGGGCATCCCCACCGTCCATTCATCATCACACCGTTGAACGTGGAAGACACAGAGCCGCCGAAATTTAATGAAGGCACGCTCCAAATACCGAAACGCCAAGAACGCTCCTAGGGCAGTTGAAAGGATTGCGACACTGACAGAAAGGCAAGGCTCGACAGGCCAGGACATAGGCCTGAGAGCATCAAAATCCTCCTCCCCGTCCGAGGGGCGTGGCAGCAGAATTTTGAGGGGCTATTGTGGGGCCCAAATATTTGGCTACCCCGGCCCACTCCATATCGGGCTCAAGATCCATGCCGAAGAGAATACCAAGTCCGAGAATAAATGGGTGAGGCCCAAGTCATCAAAGGACCTCGCCGAGGATGCCCACGTCCTCGACAAGCCGACATTGAAAGCAGGAAGCTGTCACCCACCCATTAAATGCACGCCACCAATACTCTGGCCATGTTAATGGCAAATTGACCAGCAAACAGTGATACCTTGGTTACTGCAACTAATAGAAAAGCCTGCAAAGGCGGCTGATGGGACGAGCCTTCAGACACAAGTTCAGATGGCCGGCAAGTGGCCGGTAGAAATCAACTGAACAAGACTATATAATAGATAAAACCCCTAAAGTAAAAGAGGTTGGACCCTGGGGTGAAAAAATAAAAGGGGTTTTTCAGGGTGTTTAGAGACAACCCTTGTATTTATCTGTTCTAAGGAAAGAGCTCCTCAGACTGGGCCGAGGACGAACTTTCCTCAAGAATACTTAGTTAAAATCTTGTCATTATTCTTGCAAACCCTTAGTCAAATTCTTGTTGTTGTTCTTATGAATCTCGCGTTGACTGTTGTCTTTCTTGCTAATGCCTAGTTCTTCTATCCACTTTCTACAAATTTATTGTACGGGGTTGCCCCAAAACGGGCCCCTACGCTATTGTATGGCCCAAATATTTGGCTACCCCGACCCACTCCATATCGGGCCCAAGATCCATGCCGAGAAGAATACCAAGTCCGAGGATAAGTGGGAGAGGCCCAAGTTATCAAAGGACCTCGCCGAGGATGCCCACGTCCTTTGCAAGCCAACATTGAAGGCAGGAAGCTGTCACCCACCCATTAAATGCACGCCACCAATACTCTAGCCGCGTTAATGGCGAATTGACCAGCAAACAGTGATACCTTGGTTACTGCAACTAACAAAAAAGCCTACAAAGGCGGCTGATGGGACGAGTCCTCAGACACAAGTTCAGATGGCCGACAGGTGGACGGTAGAGATCAACTGAACAAGACTATATAATAGATAGAACCCCCAAAGTAAAAGAGGTTGGACCCTGGGGTGAAAAAGTAAAAAGGGTTTTTCAGGGTGTCCAGGGACAACCCTTGTATTCATCTGTTCTAAGGAAAGAGCTCCTCAGACTGGGTCGAGGACGAACTTTCCTCAAGAATACTTAGTTAAAATCCTGTCATTATTCTTGCAAACCCTTAGTCAAATTCTTGTTGTTGTTCTTATGAATCTCGCACTGACTGTTGTTTTCCTTGCTAATGCCTAATCCTTCTATTCACTATCTACAAATTTATTGTACGATGGCCGCCCCAAAACGGGCACCTACAACTAAATTATAAATAAAGTAAAAATCAAGGGAATAAATTGAATTTTAACTTTATTCTTGTATGAGAAGCTTCTTGTTTAACACTGTTTAAGGGAAGAGAGAAGAAAATGGAATAGGAGAAAAAAAAAGAGGAAAAGAGAGAGTTATTTCCCTTCTTAAACCGTTATCTTGTTTCATTCCTCTTAATTAGAAGGACAAAGAAAGAATGGTGAATTTTTAAGGTGGGATCCACGAAATGGCCATTTGCCACCGGATATATATAAAAAAAAAATGGTCATATTAACAGGTATTTTTAAAACAATTATTAATAAATCATATTATAAAAGTTTTTAACACTAGTTTTATAAAAAATATAAAAAAACTATCAGAAAAATTAATTCCTTTATCATTTTTTTATAAAATATTTTTACAAATAGTTTTTAAACTAATGTCCTAAGACATTCCTTAACATTTCCCAAGAAAAAAAAAATGCTTATTTCCCTACTCTTCTCTTACCTCCCTTCTCCCGTATTTTCTCTCTCTTATTTTTCTCCCTTCTCTAACTAATCACAACTCAAACTTTTGCTATTACTAATATGGGCTGGGCCCAATTAACCCACGTCAAAACCCAAACTCCCATCGAACCAAAATGTCGTCAAAACTCAAAAGTCAAGACCCACCAAAAAAAAAAAACCAAAAAAACAAAAGAAGCCTTAGCCACATTGTCGACGACACAGTGACTGACACAGAAGAACATGAATCTCTTCCGCATTTCCCTTTGCTTCATTTTCTACTCAAAGCAATGCTCAGTGTTCAACTTATTTGCTAAATTGTCGTAGAAATTCATTGCTGTTTTGCCTCAATCAACCATGGAAGCCAGCTCAATTGTCCTCCACCCAAAAACCCTCCCTTTTGGTATAACGCTCACAAACAACAAACTCTCTTTCAGACCTTTCAACAAACACTTGCCAAGCACCAATTATCAACGCCACCAAAGTCTTAAACCCATCAAACCCCCATCACATTGGCAATTTAATGCAAGCCCATTAGCATTTTCACCGACAAGAACAAGAACCCATTTGTTAACTCCTCTCAAATGCTCATATTCCAACACTACCAGCTCGGATTCTCAGAACCCATTGCTAAAACCCCTCAAAAACCTCTCACTTGATTCGTTGAAGAAAACCCTTTCTCAGTTAACTCCTATTGATGTTGTGAAGTGGTTTGGGGTCTTATCCATTGCCATTGCAGCCACAAAATGGACTGTAAATATGCTCTTCAACCCCTTTTTCTGGATGTACTTCAGCTGGACATGGTTGTTCTGGCCATGGTTTGTGGCCATAGCACTTGCAATTTACGGGTTATATAGCTTTCGTAAGCATTTAGTTGGTGAAGCAAACATATTTGAGCAACTTGCCATTGTTACTTCCACGTTTACTTGGCTCACTCTTGTCCCACCAGCCCATTTCAATGGCTATCTTGAAGGTTGGCCTTTTGTGTTCTTCTTTGTATACCATTATTTCTTTTTCTTCAATGTTAGTGTAAGGAAAAGGTTATATGGGGATTACTATGCTCGTCCACATGATCCCAAGTGGGATGTGAACCCGCCCAAGTGGTATCGCCTTTTGTTTTGTGTTGGAGTTATGGTTGGGCACTGGTTGGCTGCATTTGAAGGGCCTGAGCTGCACCGCATTCCTGGAGGGTGGACAAATGTGGGGGTTTGGATTTTGATAATATTGACAATGTTAATGCAGTATAATTCAACGTTGTATCTTGCAAAGTATTCAGAAAAGGTGGTTGTGCCAACTGCTGTGGTGCAGTTTGGGCCGTATCGTTGGGTCCGTCATCCAATATATGCGTCTACAATGCTACTGTTTGCCACTTACTGTGTTGCACTTCGAGCACCTTTGAGCTTGCTGTTTGTTGCAGCAGTTTGTTTGTTTTACTATGAGCAGAAGGCAAAACTCGAGGAGGCTTTGATGGTTGAGACATTTGGAGAGAGGTATATGGAGTATGCAACTAAAGTTAGATACAAGTTCATTCCTTTTATTTATTAGTTAATACTCAGGAATGCTGTTGTTAATGTAGCGTTTTGTCTGATTGATATGTTGGATTCAAGTACTTGAGTTTTGAAATGGAAATGGAAATGGAAAATGTCAGATTCTATATAACAGATGCACATTTCTGTTGGATGTTTATTACTGTTCATTCATTTTTGTTAAGCCTGTTTCTATATTATTTCCAAGTTTTACAATCTCTCTTGTTGCATTAATTTTTGTTCCTTGAAATGTACTAGCTTGGCTGGATTGTGATTACGTGGTAGGCTTATCATTTTTTAATGTTGCCCTTATTTGTTGACATACCTTACATTACCTGCAAGATTGCAGGCAAGATTGCAGAAAGCAAATGGCTATGGTTCTTCTCTGTTCTATGCCTTTTGAGTTCTTAAAGTTCTTCAGTTTCACTTGGCCATGAGCTAGCAATTACTTTTATGTCTGAAGTCTCTATAAGTGCGTTGTGTAAGCTTTGGTGTGCTTGCTAAAGTAATGTAAGAGAGACACACTCAAGAAACAAGTTTTGATCAATTGGCACCATTGAGGTACAGGTCAAACAGGTGTTAACTACTCTCCAACAAGAATTTTGGTCATAAATTGAGTGAGCTTAACCATGATCTACCCAGCTTGGGTTGTGTTTATGGCTGTGGAATTGGGCTTGTACTCAATACTTGGTGGGGCCTCAGGAAATTAATTTCATAAAGGACTAGTTGAATGCACGGAAGAGTGAAAATCATTGGATCCAAAAGACAGAATACTGACCTTTGACCATTTCTTTTTTCATATTTGATTGCTGATTCTTAAAGGGACATCAAAGATCAAAGATACGATAAGCTAATAAGCTGTAGCTCAATTGGCTCCTCCTCCCTCTATAAGTTCTAGGTGGAGGGTGAGTTTTTGGGTTCAAGACTCATTAGGTGCTTGTAACTTAGCAATAAAAGGAAAAAGGATAAGATAACCTATAGAATCAACCTTAATGAAGTTGAAGTGGAAAAATTATATGAGCGTGTGGTCTGATTGTCACAGAGTTAACATAATTCACCATTTTTTTTTTTTTTTTTTTTTTTTTTTTAAATTTAAGTGGAGTTACCATAGTTCACTAGTACCCTAAGAACAACAATCCAGATTCCTCAATCCAAATCCACAATCTAGAAAAGTATTGTTTTTTATAAAAGTTTCAAAGCAGTATAGATCTTCTAGAAATGTACTGTATATATATATATATATATATATCTGTCAGACTGTGTATCATATACAACGATCATAGAACTAGCTGCAAGTTTGGTTTATAGATACTGGTTAGTCGAGTCATTTAATGTCCATGAAATTAGTGGACCTAAAATAATTATATATTGATGAATGAGTGGCATGAAAAATAAGGGCATCAGAAGTGAATCCATTTGTGAGAACTCATAATTAGCTCCTTTGGCTGAGAAGATGACAGAAAATAAGTTGTCATTCACAGCACACTTTCATCATATGGCCCATGAATGTCAATATGGTTCACCTGGAAGACATTGCAGGGACCTAAGGGAAGATCAAGTATGCATTTGTTAGGCTTCCTCTTTTTCCTGTTCTTTTCATGACTTTGAAAAAGAAGACTGCTAGGTTCTAGATGTTGGCAAAGTCCATAAGACAAAACTAGTGTCAAATAGGGCTGGAATTGATGTATTTGAATTATGTTAGAAGTCTATCAATGAGCTGATTGAAAATCTAAAGACCAAAGAATTTTGCTCAAGCGAAAATTGGGACTTGCTCAAATGAAACATTGAAGTAGGTAGAAACTTTGCTTCACTCTCACTCAAGCAAGATTGTTGATGTGATAGTCCGAAATATGTGGATTGGATTGGATAAGTGAGTGTTGTGCGGGCATGTGCTGAGTTTCACATTGGGTATTTACTTGGATAAATTGGGCTATAAAGTGATTACTCAAGGTCTCAATTGTAACTTGAATTGTCCTTTTGGGGTATAGTGCAAATGTGGCTAGTATTTCCTTAGGTTGTAAAAAATAGTATCAGAGCCAACCTAGTAACACTATGTGACTAGGGGGCATTACAATACAATGTGGGAATTCTCAACAGTGGGTTGTTATTGTTGAGTTCTAGGTTGCAGATGAGGTTCACTCGTAAAAGAGATTCACATAGAAAGATTCTAGAGTAGCTTGAGTCAATGTGGTGAGAAGACAAATGGGGCGTTTGCAGAGAGTACAATATAGAGTTTAGTTTTGCAAAAGGTTTGGAAGTAGTTATTTGTAATTGCTTTTTCTATATGGGTTGGATCCCCTGAACCTGAATTGGTTTTTACATTGAAGAGGTTGTTCATTGTTTTTCCACTTCATTACAAAAATCTTTGTGTGCTTTTGCTACTTTCATTATCGTTGCTTTAGATTTCGTGATTGATTACTGTGGTTGAATTACATGTTGGATTATCTGTTTGGAATACGCTTATCTTGTTAAATTAATCCAATTAATCAGCTGCGCAAGTGTTTGGGATCTAAATACATAGTTTTTGTTTCTTCAAAGATATAGAGACTGCTAGTCATTTTGTTGTACAGAAGGGTTTCGGAAATGCGTGACTGCTTGAAAAATAAAGACACCGACAACAGGCATGGCTCTATAAAATTCCCCTTTGTTAATTTTCTTGTTCTACGCCCCTTAAATAATGAAGACAATGAGTAAATTTTTTGAGATACCAGCTAGACCAGGTCTATTATCTGTTGGGTATTGGATTGAACGGGGTTTAAGTCTCCATCTGTGCTTTATACATTTCATCTTGTTGCTATTTAATTGATATGCTTTGATCCTTCCTTGATTATCTTTCAGTATGCTGTCTTGTGATTGCTACAGATTAGATAAGCATTTCATGATCTCCTCTCGCTTCCGACTGAAACAACCTTTGTTGATTGTACCTGCATATCCTATCAGTCATAACATCTATAGGATACAGTGCCAATGAGGTGACTTCAAGTCTCCGTCCAAGTTTGATGCATCCACATCTTGTTACTTTTTTAATTGATTATATATTGGACCCTTTGAAGGGAATTGAGTCCAATTCCCAAAACTTGTGAGAAGCAAAAATAGAGAACACACAAAGAACAATCACACAACAAAAAGATTTACTTGGTTCACCACTAGGGCTATGTCCATGGAGTTGCAGTAATTTTCTCTATGTTAGAGAGAATAATACAGAGATAGTTTACAATACATCAAACCCTAATTCTGCAGCGACAATATATATAACCCCAAAAACGGGAAAAAAACTCCTATCGGCCTAAGCCTCACAATAAAACCTATTTAAAATCATAATGCTCCCAAGCTGGGTTGGGTCCAAACCGGATCGATTGAACACAACCATGCTCTACATAGCCTAATACCCTTTGTTGATTGTCCTTTTCATATGTTATCTGATAGATTGTCCTTTCCATTTGTTGTTTGGTAGATTACACAACTTTTGCAGATTTTATGATCAAGCCTGTTTAGAGTTTCCCTATGTTAGACATTGATTTACCTTTAAGTTTTTCCAATGATTAATGTGTTGAACGGTAGGAAAACTTACACTACACCAATAAGCTTTAGCTTAGATAAAACCTCCTCCCCTTGTCACAGGGAGGTGGTGTGTCACGTTGTAAGTTCCACACCCCATTGGGGGCGTGAATGCTTACCAATAAAACAGATTACACTGGAAGGTTGCGTTGTTTCTTTAGTTAAGGAAAACTTCCAACATGAGTATTATCTAGTTATAAATCACAATGCACCTGGCAGAGACCTCATGTTTATTGCATGAACTGGCCTGCAAATCAACCCTCCGTATCTGCAAATGGCAACCCCACATTCTAGCATTTGACAAGGTGTGTTGACTGGCAATGTGGGACTCAAACATCCATAAAGAGAAAGATCTAGTATTGTGGAAGCCACCTCATGCGCACATGTAAGCCAACTCATCTGATGTGAAATAAGCTTTGTTTTGCACCAGACATTTCACAGACACAAAGTAAATTACAAGATCCTCATAATGAACACTTATAATCTTGCATGGGGGTTTTCTTCTTATGACAAGCTAAAAAAACCACTTTCTTTGATGTACTTTTAATGGTTTTCGATTTCATGCACTTAAAGACAAGGATTAGCTGGTCCTATTTTGGCTCCTTATTTCTACCAATGTTTCTGTCTTGGGATATCCAGATTCTCTTTTTTCTTTGGTATCCTGTCGTTTCTTCTCTTTTTAAGTTTATGTGTGTGATGGCAGGCTGGCTTGACCATGTTTTTTCTTAATTTCTTGGTGTAGTAAAATAAAAATGCAGTGACCTTTACAGGTTTTCCCATTCTGCAATACTTCTCGAAGTTGGATGTGCGATTATGCTACTTTTGACATGATTTTTACTTGTGCCATTTGGTAATCCATTTTGGTTTCATGTGTTTCCAGGCTGCGGTAATTGGATATGGTTTTCCTTTGATGTGCTTGTCCTCATGATAGTTCATAGACGAGTTCTTAGATGACTTAAGATTTTGGCTTGTTATTTGACGGTGTCTTTATCAAGTAACTTACCCCCCCCCCCCCCCCCCCCCAAAAAAAGAAAAAAGGTCCTTTTCAGGTATAGTGAATAAGTCCGAGACACTTAATAATGGTTTCGATATGTATCTTTCAGCTCTAGTGTATGGAATGATTATACTTAGCTTTTGTTGTATTCCTTGAAAGGTCCTGTCCTGTGCAGATAAACCCTTGTTTACATCTTGTATAAGTTGTATTCATAAAGTCTCTTCTGTTTTCTAAATTTTGTTATTATTAAAAATAAAACAAAATACTGATTCCATCATTCAACCAAAAAACAAGAAAAAGAAAGGTCTTGGTCTCATTTGCAGATCTGTTCAACATCATATTCTCAATATTTGTAGCAATGGGTTCCCTTGTCTTACTAATGAAAATTAATTTGTTGTGGACATGCTTGCCCATATGGAATGCCGAATTTTGTGGTTATTATATGGAATGCTCTGAGAATTTGATGTGATGATCTAGTGACTTTTATATATACACTTCATTTCATAAAACATGCACACGAGTAGAACAATGGTGCCAGTCTGTGTACCTATGTAGCTCTCAGGTCATGAGACTTTTCTACCCTCTGTTAATTGATTATGATTGGCAGTGGTTTTATGTGTGAATCTACAGATCGAATGCATAATCCAAAACAAACAATCTTAAGGATTATTAAATGATTTTGAAGAATTGTAGTAAACAAACATGAGGTACTCCGAATTTGTATGAAATTTGATTGGATAAGCATGTTGTGCAACCCTGTGTTGAGTTTTTTTGTATCAGATGTTTATTAGGTAGAGTTTGGTTATAACCCTTCCTCAGGTAATAAACCTCGAAATATGATGTGATGAGAATTTCATTTGAATACAACTTATTTTGTTAAAAATTAAAAAAATTATAGTAAAATAATTTTTAAATATGTAAATAGTACTGTAAGATCTATTTTTAATAAAAAAGGTTGTTGAAAAGTAAAGTTTATAGATTCGTAAACAGTACATAAATATACTGTACACTGGAGAATGGTCAACATATGAGGCTTAAAAAAAGAAAAAAAAAAAAGAAAGAAAAAAAAAAAAAAAGAGGAAAACGTTGAAAGTTGCAAACACAGACGCGCAAACGCGCTATCCAAACCAGGCTTAAACATGGTCCAATTATGTACTATTTATTGGTAGATGTTTTTCTGTCCTTGGAGTTGGGACCACAGCTTCTGACATTTAGAGGTTTTGTCATGACTCAGAGAAAGCGTTAGTAATGTGGGACTCGGGCTTAGTATTCCTATGTGTTTCCTTCCTTCCTCACGTTTCTTTTTATCTATTCGATGAACTCTTTTTTGGGTTTAAATGGAGTACTGAACATTGTTAGGTATCCACGTAGACCAATATATTGTGCTGAGACACAGACCAACGTGGAACCTTAGTATGCCACAGCAGCCACCAATCCATAGAGTTTAGCCACGTGCTCTGCAATGATTGCCTTATCGGGGGTAACATTAATTTATGTGAGCCTGGGCCTCAATTTAGCCCAGGTTGTCACTGAAACCTTGTGCACCATAAAAAGAGAGAGAGAGGAAAGCAAAATATCTAAGAACGTGACTGTTACTTGATCCAAATTCAAGACCACACACATTTGATCCTCAAAACCATGATCTTCTTCTCAAATTCACAAAATGCAAAAAAACAATTACTCTTGTTGAAGGGGATTTTGATATATGTTACACAGATTAATAATGCATTTGACACTGACCCACTCATCCTACATGCTAGACTAAATCCTAACAAGAAAGTTTCCAAATACAATTGAAAAATGGAGAAATGATAAATTAAAAAATAAAAAGAAGTAGAAACAACAGATAAATTTTCAATGGGGAAATGTGTTTTTCTTTTTACCCACTGGATAACATTTCGATTTTCGTCAAGAACCCAAAACACACTCAATGCTCTCCAGGCTTCATTTCTTGTTCCTTGGGACAACCTTTATAGGCAAACCCTGTTTGGGTACTGGGAAAGGGCCATATTGTATACCATTCCCGTCTCCTACAACTTGCCACCTAAATAAAGCCAAACATTCGAGATTGCCATTATAAGAAAGTAAGAAACAACATTTCAACTTTTGAAATTGTTGGGCTTAATTTTTAGTTCAAACAGAAATATCAACATTTTTTTCCCCCAAACTTGATTGTGAAAAAGCATGAACTAGGGGACTTTTTTAAGTGTTCAAATTTTAACTGTACCTTACAAAATTGCACCCTTTTGTATCTAGCTAGCTATTCATATGGTATCTAGCCATAGGTACTAGTCTCATATTATAATAAATAAAACGCCCTCTGTATCCGCGCGCGCACATACATACACACAAATTAGTAAAGAAGCATTTGTATTAGCTGAGCTCAGACCGGGTGCAACCACATAAAATAACATAAACTGCACAGATTTTTATGCTTCAATATTCGTTTTTTTTTTTTGTCTTTCCATTAAAAAACTGTTTTTTTTTTTATAAATAATATTTATTAGGGAATTAATATCATAAGTCAGATATTTTTTCAAAATAAATTTTATAGTCACCACTCTCAATTCTTCCCTAATAATATTACTGACACAATAATTTTCTTAATAAATTTTACAATTATTAAGTTGATAAAATATTATCGGCTCTTATTAAATTCATCACCACTACTTTATTATCTATTATTAACCATTTGTATTATAAGGGTAAAATTTGTTATGAATTATATTGTTTTTTTGCGCCAATTGATTTCCTCAACCCCCCTATAGACATAGGTATAGTACTGTAAAAAAAAAAAAAAAAAAGAGCAAATTTGAAATTTGTGCATAGACAGGAATTGCAGTCTGGGTGTAAAAGTGCAAAGCAAAGTTGTGGTGTTAAGGAGACCCGTACATTTAGCTAGGACACAATGACATTTGTACTGGTTTCTGCAACTGGCAAATTGTGTCCCGTTTAATGGGCTGTGATCCGTATCTCCAACATAGTAGATTCAACGGCTAGTGTTAAATTTAGAGAATAGAGATACGAGTAATGAGTAATTGGATTTGATATTTTGGATGAATGATAGGGAAGACATTGGAATTGGATAATATCTATTATCCACCCAGACCATTGGAATCTAAAACGTTTTTCTTTCCCTAAATTTAAAGGGTGATTGGACTGTTTACCAATAAAATAAAGGGGTGATTGTACGAGGCTCCTCCCATATAAAAACTTATGTTCGAATCTCTTCCCTTCCACTTATGGTAAAAAAAGGAACATGGTGGTTGAGACTATTAGTTGTGACATGATCATACTAGTCTTACCTTCTTCTTCTTCTTCTTCTTCTTCATTATTTTTTTTTTTTGAGAAACTAGTCTTACCTATTTGGAAATCAATGTCTGAGAGGTTTAGACGATATAATTTAAACGAGGCGGCTTAGATGGACAATAATATATAGTTCTTTCTCAACACAAAAAATAAATAAATAAATGATATATAGTTGTTTCTATTAGGGTTAAACTAGGAGATTTATGAGAAATTATACAGCTTTTATAGTAGACCACGTCATTTATCCATCATTCTATTAAAAAATTCTTATTTATTTAAAATTGCTAAATCAGTGATTATTTTTTGTTTAAAATTTTTTTTTTGACTCAGCAATTTTAAATAAGTGGGAGTCTTTAAGTAAAATGATGGACAAATGACGTAGTCCACCATAAATATATTATAATTGAGGAATGATATGTCTACAATATTTTTACAACATTTTTACAACAAATCCTAAGTGACAGGTTGTTACTGTTAGGGCAAAAAAGTAATCTTAGTGTTAGTTTCAAATTTGAACCAATAACAACTAACCATTTGTGATTTGTTGTAAAATTGTTGTAGACGTAACTCATTATAATTTCTTGAGATTTAGATGGACCATAATAGTTCTACACAATAAAGAACAAATGTCATTTGGTAGTACTATTATGGCATTGATTCTTTCATTAATAGGCAACTTAGATGGACCATAATAGTTCTGCCCAATAGAGAGACTCGGATGATAAAATGTAGAACTAAAGAAAATTGGGAAATGTAAATGATAGAATCTAAAACTAATTAATTGCGGGAAAATTTAACGAATATTTAAAGGACATTGATTTATGAAGTATATTTAGAAAATTTATATGAGAAAAGAACAAATGAATTAATTGTTTTGACAAGTTTTTATATTTCAATAGAGGTAGAGGTCAAAACTTTTATAAATTAGCTTATTAACAATTATCCTAAAAACACTCTATTAACAGAACTCATTAATTAAAACTTAAAGGCTTCGATGGACCATATAATGAAGTCTAAAACTAATTAAAATTAAGAGACTTAATTAGATGGTAGAGTCAAAATCTAATTAACACTCCCATTTAGTTTCTTGAAAATGAGAGCACAAAGAATTTCTCTGCTATATATTGCAGTCAAAATGTGTCTTATCATTAAGCTTAAGATGCCCATTATTCTAAAATGGGCATCTTGCCTAAAAAAACCTATATGTCTTCCCTGTAACCAGTGCAAAATCATTTAGATTAATTTCAATAAATTTATTAAAATACTTAGTAATTTTTTAAGATACAATATTTCACAAGAAGATAAGGAAATTTTAATAGTAGTAGTAATTAAATTGTAAAATGGGCATGAAGACAAGGAATTCATAAAAGATAATGAAGAATCTTGTGGATCAGTTATACAGTCACACTGTTTTTGAGCTGATGACAGATGACAATGAAGCTGAGAGAATTTAATTAATTTGTATGTCATGCAGAGGTCATATAAGAATCACGTTTGACTAAAATGTCTTGCATGTGTGCCACGTGTGTAGAAACATGTAGGCGAACAAGTCTTAGTTTTTTTTTTTTGTAAGCTTTATTGGCAATTTGGCATCCACTCTTCCAGTTCACAAGAAAAAACTTATGTTCACTCGCCTTCAAAGCCACTGAGGACCACTTCCATGGCCTAAGGAACACCCAAAATGGACCACTGAGCAAAGCATGAAACCCCCCTCTAGTCAACCAAGACAAAAACAAACAACCTTTTTTTACAAAATACCAGCTAGTTGACAATATGTGATGCTATGTTATGAATATCTTCCACTATTACAAAACGAAATTAGTACCATAAAATGGACCATTATTGAAGCCCCATTTGTAATAAAGTGTGAATGATGGGGTGTTTGGTACATGTTTTCAAATAACAATTTTCAGTTTTTAAATAATATTAGACATATTTTTATATACTTTTTCATCTATACGTATTTCTATACATATTTTCAAACAATAATTTTCAGTTTTTAAATGCATATACCAAACAATCCCTAAGGTTGTACTAATAAACTCGAAGAAATTTGAAGGAGAGAGAGAGAAATTTGAAGGAGAGAGAGAGAGAGAGAGAACCTGCAAGAAGTGGTGAGGTGGTGTAGAAGAATAAGAGTCTCCAGCTTAGCCAGCTCACTCCCTGGACAGGCATGCACTCCATTCCCAAACGGCATGTACGTGTTAGGTCTTGGTGGCACCTGTTGCATCACACAAACAAAAACCAAAGCCAGAATCTCTTTAAAGTCTTCTCTATCACCCAAAAAAACAATAATTCTATCTTTTTTACCATACAACAGGATTTAATATATACTTCCAAACTAGTTTATGGTACAAAATTTTTACTACCATACAAAAGTAGCTCACGTGATCTGAAACATGAAAAGATTTCAGGCACAGATGGTCTGAGTACAGGAAGATTTATATGGAAATGAAAAAGACACTTCAAGATAATCGAACAATTGACAACCTTATATTTCTGCCAAAACAAGATAGAATATAACAGTGTGTATGACCCACTTCTTGAATCTTGGTACAGATACGCTCAGAAGTTATTTTTATGGGAGGCTGGCATTTGGGTACGCTACGAAAAGCCTTACTTACTTACCTCGAATCTTGAAGGGTCAAACTTTTCGGGTTGAGGGAAGAAATCAGCACTGTGATGAATGGTTCTGAAGAGAGGCAGAACCTTCCAACCCTTCGGAATGAAGTAGCCCTCAAATTCAACATCTTCTACAGCTTCTCTGAATGTGAAAGAGAGTATACTTGCAGTTCTTAGTGTTTCTTGAATCACCTGAAATTAATTCACTTTATCATGACTCATGATGAGCTTTAACTAAGAATACAAATTAATAGCTAGAATTAATTTGCCATTAATGTTGATGGAGTGTGAAGGCAATAAGACCATCTCCAATTTCAACTTGATCTATTTCATAAATTTTAGTTCAATATTAGAGATCTAAAAATGCATTATCATGTACATTTTTAGATAAATAAATAAATTTTAAATCATAGAATATACTCCCATCATTTCACTTAAAAATGAAAAAGAGAATATAATAAAATATATCTAATAGTATTATTTTTTTGAAATTAAATAATACTATTGTTTAATATTTTAAATAATATGATATTTATACATATTTAAATATGTAATATTTAATTAGAATTATGAAATAAATCCATTTGAAAGGAAAATGACATATTTTAAGCTTATTCAAAATAAATAAATAGCGTAAGTTCCAGTTAACAGAACATTATCAGGAGCAGACGTCATATGTTGAAACCTTCTCAAAAAATAAAATAAAATAAGTGTTTTCCAATCTTCCAAGCATTTGGGTTTAATGTTATAACTATTGTTAAATTATTAAATTTATAATTTTTTAAAATTTATCAATTAAAATAAATAAATAAATAAATTACCCGGCCAGTCAATGGCATGCGCCGAGTATCATCCCACGTAAGCCCACGATTTTCTTCAAACAGTTTGCGTTGAATTCCTTCTTGTTCCTTCTGAAACATTTGATTGCCAATGCATAACATTAAAAAATAGAACAAAGATAGGCTGTTTGATAAGGTGGTATGAGCAACAGTTTTTAGTGTTTAAATAACATTACACGTATTTTTACACACTTTTTCATTTACACGTATTTTAAAAAAATACAAACAACATTACTAGAAGAACATTACTAAACAGCCAGAATTTTTCTTGTTTTGTTTTGGATATTCAAATGCTACATTATCTCTCCCTATTATTGAATTATTTATTTATTTTATCAAGACAATGACTGGGGAAAGCTTTGAAAAGAAGCAAAAATCCTCAACCAAGAATATTAAAAATATATTCAAGAAATAAAAAGACACACATATTTTAACAAAAATCTAATCTAAAAATCTATAGAGATTTGGACTAAAATTGAAGAACAAACAAATACCAATTTAGTCTAATGAAAATTTTACCGTCACGGCTTCTAGGAGATCGACATTATCGTGCAAATACTTTAGAATCCATGTTAGGACACTCGCAGTTGTATCATGAGCAGCAAAGATGACTCCTATTATATTGTCAGCAATTTGAGAATCACTAAGCTGATTATGCTTCTCGTCTTCGGCTCCCAATAATATTCCTAATAAGCCTCCACCATGTTTCCCAATCTCCCTTCTCTTTTCTATTATTCTTCTCAAATCCTCATTCAGAAGCTTCCTTGCCTTATTTAACATTAGCAAATATAAAATTATTATATAAAAACAAAACCCCATTTTAGAAATATATATAAACCTTATCTTACATTATCACAACATATGGTACAAATTATGTTCTCAAAGCAATGTAGGACTACTAGTTATTACCTTCATTGCTTTGCGAAAAGGAGTTCCCGGTAGATCTAGAGGCATGGAATTGTAGCCCTTCTCAAGGCATTGATACAAATTTTTTATTCCTTCCATTTCTAAGTCATGTTGATCACCGAGGGCCGAAATTATTGCCACATCAAAGGCGTACTGAAGAGACCAAAAAATAGGAATAAACCTAATAGAATTCTAATGTGAAAAGTCATACCAAAAAAAAAAAAAGCTAATATATATTTCTAAAACAGGAGGTGTAACAAACTGGTATACCCTCTTCATCTCTTGCAAGGTGTAAATGGTGCAATTGTTCCATGTGGGGATAAGCTTGAGAGCAATATGCTCAATCTTCGAGACTGACCCTCTTATTGCTGAGGGCAAAAAGGAAGCTTGGACCAACTTCTTGAGCCTTGAATGGTAGGCCCCTTGATGAAAGAAGAGAGCCTCTGGCCCTATCATTTTCTCTTTGCTTGGTGGATAAGTTGGCTTGAATAGATGAGCTCGACTCACTAACACAACCCTTGCAGCTTCAGGGCTTGAAACCATCACACAAGGGCATCCCAATATGTGGGTCTTAAATATATCCCCATACCTGCACAAATAGACCATAAAAAACTTTTCAGAACTTACTAGTAAAAAATACAATTTTTACTCTTTCTGGGTGTGCTTATTTTACTTAATTAGTTTCTGTATAGGAACTAGCTATGAACAAAAGGGTCAACATAGAGATGAGAATCTGGGGGGGCCCTATGTGTGATTTTGTGTACCGTTTTTGCCTGTTGGAAAAGAAGGAATTTGGGTTTTCAGTGTAGAGCTTGAGAGTCTCTCCTATGTATGGCCAACCCATTGAACCAGGGGGTAAGCGTTTGTGTCTGGGGTGGCGCCATTGGAGAAAGGGTAGGAGCAGCAACAAAGAACAGAATAGTAATGGTATAAGAATGACAAACTGAGAATGAAAAATTGCAAAGAGGGGTGATAATGAGAAAACTTGCATGGTGTTAATGAAAAAATAGAGAGGTGGCAAGAGGCCAACTTGAACAAGAAGTGCTTGTTGAAGGAAGATGTCGTGGTGGTGTGGGTGTTTTTATAGAGTGGGGAGGTTGGGGTTTGAGACAGACGTCACCATGGTTATGGTAACACCTTGCAGCTCTGGCTCTCTTTTTATTATTTATTTTTTGGACCATGACTATATCAAAAATAAGTTATTAGCAGCTTAAAAGTGATAAATTATTAATGACATTATATTATAAAAATTTATTGCAATAACTTAAAAATCACGATGAATATTTTTTTTGCATGAACTTATTATCTAAAATTTTATTATAATAATTCGCATTAACTATTGCAATAACTCTAATGTTATTGTAACAATTTTTCATTGCAATAAATTTTTTTTTTCTTGTTACTGCTATTGAAATTTAAATTGGATTTTTTAATAAAAAAATTAATAATTCAATAATTATGGATCTAGAGCTGTAAACCAATTGAGTTAGATAGCTTTTGACAATTTAAACTAGAATTCGATTATAAGAAAATTAATATACTATGGGTTTTTTTGGGAATAACTTATTTAGTTTTTTGATAAAAATTTTTTGCTGAAAATGTGTTGAAGCATTCTTGTACGTTGAAAAAAATTTGAAAATGTGAGAAAAAGTGAAGTTTTAAAAAGATATACATAAAAACTAAAAGTTTAATACTAATGCCAAACTCAACCTCAAGCTTGCTTCCTAAATTGAGCTACTAATATCAATCTTTCTATTGTGTTTGATATACCACACACTTATTACATGGATGAAATTCGACCACAATATCTAAATTCTGTGATAAATGTTACTTGTATGCACAATAGCTACTATACCTCTATGCCGTATTCATTCACCAAGTATTTGAGCTTCACGGTCCTACTTCCTAAATTAATCCAATACGCAATATACATGTTCCTTATGTCCTTCTTTGTAAAATAGTTGTTTACTGTGTGCAACTTGACTATGTACTACTCACTAAATCACGGCACATCAAGGTACAATAACTCTAACAAAAGATCCCAACTCAACTGATACTTTTTAGTGCTTCCAATGAAAACGATCAAGGTTCAAATTTGTCCTCTTCCAACTATAATTTTTTCAACTATAAAATTGAAAAAAGAGAAAGGGTACAACAACTTCATAAGAAAGGAAATTTTTGAACAAGCCATATATGGACAACAACTAGATTATCTATGTACTAACAATCAATCCCTAGCTTTTTTGTGCTACTTTGTTGGATGACTTACACATTGTATCTCTAAAATGTAAATAAGTGATGCCAAAAGTCTTTAATTTCAATTGAGATCCTAGTGTTGTTTACATATGATGTTTCAAATTTTCCACTTCCATTGTTGTAACTATTGAATTAGTAAGGGAACAAAAAGTGTTGTAATATTTTATATAAATAGGGTGTCTATGGGTCGGAGTTGTTGGGTTTGGAGGCGACACATCACCCGATTCAACCATGTTGGGCAAGAGACTTGAAGACTCTCCATCTACTAATACTTCACTTGATTTCAGTCTCCACAGTACACATTTTCTTTCGTTAAATCAACTGATGTTGTTCATCTACAATAAAACGATGATCTACACTGTTGGGTTACACGTGTGAGTGAAGTCTCACATTGAATAAAGATGAAAAGAATGGGTGGTTAATATAACATAATTGAGCACATACCTATTGGGGCTTAGGCCTTTTGGGTAAAAGTGTGTTTCTATATGTTATATTAATTACTTAAGGAAGCTCCCCAAGGTGTTTATCTCCCCGACAAGTGGTATCAGAGCCCATGGTGGTGTGCGGCAAAGGTGGTGAGGTGTTCATGGTCCCTATCCAGCATGGACAGAGAAAGCCTAAACGGCCCACACACAAAAGATCCTGGAATATTGCTAATAGTGCTAAATAATGGTGTGACGCGAGATTCCCATGGACATGGACGTGCGGAGTTTCCATGGATGTGCGTGCAGGGTTGACACGTGGTTCCCATGGATGGCGCACGAGAGACTCATGGATGACGCATTGATGAAGTGAAAAGCCCATTAGTCAAGGGGGAGTGAGTAGGACTTGTTCAAAGCTCACAGAGAGGCAGAGACTCACGTGGTGCTAAATAATGGTGTGATGCGAGATTCCCATGGACATGGACGTGTGGAGTTCCCATGGATGTGCGTGCAGGGTTGACACATGGTTCTCATAGATGGCGTACGAGAGACTCATGGATGACGCATTGATGAAGTGAAAAGCCCATTAGTCAAGGGGGAGTGAGTAGGACTTGTTCAAAGCTCACAGAGAGGCAGAGACTCACGTGGTGCTAAATAATGGTATGGTGCGAGGTTCCCATGAACATGAACGTGCGGGGTTCCCATGGATGTGTGTGCAGGGTTGACACGTGGTTCCCATGGATGACGTACGAGAGACCCATGGATGACGCGTTGATGAAGAGAAAAGTCCATTAGGCAAGGGGGAGCGAGTAAGACTTATTCATGGCCCACAGAGAAGTCTTGAAGCCCATAGAGTGGTAGAGACTCACACGTGAGGGGGAGATTGTTGGGTTACACGTGTGAGTGAAGTTCCACATTGAATAAAGATGAAAAGAATGAGTGGTTAATATAACATAATTGAGCACATACCCATTGGGGCTTAGGCCTTTTGGGTAAAAGTGTGTTTCTATGTTATATTAATTACTTAAGGAAGCTCCCCAAGGTGTTTATCTCCCCGACACTACACTAGATCTAATGGAAATCTCACCAAATCAGTTTAGATCTCATTGAATCTAACATAGATCTCACCAAATTGGTTGAGATCTTTATTAAACTTAGCAAAGATCTCGCTGGATCTACAAAATTAGAATCAAGATAGGAAGGCATATTGCGGTTAGAGTCGTTAGCTTCTCAAACAAGATACCCGCCACTCGAACCGAAATTTTCGGATCCTGTCACCGATGACTTGCCATCGACCAAATTAACACTCGGATGAGGTGAGTCAGCCCAACTAACCAAGGCCGCAACAGGCACAGCCCAATAATCGCAGTCCAGCCCACCCCATGACCAACCTATCCTATCCGTGCAACACGTGACCTTAATTTGTGGTTGTTTTTTTTTTACAATATACGTTAGGAATCGAACCTTACACGTGTTAGAATCTCAGGTGTGTAATATGCAAGTGTGTGCAGCTCCTGACTCCTGAGCACTAGGCAGGCCTGGCCGGGGCCTGGGCCCCGGCCCCCATCTATTTTTCTCAGTAGTGATAGTCCGTACTGTTCAGCACTTAAGTGGGGGCCACCATCGATGAGTTATTAGCCTGTCATTGCGGTAGAGCCTTGTATTAACCTGTCATTGAGATCTGCCTTTTTTTAATTAAGTCTTGAGTGTTCTGGGTTTGTATCCTTTTGCCAAATTTTAGGCAAAACCCCATATCAAAGTTTAAACTCACTCTCTCGTAGTTTTCTCGATATTGTTATTAGATGAAGCCATAATAGAGCTGCATGTGTACAGCGTTGGTTTGCTTTGCATTGCATTGCATTGCGTTGCGTTAAGTTTCCATCACTCTCTGTTGCGTGCACTCACTTTATTGCTCACTTTGAGTTTCCTTTCCACGTATACCCACCTTAATATAGCTTATCCAAGGAATGCCTTCACACATGCCCATACGCCATGCACTCATCATTGCCAATGATTTTGATTTTTTGTTACCATCTATATATTATGTTTAACTTATACTCTCCTACGCGAGCCTTCGACATCCATGTTGTCACAAATCTTAGTTTATATATACCATATATGAATTTATTATTAAAGAAATTCAAAGATGGGTTTAAACCTAGTAATTGAATATAAAACTTCTGTGGATAGCATGTTATTTCAATTTTCAAGGTTATAACATCAACGTCTTTATCAAAGAAAAATTGTTTAAAACTCAAAAGTCCTATCTATCACACATTTGCTGAAATTCATATATCAAATAATTTTGACAATTGTACCTATTTTCTAATAAAAATCAGTCCAAGACGGTGGGAGTTTTAGTTAACTTAAACTCTTCATTAGTATAAAAGATATGAAATTGAACAGCAATTACATGATTAAGTAGAGAAGAAGTAATAAGTATAAAACTATAACATATCTCACAGCTCAGCGTTAACAATCTTTCTATTTTCCTACGGCACTTTACTATTATATAATGCAAGTATGCAACATGATTCAAACAGTACATAGAGCAAAAATTAAACATGTGTTTGTATTATGTCGGGTCCAATACATTAAAACACTAAAGGTCAGTTTAATTGTCATGTGTCTACATCATGTCGACTTCAGTGCATTCATAGTAAACCGTCCATATATGTGTGTGAACTTAAATACTTAACGATAATAAACAATAATTATAGGATAAGAATGAATAGAAGACTGTACTTATCTTATCAATAACTGGGTGGGTAAGGTAACGGCTGGTTTAGGAGGGTATATCGCTTTTTGGTTAAATTAAATTCAAAAAAACACAACCACACACGTGTGATTTAGATTGTCAAAACTCTCCAACCAATTCACGTGGGTATGCCAGCCTGTCCCTCGACCCACAGCTTGCTTTATAAAATAAGTGCCCCCTCCCCTCCCCTCCTAGCCTTTTAACACGCAAACCTCACCATCCTAGCTAGCTCAAACTCACGTTTGTTTTGGGTCCTACTTCTATTTGAACACTATTCGCACGTGTCCACCACTTCACAGCTGTATACATACTTTGTACGCCACTCGTGCGCACGTGTAATGCATTGATAGCTCCTTTAAAAATAATACAACTTTTAAGAATACCATCGAATATCTTCTTGCTTAGAGTATTCCATCCAGAAATGTCATTCGATTCTATTTTATCATTTTAAAAAATTATTTTATCAATTATATTATACCATTTTACAATACATTCAATATCTCATTTCTTATTTATATCATATATTCATTAAAATATTAATTTCACAACTTCTTTCTCTCTCTTCCTCTCCTCTCTTTGTCTTTTTCCTTAGTTTCTCTTCAAATATATATTAAAAATCCAGCCACCACCAAGAATAAAAAAAAAAAAAAAAAAAACTAACAACCATTTTCACTCACATCACAGCAGACCCACCACGTCACTATAGCTAGCAACCACCATCATAACCACAATAGCCACCACCACGCCATCGCCATGCCAACCACCAAAACTCATTAAAAAAAACACCAAACCCACCACCAACAACAACCACCACAAGAAATAGCCACCACAAAAACCACCAAGAGAACACAAAAACCACCAAGAGAAAAAAAAAAAAAAAAAAACACAAAGAAACTGCCACTACAAGAACCACCAAGAGAAAAAAAAAAAAAAAAAAAAAAAAAAAAAAAACACACACACACACACACACACACACACACATAGAGTCAAACCTAGAAACCCACTGCCAGAGATTAGCCACCACTACTGATCTCATCGACAACAATCACAACACTGAACCCAAAAACCCACCACCGCCGATTTAGAAACCCACCACGCCGATCTCCAACTCAACCGCGCCACCACGCCGATCTTCACTGGTGGAATTGGAGAACAAATTTGGGTTCTATGTGGCAAAGACGATGGCTATTCTTTGCAATTCTTGTGGGTATTAACGACTGTTGATGATCACAATGGAGCTCCGTTGATTGTAGAGTGAATCTGGAGTCTAGACTATGGCAATGGTATGAGGGAGAGACGAAAAGATGATAGAGAAGAGGGAGAAAGAGAGGAAAGTGAGTGAGAGACAAAGAAAGACAGAGAGAGATGAGAGATGGGAAAGAAAAGCAGGAATAAAATATTAATATAATCTTTTGGCATAGTGTTATAGTACCATCATACATTTACGATGGTACTGTAACACTATGCCACAAAAATTTACAATTTTACACGCATAGCCTTCTGGTTGTTAAGAGAAATTGGGCATTAATGCTAAATATGCTTACATTTGGCATTTGCAAGCCAAACTATGAATGCTCTTAAATGTTTTATACCATGCATCAGATGCATATTTTCTCCCTTTCACACGGAGGTGGATCCCAAACGTGTGGGATCCACCTCCATATGAGAGGGAGAAAAAAATGCATCCAATGCATGGTGTATTTCTCTTTACCTTGGGGAATAGAGAGTTGTCACAATTTTGATACACCTAGTGATTATCTATTCTTTTCACATTGATCCGTTATAGTAGAGCATTCACATCAGTTTATACAAATATTTTTTGTCTATTTTGTTTTTATCTAACCATTTTTTAAAACACTTGCATCGAATTTATTCATTTTAAACTTTATTTAATTAAAATATTAATCTTTTTGGTTTTTTTTAGCTGTTTCTCTCTCTTATACACCGCAATCACCATTTACTCTATTTTTTTTTTAAAATGTAAAGGAAAAATATGAAATGTAGAACAATAATTTTTTTGTATTTTTGTACAAATATTGTAGCAAAAATACATTTTTTACAATGCATATGTAAGTTTAAATGAACTACTTTTGGGATTGATTGGTCAAAAATTGACCCTTATGCTGTGCTGCACATCCTTTTAATGCGAATGCTCTTAAAACTGTGACAAAAATTGTGTTCACAAAACTTTGAATGGATGAAAATTTAATGGGGGCGGCCGCAAGAAAATCCCAACACGTCATAACTCCGAGATGGACTTTCCAAAGGGATGGGTGACATAAGGATGGTGGTGATTGGTCCACGTACTAAATCACATAGGGAACATCGATGGGGTTTTGAATGTAATTAGGGTTACGTGGAGGAATTATGTTGGGCAGCATCCACAGGCAGAAAAAGATTGCACATGATTGCATACCATGTTGTCAATAGTAATACACACTTGGAGGAGGATGATTTTGATTGTGACACTGATTTGGGACTATCTCCTGGCCACATGAGAGATTTGATATTGTGGGAACTCTACGTATCTATATCTATATATGAATATATGATCATCGTTGGGATGCTAAAAGTACACGAAGGACATTATGGCTAATATATATGTGAATGTGATACACCACACTAGTCTATTAAATTGTGACGTGCTGCATCAGATCATAGACTAGATTACTGGTAGTAAAGTCTATTAGCCGTGTGTATTTTTGAAGAAATTTTTTCATATATTCAATATATGTTTTTATCCTCTCACATAGAAGTGAGTTTTATAACTAATAAAGTTTATTAATAAGATATGTGTTTGAAGAGAGAATTTATTATTGAGTCCACTTCATGTGAAAGTGTAGATACATTATTGGATACACATATATATCAACTCATATTTAAGACGTTAATTCGGTTTGCGATGAATATATAGATAGAATGCAAGTTTGCTTTCTAGAAGAGAAGACTACAACAACGTTATGTTCCATAAATATTTGAATGCCACATGTTGATTCTAGGTGATAGTGAGACCATTAATTAATTGATTGAATTGGTAAATTTTTACAGATATGATCTTTGAAAATGTCAAAAATTAGTGCAACACAGTTGGCTTGAAAAGGTGAGGTCAAGCAAATCGTTGAATTAATTGATGAGCATGTGCTGAGATCTCTACTAGTTTTGAATCCTTCGTTTATGACAGATATTTTTCAGGAATCAAAATTCTATCACTTCCCCTAAGGAAACGTATGAACGATATTTAGTCTATAATATATTTGTCACCTTTGACTTTTGTGGATAAACGATTTCCGTAAGGAAGAAAATAGGGTAACGAAGTCTATTCAATTCTTTGTTCAAACTTTTTTTTTTTGGAGAAAAATTCTTTGTTCAAACTTATGACATCTTCAATTGTGTTTACTTACGGCATATCACACATTTTTTCTAAACCGACAATCTCCTTTGCTAATTGCTCTACACGTTGAAAATTAAGAAAGCAAGAATTATAAGGCAATTCAGACAAGAAATCGATTGGTAGCGAATCTAGAGCTTTTCTACATAAAAAGAGTTTGAAATGTTTGTATTTCATTATCATAGCACCACAATGGGCAAAACCATTATCTTTTCCTTTTTTGGAAGACAAAACTTCTTTTGTATTTGCATCTCTTTGGCCAGCTAGCTAGTTGGCGGTGCCCCAACATAATAACATCAATTCCTGAGTAAAACAAAAACAATTATTTTTTTTTTCTTTTTTTTTTTTTTAAAGAAGTTTACTTGCGGAGAAATTATTCACTTTCATGGAAAGAACCTCCCTCTTCTCATAAGGATTTTTTTTTTTTTTTTTTTTGAGAAACTCATAAGGATGGATAGAATTTGAGTTCAATTCTATCCCTCATTTATTGTAATGGGCCAAATAATATATTTCTAATAGTGTATAAGTGCTTGTAAGGTGTTTTGTGGGGGGGGGAGGGAAGCTGGAGTTCAAGTCTTCTGAAGGGAATTTTACTGTTCCCACACAAATACACTTAGATTAAGTTAGAATAGAATTTCTATATTATATAAAAAAAATGTTTACTTAAATTATTCACTTTTAAATAATCTCCCTTCTTTGATAGGAATATGGTTTGATAGTACTAAATCATTCCTAATGGATAGAATTTGAGTTCAATTCCATCCCTCATTTATTGTAATGGGAACAAATAATACATTTTTATACGTCCTAATCTTTCATTTATATATATCAGCCCAAAAAGATCTTTTGTCTAGCCCCAAATAAAGATAGTTGGTATTTCCATATGATACTAGTAATAGAGCACATACTATGAGACTTCGACTATGTTTTCTTTGAATGAAAATATATTTCGACGGTAAAATATTTTTTGGTGAAACTATTTTTAAATGTTTGGTTATGTTCATGAAAATGCTATGAAAAGCACATTTTCTACTACTTTCTCATTTTTTCATCTCTCAAGCACATATTTAATAAAAGATGGAGAATTTTAGATTAAATAAAAAAACATGATTGGTCATATGCGATGGTGGCAGTGGAAATATTTTTTAATTTAATTTTTTTACACTATAAAAAATTCAAAAAAAAATGAAATTCATGTAATATTTATTTATTTAATTTTTTTGACCCCTTTAATTTGATAGAAATATTGGACCAGGAATTCAAAAAAAAAAAATAATAATAATAATAATAATAAAAGAGACCAAGTTAAATCCAAATGAGTATGTCCGTAGTGGGCTTGATCTAAATAAAATTGTCTAATATATGAGGAAGAGTTGTAACAATTCATGAAAAGGATGTGGCATTTCGTATGTTTTATGAAGCGGTGGATTTGTATCTATAAATAAAAGACTGCATATTGTTGTTAAGTAAACAAAACTTTTTTGGGTCTGGATTCTCAAAAAAAAAAAAAAAGATGTTGTCAAGTAACTAATTTAAGTCATGTAATAAAGAGTTGTAACTATTCATGAAAAGGATGTGGCATTTCGTATGTGTTTATGAAGTGGTGGAATTGTGTCTATAAATAAGAGACTATATATTGTTGTTAAGTAAATAAAACCTGGCCTCTGAGTCTGGATTCTCAAAAAAAAAAAATTGTTGTTAAGTAACTAATTTAAGTCAAGTAATAAAGAATAACCCACCACTCTCTCTCTCTCTCTCTCTCTCAAACTAAACCCATTCCCTTCACTTTAGGCAAACGAGTAATGAAATATATTGGAACAGAAATCTATGGACTCTCTGAAATAGGAAGAGATTGCAGCAAACCAGCTTCCTTTTAAGTTATCCCCTTATACTGTTGACAAACAACACAAGTTTTAACATACAACTCAATGTCTAACTCCATCTTAGGCCAATAGTAAGAACACTACAACAAAAGTGGGCTACGGTGACAAAATTTTTTTGTCACAATATGTCCTTATTTTGTCGCAAAAGAAATTTGGTGACAAAACCGCATTCATCACTTAAACCCCATCACCGAATGTCCTGGTGACGAAAATTTTTTGTCACTAATAAAAAATGATAGGTGGCGAAAGTTTTTCATCACCTAATTATTTACGTTACTAAACCTTATTTTCAGTGATGAAATAAATTCGTCACCAATGATTTTTTATTTGTAATTTTTTTTTATTTGACCATATAAGGTGATGAAATATTTCGTCACCGATTGTATTTATTTGTTTCAATTTCAATAGATTAGGTGACAAAATATTTCGTCACCAAATGTATTTATTTTTTTTTCAATTTCAATAGATTAGGTGACAGAGTTTTGCGTTACCGATTGTAATTTTTTTCTTTCAATATCAATAGATTAGGTGATGAATTATTTCGTCACCAATTTCTACTTATAGTCAGATATTGGTGACCAAATTCGTCACCAATTTTTTTTAATATTTTTTATTAATGTTCTTTACATTTTCTTGTCATTACATTAATCTATTACATTAACCGGTTCATTTCCAACCATATCCATAAACAAATCATCCATACAATCTAAAAAGGAAATAAAAAACCATTGAACCAAGTTGTTCACAAAGTAATTACAACCATTTATGTATAAATGATGTCTTCCATACTTTACAAAAAATGATTTGAGTTTAAGTAGCGCCACAAAAATTGTCTTTTTGCCACCAATCCCATATCTGCACAAGTATAAAGAAAAATACATCAATACCATATCTAATGGAAGAAGCAACTATTTGTACAACTAATCACAAGATTGCCCAAAGTTTAGCTAAATTTGATACATTGATATTACTATCATGGATCTAGTTTAAAAATAAAGTTTGGTACAAGTAACTGATTTAACTAATGTAACTTCACATGAGATAAAATCCTGCAAAAATTTAGCTAATATGTCACCAATCCCAAATTCATTAAATAAAATTTACATAAAATAGAAACAAACTGTACTTATCAAGTCACTTGCACAAGTGTCAATGCACTGTGAGAGTATAATTAAGGAAGAGCTACATTACACATAAAGAATGCATGACAAAGATAATGGATTGCATGCCGCCACAATGCAAAATGTCAATGAATGTTTCCCCATCTTTTGCACCTGCCTAGTGCTGTGTTGGTTATATTGATATGCTCAAAAACACAATGATAGTGTACTACTACCATGGCATAAACCAAAAATAAATTAGATAGGACCTCATGCACCCAAGTTAGAGAACAACGCTTTACAAAGATGCATTTATCAACAAAAAATGAAGAACCAAATTAGAAACTTAAAACTCTCAATAGCACGAAGGCGAATAGAGGAATTACCAACAACAACAAAAGATCCAATCCATTTAGATTGCAAACCTATATCTCTGATAAGATGTACAACAACAAAAAAAGAGCCATAACTATTAGTAAGACAATGCTAAAAATGTCCATAGAAAACCCAATAACAAACTAAACAAAATAATCATAATGTAACATCATATGAAGCCAAACTATCAAACAAAGAAGCACCATAACTCTTGCTATAAAAGATTTTTAAGTCAAAGACAATAGTTTTCATATAGGGATCTACAATTCATAAAAGCCTAGATTAACACTAACCCATATTAACAAAAGCCTTTACTTTCAGAAAATTTACAACAAATCACACCAACTACAACCATATTGCCAAGATATCCAGTCTCAACCAATGCAATTTACCTTGAAGTACATTTGCATCATCTAAGAGCACAATCATCAAGTTCCCATTATCATCAATTCATTTATTCATTCACCTCTAGCATCATGCACATGCTATATTATTACATAATGTAACTAGGCATGCTATCCAAATCACATAACAGAATGAAACAATAACTAATTATACTGCACAAATAGGACCCAAACAACTAGAATCAAATAGAGATAAAGACAAAGAAATATAGTACCTCAACAGTCCAAATAAAGGAATCAAGAGAATTTCCAAGAGTACCTAAACCATTTACAACCAAAAAATGTTTGTAAGAGCTCAAAATTTCACAAATATCCAAGACAATGAGAGGTTAGTAAACATTGCTTACTAGGTAGGAAAATAAAACACTAACTAAGGTATGTTCTAGTTAGTAGATGAGCTCCTCCCACAGTCACAAATGTCATTGAAACCCTTGCTCCTCAAAAATTGTATTATGCTAGCTTTCTGAGTATTTTGAGTCATCTCCTCGTGCCTTAGGTTTGCATCCATGAGCTCATCTATCTTCTCCTCTTGCCTTAAGTTTGCATCCTTAAGCTCATCTATCTTCTCCACCTGCCTTGAGTTTGCATCCTTGAGCTTATATATTTGACCCTCAAGTTGTTGAATATACTGAGTTGAGGAAGTTAAGGCAGGAGTCCTAAGAGATGAGGAAGGCCTCATGCCAAGTCCCTTTACATAGCTAGATCTCAGCTTAAGAACCATCATAGATATCTCATATTTGGTCAAAGGCTTTGCATCAAGAGTGTTACAATGCTCATCTTGTACTCTCAACATCTCTTGTTGTCATTTCAAATAATAGAAATCATAAATTATAATAGAAATACATCTGTTCTAGTTTTGCAAACATATATAGAATAGAAATACATATATTCTAGTTTTTCAAACTCAAGACATGTACTGATATACTTACATATGTATTTTCGCAATCAGGGTGTGCCCACTGATTTGTCTTTGAATTGAAGTAGGTATCATGGTAGACTTTTGCCAACTTAGGGATATGACCTCCATTTTTCTGTCTCTGATTAATTTGCTTTCCAATGTTAGAAGAAAAGTTAATTAATTACAACAAGTAATGTACTAAGCTCTTGAAAAATTGAAAGAACACACACCTCCTCATCTACCCTAACTGCAAGTGACTTTGCTCCACACCTATGATTGTGTTTGCCAACCATTTTGTTTCTGTTTGCAGCATTTCTTTTTTAGACTTCCTATAAAAAATAAAGACCAAGAAAATATTATAATTTTGACTTAAGTTGTATATATAGTTTACAATATATATCTACTTCACCTTCCAAACAAGTATTGATCCAACGAATTTGATATATAGATCAAATAATTTAATAGACATGAGACCATAATAAGATCTATGTAAAATATTAATCCAATGAAAATATAGGTAGATATTATCTAGGTGAAAGGTGAGAACATACTTCACTTGTAATTAAAATTTTGAAAATATTAATTACCAGCCAATCTTCGTCACTCTACATTTCATCAATTAGTTCAATTCATTTTTCTCATGTGACATTGTTTGGTGGGTGGTTTTTTTGCATACGTCCTTCCTTCATCCTTTATAAGTTTTTTTTTTTTTTTATATTTGGTGAACAACTTGTCAGAGTGGCTGCTTAATAATCCAGCACACTTTGTATTTAAAGATTTGTTTACAAGTACAGAGTCTCCTTGTAGATCAAATTGATCATGCAAAGTAAGGTATGTATAATAAAAATATTATTCCATAAATTCAATATACTTACTGACAACATCAACAATACACTATAAAATACAGCATAAAGTATAAAGCAATGTAATGAAAACAACAAAATCAAGCTCATGGACAAATACCGCTACTTTTTGAATGATCTCCTCTTTTTCATCGCTATAAACATTCTTCCAACGATAAACATTCATAGTGAACAAGTTCATACGTACTTGTACACCAATTTGGCTAGCAAGCTTGCTTGCATGTTTCCCAACAGGAGCACAAAACTCCAGAGCAATGTGGACTGGTAGCTTCCCATGTTTTTCAATAAGTCTTCATACCCCTAATTCACGCGTCGTGCCACAGGCATGTCTACTAGTTGATGCTACTAAGACAAAATATAAATTGAATCAGCAAGTGAACCAATTATAGTGTGATTACGAAATTAGATAATGGAACTTAAATATCTCACCACCTGTGCTAGATGGTGTGCCCACCAATTGTGCCTATACATTAGTAGAAATTTGGGCAAGAGAATCTCCACTGAGGTGCGTGCTCGATGATGGGCCGGTATGCTAGACTGTTAGGGTAGATTCCTCACGCTGTGAATGAGCCATCTGTATCATACAAAAGTATATATAGATATCTAAATTCATTACATGTTAAGATATAAACAAATTATTTCATCATTTTAAATATCTTCAATTGATGATTTTCATTGATCATTCCAAGCACAATATTACAAACTATCTCAGCCATCAAATCACGTATATAGTACCTCAGAATCTCTACCGAGAAGTAGGCTTGATAATAGGCCCATATGTTGGACTACTGGGGTAGATTCCTCATGCCGTAAACAAGTGCTATGCCCTAGTGCCATCTGTATCATACAATATATATATATATATATATATATATATAAATATTTAAATTCATTACAAAGATATAGACAAGTTATTTAATCACAATATTACAAAGTACAAAGTATCGTAAGCACTAAATCACATATATAGTACCTCATTATTTAAAGAACTAGATGACTCATCATCATCGTCATCTTCACCAATAAATGATACATAGTTGTTGTCATCTACCTGAACAATTACTTATCATCACCGTCATCTTCAGTAATGCATTCATTCTTTCCTTACCAAGATGTCCTGCCCACTGTGGATCATGAGTCTCTTTCAGCAACTCCTGACAGATCTTTCCACTAGGAACATACAACTTGCCACCATTTGCAAATTACCCATCCTTAAGCCAATAGCGACGCACTAGGCCTGCAGACACATCTTGCACTAATTTCTAGTAGGTAGCATCAAGCTTTGAACTCTCCTTGATCCTTTCCACAAAATCTAACTTAACTCTAGTCAAGGTAACAACATACTCATGCATTTTTTTGCTACTCAGTGCATCTACTACTTGGTTGTGTTTACCAGGTTTGAGGTCCCACACAAAATTATACTCTTGCAACAACTCTTGCCATCTTGCTTATTTAAGGGATAACTTCTTCTATGTGTTGAAGAAGGTGTTAGCAACATTATCAACTTGCACCACAAACTTAGGCCATAACAAATACATTCTCCATGCTAGCAAACACTGCACAACTACCATCATCTCTTTCTCATATACCCAACACTTTTGTTCTACTACATTCAGTTTCCTACTCTCATAGGCAATTGGATGCTTTTCTTGCACTAACACAGATTTGCAGTGAGCCATCTTGCTTCTTTTGGAACAAAACTAGAGCACCATAAGGAGCTTTGTAGGGTTGAGTATATCTTGTTTCAAGCAACTCAAACAATTGCTTCCTCATTTCAGCCAATTCTATAGGGGACATCCTTGTTCAAAGCCTTCGAACTAGGATGACCCTTACGGAATTGGCTAAAATGAGGAAGCAACTGTCTGAGTTGCCTGAAGCAGGATATATTCAGCCTTACAAAGCTCTTTATGGCGCTTCAATTTTGTTCCAAAAGAAGCAAGATGACTCGCTACGAATGTGTGTTGGCGTGCAAGAAAAGCATCCAGTTGCCTATGAGAGTAGGAAACTGAATAAGGCAGAACATAAGTGTTTGGCACATGAGAAAAAGATGATAGTGGTTGTGCATTGTTTGCTAGCATGAAGAGTATATCTGTTGGGGCCTAAGTTTGTGGTGTGGACTGATAATGTTGCTAACACCTTCTTCAACAAACAGAAGAAGTTGTCCCCTAAATAAGCAAGATGGCAAGAGTTATTGCAGGAGTATAATTTTGTGTGGAAGCACAAACCTGGTAAACACAACCAAGTGGCTAATGAATCGGTGGTGTAGTTTTGAGAATAACTCAAACTTTGTTTTTGCAATCCAAAAATTTATGCCTAATTTTTCTTGAAATTAGTTATTTTAGTGAAAAACAAAATGCATAACTAATAATCTACATCTCATAGGCTTTCCAACAGGATAGTTTTGTTTTGTTTTTTTTTTTTTTTTTTTTTTTCTCGGATAATAATTAATAGAGATATGAGATTTAAAGATCAAAGTTGGGTCAGAATTCTAAAAAATTGTCCATGATTTTCGGAGGTTGAAGATGACTCTCTAGAACCATGCCTACTTTTAGCCAATAAAGAGTTTGATTTCACCCCTTGGCATAAATGATCAAACATTTGGCCTATTTGGATTTGTAAGCTCTTGATAGACTCTAATATGATTTTTTTTTTTCAAAATTGCTAAAATATTTTGTTGAAATTAATTTATTGTTCATTAAAATTTAAATAAATGGAGAGCAGAGGTGTAGTAATTTGGATTTAGAGTGAACTTGGTTTAATTTTTAGAAGTCTAGATTAATGAAAAATGGTTTTTAGCGATAATACTCACTCTTAGTAGGAAAGGGAGAGTGGAATTTGCTCTTTGGGCCACAAATGTTAATTTTGTAAAATTTTGATAAGAGCTGCATATATTATTGCATATAACATATTTATTTTGTTAAACTTAAATAAGATATTTATGCTTACATAATTTTTATATTAATATATAATTAATTTATTTAAATAAGTATATTGAAATTGAGCAAATTCAAATTCCAGTAATTTAAATTGTCATTATTACAAATTTGGGGTTATTATACTTTAATATATACATTGAAGATTATGGAACAAAAATTTTAGTAAATAGTAATTTTTTGGAAAACTATTTGAATTAAAGTACATGTAAATTCTAATAATTTATTTATAATTAAATACATTTTTTGGACCGAAATAATTACATCAACAACATAAAAGTTCAAGAGATTTGAGTGCCTTTTTTTAACGATTTGATAATAAAAAGAAAATGTTAAAATAGATAGAGAATGGACAAAAGGGATATAGTGTGGGTTTGGATAGGAAGTCTGCGTTTCCTGCGTCTAGCGTTTCACGTTTTCTCTTTTTTTTTTTTTTTTCTTTTTTTTTTTTACCCGCAATTATTGACTTTTAGAGACAAAATTTACTGTTCTCGCACTGTGCATGCATTTAAAAATATTAAAAATGGGTCTCACGGTACTATTTACAGATTTAAAAATTATTTTGCTACAGTGTTTTCAGTTTTCAGTTTCAGTAAAAATAAGTTGTATCCAAATAGACCCAGAGTTTCTACAATATCAAAGTTTTTGTATTAAATTAGTGAAAATAAAAAGTTTAAGAAGCCTTACTACAACAACATAAAATTTCAGAGGGTCTTAGTACATTTTAACCCTATAAATATTGTCTTTTGAGATTTTCATAATGATAAATTAACCTTTAGATTATTTATACCTCATATAAGGAATGTATTGACATAATAATGACTCAAAATGCCATTAAAAATTGGCTAGATTCAATGAGAATTGTATCCTTAACTCTAACGATATACAACATTGATATGAGAGACATTTAGTTGCCTCATGCCTTTATGTGCACATGGGAGTGTTAAAAATATTGGACTAGGTGTAATCCCAATAAGTATGACCTATTGCCCCAATCCAGCTTATAAAGGCGTGTCGTGACTCTTTAACTGAAAGGGTGTGTGACTCTCTCATAAAATGTTGGATATTTGGCTATAAATAGGACGTTGTGTGCTTTTTATTCTTAAATTAAATATTTTAAAGAAATAAAGTTATAAAAAAATATTAAAAAGAAGTGCCAGTCTATAAAAATAAAATGTAAAAGAAGAAGAAGAAGAAGAAGAAGAAGAAGAGAGAATCGTCAATAATGTGTTATCTTTTCTTGACAGGCGTGAGTCCTACCATAAGACGTGTGGGAGTCTTCAGATTATAATCATGCAACTACAAAACTTTCTTGCTAATTTAGGCCCAAAAATTAAGAAACTAACCTTAATTCATTTGTGCCCATTGATTTCAATATGATAAACCACTATGGATGCAAGACCTTGTTATGTTGGAAGGAGAAGTGACTGGTAATGGTTAAAGTTCATTCTCCTTATATGGTACATGTTAGAAGAGCTGGGCTTCCCTTTGTAGGCAATGTCAAATGTTAATGAACTAGTTCCACTAGTTTCCTATATTTATTTATTTTCAAATGTTTTTCAACCATTTCACATATATTATTATATTATCTTGCTAAGAATCAACATCAAAATTAATTCACTACAAGAAAAAAAATATGTTATTATAACAAAAAAAAATTGCAATAACATCATAGTTATTGCAATAGTTGAGATGAGGTGTTGCAATAAAATCAGAGGTAATAGCTTTGTACAACAAAAAATTCTGTTGTAATAAACTCATATAGTTTTATGACAAATTTGATGCAATGATATATATGTTACAATAATCAATTTATTGCTTCGAATATCTTATAGCAATAGACTATTAACAACTAATTATTATTAATGCAATAATTTACTACTTTTAAGTTAATATTGCAACAACTAGGGGTGTGCATGGGTCGGGTTGGATCGGGTTAAGGAGATTTTTTGACCCAACCCACCATGGTGGGTTAAAAAAAATTCAACCCAACCCAACTCATCACATAAGTCCAACCCAACCCAACCTACATGGGTCAGGTTGGGTCGAGTTGAACCCATGAATTGGACAATTTTTTTTATTACTATTATTATTAAATTGAGCAGAAAAAAATATAAATATAAATATATTTAAAAAAACTCAAAGATTAGTATTAATGTAACTCCTTAATGGCAAACAACACTAATGACTAAACAACAATAGTAATTTAGTAGGGTTTGTATGAATTAATTGGCTTTTATATAGGATAGGAAGAGCTGGTTATTTAAAAAAAAATTATTAATTATATAATGTATTTTAAATATATGGGTGGGTCGGGTCGAGTTTGGGGGTTAGGAATTTTATGACCCATACCTAACTCGACTCGTTATCAAAAAACATTTTGTAACCCAACCCAACCCATCAAGCCCTAAAAATTGACCCAACCTAGAAGGTTGGGTTGGGCCGGGTCGGTTTTGGCAAGTTGGCAGGTTAGCTACACACCCACAGCAGCAACTTTTGACTTGTTGATGCAATGGAGGAAGATGGGTACCAACACACGCACTAGTAAGAACTTAAACCTAAGACCTAAGTCTTGTTGGCTTAAGACCTTGCCACTACACCACCTTGCCACGTTGGACTTAGCTTTGAAAGCTCAATAGTGCAAAACTACTAAAGCTTATTCAAATCCCCAATTTTAAAATACGACTTAATTGCTTTTAATCTACTCAACTAAGTGCAGAATAAGAGAAAACAAAACGCAATTAACCGAGACTACAACCTAATGAATGGGCATACATAATTAACAATTATTTATAAATTACAAGGAGTAAGAGAAGAGAGATGCAAACACAAGACAACATCGCGATGTGTTATCGAAGAGGAAAACCAAAGTGCTCAACGTAAAAACCTCTACGCGGCCTGCCAAGCCAAAATGATCCATTAATGAATAAAGTTGGAGTACAAGGATATCAAAAAGACCATCCAAACCTAATCTACCTAAAGTACTTGAACCCTCCAAGTTCCAACTCCTAATAGATTTCACTAAGTCATGTCTTCACTATATATCCAGATCCCACAATTAGCTCCAACTGCATTACCAAAGAATGCCTTCATCCTATACTTCCCATTGGCACCAAAACAACACACAACACTCAAATTGGGTGTGATATGTGTTTGAGCTAAGAACCTCTCAAAGGGTAGAGAGGTAGGAGTAGAGGAAAACTAAGAGAAATGTATAGAAGATTGTGGATGTGCAAACTCTAACTTTCAAATGGATTTCTAGGGTTGTCTCTTTGAAATTCTCCTTACAATTTCGTGGGTAATGTGGGCTTATATAGGGTGAGTAAAGAAATGAGGAAAGCACACAAAACAGGCTAGCAGTGCATTTTGCGGGTCATCTTGCAAGTTGGCTAAGTTGTGAGATGCCTTTTGGCACTTAACTATTCAGTTTCTAGCATGTGCTTCTCACGTGCCCTTTAGTGGGTTGTCCACTCGCGAGCCAGTCACGAGCAAGTAGAGAGTTGTTCTGTTCTTCATAGTTCTTCACCTATTTCATACACTAACCCCTTACATTGAATCCCATAAACATACAGGGAAATTATTAATGAAATACAATTAAATTTGACGCGAAATTAAAGCCAACAAAACATAAATGAAAATCACAACTTTACAATCTTCATTGGTTAAACTTTACACTAAAAAAATTTATCTTACATTGAAAAAATAAATAAAATCAAAGTTTTATAACATCATTTTCCATTTAGATATATATACAAGAAATTTTGGGACTTGTTCCAACACACAACCACAACTTTATTTTGTATTGCATGTTCTACATACCTCGCTATGTAACCTATGAGCCACTTGGTTTCCATTTCTACCCACATGTTTGAATTCCAACCATCTAATTCTAAAAGCACTCAATTCTATCTTAGTATCTTCTATGATGTTTCCACCTTAGTCATGATTGTATTGTAAGCCTGGAAAATACTTAGGTATTTCTGGAGTATAACGAATTGATACTCCCACCTCTAATATTCATGGTGGATCCTACTAAGAATTTAATGAGTGGAATCCACTATAAATGTGAGAAGAGAGAGCACCATTTACTGTGCTTTGGAAGTACTTAAAAATTACTCTGTAAGGCTTGCCATAAGAGGTCTAAGTATTGAGGTTTGAGTCATGCAACTACGATACTTAGGGCTCGTTTGACAATGTTGTTCTAGGAACGTTGTTTGTATTTTTTGGAAATACATGTGGGTGAAGAAGTCTATGAAAATACGTGTAATGTTATTTAGGGGGTGTTTCGTAGGGGTATTTTAACAACAATTTTCATTGTTTAAATAACAAAACACATATTTTCACAACACTTTTTCATCCACACGTATTTTCAAAAAACTTAGACAATGTTAATAAAACAACATTATCAAATGGGTTCTAAATATAGAAAAGTGTTGTTTAAACAACAGTAACAAACGGAACCTTAATTGCTGACTCTTTTGGGCCCATTGAAATCAAAATTACAAACCACTATGGATGCAAGGCCTCGTTACGTTGGTAGGGGCTGTGACTAGTAATGGTTAAAGTCCATACATAGGAAGGAGGAGCTGGGCTTCCCATTGGAGAGGATTCAATCCTTTACAAGAGTTTGTAGCCAATGTCAAATCTCAATAAACTGGTTCTAGTAATTTCAATATTTATTTATTTTCAATGGCTTTCAAACCATTTTAATATTTCACACATATTATTATATCCTTACGAAGGATCAACATCAAAATCAATTCCTCAAATAAAATGCACATCTGATCAAAGACATTTAGTTTCATTAATAATGAAAGCTTTCTTACATCATTTTCCATTTGGCATATATACAATAAAGTCTAGGACATGTTCCAACACACGTCCACACCTTTATTTTGTCTCACATTGTAGTGCATATCTCACCATGTAACCCATGAGCCACCTGGTTTCCATTTCTACTCTTGCACATTTTTTGTGACTCAGTGCATCTTCCACTTGATTGTCTTTACCAGGTTTGTGCTCCCACACAAAATCATACTCCTGCAACAATTCTTGCCATCTTGCTTGTTTAGGGGGACAACTTATTCTGTGCGTTGAAGAAGGTGTTAGCAACATTATCAGTTTGCACCACAAACTTAGGCCCCAACAGATACACTCTCAATGCCAACAAACAATGCACAACTGCTATCATCTCTTTCTCATGTGCCGAACACTTCTGTTCTGCCTCATTCAGTTTCCTACTCTCATAGGCAACTAGATGCTTTTCTTGCACCAACACACACATTCGCAGCGAGCCATCTTGCTTCTTTTGGAACAAAACTAGAGCACCATAAGGAGCTTTGGAGGACTAAATATATCCTATACCAAGCAACTCAAACAATTGCTTCCTCATTTAAGCCAATTCCATAGGGGACATCCTGGTTTGAAGGATCCATACAAAATGTCCCCTATGGAATTGGCCGAAGAAGAGAGAATTGTCAATAATGTGTAAGTCTATAAAAATAAAATATAAAAAATTAAAAGAAGAAGAAGAAGAGAGAATTTTCAATAATGTGTTATCTTTTCTTAATAGGCAGAAGCCTTGCCATAAGAGGTGTGTGAGTCTTCAGATTATAATCATGCAGCTACAAAACTTTGTTGCCAACTTAGGCCCAAAAATTAAAAAACTAACCTTAATTCATTTGGGCCCATCGATTTCAATATGATAAACCGCTATGGATGCAAGACCTTGTTAAGTTGGAAGGAGAAGTGATTGATAATGGTTAAAGTTCATTCTCCTTATATGGCATATGTTAGAAGGGCTGGCCTTCCCTTTGTAGGCAATGTCAAATGTTAATGAATTGGTTCTGCCAGTTTCCTATATTTATTTATTTTCAAAGGTTTTTAACCATTTCACATATATTATTATGTTATTTTGCTAAGGATTAACATCAAATTAATTCACCACAAGAAAAAAAAATGTTTATTACAAAAAAAAAAAAAAAAATTGCAATAACATCATAGTTGTTGCAATAGTTGAGATGAGGTGTTGCAATAAAATATGAGGTAATAGCTTTGAGCAACAAAAAATTCCATTGTAATAAACTCATATATTTCAATGACAAATTTGATGCAATGATATATATGTTGTTGCAATAAAAAATTTATTGCTTCAAATATCTTGTAGCAATACACTATTAACAACTAATTATTGTTAATGCAATAATTTACTACTTTTAGATTACTATTACAATAACTTTTAACTTGTTGATGCAATGGAGGAAGATGGGCACCAACACACTTACTAGCAAGAACTCAAACTTAAGACCTAAGTCTTGTTGGCTTAAGACCATGCCACCACACCACCTTGCCACGTTGGTTTTAGCTTTGAAAGTTCCATAGTGTAAAACTACTAAAGTTTATTTAGGCCCCCAATTTTAAAATATGACTTAATTGCAATCTACTCAACTAAGTGTGGAATAAGAGTAAACAAAGCGCAATTAATCGGGACTACAACCTAGCGCATGGACATACATAATTAACAATTAATTATAAAGCATAAGAAGTAAGTGAGGAGAGATGCAAACACAAGATAACACCGTGATGTGTTATCGAAGAGAAAAACTAAAGTTCTCGGCGTAAAAACCTCTCTGTGGCATTCCAAGCTGAAATAATCCACTGGTGAATAAAGTTGGAGCACAAGGATATCAAAAAAACCCTCCAAGCCTAATCTACCCAAAATACTTGAACCCTCCAAGTTTCGGCTCCCAACGGACTTCTTTGAGTTATGTCTTCACTAGTTATCTGGATTCCGCAATTAACTCCTATTGCATCCACCAAAGAATGGCTTCATCAAATGCTTCCCATAGACGCCAAAATAACTCACAACACTCAGATTGGGCGTGGTATGTGTTTGGGCTAAGAAACTCTCAAAGAGTATGAAATTAGAGAGGTAGGAGTCGAGGAAAACTAAGAGAAATGTGCAAAGGATTGTGGGTGTGCAATCTCTAACTCTTAAATGGATTTCTAGGGTTTTCTTTCTGAAATTCTACTTACAATTTTATGGATAATGTGGGCTTATATTGTGTGGGTAAAGAAATGAGGAAAGCACAAAAACAAGGTTGGCAGTGCATTTCGCAGGTCATCTTGCGAGTTGGCTAAGTCACGAGATGAGTCACGAGATGCTTTCTAGCACTTGACTCTTCAACTTCCAGTATGTGTTTCTCATGTGGCCTTTCGCTGGTTGTCCACTCGCGAGCTAATTGCGAGCAAGTTGCGATTTGCTCTAAACTTCATAGTTCTTCACCTATTTCACACACTAACCTCTTACATGGAATCCCACAAACATACAGGGAAATAATTGACGAAATACAATCAAATTTGATACAAAATTAAAGCCAACAAAGCATAAATGAAAATCACAACTTTACAATCTTCATTGGTCAAACCTTACACTTAAAAAATATATCTTACATTGAAAAAATAAATAAAATCAAAGCTTTCTTACATCATTTTCCATTCGGATATATGTACAAGAAGGTTTGGGACTTGTTCCAACACACAACCACAACTTTATTTTGTCTCGCATGTTCTACATATCTTGCTATGTAACCTGACGAGTAGTGGTCAAATAGTCTTCCATTACATGGACGATCGTAAGCACATTTAAATGAGACATAAATCCTTCATTTAAGCCGGTTTTATGCAACAATTACAAAGCCATTACAGGCGTCTATTATGAGCCGTTTCACGGCTGTTACAAATATCTTTATAAGCTATTTAATGACCATTACTAAGCCATTAATCTCTCAGCACAAGCACAACGCTAGGAGAAACCAACAAATTTTGCATTTACTCATGAGTTGGCTATATGAAGCCATAAAGTGCACAAGTAAACACATAAATGAAGCTACAATACATATTCAAGATTTCCTCAAAGAGATTAACTAATTTAAGTATCAGAGGGTCCTTGGCCGGCACCATCCCAATGTCCTTTATTATCACTTGTTTTCTCTTAACTAGAAATCCAAGTCGTCCATTAGATTGATGAGGAACATACTGTCGACACACTTTTCATGTTTTATCATAGCACATGAGCCACTTGGATTCCATTTCTACCCACATGTTTGAATTCCAACCCTCTAATTCTAAAAGCACTCAATTCTATCTTAGTATTTTCCATGACATTTCCACCTTAGTTATGATTGCATTGTAAGCCTTGCCATAAGAGGTCTAAGTATTGAGGTCTGAGTCATGCAACTACGACACTAAATTGCTAACTTCGGCCCAAAAATTCATAAGTTAACCTAAATTCATTCATTTGGGCCCATTGAATTCAAAATTACAAACCACTATGGATGCAAGGCCTCATTATGTTGGTAATGGCTATGACTTGTAATGGTTAAAGTCCATACACAGGTAGGAGGACCTAGGCTTCCCATTGGTGAGGATTCCAACCTTTACAAGAGTTTGTAGCCAAAGTAAAATGTCAATAAACTAGTTCCAGTAATTTACTATATTCATTTATTTTCAATGGCTTTTCAACCATTTTAGTATTTCACACATATTACTATATCCTTGCGAAGAATCAACATCAAAATTAATTCCTCAAATAAAATGCACATCTAATCAAAGACATTTAGTTTCATTAGTAATGAAAGCTTTCTTACATCATTTTCCATTTGGCATACATACAATAAAGTCTGGAACATGTTCCAACACTCGTCCACACCTTTATTCTGTTTCACATTGTAGTGCATATCTCACTACGTAACCCATGAGCCACCTGGTTTCCATTTCTACTCACACCTTTGCATTCTCACCATCTAAGCACTCAATTCTATTTTAGTACCTTCTATGACATTTCCACCTTAGTCATGATTGCAGTTGCCAGCTCCTCAATTTGATTTTTTTTTTCTTTATTTTGTTTAGGTGAAATAAGAAGAATAAAGTTTTTTTTTTTTTTTTTGTGAGATGGGAAGAAGAAGAATGAAGTTTGTATTGAGAGAAACCAACTAATGATTTGTAATTTGGAAAAGAAAATCATACTAATATTGTGGGCTGCAATTCCAAAAGAACCAGTCTGACACGATTCATAAACTTTAAAAACTTGTACAAAATAAGCAGAGAGAGAGAGACAAAACCAAACATAGCATTCTAGTCTAGTGGTCCATTTTCAAACACACAAGTCAAATTCCCGCGCTTTCACAGACAGAGCTTACTAGGTTGGCGCCAAAATTTTAAATTCATTCTAGTAATAATATTAATAAAGGAAGAACACACGGTCCTATCTATGTGAACCACGTGCAGTTCCACGTAGACCAAAGCTGAACTTTTCATGACACGTAGTTGTTACACAAGCTTAAGTGTCACCGCAAGGACCACACATTTCAATAACACACAGACTCAACACTAGCAACTTCCAGAATTGACCATACACTTTTACTCATTACCATCACTTCCGGCACCAATCACAAAATTCAGCATTTCAATTTAATTTAAATATATATAATCTCTTCTCTCAGTTCCCACTACCAGTACCACTTGATCAAGCTTCAAAATCACAGCTTCATTGGTGAATTTTCTTAATTTGTTCTTATTTTAGAGAGAGAACTTGTTGCTTTGGTGACATTAATGGAGGGTGAGAAAGGTGCTTATTATGATGAGGTGGGTTGTGCAACTCCGAGACGCTGTGAGTGTCAAATACCGGTGGCGTCTTTGCCACCGCCACCTCCAAAGAAGAAGCCTTTTGCTTTAGGGAAGAAGAGGGTCCCTCCTAAAAATGGGTATTTCCACCCACCTGATCTTGACCTCTTCTTTGCCATGGCTCCAGCAAGGCAGGCTTGTGCTTAATCTGGCTTTTCTTTGCCTTTTTGGTTAATGGGTTATTATTAGCTTACTAATTTAATTTACTGTACCCTAAAAGTAGCTAGCTACTGTACATTTTTATTGAGGTTGTAATTCAGATTTCAGAGTAGCTTGGTTCTGTGGTCTTCTTGTTTATATAATTAGTTACAGACTGCTTAGTGGGTTGAATCTACTTTGAATATTTTTTTTTTTGGCTGAAACTTTCTTCCATGGAGAATTTGAAAGTTGGAATTAAAACTTGCGTGGTGGTTGATTGTTCTTTCAGTTTAGGTGAGCAATGTGATGGTTTTGGTGGGTGCGGCGGTCCGAATCCGAGCCCTGTCGCCCTAATCAAATTATTAGAGTGATCACAATGAGCATGGGCGTTTAATATGGTCCTGTGTTTTTGCCTTTAGAGTGATGCGGGTGCGATAATTTGGAGCTCAATTCACAACCTGCCCACATTATGCGTTGTAAGTGGTAGAGAAGTGTCTTTACGTGGACCCATTATCACATTTCTGTCCCTCATGTCACTCTACATGGGCATGTTGTTACATAAGTTGACATCTGACCCTTAGCAATATAGGGACAACTTTCACGTGCCATATCATTATAGCAATTTTTTTTTGAGAAACAAACACACACACACACAAGGGAGAGGAAAAGGGGTTCTAACATAAAGGCACACCACAACTTCACTCAAAAGCCATGGTAACTTTTAAGGGAGGGTGGAGCAAGTTATACTACACACAACACACTCTCTTAAGTAATGTGGGACAAATACCCATTCTTTTTTTGAGAAACAAACATACACACACAAGGGAGAGGGAAAGGGGTTCTAACACAAAGGCACACCACAACTTCACTCAAAAACCATGGTAACTTTTAAGGGAGGGTGGGGCAAGTTATACTACACACAACACACTCTCTTAAGTAATGTGGGACAATTTTTATTATGCATAATTTTTATTTAGCAATTTTTATTATGCATAATTTTTTTTTTTTTTTTGGTGGGCTCGCCTGGCCTGAAAAGTGGCTATCTGTGGGGCGTGAAATATAAGCCCGAGCCCACCCTAGTGATGGCGGACTCTGTTGTCCCAAGACCAAGTCTGTGTAACATAAGTTTTGACCGAAATATAGCGGCCCAGTTGAGCGGACCAGAGTTCAACTGAGTTTTGACACTTTAACCTTTTTGTTTTCGGCCCTCAGATTTAAAATCTGTCTTCTAGATTTTAAAAGAAAAACCGGTAGGTCTCACGAATTGTGGAATACAATACAAAGTTACAGACACAACTCTTTGACTACGTACGTGGGATACAATTTATATATTTTTTTGGAAAAATAAAAATATTATATTATATTAAGACAAAAAGGGGTCCATATTCATCTTTAGAATCCAGAGAAGAGCAGAGATGTTTACGAGCCCATCTCACTTACAATGAGCTACCCAACAATCAAGGTTGTGGGCTAAATAATTAAACTGTTTGTTAACGAAACAAAAATTTCAACAGATGGCATAAAAGGAACTAGGAAAATTGATGAGTTTGAGGAGAGCTGGTTAAGAGCTTCTATGAATTGGAATGAGTCTCCTTCAGCTTCAAACACAACAAAAGAAAGTTGATGGTGAACCACCAACTTGAGTGCCAAAAGAGGAGCCTGGACTTCAATCACCAAGGGATCCATAGGAGGCAATTATTTGAGCAAAGAGAACATCACAAGTATGTGGGATACAATACAAACACAAGGCTAAAAAAAATTTAAATGCCTTTGACATTTAATTATTTTGAGAATGTGATGCTTGAAATCTCTGAATGTTAGGAAATTTAACTAAGATCACGTTTGAATTGATTATTTATCTAATAAAATTATTAATAATGTGATATATTCATGTTTAGCTTATTCCTATGATAGGACTCAATTGAATTTAATTCATTTACTCTCTTAATTTTTATAGTTCTTCGAGGGAACTAGGCCACCATGGATTCTTTGAGGAAATCAACCTCCAATAGCATTTCAAGAATAGCTATTCAATTGTATTATTCATCAATCAATATCCTCTTACAATCTGAATTGAACCTTATATTCTACTTACTAACTAACAAGCTACAACACATCTCATTCTTAACTAACTAACTAACTAAGTACAACTCTTAATGCATTAACAATTAACCAACTACTTGTAACTAACTCTGTACAAGCCTCCCCTGCCTCTCTGCCTCTCTGTATGTACAAGCCTTCCACTGCCTGCTCACAACAGCACACAGCAAAACACTTCTCTGCACCACACAAGCACCCATCATTGCACCACCTAGCCATAGCTGTATCATATAGCAATGCACCCCAATTAGAGTCCTAACATCCTATAAATTTTATAATATTTTATTTTTATTTTTTTTCTCAAAATATGCTTAAATTAATAAATACAATTTGAAAAGTATTAGTTATCATTTTTATGTGGCTTAATACAAATATATTAAAGTTGTGGATTAAGTCAAATCTCTTCAAATAAAACTATTACATGTCCGAATGTAATATACAATACAAAAATAATTATTTTAATTTTAAAAATAATTTTAACAATTAATATAATAATATATACTAAAATTTTGAATACATGAATAAGTTCTTGATAAAAAAGTTATATTTTAATTAGTAATGCAGTATTAAATTGGGGGTAAATTATAATTTCCTTGAGCAATGATAATATGTATATGTCTACATTTAAACAGAAGGTTGTGCTCTATACCTAAGGGCCTGTTTGGATTGAGAGGGGGAATGAGGAGGAGTGGAGGAGAGTAGAGTAGAATTAGCTAAAAATAAACTAATTTTTGTCTAAATCTATTCTACTCTACTCCCCTTCCTTCCCCTTAATCTAAACGGATTATAAGAAAGTATGTGGCATTAACACAATATATTAAAGTTGTGGATTAAGTCAAATCTCTTCAAATAAAACTATTACATGTCCGAATGTAATATACAATACAAAAATAATTATTTTAATTTTAAAAATAATTTTAACAATTAATATAATAATATATACTAAAATTTTGAATACATGAATAAGTTCTTGATAAAAAAGTTATATTTTAATTAGTAATGCAGTATTAAATTGGGGGTAAATTATAATTTCCTTGAGCAATGATAATATGTATATGTCTACATTTAAACAGAAGGTTGTGCTCTATACCTAAGGGCCTGTTTGGATTGAGAGGGGGAATGAGGAGGAGTGGAGGAGAGTAGAGTAGAATTAGCTAAAAATAAACTAATTTTTGTCTAAATCTATTCTACTCTACTCCCCTTCCTTCCCCTTAATCTAAACGGATTATAAGAAAGTATGTGGCATTAACACAATAGGAGGTCAATCTTAACTAATTAAGGGGGATTCTAAGTGAGAGACAATAGGAAGTTACATGATAGGAGTAATCCTATGATCCTATCTTCTCAATACTCATGCATTTAAAATAGAGATGGAGGCAGAAATCTAAATTAAAGGGGGAGCCAAAGTGTTAAAAAAAAAAAAAAAAAAAAACTGAAAATCCTAAATAAGCACCCATTAATTATTCAATCACATGGTCTACACTTAGGCTGCATTTGTTTCAGTGGTAAACTGAAATCTGAAAACATTTTACACCCTGGTCCATGTTTGGCACCACTTGAAAATAATGTCAAACTGAAAATAGAATTCAGTTTGACCGTAAAATATTATTGTCAACCCGTAAAATCATTTCTGTTCCCATTTTACCTTCAAATGCTTTCCGGAATTACTCACTCCTCACACACTCCTCTCATACACGCACCAACCTCATTTCAGCACCAACCAATGCACTAACCTCAACTCCACCCATAGTCCGACGCTAAGCTCTGGCTGCCCAGCCAAGCCAAGGCCAGCCCAGATCGTGCCACCCCTACCACCGCTCCCTTTGCCCAGATCACGCTGCCCCACTGCCTAGATTGCGCTGCCCCACCGCCTTCCTCTTTTTTCTCTCTTCTTCCTCAACTCTTCTTCTCCCTATTGCTCAACGTCGCCGATCTGGCAGCCACCTACCACCAGCCACTCCACTCCTCTCCCAAACCCACCTGATCTGGTCGTCTCCGTCCTCCATTCACTCCGATCTCTTACTCTTTCTTGCTCCTTCTCCCACGGATATATCATGTATATGTTGTGAATATGTTTTTATTTTGATTTTTGGTTATGTTAAGTGTATATTTTGAAATTTTTTGATATAAAATTTGTTTGGAAGGTAAGAAAATGGCTGAGAAAATGTGAAAATTTTGTAGGAAAATAGCATTTTCAGAATGTTACCAAACACTGGAAATCGTTTTCTGGATATTTTTCATTGCAGAACCAAACGCCGGGATTTTAATTTCCTTACGGGAATTCATTTTCTCCTGCATTCATTTTACACTCGGAATTCGATTTACATCAAACCAAACGCAGCCTTACTCTCACCTTGTCACTCACCCGCTACCCCCACACACATTGTTGCCCCCACTATTTTTATTTTATTTTGTAATAAGTTTTTGTTTAATTTCTGGGGCTGATAATCTATGGACTGTGGTTGTTTGGATTGATTTGTAATGTTATTTAAGCTGATATGTGGAGTTGTTTGGGCTAAGCCGTGGAGAGGGGTAAGTTCTATTTTCTATGGGCCCAATTTGAATTACACCTATAATATATCTATAACTAATAATAAAAAATAATCTGCAACTGGGGGAGGGGGGTAGGGCTCCTTTGGGCCCTTGTGTGACTCCATCCCTGATTTAAAATCCTTACATTTATACTTTGTCTAAGTTCAAATGGGTTTGAACATGTTTGATCATTATGTTATTAATATCTAATAAAAAAGAAAGAATATCTTTATGGCATAGATACTTCCGATTTCTCTTATCTCTTGAAAAAGCAATTAGCTGTTCAATCGTATTTCGCTCAGATGAAAAAAAAACTGCATGATCAAACACTGTTTGTGACAAAGATAATGGTTGTTGATTTAAAAAATGAATGAATGTATACATGATTAGAAAGCTAAACTACATGCAAGTGCGTCACTAACACAGACAAGTGCGAAATATATTGTTGCTACTCCTAAGTAGCCATGGACCCCTGGCCTTGGTATCTGAATTATTGTTCCTCCAATCCCCAACAAAGCTAAGTGCGTCACTATGTTTCTTCCTGTATATTTTCTACTTTAAGTACAACTTATATTGTTATAGTTTTGTCACTTATCTTTAACAATAATTCCACTTGATTCCCTTAGATTATCCCAACTAAACTGATTCCTGTGCAAAAATAATACTTAGCAAAAGCAGATTACTTTCCAATGTGTCCTGCCTTTACACATAGACCACACGTTATGCCGCCAATTAGCTGCAAATTACAATCATGATTAGCATAGTTTAGCTTGTAATTAAGCTCTATCTTAGTGCAACTTGCCCATAAGAAAATCAAAGAGAATTCCCTTTTTCTAGAAGCTGGGATTGATGCCCTTGTGATCTATTAGAATTTTCTAGAAATCTATTAATACTTAACATGTTAAAAGATTGCCCCAAATCATACATGCATGCCTAAGAAAAATGACTGAATGTGGTTTGCTTTTTGCCTATGTAGACCAAGAAGGTTCAAGAACTAACAAATTCTGTCACTAAGGGCAACAACAACAATAATTTTATACCACGGAATAGAGCGTTGATGGTGTTTTTCACGTATTGTATTTTCCTTCAGTCTCACTTTTTTTTTTTTTTGAGAAACTCTTCAGTCTCACATTGAAACTTCCTTTTTGCCTTTATTTATCTTTGTGGACTTCTTTTGGAGTTGTTAAATATAGGGTCTTGTTTGATAGATTGGGGGGTGTGGGAGGAAAGGTTATTTTGGGGATTTGCAGCGGGTATGATTATGCTATATGTTGTAACCCTAATTCCTTATATAGTGGATTGATAATTACTCCCTCCCTTGAGTGTAAGCACACCATCGAATCACATAAAATATTAGTTGATTTACTTATTGTACATGCAAGTTAGACTAACAAGCTTGTAAAGGAAAATGAGTTATGGATCTAACAGTACATTTAAGTAAAAAAGCTCAAGAACAATAAAAATGAGAACTTTAACACTTTAATGTCTAAAGAAATGTAAAGCCAAAAGAAGGGAAGTAAATAAGGCATGCAACATATGTGGAAAACCCTTTGAAAGGGACGAAAAACCACGGGTGAGTGAAGGGAAGAATGTCCCTCACCACAGTTGTCAGTATCGTACGATACGTGATATGTATCGTACGATACGTATCGTATCGTGTGTAAAAAGTTTTGTATCGTATCGGCGTATCGTAAGTACTCGTGAATTGTACGATACAATGTGCGTATCGTCTGAATCGTATCGTATCGTAAAATCGTACGTATCGTACGATACATGAACAAATGCTTTAAAATAAGATTTTTTGTTAAAATTTGTATTTTTATTTGAATCTAACAAGTTGTTAGACTTGTTTTTAACAAAAAATTATTAGTTTACTTAGTTTACCCTACTAAAATAATATATTCATAAGTTTTTTTTGCTCTCTCTTCTACAATTAGACTACATAGTACACACTTACTCTTCACTTTAATATTTACAAATTTATTTTATATACTATGAATAAAATATTAATTGACAATATAAATTTTTTATTTTTATCATTATTGTTATAAGTCCAAGAAACTAGAATGCCAAAAAAAAAAAAGTGTATAAAAATATTATTAAAATAAAAAGAACAAGAAGAGATAGTAAATGTTAATGACAAATGAGGATGAAGAAAATTTTAATGAAGAAATAAGTTTGCAAAATTATAAACAAGATGATAGCATTGACTTAGATGGTGTTGGTTAGGCAATTTGATGAATATAATAAAATAAATTATTATTTTTGGGTCATTTGTAATATATTATCACTTTTGAATTTAAGAAATTTGAATGCGTATGTTATATACATATGCTAGTTTGATTTATTTAGTTAGCTTGTTAAATATTATTACATAAGTGATGAATAAATTAGTCATTAGTTGAATATATTCAAAATTTATAATGAATATACCCTTTATATATGTATATTTATAATTTTATAAATTTTATTAAGTGTTTGTAGATCTTACGATACACGATTCGATATGATACACGATACAGAAAAATTAAAAATCGATTCACGATACGATTCATGTTTTGACAACTATGTCCCTCACTCTTTAGAGCTCTCTATTATGTGAAAGTTAAGGTTTTTACACAATGGTGATGTTCTTCCCAAAGAAAGCCTCATTTTCCCTCACTTTCCTACCTAAACTTCTATATTTTCTCTCTATCTTTCTTGTCTCTTACCCTAATTGCTCAGCAACATGTTCCTCTTATAGTACGAGGATTGTTGTTAGGTACATAAGGACAGGTGTTAAACCCTTATTCCCCCATTTCAAACCCTAATACAACTATTGTATTATAATATAGTTGGAGGAGAGAGAAGACATGCCAATGTTAGGGTTGTGGGATGGAAGGCAGCTCTGCTACAATGTGGGGAACAAGCCATAGACAAGGAAAGGGACATAAGGGAGTCCAGGAGCGATGCACGTGTCCTCAGTAGTGGTCCAACACAAGTTCAGCCAATAAAGGGTGTTCTATAGCTTCTGATTATAAGAGGTTGATATCTCCCTTTTATGCTAGTGCTGGGTGTCCATGCCAGGTGCATATTTCACTCTTCCCCAAGATGGTCACACCATTGGCACGAGCCAAAGATGCTCTCCCTCAGCCAACGTTCTCCTCCCTTTCCTCATAGCTAGCCTACATGTAGGGTTTGGATCTAGCCACGTCAGCATTCAAATTTGCCTTGGCTGGTGTAACATACACTTATAATTTTTGCTTAAACCAACTTTCACAACCTTTTTTTCCCTAGATGTGTGTAGGATACTCTAGTTTCCTTTTTTCTTCTTTTGCATTTTCTCCTTTAGGCTCTTAGCAGCCTTGGAAATTGCAAGCAACCAACTTTCTACTCTAAGATTATCTTCAAATAGGAATGAGCAAAGAAAGGTTGATTCTAAAATATAGAATTATAATTTACTATTTAAAGAAAATATGAGATTCTAACATATAAGCACACCACAAAGGCATAAACTCTACTTAAAACATTCCCTCTCTCTTTTGTGTATATGTGTGTGTGTTTGTTTCTCAAAAAGAAAAAGAAATATCAAGATTGTTAAAAATTTGGGTCATGTTCTACCTTTCTCATCCATTAAAAAAAATTCATTTACTATTTGTCATTATTATATTTCTCTTACTGTTGTTTCTAAAAAAATAAAAATATTTATGTAGGTGGACGAAAACAGACTTAGCTCTCCTAGAGCAGAGAGTTGATGTATGTCAGTCCAATACAATTAATTTGTTAGAGAGTGGATTTCCAAGGTCAACCTTGATACATTCAAATAGTTTAGCTTTTAAGTGAATGAAAAAACAACACGTAAATTACAAGAGAGAAGTAGAGTTTTAGATTAAAACTTCCTCGGGTTAGGCCAAGGAGTAACAGTTAATATGATATTCAAGTTTTGGTTACAGGTAGTGTTGCACAGAGTATATTTCTCTTTTCAAATTTTCATCCGTCCATCTGGAGGGGTTTCCTCTCTTTATATAGCTAGCTAAATTGCATCATAGCCTTCCACTTGTACAACTACTGATCTTTCTTTGGATACTTGTCCTGTCAGGGTTCTGCTAAAGGTGGTAGAAGGTGCTGTAAGTTGTGAGGGAACTGTTCAGGGGTCATTCTACCATTAATGCGACCAGCTGAGTTGGTACAGTGCATTGAATATGGAGGTGATAGGCACTTTATTTGGATATTTCCCTTCTTCTTTGCTTGCACATCTCTACCATCTTCCTCGGTATTTTGTCTTTTGGTCCAATGTGGCTTGCTCGACGCCTCTCGTGGAATGCTTGCTCTTCGGGCTCCTCTAGCAGTCGTCCTTTTTGTCCTTTATTCTCGGGCTTTCATCTATGCACTAGGTAAGGACTAATGTGGGGATGGGCCCTTCCACTTCCTCGGACTTGGCCCACGGGCTCTATTCTGTACTCAGATCTTATCCCTCCCACAATTCCTATTACATTACATTTTATATATTAAGAAATATCAAAATAGCATAGCTTTCCCATAAAAAAAAAAAGAAAAAGAAAGCATAGCTGGGCTCCTCCTTTTTATTATTATTAATTTTTTTGGTCTCCGCTATTGCAAGTATAGTAAGTAATTAAATTACTTATAATTCAACTAGTTTAAATTACTCATAAATTGAGGAGTTCAATGTAATTAAATTCATTGATAATTTATTATTATTATTTTTTAATTTTTTTTAGGGTGAAATTCATTGATAAATGATATTTTAAATTGAGTATTCTTAGGTACACTCGAAACATAGAGAATAATTCTCTCTCCTCTTACATTCATGGTGGAGTTTACTCATAATTTCATGGTGGGGTCCATCATGAATGTGAGAGGAGGGAGCATCATTTCTTCGTACTCCGGGAGCACCTAAAAATTTCCCATTTAAATTAGACTCAATAGAATTTGATCCATCATTTTTTTTTTTTTTTTTTTTATAATTGAATCACCACTTAAGATCCAAGATTTTTCTATTTTTCATCAATGCTCATTTTTTTTATTCAATTAATAATTTGATCTCTTAATTACTTGTATAACTTTTTCAATGGGGACTGATTATATATAAATTAAACTGAGGAGTTCATAATTTACGCCTGACTACTGATTTTTTTTTTGGGGGGGGGGGGGGGGGGGGAGGGGGGGGTGGTGAGAAGAGACTAGTACTATTGATTAATTTTGGGGTATTATTTCTCAAAAAAATTATATTGGAGTATCAGATTTTGATAATCATTTTGTTACAAATTCATATAGTTATATATATATGTGGTAGTATTATGTGTAATATATATGTAGAGTCAGTCATATGAATATGCGATATATAACCCCTCTAAAAAAAAATATGAATATGCAATATGACAATTTAACAACCATATTAATTTGTAATCGAATTATAAATATTCAAAAAAAAAAAATCAAATTATATTAAATTATGTAATGTTCTTTTTTTTTTTTTTTTTTTTTTTTGGGGGGGGGGGGGGGGGGGGTTAAAATGGATGATCTGCATTAATTATGTCTATTGTTAGAGTATAAAACCCATGAGGCATTACAATTTTTTTTTCAACACTCAATTGAGGAATTTATTTTTAGATGGCCTTTTATAGCCAAGTGGCACATACCCTTTGGGATGGTGGAAAGGTATGAAATTTGAATCTTCAAGTCTTTACCCCTCTTTCTTTTTTTATTTTTATTTTTTATAATTTTATAAAGGGAGAAAAAAGAAAAAGGAAAACTAAACGAGGAACTTATTGTTTATTTGACCTTCACGAGGAACCCTCGTATGAAAAAGCTTATTATGATAATGCTCTTGGATTATAGTTATTTAAAATTCCACTTACCCAAAACTTCCAACGCGACTGATCTCATGTATCCCACTGTTTGTAACTCTTTCTTCCTTTGAATGGAATAAAAAAAAAAAAAAGAAAAAGAAAAAAAGAAGTATCCCTCTGTTGTTACTAAATGAATAAATTACTCCATTTATGATAAAAAGCTTTTGATCGGCCTAAATTTAAGGCAGCATCTTTGTAGTTTGTACTATCAACCCAAAAATAAAAAATCTTCTTTGAAAAGGGGTATTTAAAGATAAGGCTGTAAACTAGTCAATTATTAAAAGTTCAAGCTTGTTCATTTAATTTTTTTTATTTTTATTTTTACGAATATGAGTCGAGCTTGAGCTCATCATCAAACAAGATTTTATATTCAAACTTGGCTTACCTTCTTATCGAGCAATCTCAAACTTGTTCATGAACTATTTGATTAACTTATTATTTTCTTTTATATTGTGAAATCATGTATAAAATGTTTTACCTCTTTACAATTCTATGAATTTTTCCTATGGATAAACTATCTATATCATCAATAACATACAAATAATAATTTAATAATTATCTTGGTGTGTGTCTTTGATGTGTATGTCTACTATTGGGTAAGGGGAAAATTATTTTGTTTAAATTTTTTAAAAGGGTTGTTTTGTTTATTTTGAGTAAAATTGATTGATTAAATTTTTTTTTTTTTTTTTTTTTTTTTGTGGCTTTGCTATAAGTTATTTTTGTTGTTGGGCTATTTTTATAGCTTGTTAATTTTGTTTTAGATTTTACATCTATAATTTTTTTAATGGCCTTTAAAAGGATTAATGATATTGTTAAAGGCAGCAAGTGTAGTTTTGTTGAACCAAATTTATAAAATTAATTATATATATATATATATATATTAATATATTTTCAAACAAAATTTGGGGGTGATTGCTCCCAAAGTCAAAAAATAGCTACATCAACCCTAAATTCAACTAATAAAGTTTCTTATAAAACATTGCTATCTTGGAAAATTATTCACTTCCAAAATATAATGATGTGGTACTCTTTTTCTCGCATGAATGATGAATGTCATAGACTCATAATGAGAGTACTACTGTTGATACGAGAAAGAATAATCACCCATATCTTTTACATATATTTTCTAAGCTAATATTTTTAGTGACATTGAGTTTAAATGAGTAGACACAAAGGTAGTTGAATATGATGCTAATGATCTGTTTGGATATTACCTATTGTTGAAAAATAAAAATTTATTGTTGAAAATTGAAAACTTATTGCTGAAAACACTGTAGTAAAATAATTTTTAAATATGTAAATAGTACCGTGGGACCCAATTTAAAGTTGATTTTGTCAGATTCCGTATTTGCGGGTCTCGTGAATAATACATGGGACCCAGGAAAAAAAATGCAGTCGCGCAAAATGTGTACCCTGCCGCTATCCAAACTCACACTAATAATGCAAAAGTCCAAGTAGAAACTGTTTTTGTACAGAAAGTTTTTGGTATCTGGCCAGCCTCTGTCAATTCTTTCCATGTGAAGTGCTTGTTTCAACCCCGAGGGCCGGCTTTGTGTATAAAATATTCCCAAACGCCAGCATTACACCACAATTTTGTCATGTTTCTTACTTTCTTTTGTAAAATGTTACTATAGTCTCTTATACATATCTATCTCTACATCTGTATCAGTGGGATAGGCCTGTATTCCTCTGGATCTTTATTCTCTTATATATACTCAGCTTATAGCGGTTAGCCACCAGACTAAATTGTTTCTCTATATATACATACCCTCTTTCTCCTTTCTCAAACCTCATATGTAATAACTTTCTCTATGTTTGATAGGTTTTGTTGATCCAAATCTCATTTTTCATTACTTATTGTATGTATCATGCATATATGAAAGTATACCCTTGTTATTTTTACTTTTTTTGTCAGGTGGGTATTGCTTGTGTAGATACATAATGATTAATTGGGGCGTGGATGTTTTGCTTTTTATAGTTGTTACTAGTCATCTAGCTAGTCATTTCTTCACTTTTACCTTATGGGGTGGTCTTTTAAGGGTTAGGGTTTGTACTTTTTCACCTGCATGGGAAGATCAACAGTCAGTATTGGCGGGTGCAGCATCATTAAGATTCACAGACTTTAAGGGCCTCATTGAGTGGGATAGCTAGCTAGCTGGTACAAGTGGTCTCTTACTGGAAAGGTTTCTTTCTCATGTGGGAATCTTGATGATGCTGCATCAGCAAGTATGTGGCTATACCTATTCTCCACTTTTGGATTTCTAAGAGACAGATTTCTCAGTTTTGATCAAGGTGATGACCTGGTGGGAGTTATAGTGTTTGTGAAAGGATTATGCTGACCACAAAGTTTGAAGGTAACAGTAATTATTTTGTTCTTTTTTCATTTTTAGCACTGAAAAGTGAAAACTTTCTTATTTGGCATTAATCATACTTTTTGTCAATTCCATGTTGCAACTCTTGTTTTTACTACTCTGGTGTTGGTACTCAGTTTTTACAATTACAAGCTAAACAGAAACAGCAATCAGAGCTGGGTTTTTTTTATAATAAATTCTTCGATTTCTTTTTTTGAGGGGGTTTTTCTGGTTAAAACGAGTCTGTGTTAATAGTTTTTCCTACGTTGGCGCTATAAAATGAATTTGATATTCTTCCTAGAATAAGCTGATCGAATAACTTAGGTTCTTACAATGGAAAACTCAAAATTCTCCTTTTTCTGTAATAAAATTATATATTTTTGAGGTAAATTTTGTAGTTCTTTTGCTTGTCTGATATTCGGATGCTTTTTTCTCCATGTTTTGTTTTGAAAAGACTTAGGCCTTCCTACGAGGATGATACAAACAGAGTTAGAAGCCTTAATTACTACTAGGATGAAGCAGTTCATATTATGTCTTGCTATATCTTCCTCTCTTTTTTTCTCATCATTTTGGAGGAGTAAAGGAGATAGAGATTTCTCTTACTCAAGAGGCCTTTAACTGTCTTACTATAATCTATTAATGCAACGTATATAGACTACCTAAAGAAAATCATATAAATAGTTTTGAATCAATTTAGTTTGTAATTAACATAATCGAGTCCTTCTAAAATGATTTTTGGTGCAATGGAGAATATATGTATGGAAGTAGATCAATAATTGAGGATGGCTTGCAAAAATAGATAATGAACTAGTGAAGGATGACGTTAGAGAATAGTTGGGTAAAGTTCCAACAACTTAAGCTCAATAGATTGTCGTATCTCAATAAGTAGAATTTATTATTTTTTAAACCTCACTTGATATATCAAATGTACCCAAAATCAAATAAAAAAATAAAAAAAATCATAACTTTGAAAGAAGTTTAATCATATTTTATTAGATTTTATAAATGGTCACCACTTATTATATCCATTATGGATAACTCTCAAGATAATGATAAGCAGAATATTTTGTGTAGTATATTGTATTTAGATGTTGATTTTTGTTGATGAAATTCTCTTCATATGTTGTATTACTAGATAAGCAAATATACAAAAGCAATTCTTAATTATTTGAACAATACAAAGATCAGTTGGTCATTTTTCTAAAATTTCTTCGTTTAGAATCACTTTATGATATTAGAGCCATCATGGCCTTACTTGCACATTTTTATCTACCTCAACAAAGTATCATTACCCATAAACCCTTAACCTATTATCAAAAAAATAAATCCTTAACCTAAGGAAGACGCAAATCATATGGGTTTAATTGAAAGTTGGAGCTTGAAGATATGCTTGACTTTCTTTATGGAAGATTTCTAATGCCCAAAAGACTTGTGACTACCTTAGGGTGTGTTTGGATACTGCTTATTTTGTTGAAATTGAAAAATTACTGCTGAAAGCACTGTAAATAAAGGTAAAAGTTAATTGAAATAGTATATTGGGTCCATAAATAGTAGCAAAAATAAGCTGAATAGTGAAATAATTTTTATTTTTCATCTTAACCCAAGCACACACTTAATCTGATAAAGCTGCATATGAGAAACATTTTGTTGATAATAATGACTTTGCATTATGGACAAGGTAAAATCGCCTGCCCCACGGTTGGATTGCCGGTATCATATCAAAAGAAGTACTTGAGCTATTTGGTGGACTAAACACTATCAGCCAAAGGAAAAAAACTTTATAACAGCTCACTCAATCACAGACAGATAGAATGATGTTTGGTGCATGTCCTAAATCTGCAGCTTCACCACATATGGCTACATACAATGGTAAGCTAGAATCTAGCTTTCCTTATTCTTGCTTTGATAAAATAATGGTGGGAAATGGTGAAATCTTAGACATTACACATATTTGGGGATGTAAATTTAAAAGTATAGGAACTAATTAAAGAGTCAAAACTCAAAGATGTTCTTGTGGTTTCGATAATTTAGAAGAATTTATTATCAATTAGTCACTTTACATGTCAATTCCCATATAATATTGAATTCTCAAATGGTGTTGTGATAAAGAACAAGGTAACAAAGAAAGTGATTAATTTCCTCAAGCAATAGATCTCAAGGCTTGATTGAACTGAACTGAACTCACAACATGGTGAAGCATTTTACTCTAATAGATAACAAATGGTGAGTGATGAAGTTTGGCATCAACACCTTGAACATCCCAGTTACAGATTAGCTAGTATGAAGAATAAATTGATTTTCAGCCAAAAAAAATTGTGGAAGTATCTTTAGTTGTTGTCACATTGCTAAATATTAATGTAGGTTTCCTTTCTTATCACTCCAGATTATTTAGACCCCAATCCAAAAGTTAAGAGTCTAGCCAACACTCTCATTCCTTATTCAAATTCCAAGTCTTCATCCTTCATGCCCTCAAATGATAGTCGACTTCCTCATTCCACATTTAACCTAGCCGAGTTTTTCACTCCACCTCTCTTGCAACCATTTCAAAGTCCCCTCACCTCAGATAACTGATGCACTAGTTCCTGATCCAACGACTATTCTCCACCATTTACTCAATCAAAGGTTGGAAATACCAAACTCAAGTATGTACCAAGCTTCCTTGGCTGTTTCTACACAAGAACTCATGCACTAGTTCCTGATCCAACGACTATTCTCCACCATTTACTCAATCAAAGGTTGGAAATACCAAACTCAAGTATGTACCATGCTTCCTTGGCTGTTTCTACACAAGAAATCCTGCGAAATTCATCTAAGGATATCCTTATCCATTCAGCCATGGGCTGATCCGGCTTCTTCCAACCTTTCTCAGCAGACATCCAAATATGGACATCAATTGATTTGAGGAATGCACACACACGAACCTTCTAATATGCATAATTGTTACTGTCAAAGTGTGGAGGAACATTAAGTGATTGAGAACACTCAATGACAACTGGGGTCACGAATCAAACTTAGGAAATAAATCCACAAAATTAGTATACCAAGCTTTGATACCAATTAAGAACAATCAAATCTAAGTTAATATTTAGATCCCAAATTTTAAATTACAACTAAGATATTTTAGGCTAATCTAGCGATTAAGACCAAATTAAGGTGATTAACAAATTAAACTTAGGAGGGATGATATGCTAAGCATGGATAAGTAAATAAAATGTAGAATCCACATAATTAAATCAAAAGCACAATAACACAATCAAAACACATGTGTTATCAAAGAAGAAAACTTGAGAACCAAGCAAAAAAAACCTCTCTATGACCATACCCTGGAACAATCCACAAGAATAGATAGTTAGTTGCTGTACATAATAATCACAAAATTCTCTAAGTCTAGTGGTATCTCTGTACTCAAGCCCTCCAAATTCATACTCATAACCAACTTCACAAGTCCTTTCTTTACTCTAGCAAATGAATCCATAATTGAGATCCAATTGCATCTTCAACCCACCATGATTGAATTTGGGTTGATCCAATGATTTCCTAATTAAACACCAATCAACTCTCACAACTTGGAAGGTAGTGAAGGAAGTGATGTTATTAATCTCCTTTCATTGTATGTGGCTGTGCAGAGAGAGAGAAGGTAGAGAGAAATAGGGTTTTCATATAGGGTTTATTTTAGCTCTCTAGACTCTAACTCTTTGAAATTACAAAATTTGTGGGAAATGAAGCTTAAATAGATGGGTAAGGGGTTGGCACTATAGAGAAGTTTGTAACTACTTTCTCTTAGACTCTGAAAGTTTCTCTCAAGCCAATGTCTTCAGTGTCTAGTGAAACACTCGAGTAATTTCTCTTAGGGTATTTATAGCCACGTTTTTTGTAAACACGGTTAAAAAAAAGCCCCTATAGCTAGCATTTTTTTGTAGAATTCAAAAACCAATTTAGGCTGACACCACACTTTCACTTGAACGAAATCCTTCAACTTGCAATTTTGAATTCCAGCTTCCTTTCACCATTGTTAAATCAATACAATATTAAATCTCCTCCCCCCCCCCCCCCCCCCCCCCCCCACACAATATTACAACACTAAAAAGATAAAAAGTTACAATCAATTTGTCATAGAGTTTGCCAACCATCTCTCTCTCTCTCTCTCACTCATATATATATAGTAGTTGATTTTCATAATATTTATATATTCCATGACACCAAGATTAGGGTTTATGATCTTCTAGCCTTATTGTTGTGGATTTATTAACTGAAAAACAACAGTTTTACATAATTAATGAACCTAACCAAACTTTCTTTTTTTGGTTTTCCAAGGTGTCCCCAGGTTTTTATCCCAGGACTAATCCTTAGAGGTATTGTCAGGCGCCAAGGCAAGGACCTCTCCCAAGAAAGTTTACTGCATCCACAAGGGCCCGAAATCGAGACCACTTGCTTAAGCAACTAGAGCCCCTTCCACTCAGGCCAACCTTCATTGGTAACCTAACCAAACTTTCGCCTAATATATGGATTGTCCTTTTGTTTATCATTATTTCCTTTAGGGTACTATATAACTTCACTCATTTGCCTATTTGAGATAATCTAATATCCAAACTTAAATTGGTTTCTAGTACATGACCTTACCATAATGAAAGGCCACACACTGAATGACCTATTGTGATTAAACCAATTAATTAAGTAGCCAAGTTATTAATTAATCAATTTTTCATGCAAACGCATGGAAGCACAAACAAATCACCAATAAACTAATTAAGCAGGGAAAATTAAATAACACGGTGATTTGTTTACGAATGGGGAAAATCCTAACGGCAAAAACCCCACCGGGTGATTTTCAAGTCACCACTCCCGAAACTCCATTATTATTAAATCAAGCGGTTACAAGTAAAGGAATCCCAAGTACCTTACCAACCTACAGTTGAACCCTTACCTCAATACCCAATTGGACTTGATCTGTAGTAATAGTTCCCACCTTTGATGCACGGCTCCCAAGTACGTGACTAACCAATGCGCGGATCCCAGTACGCTACTTCAAACACCAACTTAGAAGGAGAGGTTGGCTGCAAAGTTCTTCAGTTCATCCTACACGATGAAGATCAGGAAGATGCTTGGTCACAAAACCCTTTGGTGCAAATACACAGCAACTTCTTCAGAGAAGATGAACTAGGTCAACAACTTCGTCTTTGATCACAATTTGCTTGAACAGAGATTGCTCAATGCTTTTGCAACTTGTGTACAATTTGACGGCTCTTAAAACAATCCTTTTATCTGTTTAGGGTTAGAAGAAAAGAAGGCCCAAAAGCATATTCACAGATCTCAAGAAATCAGATTAGAAAATCTGACTTTATAATTCTCAACAGATAGCAAGTGTCGAGGAGCTATCGAGCAGGTGTCGAGTTTTAATGAATTTGCACTTCAGCTTGTTTTTCTTGGACAGACTTGATGACTTCAACACTTGATCTTGAAACCTTATTTCTTGAAGTATTAAAAACACTTAGAACTACCAAATTACAAGTAGATCAGTGCGTTTTGTCAAAAGATTAGCCAATTTACATAAATAAGTGACATATGTTCAAATAAGTGAAAACACATATGTCCTAACACATAAGAATTTGGTAGATAATAGACCATGGTTTTAAGGTTATTGTATTTGATTAAAAGTCTGGTAGTTTAATCGACAGTTTTCTAATATTTAAGGTTCAAATCTTCCACCCCAACTATTAATGTATCAAATAAAAAAAGTTTATTGTATAAGGGAGTATATATTGTAACTCTAAACCATTTAAGTTGAAATACGTAAATCCTTTATATTCTTCTTGATTTGGTACTTCTCTTTATTTCTTCTTGAATATTTTCAGGAGGTAAGGGAGGAAGGGTAATCGGGTAAGGTTTATGGAATGCTATGTGCAATGAGAATGGTGGAAGCGCTCTCTACAGAACCAAATTTTGTCATGATGCCATTGTCTTCGCTATTGATATAACAACACACGGTGTGTACGTAATACTGATTCACCTCAGCTTTACGCGATGCTAATACTGCTAACACTCAGACAGGTAATGAAATTAGATGCAATGATTGTACAAGTTTCACTTTGGCAAAATTCAAAAGAAAAATGATGAACGGTGACCAAGATATGAAAATGGTTTTTATGTTGTGGTTTACCCTCCTGATTAGTGATTACTAGATAACGGAGACTATCCAGGCAGAATGAAGCTTAATATATATTATGATAGTTTAAAGTACTACCAAGTGCAGCAATGCCTCTGTGATGTCACTGCGCAACATGGTTGTTGATTCCAATGTATTCTATTGCAAGAATTTATCAATATTCACTTGAGAAAAATTGTCATTTAATTAAGAAAGGAAAATGTTTGGTAAACATCCCTTAACATACATAGTACACCAGCTCTCAAAAAATAAGGAAAATTGTGACTTGAAGTCATAATTTTCTTTATTTTTAAAAAGTATGTACTATGTGCGCAAGTATGTGTAATAGACATTTCTCTTAAAAAAAGTGTGTTTCGTTTTTATCTTCAAGAAGATGATTTCTTTTTCATCTATAATGTGTGTTTCTTTTACATTCTTGTTTCTTTTATTTTCTTTTTTGAAAATTTAGCTTCAATGAAAAGGCAAATAATTTAATTGATAATTCTATTTATGTCAAACTATCTTTTTGGCAAGTATGCATGTCAAATTATCATTCCTCCTTTTGTTATATATGGTGGCTCATTTTATAAATTAGAATGTAATATTGATCTTTAGTATAAAAGGAGCAAGTGGAGTGCATGTAGAAATGATATATAGGCTTCCAATTATACATACCTAGGGTCCAACTTGTGATCTTATGAATGGGACATGCTAATATGGAGCCTACTAATAATTGGAATTGAAGATCTACCAAGTCGATCCCATCGTTTAATAATTAGGAATTTTTTTTTATGCATTTTGTTATTCTCTATTTAGCACAATTCCCAATTTTGTAAAACAACTTTGGGATTGGTAATGCATTTTTATTTTTTAGTTTTACAACTAGTGTTGACTTTAATCATGCTTGGTGCTAACTCCTAGCAATTCTAGATGTTTACTCCTAAGTTTTATCCCTTATTTCTCCGTTGGCTATTTTTCATTCACATTATTTTGGTTGTCTTGCGTCAAGAGTATGAGTGGTATATTGGGAATTCCAATGTACCAGGTTATGGGGTTTTGATCAAGTATGTACATGTTGCAAAGTTTGTAACATGTACATACTGTGTTAGAAAAAATTTCCATCCCTCGTGGGGATATGTAGGTAAGACTGTGTGTTGATTTTCCCCTAACTTCCATCATAAGCTAGGAGTTGTGTCAGTGGGAAAAAGTAAAAAACCATCAAGTTCAGAATTCAGGAATTGCCAGAAAAGAATGAGGTAAAAGTTTTTTCTACTGTTGTATAGATTTTGTTAAGAATACTTTGAAGAACGCAGATAGGAATTAATGTGAAATGATCACTCTGTTCCAAATACCGAGTCTTATTTTGCATTTTTGGTAATTTCACCTATAATTTTTTTCCTTTTCAAATAAGTTATTTAATTTTATGATTTAAATTGATTTAATCAGACAAGCATCATAGTTTCTGGCCTTTTTAAGTCTAATAGTCTACCACTTTTCAGATAAGTTAGTCTAGCGGATGGAAATACCAAGAAAAACTAATCAGTTGAAATATAAGACTCTTGGCACCACTAGTTTCTTGGTTCTTCTTAATTTTGTTTTTCCCATTTTCCTCTCTTTAAATGGAAGATTCTTCAGTAAAAAAAAAAATGGAAATTTTTTTATTTCTTCATCACGTCTATTGTCTATTTCACTCTTAATGGATCTTATTTGGGCCCAAAATTATATCAAAACAATGGACCCAACCCTTAAAAAGTATTATCTGTGGATCCGGGTCCATCAGCTGACTGTGCTAAAGCCCTTTTTTATGTGGGGAAAGAGAGCAGGAAGCTGAAAATTTAAACCATGGACAACATGACCAAAAGGTTCCCCAGTTTGAAAAACAAAATCATTTATTATGACTTGTGGTCGTATATTAATTATACACCAATATAGAGTCCAAATTTAAACGTCATTCTGACAGTATTGTCTATGATAAACAATAATTTTTTCCATATGGACCTAAGTCATCCAATAATGTGAACTGTGAAGACTGATTCTTCTTTGTCTGATTTTTTTTTTTTTTATAAATAATTGAAAGAGAATTTTGAAGTAAAAAGTTAATAAAATGGACCATATATAGGACCAAATTATAGTAAGCATATATAGAGCAAAGTTTGACCTGTTTGGATTGAGTGTAGAAAAAGGTCCACGTTTATAAGGTGCACCTCTCCCACCTCCATCTACCTGACCGCCCCTGTACAGCTCACATGTTAGCATGTGGGCAATCCAAGTGCTTCTCTCAAAGCCCACATGACTAAGCTAAGCAAAACATGTTAACCTTTTCCACCACCAAAAAAAGAAAAGAAAAATGAAAAAGAGTTTAAGAAAAGTTAGATGATGTATTATATTTAATATTCTGACCATAACATTACATGTGACATTATTTTGACCCAATTCAGGATTTCTTTGACCAATCAAATTCAAGATTCATTTTTCATTTTAAAAAATGAATCATATCAAATACTGAGAAATTTTATAGCCACTTTTTTTTTTTTAATTGAAAAATAGGAATATCAATTACTGATATAAATTGGTATATAAAAAAAAAAAAAAAATACTGATATAAACATATTAGTTCATTGGACACTCTCTGAACCGGCCCAAACCTACTACATCCCTTACATAATATTGATAAACAAAAGAAGGGTTTTATTACTCTGGTGCTTTGCTCTCTACCCATCCTATCCAAAATGTTAATACATCCATTTGCTTCATGATAAATGTGACGAGGATGCACCTTTCAATCCCTATCTAAAAGGAGTCCAAATCTTCTGTCCCACTTTTCCTGCTCCACTCTATACTCTACCAATAAAAACTTGCCACATATTCTCAATCCATCCAACCACCATCACTCCACTACCAAATAAAACCAACAAATCTGAAACCCATGTAGGCCAAACGTGTTAGGTGCAATCATTCAGAGCTTGTATATAAAGGGGTTAGAGAATAACCCCTTCAAGACTCTAGACTTTCAAAACAAACCAAAAGCGCTCTCTCTTTCTCTTTGTGTGTTACAGTTTTGGCATTTTGCTATGGATTCTGATACATGCCTTGGATTCAAATGAAGAATCACTGATATTGGAGACAAACAATAGATTTGACAAACAACAAAGATAGAGAGATTTAAAATATTTGGATTTAAGAAAGACATAATCTTGCTTTGAATGATTGTGATTCTAGATCTGTTGGTGTTTTAGCTGGAGTGACGGTGGTTGGTGAGGGGCAGTGACAGCTTGGATGTCCGGCGTGGTGTAGATTGGGTGATGGTGGTTTATGTGACTAGAGAATCCAAGGGCAATGGCTGACGATGCTGGCATGTTTGGTGGTGGTGAAGGGCGGTGGTTGTGGTAGGAGGTGTTTGGGTTTTGTTTTATTTTATTTTATTTGGTAGTTAAAATAAAAATAATAAGTCAATAATAGTAGTATTTAATTAATTAGGTGAACATATAGTAAGTTTTTATTGGTAGAGCATAGAGTGGATCAGAAAAATTGGGACTGAAGATTTGGACTCGTCCAAAAGGTCTCTGCAATCCAACACAAGAGTAGACAAAACAAAATCAAGGCAAATGAAGCTATGGTCGGTATGGTGCCACTAGAAAGGATTTTCAATCAAGCCTATTAACTGTCGCAAGAGTTCCAGCAAGCCTGTTTGACCCCTCCAAAACCTGTTTGCCCCATTAGGCCTACTTGGAGACCTTCTAATCCTGGTGAATTGAAAACGAATTTTGATGGGGCCATTTTTGTAGGCTCTTATGAAGCAAGTATAGGGTTGGTTGTTTGAAACTCTTAAGGAGAAATCAGGGTGGCTTTGTTCGATAAAATTCTCATGCCATCTTCTATACTACTATTTATGGGGCTTCTCCTGTTTAGGACTTTATTTTTTATTCCAAAATTTTCCTACAACCTACATTTAAGTAAGGGCTAAACTTGAGGATAATACTGTAAAAATATATCTCTAACTTTCACCTAAAACATTTTCTACAAAATAGAATCACTCTCTTACTAATCCATTTCTTCAAAACAACTATACGTTTACTTTAAAAAAAAAAAAAAAAAAAAACAAGTTAAAAAAAAAAAGTTAAACAACCCCATGTTGCTATTGTTTTTTTTTTTTTTTTTTTTTTTTTTTTTTTTTTTTTTTTTTCCTTTAAAAAAAAAAAAATCATCCTCATGTTTATCTTCCTATCAAATTAAAAAAAAAAAAAAAAATCCTCAAGTTTATCCCCAAAAAAAAAAAGCTAAATAGATATATACACATTTGATTACAATTTAAACTACCTTAAACTTCTTTTAAAAAAAACTAATTGCTCTTAACTTATTATACTTATCTTTATATATTAAGAGGATTCGAAAAGTTAGTTATCACTTTCGTGAATTATCAAAATAACCCAATTTAATTAGATAGTCTAACTCTTAAAAAATAAAAATTAAGGATAAAACTGTAATTGAACCAAAGAAAAAAAAAAAAAAAACCTGCAATTTCCTCTCAATAACTTCCCACTAAATGACTACTTTCCTAATAGCCTAGTAACAGTGGTTACCAACAAGCTTCTCCTAAACTCAAGCACCATTTTTTGTGCTCTCAAAAATTTAATAAAAAGATATATGTGCACGTAAATTTTTATTTTTCCATTTTAATTCCAACTTTTGATTTAACTCTTACCTAGTTAAAGTTTTTAGTTCCAGTTTGAATTCCAACATCTAAAAGGTTTTAGTTCTAGTTAAAGTTCTTTTTATTAAAAAAATAATAATAATAAAGAAAAAGATTAACAATTATATATAGTTTTAAACCTTTTCCCCCCTCTCATGTTAGTGTCTCTCTCTCACTCTCAAAGACAATTCTTTATCTATATCCCTTAAAATTAGGTACTTCCACTTCTCTTTATTACTTCTGAATGGAAAATCAGTTGCCAAAATCAAACATAAATAAATGTCTCTCTTCCTTCTATTTAATCTTTAAAAAAAAAAAAACCCTCTCTTTCTCTCTCAGAGGAAGGAGTAGCCCTTCCTACAAGGTAATTTTGTTTCTCTCTTTATTGTTTTATTGCCCATATAATTTTGATTGTTGTATAAGATTTTGATTTATTTGTTATGGAAACTGCAAGAAAAGAATTTAAATAATAAACACTGTATAATAACTATTTGTAGAGTTATAGGAGCAATTTCAGTTATTGTATATGCGCTTTTATGGTGCCAAAAGAAAGAAACTAAGTACCAAATGAGATCAAAGTCAGAGAATAAAAAAGGTTCAAGAGATGGCATCATTTTCTTACCCAATTTGTTTTTTTCTTTTTCTTTTTCTTTTCCCCCCTTTTTTCCTTTTAATTCTCTTTAAAAGTTATTATTTTTTGTATATGAGTGAGTTACACGTGTTAATAGATTCTTTTTTTGCATTATTTTTGTAATTTTGTAACAGTGAACTATATAATATCGGGTTTTTTTTTATTGCAATTGGTTTGTCCATGATGATAAGTCCTATAATTTAAGGACATGGAAATAGGGAATATCAAGAAGCATAAAATTCCTGTGAAAAATGAGGTCATGAGTCAATGCTTAGTATTTGTAGAAAAATTTGCACCCAAGAAAAAGAAATAGCTAGTGCGTGTGATGAGGCTAGTTAGTGCTTAAGCTTGAGACTTTGGTTGCTAGAAGAGCTGTTCTTTTCATCCACGAGCTTGGCTTTCACAATTCCAGTTTCAAGGGTGATTCAAAAATATTGATCAACACTCTCTGTCACAACAAGTTGCTACACTCTTCGTTTGGTCACCTTGTTTAAGAGACTTTGTCTTTGTCTTATGCTAACTCTTTACTAAGTTTCTCTTATATATTTTTTGACAAGACAATATTTTATTAATTTCATGCTTTAGCCAAAAGAGTTAGGATTTCTTTTCTTGTATTTGTTTGGATGGGGTATGTTCCATCAGACCTCCATGATTATAATGTTATAAATCTTTTCGCTATGAAATAAAAAGCAGATGTGTCTTTCTTCTAAAAAAAAAAAAAAAAAAAAATCGTACCTTGAGTTGTTAGTTAAAAAATAACTAAGAAGAATCTGATTCTAAAATTATATTTCAGTGTCCTACTTCCCAAGCCATATTGAGCCCTTGTCTTACTACCCATAATTTAGCTGTATTATTAAGGCTAGTTTATTGAGAATCGATTGATCCACTTGCCTTCACAGTTTCTGTGTGAAGGTAATCGAAGCGAAGATGATAAATAAACGAATTTTGAATATGATTCTAAGCCATTGAAAGTTGTCACATGGAAGCGAAGATAATTGATAAAGGATTTTTTTTTTTTTTTGAGATGAGGTAATTTTTAAAGGAATTTTGAATCTTCTTTAACCGAACAAGTTCTATTGTCATTAGGCCATCTTAATGTACCATGTCTAGTACGTACCATGAACAGGAAACAGGATATATACCTTTGATAATATTTTGAATTATAATGTATCCCAAGTCCCAATCATTTCTAGTCCAGATAAAGAGACCGTCCTGTACTTGCTCTAAACGAAGATAATGGTCCCGATCGATATGAGTTGTTGGAGAGCCCCACAAGTTAGCCACTGGTCGAGCCATAGATTTATTTTGGAGCCATGCCCTAGTTTCCATCTTAGACCCTTTTTGAAATAGGAGCATCCTAACTACTAGAATAGATTTCAAAATGTGAGACCCTGGCTGCAAGATTTCGAGGACACTCTAGGAGTACTTGGATTTCAAAATCTTAGCCCAAAAAGTGTGTTAGGGTTAGGTTTATAATCAAAGCCATGTTATTATGTGGGGTTTACTTGAAACCTAAGGCTCCACATGCTCTGGTGAGTAGTTATGAGAGGTCTATTGGTGAGAATTGGAGTTCCTAGCTAGATAAGACCCTAGCCATGGATAAAGTACTGTAAGTTGGTTTTTCCTTTTCACATTTCAACTCAAAAATTTTCCCATAAATAAGTTTGGACCCAATGCTTTGGATTTTTACCTACTTAATATTTAGGTGATATTACCAAAACTTAGAAAAGAATTTACCGAAAGTCTTACATTTTAATGACAATTAATAGTAATTGATGAATAATGGTGTTGAAAATATTCTACTTTTTTTTGGGGTTATTAATAAGTAAGGATGTTTATTACTTTACATACCGGCTAAGTTAAAATAAATTGGGAATTTGGGATCTACACAAGCCACCATATATAGAATGACTTTTAAACAATCTTCATATCAATATATAGGAAAATAGAACATTTAAATCAAGAAATCCGTACATCTCAATAGGAGTTTAAACTCTTTGTGACTACGATCTCATATGCTTAATTAATTATATCATTTAAATTATTCGATGTGATCATGTTGAAAATTCTAGACAAGTTATACTTCGTAATAAGCTCTAATTTTATCTTGTGCAATTGTGAAGGGTCTTGTAAAAGAATTATTAATTAATGTGCTTTTGAATTTTTTTTTGGTAAATTGTGCTTTTGAATTTTGATTCTTTATTTGTTTATTCTTTTTGAATACTTGAAAACAATTAAAAATTACTGCTGCTAAATTATTTATTGATTCTTACTCAGTGAGAGTCAAATATTCTTTTAACGATCGGTGGTTCAACTATTCTGTTTTGGTCACATGGAGATGGTGATTTCTCTAAATTTGTTGTTAATGTTCACATTTTACAAACAACGACTTAGATACTTGTATGTATATGTACTTGTTTTTCTTTTGGAGGGCAGTATCTACATGTGCATATGTTTGTATTAAACTAATTTTGACCAGTCAAATGATTTAAAAATTACACCTCTTTTTTATTATTATTATTATTATTTTTTTTAAGTTGAAGCTGAATCTCAATTTAATATATTTGAAATTTCATGCAGTCTGACCGCTGATCCAAATGGTCGCATGTGCATGTGTATCTAAACCTCCAACATATAGTATTTACCCACATAATTGTTTTTCACACTATAGGGTCGGTGTAGTTTGTTTGTTTTTTTATTTTTTTATTTTGAGAAAGTACAGGTGATTTTTATTTTTTTAAGAGAATTTCAATTTATGACGTCTTGATAATAACTCTTTATCATTAGACTAAGATACCAATCAATTTTTGATGTAGGCGAAGATTAAACTTCAGATCTCTTATACAATCATTAGAGACTTTACTAATTGAACTAATTGAAACCCACTAGGAAAGGTAGAGTTAGGTGTGATCGATATATGGACTTATAATATTCATCTTTAAAATTAAAAGAAAAGGGAAAAAAAATAAAATAAAAGAACTTTCAATCATTTATATTGAATTTTTTTTCGTGAAATTTCCTCCAGTTCAAATGATATCTCATTCCTGTATAAGAGTAAGATAAATGAAGATATCCTGAATTTGAAGATGTGTAATTTATCAATAAAAAAATCTTAATACATTTAGGTAAGAGCATCTAAAGAAAGTTCAAAAGAAATCCAAAAAAAAAAAAGGTATCACAGGGAAAAGGCAAAAAGGAAAAGGCATGAAGAAGACTATGCATCCAACCACCAATATAAAGCAGGGATCATAAGTCGTCAAATAGTTTGACTGTACTCATTATAAGATTCAACAACACAACATCCAATTGCACCTTATGTAATGAAAAGCAAAGGGCCCAGTACAGATATGGACTTACGAAGAGATCAAGGGGGTATGGTCCCCTAGACTTTTAAAACCTTGGAAAAGTTAGTAAAAGGGTTCAATTTTTAAATCATGTCCTAGATTAGGTCTTAATTTTTTTAATTTTGTCAAAAAAATCTTAAACTTATGAAACAATTTTGATTTGAATCCTCTGTCCATCTTCATTATTTATTCAGTAATTTAGTCAACCAGAAAAAAAGGGAAAACCATTGATAAAAATTTGTATTTAACTAAGTAACCAGTTTTGACTCTAAGTGAAACCCTTTTCTCTTTCCAAACAGATTTTTCTCTCTCTAAGCACTTGTGGAATATTTGTCAAATTGATTTATGAATACATTTTAAAAGAAACATAGAGTTTAATCAATGATTTACGCTTTTCTCAGCTTCGATATCTACTACCTAAAATAATAAAGATGAATAGAGGATTGAAGTTGAAATAATTTCATAAATTTGGAACTTTAAACAACAAAATTAAAATTTTGGGACTAAATCTGAAACATGGTACAAATTATGGGCATTTTATGTAATTTTTCCTAAAGTTTTTAAAATAATATATATTATTAGATAAATTTTGAATTTTGTTTAAAAATAGTCATATATGGTCCCTTTTAAAATTGAAAGCTGGTTCAAATAATTTAAAATTAGAGAGGCCACTGAGCCCATAACTATGGCCGGTGGATTGAGAAATTGGGAAAATGCCCCGCCTTAACTTCACTGCCTTAGTTGGCCATGCCTCAAAGAGGTAATGAGACTAGAATAGGCGTTACACGCCCCACCTTGTCCTGAATGTGTGTGTATACATATATTATTTAATATATATAACATATGGTCTATTTTTTTTTATACATATTTTATTACCATATGTATACATGTGTATACATATATTATTTAATGTATATAACATATGGGCTATTTTTTTAAAACATAAAATATTTATAATATATATAACTTGGAAAAAAAGACTTTTTTACTTTTTTTGTCAAGAAAACAAAAACTAATCCCTTATTAACCCCCAAAAAAAAAAAAAAAAAAAAAAAAAAACCTTCGGTAGGGGAAAAAATGACTTATGCAATATGATTACGTATTTTGGTATGACATTTTATTGGTTACTTGTCTTTTTTAGGACCCAAAATTAAAAGTTAGTATTAATTTCAAGATTTGGGTGTTGTCATGTTTGTCTAGTTTTGCCTAAGAGATTGTTTCAATGCTTTTTTTTTTTTTTTTTTAATCCATCAACAAGATGACTTGACAATCAAGTGTCATTATCAATTAAATATTTTCTATATTGCAATAAATTCTTAATTACAAAAATTAAATCATCAGTTATGGATCCTCTAGACTAGAGCCACATTAATATTTTAGAATAAATTAAAGATCTTTGTTTGTTAGTAAAAACGTTTTGTCAAAGAGATTGATAAATCAAGAAAAACTATATTAAAAGCGTAAATTCACCATTATGATCAATAGAATGTATTTCAACAATTAAATTTAAAAAAAAATGTTAAATATTTTTAAATTGACCAAATATGACTAGAAATAAATTTTTAAAAAAAGACAATAATCTAGTAATGATGATGCACAAAATCGTTGGTGAGTTGATTGTCCGCACGCGTCAATTAGGGTATCTGAAGAACAAAAGAACAAAGAACCTATAGAGAGCACCAGTGGGCTGTCGGTCGAAGACCATCTAAAGGTTAAGTCAATAATAGAAGAATTTCCAATAACTCGAAAGTATAAGAAATAGGAAATTTCAAATACCTTGGAGAAGAGGAGACTTGGTACTTATATAGTGGTATAGTGCTGATCAAGATTCCATGAACGTAAGACCTTTCCTTGTAGGAAAGATATGTAGTTAATGTTCCGAGATCTTAGGGTTTTATTTCTCATATTGAGAGGATACGAATATGTAGAAGGATCTTTGGACGTGGTGTACAAGTTCTTTCCATAGAGGGATACATGAGTGGAGAACATGCAAACGGTGTGAGACCAAGTGTACTCCACCTTCAGTATAGGGTAAACCTGACAGGTGATGGAAGACGTAGTTATTAAATGTTGAAATTAAGAATCCAAGCTCAAGAAGGATTAGCAATGGAGGAAAGCATGCAAAGACGTGAAGGAAAGCATGCAGAGAGAAAATGAATCTTCTAGAGCTTTTGTGTGAATGATTTTCCTCTATTAAAATAACTGACTCTGTTCCTTTTATATAGCAGAACAGAGGACCAAGTCAAGCTATACAATCAGCCAATACCAAAATGACAAGTGGCCTAACTAACCAAATACAAAGCTACTAAACTAATATCTACAAAACAATATCTACAAGATATTCTATGTGACAAATATCTATAAGACCAGATATTTACAGCATATTCAACAATATCATGCTAGTCTAAACTATCTAGTTGTACGTTGTAGCATGGGCAATAGTCATTTTAATACTCCCCCTCAAGATGAACCGTATATATTCATCAGGTTCATCTTGGAAAGTAGATAAAAGAATTGCCTCTGTCCAAGAGCTTTGGTGAAGCAATCTGCTATCTGGTGCTTTGTTGGAATATGGAAAGTCTTGATAATTCCAGCTTGGATTTTCTCTCTAATGAAATGGCAGTCTACTTCCACATGCTTTGTTCTCTCATGATATACGGGATTGGCAGCAATGTACAGAGCAGCTTTGCTATCACAATACAGATAAGCAGCTTGTCTATGATGCACCCCAAAGGTCTTGAACAAAGCAACTAACCATACAATTTCACTAGTTACTGTGGCCATAGCTCTGTACTCAGACTCGGCTGAGGATCTTGAGACAACTGGTTGTTTCTTGCATTTCCAGGAAATTAGAGAATCCCCTAGAAAAACACAAAAACCTGAAACAGATCTTCTTGTATCAATGCAAGCTGCCCAGTCAGCATCACAGTAAGCCTTCAGTTGTATACTTGAATTTGCAGAGAGAAACAAGCCCTGCCCTGGTGTTTTCTTCAAGTATTTGATGATTCTATATGCTGCTTGTAAATGAGGGACTTTAGGAGAGCTAAGAAATTGGCTCAATTTATGCACTGAATAGCATATATCAGGTCTTGTCAAAGTTAAGTAAAGAAGCTTGCCAATTAGTCTTCTATACTGTGACACATCTGAAACGGATTGACCAACAGAGATGCTAAATTTTGCAGATGACTCCATAGGTGTGCTTGCAGGTTTACTAGCCAACAAGCCTGTATCAGCAAGAAGATCCAAGGTATATTTTCTCTGACATAAAGAGATACCTTTTGTAGTCCTAGCCACCTCAAGTCCAAGGAAATACTTCAATGTACCAAGATCCTTAAGCTTGAACTTACTATCCAAAAACTGTTTGAAAGAATTCACTGCATCCACATCATTGCTTGCAATCAAGATGTCATCAACATATACCAAAATGATAATGATAGAGCATCCTTGAACTCTAGTGAAGACTGAATAGTCAGATTTGGATTGTACAAACCCATGATCAACAATTGTGGTAGACAATTTAGCAAACCATTGTCTGCTAGCTTGTTTAAGTCCATACAATGACTTGAGCAATTTACAAACCTCCCCCTTGCTGCCAAAACCAGGTGGTGGATGCATGTAGACCTCCTCATGAAGATCACCATGGAGGAAAGCATTATTGACATCAAGCTGTGTCAAATGCCAACCAGAAATTGCAGCAAGAGCAAGTAAGGTCCTGACTGTGACAAACTTAACCACAGGAGAAAAAGTCTCAAAAAAATCAATGCCCTCAGTTTGAGTAAACCCCTTAGCCACCAAACGAGCCTTATACCTCTCCACAGAACCATCAGCTTTCAACTTCACTTTGTAAACCCATTTACACCCAATGGGAACCTTACCAGGAGGAAGGGGACACATAACCCAAGTGTTGTTAGCCTTAAGAGCATCAAACTCAGCTTGCATTGCCTCTTGCCATATAGGATCCAAGATGGCTTCAGCATAAGAATCAGGCTCCTTAGAAATAGAAAGGGAAATGGCAAAAGCTCTATGACAGGTAGAAAGTTTATCATAAGTCAAAGTGGATGAAATGGGGTAGAGAACACCTGAAGGAGCAGAAGCACTGGAATCAAGAGGTTGAGTAACTGAAGCTGAAGCCAACACATGTGAAGAAGCAAGATTGCAATGATAATCAAGGAGATAGGAGGGTGCTTTGTGAGGTCTAGAAGACTTTCTTTGAGGCTGAGGTAAATGAGGAGAAACCGAAGTGGGAAGCACAGCTAAAGTAGGATCGGAATGAGATTGCTCTAAGGTAGAAGGAGGAGACACAAGATCTGGAAACTCATCAGGAGGGGTTGCAATGTCTGTGGTAAAAGCAGGAGTAAATTCTGCAGAAACAGGAAGAGTGAAAGATTCTGCAGAAACAGAGTGGGATGGAAAGACAGAATCAGAGGGTGTTAAAGAAGGAATGGGGTTGGATTTAGAAGTCCAATGTTTAAAAGGAAAACAAGACTCTTTGAAGATAACATCCCTGGAGACAAAACAAGTCCTAGAAGCCAAATCATAAAGCTTGTATCCTTTGGTACCAAAAGGATAACCAAGAAAAATACAAGCCTTGGCCCTGGGATCAAATTTGGACCTATCTCTAGCCAAGGTAGAAGCATAGCAAAGGCATCCAAAAGATCTAAGATGAATATATGAAGGAGGCTTACCTAGCAATTTTTGAAAAGGAGTGAGATCATGCAAAATAGGACTAGGAATTCTATTAATCAGGTAAGTTGCAGTGAGAACAC